>BTPG01000002.1:176437784-176535083 GCA_036245525.1 Semisulcospira habei
TTATTTCTGCAAAATGCCTCAAAATGACCAAAGGTCTGTCTAGTATTATGTTATTTGGATTCTGAAATCATAGAAATGTGGTAAGGTCACATCCATGGTAATCTTGGACAAATTTCAACCAAATGATGAAAATGCTTAACTTTAAGGATGGGAAGATTGGATGTTGTGATGTTACATACAACCTCGGTTGAAACCAAAGTCAGCAGGGGTGCAGTTCAGCAGCTTGATGAAATTCAACTATTTTGGGTACAATATCAATTGCTTTCATTCTAACTCTTATTGATCAAAAAGATTAAAATTATACATAAGTATATTGTGTACATAATCTTCACAACAAAGACATTTTGGATACCTCAATAAAACCTTTTTTTATGTTGATATTCGACTGTGACAGCATCAGAAACTTAGACTAATATCTTTGAAATACATTGCTAAATCAAAAACTTTCATCAAAATTAACAAAATGAAGAAGTTTACGTAGTTCACTCTACAAAACAGCGAAAGAAATGCTTTTTTTTTCAGTACATAACTCACACAAGATGATTTACAACAAAAACTTACCTGAATTTTATCTGCCGATGGAACATTTTTCCTTTTCTTCTGATTTCCACATACAATGTTGGCGGGAATAAACAACACGCAAGCTTAAAAATGTAAGAGTAAATTGCCTAGTTCCGAATTTCTCCGCCTAAAAAAAAAAAGGTCATAACATTCTGATTACAACAGAACGCACGCTGCATGCTTTTTTGTCCTCTAAATGGTGAAGATTTTGTGTGTTTTTTTAACTGTCTTTATAGCCAACTAGCCTGCATCAGGTAGAAATTATTTTTTTTTTATTTATTTATTTATTTTTTTAGGGGGGGGGGGGGGTGCAATCATCATTGTGAATATAGACCAACATTTTTTTTTTAATCGCTGGTGTATCATTACAACATCAAGCGACAACCATATTTGGTCAGAAAAATCTATCGTAGCACGTGTTTTAAGCGACACAATTTCAAATCAAAGTTTTTTTCAGAGACACAAGTGACTCATTCTGTGCTGATATAATCAAAAGTATTGTGGTAGGTACAAAATTTTTGTTGCTGTTGACTGATAAATCAGCTTACCGATAACCGTATCACAATATCAGCGGTCGCACTCAGCGCCGAAAACGCAAAAGAAAATAAAATTCTTCAATTAATGTGTATAAATTTTGACAAGAGTAAAATCTCTGCATGACTTCACCCCCACCCGGGTCTGCCCTGGGGGACTTGGGTGGGGTTAGGTACTTTTTAGTTCCCAGGGTCACCCTGGTCAGCCCCACAGGGTGAGTTTTTCTCTCTATTCTGGGGCATGTGTTTCTGTCTACCCGAGGTCCATTCTCCTGTATTTGCCTTTTTAAAACTCTCCCTACTGTCTGCACTGCCTGTAGCTCTTGATATTGGATGTGTGTTGCTAAATGGTCTTAGCTTTATTTAGGCCCCATGTGTTAGGTTTATTTAATGTATTTGACCGGCTGGCGACATACATTCAATGTTCTGTTTAGTTTTTTTTTTCACAAGCAGTGCAGGCACGTCCTGAGAAAGCCTTGTTGCTGTCGGGACGTTAAGCAATGTACAATCAATCAATCAATCTGCATGACTTCAACCTTTCGTCTGACAAAAGCTGTCATTACTTTTAAACTTCAACAAATTTATTAAAGTACTTTAATCTCGTCTGAAAGATAGAGGGTGCAGAAAACAGGCCCTCTGCGGAAAATCTGACCCAAGGCCATATCATGTTACTTGGGAGCTTTAAAATTAGACCACATTATTCACTTTCCCATAATAATTATGATTATGAATTTATATAGGGCTTGCAGAAATTTTGAGAAAAGGTGGATTTTGCTGGTGCAAAAGCCAACCTTTTACTTATATTAATTAAGACATTTGGACACTGTCTCATTTTCATTGACCTGTTGGAAAGGTCAGGGTCACAAAGATCAGAGTTACACTACGCATGCCTCCACATGTGGCATTCGGGTGTAGTTTCTGGCGACGTGTAATATGGGTAGCGTCTGTATGTAACTACCGGACACACCTGGCCGCCCTAATCAAGATAACGGGCCGGCCCTCAGGAATTATTACAATATGGGAAATGGATAGTATCTAATTAACGGGACCACCGGCACGCCCGGCTGCCCTAATCAAGATAATGGACCGGCCCTCAGGAACTATTACGATATGGGAAATGTATGGCATCTAAGTAACGGGACCAGCCCTAAATGAGGGTTTAATGATTGATTGTACATTGCTTAACGTCCCGACAGCAACAAGGCTTTCTCAGGACGTGCCTGCACTGCTTGTGAAAAAAAATAAACAGAACATTGAATGTATGTCACCAGCCGGTCAAATACATTAAATAAACCTAACACATGGGGCCTAAATAAAGCTAAGACCATTTAGCAACACACATCCAATATCAAGAGCTACAGGCAGTGCAGACAGTAGGGAGAGTTTTAAAAAGGCAAATACAGGTGAATGGACAAAGGGTAGACAGAAACACATGCCCCAGAATAGAGAGAAAAACCCACCCTGTGGGGCTGACCAGGGTGACCCTGGGGAGGGGCGGGCCCTAAGTGGGAAGATGATTGATAAGGCCAAGGGTATATACATACTGATGCACACAACGAGGGGACACACACAACGAGAGAGGGACAGAGAGGGAACACAACGAGAAGAGAGTAAAGTAGGGGAGAAAAATGGGAGAAACTAGAAGGGAGAGCGACTAGAGAGAATGACCGAATTGTGGTCTGTGGTTGGTCTTGCCCAACCCCAGACAATGCTCTTTAGACTGAAATAAACACGAGAGAAAACCATCACTGGACTTCAGTTGTTTTACGTGTCCATAGTACAACACGTAACAACCAATTTTGGTGCCGCGTAACCAGGATGTCAGAACAGGTTTAGCAGAATCATTGCAGGATGTCAGAATGAGATGGAAGACAGAACAATCGCAGATTCCAGAAAGAGATGAAAGAACTATCGCAGGGTATGGCAGAACGACGCTACGTCAAAAGTACGCCGCCGCCGAGAACTGAAGACGCAACGAGAGGCAGACAGAAGATCGTGAAACGAGACTGAGAAGGAGCCGGCCGCAGACGAAACGACCTCGGGCCACAACCACCGTCACCAACGCTGGACAAACAGGTGAGTGACCTTTTTGTGTCATCGCTACAGTTTTGAGTAAGGGCCAGCAATATTTGGTAGTTGTAGTGAAAATGGCAGAAGAATATGTAGGAAGACCATACCCACTTAACCTGGTGTTGGCCGCATTAGGTAGTCAGAGAGGTTGGCATCCTTTGTTAATGCGCAATCCATTACACAGCTGATCCCCACCTTCAATGGAGATCAGCAACAGTCTGCAGAGGGAGTGGATCACTCTAGGGATAGGGGGTGTTTTCGATGCGGTTTACCACGCCACAAGGCAAGCGATTGCAAGGCTAGACGGATCAATGCAGTCGGTCAGCAAAAGTCGTCTTTGTCACAGCAAAGGTATCAACACGTGCGGTGTTGGCGATGTGGGGGTTACGGCCACCGACAAAGAGAATGCAGGGCTAGGATAGGACAGGAGCGACAGGGAAACTAGAACGTTCTGCACCACGAGAAGCCAGTGACAGACCTGCCTACTCTTACGATTTCGCCGTATTTCTTACAAGTTTGGGTGTTTTTCTACGGTCTTCCGGTCATGTATCAATTTTCTACGGTAGCTTTTTATGGTATTTTGGGGTTTGTTTTGGCAAAAAGACAGTTTGATTGTGCCATTTCTGCCGGTAGTAGTAAACCTGATCCTGATTGGCTACTGTGTACTTACTTACTTACGCCTGTCACCCCTACCCGGGTATAGGCCGTCGACGAGAGACCTCCAGCAACTCCTGTCCTGTGCTTCTCCTTCGATTCTACTCCAGGTGGTTCCCAGTCTCTTGATGTCTGCTTGGAGGTCTCGACACCAGGAGTTTCTCGGCCTACCTCTTTTCCTCTTTCCCTGGGGGTTCCATGACAATGCCTGCCTAGTGATACCTAGCAGGGAAAGGTTGTACTTTTGCATTTCCGCTGCTATCTGGGCGGCCTTGCTGCTCTGGTACATGGTCTTGACGTTCCATGTGCCCATGGTTGTATCCCTGGATAGAGAGAGGCGGCTCGGTCCTGTGGCTTCCGAAGACTTCCGGCTTTCACCACAGGACGTCATAAGTCTTCTGGTAGAAGAACCTTCCTCCTCCAGGAAAGAAATTACTGTTAGTCTTTTCGTCGGCGTTTTTGTAGCTATTTCCTTTTTTGCAGGGTGGGGAAGCTACCCCCACGCCCAACCCCCTTACTAGGAGGACCAGGGGTTTTCTGTCGGGGTCACCTTCCCTTAGACCATGTTGGTTCATGGCACCTTATTTCATTCGGTGCACCCCTCTCACGAGGGACCCCCAGGGGACGCGCCTCGACGCCATATGGTCCCAGCGCGAGGATTGGCTACTGTTCGCTGACCTATAATTTTGTCTAGCCAATTGGAAAGCGCCTCTTTGTTCGCGTTCATTTTAGCGGATGGGATCGCTTTACTTTCAGTTTTAGTTTGAGGTTCACGGTCGCCGCGAAATCATGCCTCCAAAACGAGTACACGAAACAGATGACGAAACAGAAGCGGATGAACGTCTGTATAATTCGTTTTTAATGATATTTATGAAACACTTAATAATAAAAACACAACAGGGAACAGCTAAGCCCTGTCCTTTGGAAGCAAGGTCTGCTGTCGTTTTAAATGCACGTGTTTACAAACATGGCGACATACGTTCCATCGAGCGACAGTGACCCAGAATTTACAACAAACCAAGGGGAATCACAATTCTGCCAGCGCTAGCCTCACCTATCTGGTTTGTGAGTATCTCAGAATTTACAGCTTTTTCGGAGTAAATTGGCAACAATCCAGTTTCCGAGTCAGAGGGAAGTGACATAAGTGTGTCTAGTGTGCATACTAGCGATCTGTCGGACTGGGATGACGAAGATACCAGAGTATTTCTGCAGTGTTTACCGAGGCGACGACTGCAAGATGGCGGCGGTGATGCTATCCTGGCATCGGCGGCCAATTTCAGATCCTGTTTTGCAGCCTTTCACGCGAAATGTGGGCCCAACAACTCCACTTGAGTTGGAAGCGACACCACTTGATTATTTGTATCAGTATTTCCCTGCAGAAATGTTCGAAACTTTCGCCCAACAGACGAACTTGGCGATCAATTTGTAGCAACGTCCGCCGACGAGATACGTGAACTTCGATTACCTGAAGGATTATCAGTTGATTGCCTGATCATCATGATCACTAATGTAAAATTATCTCACTCCACGATCACACACATTCATATTTTCACACACTGACACATTTTTCAGTTTAATGTCTTTTGTTTGTCCTTTACAGATATCAAAATAATCAAGGTGCATTTTTTCAGTTAATTTACCTGTAATTAATTACAGTAAATATTATAAACAGGTACCAAATTATACTCCACCACAACATGAAGTACTATCCATCCATATGTGAGCTAAGAAAATAAAAACAGACTTAAAAACTGTCTATTCAAAAAAGTTATAAACGCTTTGGTGAAGTAGCCCATTTTCTCAGTAATTTTCTTACTATCTTCTAGGTACAGCAGAATAGACAATGTATGTTCTTATAGGTGATTAAGTTAACCAACCCCCCCCCCCTCCCCCCGTTTGATTTTTGGCCCCTGGAAGCAAGATTTATCGTCCAGTTGAACTATAATCTTACGGACAGTCTCGCAAATCTTACTGAGAGTTTTCCCAAATCTTCCTGACAACCACATGAACATGTAGGCAGGTCTGCAGTGAGCAGAACTGGGGAAACAGTAGGTCCTTTAGCATCAACTTAGCGGGGAGTCCAAAATGCATAGTCTTTAAGGTAGGAAGTCAAAAGTTTAGAAGTCTCATAGATACGGGGGCGGAAGTATCGTTGATTTGCAAGAAGTTGTATGAAAAATTGCAGAACAAGCCAAGGCTAGAGGAAAGAAGTGTATCGCTACAGTCAGTCAGTAGGGAAGTGCTAGGAGTTGTGGGCAGTATAGAACTGGACTTCAAAATTGAAAAGCAGTTGTTCAAACATCGTTTTTATGTAGTGAAAGAGATACTCACAAACCAGATAGGTGAGGCTAGCGCTGGCAGAATTGTCTGTACTCAAACCAAGGGGAATCACAGCGCTGGACAGACAACAGTTAGATCCCCTGCCCCCGCCTATCAGGCACCCAATCGCCAGCCCACAGAGAAATACGCAGGTATAGAATAAGACAATCATTTCCATTCCTAATAAGAATGGATCAGGTCTCTTATATAACCCATGTCTTTCTCCGGAACTTAGGAAGTAGGCAGGAGAAACATACATACACAAACATGAAGGTGCGCTACTATATGTGGTCGGGTAAATACCCTGATTTCCCACAGTAGATGCACAGAACATTACACAACAATGTAACGATACAAATTTTGCCTCGAGTTATACATGATACTCACAAACCAGATAGGTGAGGCTAGCGCTGGCAGAATTGTCTGTACTCAAACCAAGGGGAATCACAGCGCTGGACAGACAACAGTTAGATCCCCTGCCCCCGCCTATCAGGCACCCAATCGCCAGCCCACAGAGAAATACGCAGGTATAGAATAAGACAATCATTTCCATTCCTAATAAGAATGGATCAGGTCTCTTATATAACCCATGTCTTTCTCCGGAACTTAGGAAGTAGGCAGGAGAAACATACATACACAAACATGAAGGTGCGCTACTATATGTGGTCGGGTAAATACCCTGATTTCCCACAGTAGATGCACAGAACATTACACAACAATGTAACGATACAAATTTTGCCTCGAGTTATACATGATACTCACAAACCAGATAGGTGAGGCTAGCGCTGGCAGAATTGTCTGTACTCAAACCAAGGGGAATCACAGCGCTGGACAGACAACAGTTAGATCCCCTGCCCCCGCCTATCAGGCACCCAATCGCCAGCCCACAGAGAAATACGCAGGTATAGAATAAGACAATCATTTCCATTCCTAATAAGAATGGATCAGGTCTCTTATATAACCCATGTCTTTCTCCGGAACTTAGGAAGTAGGCAGGAGAAACATACATACACAAACATGAAGGTGCGCTACTATATGTGGTCGGGTAAATACCCTGATTTCCCACAGTAGATGCACAGAACATTACACAACAATGTAACGATACAAATTTTGCCTCGAGTTATACATGATACTCACAAACCAGATAGGTGAGGCTAGCGCTGGCAGAATTGTCTGTACTCAAACCAAGGGGAATCACAGCGCTGGACAGACAACAGTTAGATCCCCTGCCCCCGCCTATCAGGCACCCAATCGCCAGCCCACAGAGAAATACGCAGGTATAGAATAAGACAATCATTTCCATTCCTAATAAGAATGGATCAGGTCTCTTATATAACCCATGTCTTTCTCCGGAACTTAGGAAGTAGGCAGGAGAAACATACATACACAAACATGAAGGTGCGCTACTATATGTATAACTCGAGGCAAAATTTGTATCGTTACATTGTTGTGTAATGTTCTGTGCATCTACTGTGGGAAATCAGGGTATTTACCCGACCACATATAGTAGCGCACCTTCATGTTTGTGTATGTATGTTTCTCCTGCCTACTTCCTAAGTTCCGGAGAAAGACATGGGTTATATAAGAGACCTGATCCATTCTTATTAGGAATGGAAATGATTGTCTTATTCTATACCTGCGTATTTCTCTGTGGGCTGGCGATTGGGTGCCTGATAGGCGGGGGCAGGGGATCTAACTGTTGTCTGTCCAGCGCTGTGATTCCCCTTGGTTTGAGTACAGACAATTCTGCCAGCGCTAGCCTCACCTATCTGGTTTGTGAGTATCATGTATAACTCGAGGCAAAATTTGTATCGTTACATTGTTGTGTAATGTTCTGTGCATCTACTGTGGGAAATCAGGGTATTTACCCGACCACATATAGTAGCGCACCTTCATGTTTGTGTATGTATGTTTCTCCTGCCTACTTCCTAAGTTCCGGAGAAAGACATGGGTTATATAAGAGACCTGATCCATTCTTATTAGGAATGGAAATGATTGTCTTATTCTATACCTGCGTATTTCTCTGTGGGCTGGCGATTGGGTGCCTGATAGGCGGGGGCAGGGGATCTAACTGTTGTCTGTCCAGCGCTGTGATTCCCCTTGGTTTGAGTACAGACAATTCTGCCAGCGCTAGCCTCACCTATCTGGTTTGTGAGTATCATGTATAACTCGAGGCAAAATTTGTATCGTTACATTGTTGTGTAATGTTCTGTGCATCTACTGTGGGAAATCAGGGTATTTACCCGACCACATATAGTAGCGCACCTTCATGTTTGTGTATGTATGTTTCTCCTGCCTACTTCCTAAGTTCCGGAGAAAGACATGGGTTATATAAGAGACCTGATCCATTCTTATTAGGAATGGAAATGATTGTCTTATTCTATACCTGCGTATTTCTCTGTGGGCTGGCGATTGGGTGCCTGATAGGCGGGGGCAGGGGATCTAACTGTTGTCTGTCCAGCGCTGTGATTCCCCTTGGTTTGAGTACAGTGAAAGAGATGAATAGAAATTTCATTTTGGGAAATGATTGGCTCGATAAGAACGGAGCACACATTTATTTTGATTTGAGAAAGGTTAGGGTCGGGAATGCGTATGTACCTTATGAACAAGACATGCACATATCTTCGTTAGTCAGAGTACACAAGACAAAAGTTTTGAAACCACATACAGCGGAGATTTGTCAGGTTAGAATAAAGAGTACACAGTACTTCAGTAAAGAAGAATGTTTAGAAGTAACTGCGACAGATAGGGGGTTTGTTGCAGAAGAGCCAGGACTATCTGTGATGAGTGGGGTAGTGAGAAACAAAGGTAGGACATTTCCTTTGTTAGTTGTGAATCACACCAACAAAACGTTCAGGCTGAAAAGGGGATGTGTGGTAGGCAGGGCAAACAGCGTAAGTCAGATAGAGTCAGTGTCTAACAGAACGGAAGAACGAGAAGTCGCTTCCATTGATCTGACAGAAATCGATGCGCCTGATGCAATCAGGTCCACAGTCACTAAACTGGTATCGGAGCATTCCGATTTGTTCGTGAGTAGCGATCTGGACTTAGGGCGCACCAACACTGTAAAAATGAGCATAGACACCGGAGACCACATGCCAATAAGGGTGAAACCTTAGCGCGTTCCCTTGCAGGATAGAGAGATAGTAGACAAAGCAGTAGATGAGATGTTAGAGGCAAGGATCATCAGAAGATCAATGTCGCCATGGTCTTTCAGTTTAGTACATGTAGTATTGACCAAAAAAGATGGTTCAAAGAGGTTGTGCGTTGACTTTCGAAAGCTAAACGAGATTACTAAGAAGTCGTCGTATCCATTACCGCTCATAGACGATATTTTGTCCTTGTTGGGGAAGGCAAAATATTTCACAAGGTTAGATATGAAATCGGGATACTGGTAGGTAGAGATGACGGATCAAGAGAGTAGTGAGAAAACGGCTTTCGCTTGTCACAAGGGACTTTTTTGAGTTCACAGTCATGCCGTTTGGACTTTGCCAGGCACCCAGTGTGTTCATGCTGTTGATGAACACAGTGTTGATGGGGTTAGAAACATTTTGTTTGGCTTATATGGATGATATTCTCATCTTTTCAGAAACAAAGGAACAGCATTATCAGCACATAAAAGATGTGTTCGGTAGGCTCAGACAACATAAACTCAAGTTGAAACTGAAAAAATGTCAGTTCTTCGCTGAGGAAACACAATACTTAGGGTTTGTAATAGGGAAGGAAGGAGTCAAACCAGACCCAGAAAAGGTGTCGGCAATTCGGACATTGCCGAATCCAACATGTATAAAGGAGTGTCGCAGTGTCATTGGAATGATGTCATACTATCGCAGGTTCATACCCAACTTTTCGGATATAGCCGAACCCATCATCAACTTGACAAAGAAATTTGCCAGATTCAAATGGTCTGATCAGTGTCAACAGGCGTTTGATTTTCTCAAACAAAGTTTGTCAGTAGTTCCTTTGTTGGTATATCCGGACACAAGACGTCCATATGTATTGTACACGGATGCTAGTGACGCATGTATCGGGGCATGTCTGACGCAAGAAAGTGAGGACAGCACAGGACTCAAGACAGAAAAACCTATTTATTTTCTGTCCCATAGGTTGAGCCAGAGCCAGAAGAAGTGGTCTACCATAGAAAAGGAAGCATTTGCAATCCATTATGCATGAAGTTAGACCACTATTTGCACAATGCGCAATTCGTTGTTCGCACAGATCACAAACCGTTGAAGTATCTCTTAGAGTCACCCATGCAGAATAAGAAGATTCAGATGTGGGCACTAGGGATCACAGGGTACAACTGCACTATAGAGTACATTCCAGGGCCACAAAATGTGTTGGCTGATTTGTTGTCTAGAGTGCCGCAAATAGACGGAAAGGAGTTAGTATCAGAAGAGACAGAAGAGATAGTTACAGAAGTGAGCAACAGTGCGTTCCAGATAGGGGTGATTAATTCTAGTGAGTTAGACCAAAGCAGTTTGCAAGTTGTCAGATGGATGATCCGAGAGAAACTTTAGAAAAGGTAGAGGTGACAGGGTTCGATATGGTCACGGAGCAAGACAAGGATCCAGACATTGTTAAGTTGAAAGATCAGCTACTGAACGAGGAAGCACCGGCCAGTGTGAAAAGGACGTATTTGTTTATAGAAGATGTCTTGTATTTCTTGTCGAATATTGATGACGATCCAGTAGCCAGATTAGTGGTGCCATCCCATTTGGTGGAGCATGTCGTAAACCAGTATCATGACGGAAATGGGCACATGGGCCTTGACAAGACTTACGACACCATCAAACAGAAGTATTTTTGGCCAAACATGTACAGGGGGTTGAACGAATACATAGGCGGTTGCATTACCTGTCAGCAAAGGGTTTTGCAGAAACAGAAAGCCCCAGTGCAGGAAATGGATGTTCCTCCATATCCTTTTGCGAAGGTTAGTGTAGACATACAGGGTCCATTCCCTACTAGTCTGTCTGGGAACAAGTACATTTTAGGGTTTGTTTGCCATTACAGTGGATAGCCAGAGTGCTTTCCAGCACCAGATAAGTCGGCAGAAACTGTTGCTCAAATCTTGATGGATGAGATAATTCCTCGACACGGCTGTCCTTTGCAGGTGGTTACTGACAATGGCACAGAAAATGTCAATCGGATCATGATGGAGGTTCTCAGTGAACTAAACATAGATCATGTCTTGACGAGCTATTATCATCCACAGTCTAACGCTAAGGTAGAAAGATTTCATCGTACCATGAATGATATCATGTCGAAGAAAATACAGGAAGATATCCAAACGTGGGATTTGCACATCAATCATGCGTTGTCGGCATACAGGGTTGGGTTAGCGTTTCAGAAACAACTCCGTGCTCTCCATTCTTTCTATTGTATAACAGAGATCCAGTGTTACCATTAGATAACGTACTGAGGCCTAGACGGAAATATGTTTGAGAGGACCTTCATAAGGTAGCCTTAGAACAACAGCACAAATTGTTCACCCAGGTGCACCAACGGATAAAGAAATCGCAGGAGCAGGGGACAAAATATGCAAACGGGTCAAAATTGACAAAATCAAAGTCGGGGACCCAGTGTACTATAAAAATAATCAACGGAAAAACAAGCTAGACAGCAAATGGAAACCTTACTATAGAGTGGTCTAACAAACAACCCTAGTAACGTACAGGATCAGAAACCAGTTGACTGGTGAAGTAGTAAAAGTGCATGCAGAGCACATAAGACTCGCTAAATTAGATGAGTGGCCTAAACCCTCAACAAGAACAATTAGACCCCTCAGAAAGACTAATTATGCGATCGCATTGGAAGACAGTTCTTCCAGTGACAGCGAAGATATAGGAGACTTACCTTCAAGAAAAAAAAGGATTAAAAGACAGCGTAGGGAACGGGAGAACTCGTCTTCAGAAGACGACATACTCTCATGGAGTTAGCAAAAAGGGTTAGACTCCAGAACAGGAGACAAACAGTCGAAGCAGAATCGGCTGATGTTAGCTCCGGCGAAGGCACATCAGATAACTCTGATGATGATAGGATAAAGCATGTGAACACAATCCTGCCTAAGTCTAGGAGTAAAGAGGTGAGGCGGTTATTAAAGGCTATAGGAGATCTACTTTAGGCTTCATTTAAAATGCAACTCTCAAGTGGTATTGAGAGAGGATCAATCAGGAGATTGTGCAGGTAATGCAGTTTTGGGTGTATGAATATACAACTACGGGTGTAAATTACATTTTGCAGACGTGCAAGATGAGGTTTGTCCTCTGTCTCATGATATTGGGTTTAGCAGATAATGTTTATAATTTATTAGTAATGGCAGTAATCATGCCAATTGTAGGCGAAATAGTGGGAGTAGCCCGATATTTTGATTTGTTAAAAGCTGGCCCTTTATCGAGACTTAGGCGAGGACATAGTGGGTTCACTCGACCTACACTGGACCCAGGTTCGGTGGCTACAACTGTGGTGGATGACAATGACGTCTACGGAGCAAGTGCCTCCGCACTGATGATGAAAGACAGGGTGGAACTGAAGACGACATCGCCAGTAGTGAAATTCTACCCGGCCTTGAAATGAGGTGACCTACGAGGTGGAGGATTATGTTGGGACTGTGAGCGCAACGGTGCCCATGAGAAACGAACAATTTCAGTGTTGACAATGAACTCTTTCTCTTTTATTGTATATTATATGTATTTGGATTGAATAATTATTGTTAAAATTGGATAAGATATCATGCACCGATTTGAAATGTATTTTTAAATGTAATGATGTGTAATTATATTGTTGTTATGTCTCGAAGTGTAAACCCACTGAGCAAGAAAGAAAAATAATCCTGAACAGGATGTATTTTTCTCGGGTTAGGGAGGAATGTTACACTACGCATGCCTCCGCATGTAGTTTCCGGTGACGTGCAATATGGGTAGCGTCTTTATGTAACTACCGGACATGCGGGGCCGTCCTAATCAAGATAACGGGCCAGCCCTCAGGAACTATTACAATATCATCTGCATGGACATCTTGTAAGTGCATGCTCATTTTCAAGACAAGCTCGCTACACAATTTGCATGCATGTTTCTTGTCCCATTTGTACTTTCCTTTACTCTGTACCCCACCCGGGTCTGCCCTGGGGGACTTGGGTGGGGTTAGGTATTTTTTAGTTCCCAGGGTCACCCTGGTCAGCCCCACAGGGTGGGTTTTTCTCTCTATTCTGGGGCATGTGTTTCTGTCTACCCTTTGTCCATTCACCTGTATTTGCCTTTTTAAAACTCTCCCTACTGTTTGCACTGCCTGTAGCTCTTGATATTGGATGCGTGTTGCTAAACGGTCTTAGCTTTATTTAGGCCCCATGTGTTAGGTTTATTTAATGTATTTGACCGGCTGGCGACATACATTCAATGTTCTATTTTTTTTTTTTTCACAAGCAGTGCAGGCACGTCCTGAGAAAGCCTTGTTGCTGTCGGGACGTTAAGCAATGTACAATCAATCAATCAATCCTTTACTCTGCTACACGTGCACACCTGTTTCTTCTGCAAGTGCTCTTTCCCCACCCCCAACATCATGTTCCTTCTGCCTATCCACATTCTCATTGCCACCCCCTAATTCACCCCCTAACGCACACTGCACCTTGCTGGTACTAGCTTCACTGACACCTGCCCACCCTGAACCTGCCACGTTGATGAAATCTAACATAGTCAATACAATACTGTCTGTGTCAGAGATCCCAGCGATTGATGCCGACACACCATCTGAATCCGGTGAGCTCGAGCCAGGAAGAAACTCCTCGTCATCACTGTCCTTGTATTGCGATGCGCTTGCACTGTCAGTCTCAGGTCCATCCCAGGCTCCATTTGCCAACTGGAGAAAGAAAGGAAAAACAGCTGCATTAGGACAGAAACAGCCCAATTTTGGTTTAAGGGGCCTTGCACAAGAATAAAAAGAGTAATCCCATGTATATGTGTGACCTCAGTGACGAGGGCTGGCTTCTGCAGCAGCCCAATCCACGTTTTCTGAAAATGTAAGCAGTTTTCACACATCTGTCAACCCCGCGTGACCCTTTGAGAGAGGTCACTCAAATTGGTATGTTTAAAAAGGTCTTGCCACAAAGTATCCTTGGGCCACGCTTGAAGAATGTGGCTTGAATAGCCTCCGAGAAAATGCCACCGTTAACTCATTCTACCCCAGACACACCACAGCAGGATAAGGATCCACCATGATAGTTCAAGGGTGATGCCAGAATAGCTTGGCGCCCGTAGGCGCCAAGATATTCTGGCATCACCCTTGAACTATCATGGTCGATCTGTGTCCTGCACTGCAATGTAGTCTTGAGAGGACAGGGGCAAAATTTAAGGATTTTGGTGTTGGGGTAGAATGAGTTAAAGTTTACCATGGACGACGGACCTCGCGCTGGGACCATACGGCGTTGAGGCGCGTCCCCTGGGTGGTGGATAGGGGGTCCCTCGTGAGAGGGGTGCACCGAATGAAATAAGGTGCCGTGAACCAACATGGTCTAAGGGAAGGTGACCCCGACAGAAAACCCCTGGTCCTCCTAGTAAGGGGGTTGGGCGTGGGGGTAGCTTCCCCACCCTGCAAATAAGGAAATAGCTACAAAAACGCCGACGAAAAGACTAACAGTAATTCCTTTCCTGGAGGAGGAAGGTTCTTCTACTAGAAGACTTATGACGTCCTGTGGTGAAAGCCGGAAGTCTTCGGAAGCCACAGGACCGAGCCGCCTCTCTCTATCCAGGGATACAACCATGGGCACATGGAACGTCAAGACCATGTACCAGAGCGGCAAGGCCGCCCAGATAGCAGCGGAAATGCAAAAGTACAACCTTTCCCTGCTAGGCATCAGTGAAGCCAGATGGACGCAGTCTGGCCAGAAAAGGCTGTTAAGTGGGGAGATGATTCTGTATTCAGGTCATGAAGAGGAGAATGCCCCCCATACAGAAGGAGTAGCACTCATGCTGTCACCAGTGGCACAGAGAGCGCTGATGGGCTGGGAACCTCTTGGGCCAAGAATTATAACAGCAGCCTTTAGAACCTAGAAAAAGCTCAAGCTGAACGTCATCCAGTGTTATGCGCCCACCAATGACAGTGACGAGGAAGAGAAACAAGAGTTCTACGACCGACTCCAGAGTGCCGTGGACAAATGTGCGGAGCGAGACATCACCATCGTCATGGGCGATTTTAATGCCAAAATAGGGGAGGACAACACCGGATACGAAGAGGTGATGGGGAGACAGGGACTAGGCTCGGAGATGAGTGAGAACGGGGAGAGGTTTGTAGACTTTTGTGCTCTAAACCGACTTGTCATTGGAGGCAGCATCTTCCCACAGAAGAATACACAAAGCAACTTGGGTCTCACCTGACCATACAACAGAGAACCAAATAGACCATATCTGCATTAGCAAGAAATTTAGAAGATCCCTTCAAGATGTTCGAGTGAGGAGGGGAGCAGATGTCGCCTCAGACCACCATCTGCTTACCTTAAGAATGAAGCTCAAGCTAAAGAAAAGCCGCACAGAGACAACAAGCAGACAGCGCTATAATGTAGGCCTCCTGAGAGAAACTGGAGTTAGAGAAGAGTTCAAACTGATGCTGTCCAACCGGTTTCAAGCGCTACAGGAGCTAGTAAATGAAGAGGAGGCGGTCACCACAGAGCAGCATTGGAAGGCAGTTAGAGAGGCGCTGAACTCAACCTGCAAAGACACTGTAGGGTTCAGGAAACACCACCACAAGGACTGGCTGTCGGCACAGACCTTGAAGAAGATAGAAGCGAGGAAGCAGAAGAAAGCAGCGGTCAACAACAGTCGCACGAGAGCAGCCAAAGTAAGGGCACAGGGGGAATACTCGGAAGCCAACCGCGAGGTGAAGAGGAGTATCAGGGCAGACAAGAGGGCCTACACAGACAGTCTGGCAGCAGAGGCAGAAAAGGCAGCAGGCAGTGGCAACATGAAACAGCTCTACGACATTACCAGAAGATTGTCGGGTAAGTATGGCCATACAGAAAGACCTGTAAAAGACAAAGAAGGCAAGCCTATTGCAGACAGAGCAGACCAACTCGACAGATGGGCCGAGTATTTTGAAGAGTTACTGAACAGACCTAGCCCACCCGACCCCCCCCCCCCCCTCCACCCCGACATCCAGCCGGCAGAGACCGACCTACCCATCAGCTGTGACAGACCCAGCCGGGAAGAGATCAGAAAAGCAGTGGCATTTTTGAAGAATGGCAAAGCAGCAAGGCCAGATGGCATCCCAGCGGAGTCTCTGAAAGCAGACCTAGAGACAACAGTTGAGATGCTGTACCCACTGTTTGGAAAGATCTGGGAAGAGGAGGTGATGCCAGCTGACTGGAAGGAGGGGTACCTAATCAAGCTTCCCAAGAAAGGCGACCTCGGCAAGTGTTCCAACTACAGAGGAATCACCTTGCTGTCAGTACCAGGAAAGGTCTTCAACAGGATCATCCTAGAGAGAATGAAGAGCTCCGTTGACCCCCAGCTGAGAGACCAGCAAGCAGGATTCAGGAAGAACCGATCATGTACAGACCAGATCGCCACTCTCCGCATCATCGTGGAACAGTCTCTGGAGTGGAGCTCCCCGCTGTACGTCAACTTTGTGGATTATGAGAAAGCATTTGACAGCGTGGACCGAGAGACTCTGTGGAAACTCCTACGACACTACGGTGTACCCACAAAGCTCGTCCGCCTGATCAAGAGCAGCTATGATGGCATGACATGTCGCGTGATCCACGAAGGGCAGTTCACCAGAGAGCTCCAGGTCAGAACTGGTGTCAGGCAGGGGTGTCTGCTGTCTCCGTTCCTCTTCATACTGGCCATAGACTGGGTCATGAAGATGACCACAGAGCACAGACAAAGTGGAATACAGTGGACACTGTGGACACAGCTTGACGACCTCGATTTTGCAGACGACTTGGCATTACTGTCCCACACTCATCAACAAATGCAGGACAAGACCACGAGGCTTGCTGACATCTCGTCCCAAGTGGGCCTCACCATTCACAAACAGAAAACAAAGACAATGAGGCTGAACGCAACCAGGGAAGAACCAGTCTTGCTTGCTGGCACCCCGTTGGAGGAGGTGGAGTCCTTCACCTATCTTGGGAGCATCATAGACAAAAAAGGCGGCACTGATGCAGATGTCAGAGCACGAATCGGTAAAGCCAGAGCAGCCTTTCTCCAGTTGAAAAAAGTGTGGAGTTCCAGAGAGCTGTCACAACACACCAAAGTCCGGATTTTCAACTCCAATGTAAAAGCAGTTCTCCTATATAGAGCAGAGACATGGAGATTGACAAAAACCACAGTCAACAGAGTACAGACCTTCATGAACAGTTGCCTTAGAAGAATTTTGAAAATCCACTGGCCAGAGAAGATCAGCAACGTCAGACTCTGGGAGAGAACAGAGCAGATAACAGCAGAGAATGAAATTGGGCGAAGAAGATGGGGATGGATCGGTCACAGTCTGAGAAAGCCAGCTTCCACTATCACTAGGCAGGCATTGTCATGGAACCCCCAGGGAAAGAGGAAAAGAGGTAGGCCGAGAAACTCCTGGCGTCGAGACCTCCAAGCAGACATCAAGAGACTGGGAACCACCTGGAGTAGAATCGAAGGAGAAGCACAGGACAGGAGTTGCTGGAGGTCTCTCGTAGACGGCCTATACCCGGGTAGGGGTGACAGGCGTAAGTAAGTATGGACGACCAGTGGCCCAGAACATAAACTCACTTTTGCTTCGCACGCGTGCCAATAAAATGAAGATGATCATAGAATCACTTACCAGTTTGTAATTGGGGGCATTCCGCTGCCATCTATGCACCCTCCTACCAGACGCACCCTCTGTGGCAGAGGCTGGGGGATAAGGATCCACCATGATAGTTCAAGGGTGATGCCAGAATAGCTTGGCGCCTACGGGCTCCAAGCTTTTCTGGCATCACCCTTGAACTATCATGGTCGATCTGTGTCGTGCACTGCAGACCCCACCCGGGTCTGCCCTGGGGGACTTGGGTGGGGTTAGGTACTTTTTAGTTCCCAGGGTCACCCTGGTCAGCCCCACAGGGTGAGTTTTTCTCTCTATTCTGGGGCATGTGTTTCTGTCTACCCGAGGTCCATTCACCTGTATTTGCCTTTTTAAAACTCTCCCTACTGTCTGCGCTGCCTGTAGCTCTTGATATTGGATGTGTGTTGCTAAATGGTCTTAGCTCTATTTAGGCCCCATGTGTTAGGTTTATTTAATGTATTTGACCGGCTGGCGACATACATTCAATGTTCTGTTTAGTTGTTTTTTTTCACAAGCAGTGCAGGCACGTCCTGAGAAAGCCTTGTTGCCGTCGGGACGTTAAGCAATGTACAATCAATCAATCAATCGTGCACTGCAATGCAGTCTTGAGAGGACAGGGGCAAAATTTAAGGATTTTGGTGTTGGGGTAGAATGAGTTAAAGTTTACCATGGACGACTGACGGATGACCAGTGGCCCAGAACATAAACTCACTTTTGCTTCACACGCGAGCCAATAAAATGAAGATGATCATGGAATCACTTACCAGTTTGTAATTGGGGGCATTCCGCTGCCATCTATGCACCATCCTACCAGACGCACCCTCTGTGGCAGAGGCTGGGGGGCTATGATGCTGCATCTGACTAATTTTGCCATGGGCCTTGGTCATGTGCCAGGAAGGGGCGTGCTTGTCCACTTCCATAGATCCCAATGGGTTTGGACATCCTGCTGCCATCCGGCGCTGGGTGTGTGCAGAAAGTGCTGAGTGTGACCAAAACAGTGTTGCTGCAAACATGTCATATACAACCATGTAAACCATTGACATTTTGAATAAGACATATACATAATTACTGCAGTACCCCCAGCCCCCTACGAACAATAACTGGTAATTCAGTAAAAAGCGACACTTCAGTTGCACAATCCGAAAAACCTGTTCGTGGAAGTCTGTTCTTCGAATCTCGAGGCATTTTTGCATACGAGGATTGAAATCTGGCGCCCTTTTTTTTTTTTTTTTTTTTTTAAGTCATAGTGCATGCATGTGTCAAATTACTTTTCGATCACAATCACACAGCCCACTGGGCACCGGCCTCCACATGGCGTGGGTGGGTAGTCCCCTCAGTCCCTGACTGAGTGGGCTAGCAGAGGGGTGCCATCTTTGTCCAGGATTAGGACTTGATGTTAGCAGATATGTTGTTCAGTCTTTTTCACTGGTCCGGTTTTTAAGGAGCTGTGCTTACCCAGGTCCTACCATGTTGGATTGGTACTTAAAAATACGCGTGAGCTTTTGGTCCTTTGGATCCCAAGTGTTTGCCGTGCTTGGAGACCCGTGTCGGGGGAGAAGAGGATCCTGGTGGCTGAAACACTCCACTTTGACCTTGACTTCTGCCTAACGGGAGGCTAGTCGTACCGGCCTAGTCAATCGGCTCTTGTCACGTCAAGCCCTATCCCCCTGTTGACATGCGGGTTGTTATATGGAGCACCACGCTATAGCCTCTGATGCTGATTAGGTGCTCTACGCCAGTATTCCCCTGCATTCAACAGTGTGATAGAAGGCGGTGGCTCAAATGGTTCAATTGGGCTTACCCCCTTGAGTATATCTTTCGGGCAGTCTCCATTGTGCGTCGGCTGGAGACCCGCCGACAATTGCACTTTCCCTTGTTGGGCTCGGTGGCGGGCGGGGACCCCCGGGAGATGAATATCTATCATACTATAATATGGAAAATATCAAAAAACCAAAACTGGCACCAAAGCGGCACATAGCCGCCGACATTGTTATTGAGAACGATAGTGACTCTTACTGTGAGGAAGCGACCCCTCAGGCGTCAGCCGCCTGGCCTCGCTTTCTCATTATCCACAGCAAAGTTAAAGAGAAGCCTGTTTCAAAGCTGCACCCTTTCCTGGTAGGGGAGACCCTCAGGAGCCGTGTTGGCAGACCTGAGGCCCAGCGCCTCAGGTCTGGTGACTTGCTGGTAGAGTGCCGTACCCGGGCACACTCCAATGTTCTACTGAGGTTCTCCTCTATCGGAGACACTCCAGTGGAGGTCACTCCCCACAAAACGATGAATTCTTCGAGAGGAGTGATTAAAGATCAAGCATTGGCCGAACTGTCTGAAGATGAACTTGTTCGGAACCTTAAGTCACAGGGGGGTGACCTACGTCAGGCGCTTTGTTTCCAAACGAGGTGGTAGGGAGATCCGTCTCCCTACCGTCATCCTGACGTTTGGCACCCCCACCGCTCCTACTACCATCTGGGGAGGTTACTACTCCCTAAAAGTGAAAAAGTACGTCCCTCTCCCCCTCCGGTGCTTTAAGTGCCAAAAGTATGGCCATGGGCAGAAGACATGCCGCCAGGCAGAGGCTCTATGCGCCCGCTGCACTAAGCCCGGACACTCTGCTGAGTCCTGCACAGCCATCCCCCTGTGTGTGAATTGCCAGGGGGCGCATATGGCTTCGGACAAGAAGTGCCCTCGTTCGATTTCCGAGTGCAGGATTCAGCAGGTGCGTGTGGAGAAGGGGCTGTCCTTTGCGGACGCCAAAAAACTGGTTGATGGCCCTGGTGCATCTGAGGCTGCGCCAAACTCAAATAACTTTGTGTATACTTTCAGTGCTGCGGTGGCAGGCAAGCGCCCCACCAAAGACTTCTCTTGTCAAACCCCAACTTCTTGGTTGGGGGCGGATCCTCGGATCCTCTCGCCCCTGAAGAGTAACCCTCCTCCGGTGGTGATGAGGAGCCAGGGAACGCAGAAGGTGGACGCTGCCGGTCCGGTGGCACCGCCTTCTGCTGCCCCTAAGCCTCAGCCCCCACCCAAACCTGTCAATCTTACTACAAAGGCTTCTGGCTCTGGTCAGCCTTCTAAGGCCGCCAACTCTGGCGGCAGGAATGCTGCCCCGGCCCAGAAGTCTAAGAAAGTTACGGGACCGCTGTGCGTACCGGCCCAGAAAAAACAAATATGCTGCATTGGAGTAGCAGATGGAGTGGGTGGAGGTTGTCGTAGCTGGTGCTGCGGCAGCTTCTCCCCCCTCATCTCCGAGGAACCAGAGGAGGCCCAGGAGTCGACCCCCCTCTGTTTCTTCGACTCCTTCCAAGGCACAGGAAAAGAGGGGAAGGAACTCTTCTCCTACACATAAAGCTAACCATGTACTCTCTGCTTCAGTGGAATTGTCGTGGTTTTCACACCAACTTTGAAGAATTACGCCTTCTAGTCAAGTCCTATAACCCCTCGGTAATATCTCTTCAGGAGACTTACCTGAAGACCTCTGACTTTGTCTCCTTTAATGGTTTTAATGCTATCCATAAAGGTTCTGATTCGGAGAGACGCTCGGGTGGAGTGGCTCTTCTCATTAGCAACCAGTTTTTATGTAGCCGCGTTAGTGTTGACACCTGTCTTCAGGCTGTTGCAGCTCGGGTTACCTTAAAGAAGACTATAACCATATGCAGTATTTATCTGCCACCATCCCTGCGGGTCTGTTGTAATGCCGCCGTGAGATGGCCTTAGTCGCCTGCTCGGCGTTAAACCCAAATAACTAACTAACTATCTGTTGTAATGATTTTTTGTAATTTAGTAGATCAACTGCCTCCTCCCTTTATTCTCATGGGGGATTTTAACGGTCACGCTCACCTTTGGGGTAGTGACCACTATGATGGCAGAGGTCAGATGTTAGAAGATGTTTTTTCTCAACTTAACCTATGTGTCTTTAATGATGGTTCACCTACATACTCTAACCCAGGTTCAGGATCTAGTTCTGTTCTAGACCTCACTGTGTGTGATCCTTCTCTCATGCTGGATTTTGACTGGAAGGTTCACGACGACCTGTGTGGTAGTGACCATTTCCCAGTAGTCCTGGCATCAGTCAGCTGTGGGGAGGATCCGCCGCTGGGGCGCTGGAATCTCAAGAAAGCTAACTGGCCTCTGTTCACCTCCCTCTGTCAGTCTCGTATTACAGAGGAGGTGGTCATGTCAGTTGAAGAACCTGTTTCTTCTTTTACTACTATTTTGTTGGACATAGCGGGTGAAACCATCCCTACAACTTCCGCATCAGTCCCTCGGAAGCCGAGAGTACCATGGTTCAATGAGGAGTGCCGCAAGGCCCAAAAAGCGCTCAAATCTGCTCAGCGACGTGCTTTCCGTAATCCGTCGCAAGTGAATATTTTAACCTTTAAAAGCTAGAGGGCGAAAGCCCATTACATTTTTAAACATGAACGCCATACTTCATGAACGCCGTCTCATCTTTAACTTCTCGGACTCCGTCCCAGAAAGTCTGGAGGGCTGTTCGAAGAATTAGAGGCAGCGGTGTCTCGGCTTCTGTCAGCCATCTTAGAGATGGTGCCAGCTTGGTCACAGATAAAAAAGCTGTGGCCAATTTGCTTGCCTCCACCATAGCCCATAATTCTTCAACAGAACATTATTCACCCTTCTTCCAGAGAGAGAAGGAGAAGCGAGAGTCTCGTATTTGTGATTTTAAGTCCGATAACTCAGAAGACTATAATGCTCCTTTTACATTATCCGAATTGCAGCAAGCCTTGCAGAAATGTAATGACTCTGCTGCTGGCTTAGATACCATCCCACCCCACCCGGGTCTGCCCTGGGGGACTTGGGTGGGGTTAGGTATTTTTTAGTTCCCAGGGTCACCCTGGTCAGCCCCACAGGGTGGGTTTTTCTCTCTATTCTGGGGCATGTGTTTCTGTCTACCCTTTGTCCATTCACCTGTATTTGCCTTTTTAAAACTCTCCCTACTGTCTGCACTGCCTGTAGCTCTTGATATTGGATGTGTGTTGCTAAATGGTCTTAGCTTTATTTAGGCCCCATGTGTTAGGTTTATTTAACGTATTTGACCGGCTGGCGACATACATTCAATGTTCTGTTTCTTTTTTATTTTTTCACAAACAGTGCAGGCACGTCCTGAGAAAGCCTTGTTGCTGTCGGGACGTTAAGCAATGTACAATCAATAGATACCATCCACTATCAATTCCTAACGCATCTGCCTGAGAGGTCACTCCTTGTACTTCTCAAGGCCTACCATATCTGGAGAACTGGTCATTTTCCGCCGTCTTGGCACCAGGCTGTGGTTGTACCTATCCCCAAGCCGGGTAAGGATCCTTCCGACCCGGGCAACTACCGGCCTATCGCTTTGACATCATGTTTATGTAAAACTATGGAGCGCCTGGTCAACGCCCGCCTGGTGTGGCATCTTGAGTCCCAGGGTCTCCTCACAGACCTCCAGTGCGGTTTCCGGCACTTCCGTAGTACAACTGACCATTTAGTCCGCTTTGAATCATTTATTCGAGATGCTTTTGTCAACAAGCAGCATGTCTATGCAATTTTCTTCGATCTTGAGAAGGCATATGACACTACCTGGAAGTATGGCATAATGTCTGACTTGTTGGACATGGGCTTTAAAGGGCACCTGCCCGTTTTTATTCACAATTTTTTGACTAACCGGTCGTTCCATGTCCGTGTGGGCTCCACCCTCTCCGACTCCTTTGAACAGGAGATGGGTGTCTCGCAGGGCAGCATTCTATCTCCTGTTTTATTTAGTATTAAAATTAATAACATTGTAAAGGCCATCAAGGATGATTCTGAATGCTCTTTGTTTGTTGACGACTTTGCTTTGTGCGCACGTGGTCGAGGACTTGCGTCCCTTGAGAGGCGCTTGCAGATGTGCGTTGATCGAATCCATCAGTAGGTGTCTCTCAATGGATTCAAGTTCTCGCCCTCCAATTCTGTACCCCACCCGGGTCTGCACTGGGGGACTTGGGTGGGGTTAGGTATTTTTTAGTTCCCAGGGTCACCCTGGTCAGCCCCACAGGGTGGGGTTTTCTCTCTATTCTGGGGCATGTGTTTCTGTCTACCCGAGGTCCATTCACCTGTATTTGCCTTTTTTAAACTCTCCCTACTGTCTGCACTGCCTGTAGCTCTTGATATTGGATGTGTATTGCTAAATGGTCTTAGCTTTATTTAGGCCCCATGTGTTAGGTTTATTTAATGTGTTTGACCGGCTGGCGACATACATTCAATGTTCTGTTTAGTTGGTTGTTTTTTTTCACAAGCAGTGCAGGCACGTCCTGAGAAAGCCTTGTTGCTGTCGGGACGTTAAGCAATGTACAATCAATCAATCAATCCAATTCTGTCTGTGTGCATTTTACTAACCAGACGAAAGTTTTTCCAGAACCTAGCCTGAGCCTTGCAGGAGTGCCGATTAAGGTGGCCGAGGAGGCAAAGTTTCTGGGGGTCATCTTTGACAAAAGACTTACCTTCCGCAACCATATTAATTACCATAGAATCTCTTGTCAGAAGGCTCTCGACGTTCTTCGTGTCGTCGGTCGTACTGACTGGGGTGCGGACTGTACTGTCTTACTTCGACTGTACCGGGCCCTTGTTCGGTCCTAACTGGATTACGGCTCTGTGGTGTATGGCTCAGCTTCCAAGTCTGTGCTACAGCGTCTGAACACAATTCACCATCAGGGTCTGCGGATATGTCTTGGGGCCTTAAGGACGTCTCCAGTTCCTAGTCTGTATGCCGAGGCAGGGGAGCCTTCTTTCAAGCTCCGCCGCATCCGCCTCATGCTCAGCTATGTTCTGAAACTGAAGGCCCATCCAGACAATCCTGCCTATGACTGTGTTTTTAAACCATCGTTTGAAGAGATTTACGATGCCCATCCGGGAGCTGTCCGTCCACTTTCTTTCCGTGTCCGACCTCATCTGCAGGCGGCCAGATTGGACCTGGACAGAGTTTCGGAATCCCTGCAACACATCACTCCACCCTGGCTCTTGCCAGTTCCAGACATCATGCTGGACTTGACTGCCCACAAGAAAGACTCTACTCCACCAGCCATATACCAACAGAGCCTCAATGAACTGCTTTCAATTTTTCCTGGCTATTTGTCGTATCTATACGGATGGGTCAAAGTCTGAGGATGGGAGAGTGGATGCGGCCGCAGTGTCCTCTCGCCATCCTAGACGCCCATTTAAGCACCGCCTCCCAGACCACTCATCTGTATTTAGTGCGGAACTGCAGGCGGTTCTGCTGGCACTCAGGCATGCTTATCGATCTAGAGAAAGGAACTTCCTGATTCTGTCTGACTCTCTTTCTGCCCTGCAGGCCCTTCATGGCACGGGAAATGACACCCACTGCTGGTGCAGATCAGAGAGCTCCACGCGGACTTGATGAAGGAATATTTTTATTTGAGTCCCAGGACATGTGGGCATTGAAGGCAACAGGATCGCAGATTCTGCTGCCAACGATGCACGCAATGACCCTGTCCTTGACACACAGACTGTTTATAGTGATTTTAGACATGTGACTAGTGCGTACGTAGCCCGTGAGTGGGACAAAGAGGAAGCTAACAAGCTGCATGAAGCCCTTCCTAAGTTGTCTGATGGTCTACCTTATCGCTGCGGCAGCTGCCGTGAAGAGACTGTCCTGGCTCGGCTCCACATTGGGCACACGTATGTTACGCACTCTTATTTACTAAAACAGGAGGAGCGTCCATGGTGTTATGCCTGCGACAAGCAGTACTCTGTTCAACACTTTTTGTTGTCTTGTGCTGATCTAATCGACACAAGGCATAAACATTTCACAGCAGACTCCTTCAAGGTTTTGTTCCGGGATGTGCCCCCGGACAAGATCTTCAGTTTTCTGAGAGAGTGCCATATTTTTAATAAGATTTGAGCGTTTATAGACTATGATATTTTTATTATTTTGACCTTTTTGAGAGTCTGTCTACGTTTTCTTTAAAACCCCACCCGGGTCTGCCTTGGGGGACTTGGGTGGGGTTAGGTATTTTTTAGTTCCCAGGGTCACCCTGGTCAGCCCCACAGGGTGGGTTTTTCTCTCTATTCTGGGGCATGTGTTTCTGTCTACCCTTTGTCCATTCACCTGTATTTGCCTTTTTAAAACTCTCCCTACTGTCTGCACTGCCTGTAGCTCTTGATATTGGATGTGTGCTGCTAAATGGTCTTAGCTTTATTTAGGCCCCATGTTGTAGGTTTATGTAACGTATTTGACCGGCTGGCGACATGCATTCAATTTTCTGTTTATTTTTTTTTTTCACAAGCAGTGCAGGCACGTCCTGAGAAAGCCTTGTTGCTGTCGGGACGTTAAGCAATGTACAATCAATCAACGTTTTCTTTAAAGACCTGTGTGACATTTTAGCCTGATATATTTTTAAGGTATATTTCCATCATGTCTTAAGACCTTTCTTTTAGTCTGGCTGACCAGATTTTTACCCTTCCCGCCGTGAGATGGCCTTAGTTGCCTGCTCGGCGTTAAACCCAAATAACTAACCACAATCACACATGTCAGAAAAAAAAGCAACAAATTCTCGTGACAGATTGACCTTGTAATGGTGTTATTGAACGAATTCCTTTCATTGAAGAAGAAAGCTTTTGTTAAAATCGTGGGGTTCTATTATCCTTTACTACAAGACTGAGCAGAAAGCGCCAAGTAGCAGACGCCTCAGTTTTTTGGGCGAAACGGGTCAGTATTGGCTGACTGTGCAATTGTATCGGATTGGGAGCATCTCTCAGTTAAATAACTGCACTGAACAAGTACATTTGGGCGTGCTCTTAACTAAGAAATATTGCATAAAACCTTACCTCCGCAAATGGAAAAAATGGCCGGCGGGGACGAAAGACGCTACAAGGGGAAAGGGAAACAACTCAGTTCATCAGTGTCAATGCTCAACTGACCAATCAGCGATCATCTCTAGACACTCGCTTCCGTGGAAACACAGGCCCAGTGCGTTGCAGAAACACAACATGAAGTAATGTTCGTCAAATGGGGACATCCTATTTTGATATTTTTTTCTGACTTTTGAATGAAAGATAATGCAGAAACAACCCTCAGAAAAATGGGTGCCTGACTTGGTCACCCAGAATTTTACACACACCCATTTTCCATAAGGATGGTAAAGAAAGTCACCCATTTCAGGGGTTTTGTGTACACACACACACACACACACGCAGACACACAGAGACGGACTCCAAATGAATGCAACTCAATTTTAAGCCATCAGAAGAGATCAGAGTTGTTCCCCTTATTTTGTATGTAGTTGTATATAAGGGCCACTTTGTCTCAGTCCCATGGTTGGCTGTTATAGACAGGTTTGACTGAAAATTCCTCAATGAAAACAACAAACCAAAGCATGTTTGGGATCTTAACTCTTTTTCTTTGCTCTGAAAACAGGTTGTGCTAGCTATTGCTTCTTGGATGAATGGGGCTCTTTGGCATTGAGCTGACAAAGATTTCAGAAATACAATCTACATAGGCAACAGTCTTCAGTCATAGAGTACCTGAAAGCTGAAATTCAGCTTTTAACCCATTTAGCCCCAATACCCTGCAGCAGAAAATAGGTCATAAATAGCCATTTTCTGACAAAAATTGTTTTTTGGCTCGTGCGAAGCAAAAGTGAGTATGTTTGGGCCAGTGGTCGTCCATCTATCGTCCGTCCGAGACTATTCAAGCCAGTCTTCAAACATGGCCCAAAGATACTTTGGTTGCAAGACCTTTCTAAACATACCAATTTGAGTGACCTCTCGCAAAGGTCATGGTCACAGGGGATCAGGAAATAAGTAAAAAAAATAGCTATATTTTGACATTTTTTTTTTCTCACAAATACTATTTACAGCTTCAAGTCCAAACTTGGTACAAAGATACCTGATGTTAAGAGCTTTCAATGCATACTAATTTGGTTGATCCCTCAGAAAGGTCAAGGGTCAGAAGACCTCAGGAAATAGATCCAAAACAGCTATATTTTGACAAAAGATTTTTTTTTTTTTCCAAACACAATTCACAGCTTCCAACCCAAACTTGCTACAGAGATACCAGATGGTAAGACCTATCTATACTTACAAATTTGATTGAGCCCTTGGAAAGGTCAAGGGTCACAAGAGCTCAGGAAATAGGTCCAAAATAGCCATATTTTAACAAAGGATATTTTTTCTCAAGTACTATTCACAACTTCAAACCCAAACTTGGTACAGAGGTACCTGATTGTAAGACCTTACTACGCATACTAATTTGGTTGATCCCTCGGAAAAGTCAAGGGTCACAAGAGCTCCGGAAATAGTCCCAAAATAGCCATATTTTGACAAAACATGTTTTGTTCTCAAATACTATTCTTAACTTCAAACCCAAATTTGGTAGTACCTGGTGGTAAGACCTATCTATGCGTACTAATTTGGATGACCCATCGAAAGGGTCAAGGGTCACAAGAGGCCGGCAAATGTTTGATAAAATTGTAGGTATTATCAACATTTTTGCAATTTTTTCAATCAAATTTGGCACAAAGGTAGCTGATGATAAGAACTTCCTATGCACACTAATTTAGTCGACTCATCGCAAAGGTCAAGGGTCACGGGGGTGGACAGATGTGTGAAAAATGATTACATTTTGAGAAAACATGGATTTTGCTGGTGCAGAAGCCAGCCCTTTATTTATTGTCACAAAGGTCACAAGTGTAAATAGATCATATACATAAGCCATAATGGCTTTGCCTTCTTGTTCTCAAATACTGTTTACAACTTCCATTCCAAACTAAGTACAGAGATACCTGATGTTAAGATCGTCCTGTGCATGCTAACTTGGATGCCCTCTTGAAAGGTCAAGGGTCACAAGAAATCAGCAAATGTGAAAAATGTCTACTGGTTATTTTTTGTAGAATTTTAGGGGTGTTTTGCAAAACTTTTCAAACAACTAATTTGGCAGAAAGGTATCTGATGATAAGACCTTTCTATGCATAATAATTTGGTTCACTGCTCAAAAAGGTCAAGGGTCATGGGAGGTTGACAATAGCAAAAAAAGTGTAAATTTTAAGAAAACGGATTTTGCAGATACAAATGCCAAGCCTTTCCTTGTGTTAGAACACTTGCTTATTTCAGTGACCTGTTGGACTTGGAAGGTCAGGTCACAAATGTCCTTAATTATGTGGATCAGTCATGCACGTGAGCCTTGAGGGCTTTACCATTCATGTCTTTGTCTTTTTTATGCCTTTGCAGCATACTGTTTTCCTTATTTGGTGCACTTCGGATATATAACAATAGGCTAGAAAACTCAGATGTATTTGCTGTGTTATATTATAGCCACAGAAAAAAATCGAATAGCTCAGGACTTACTGTTGAGGCAAGATGAACAGAATCAAATTGCAAGAGACATAAACCCTCATGAGCCCCATCAGTCATGGGGGCTCATGATGATCTTTGTCTCTTGTTAGTCCTATGTTTTTTATGCCTACCTTTGTCCCATTCACATCTGTGTTCTTTGCGTGAATGTCGCTCAGTGTGCAGTCATTTCAGACACAAAATTCATGATCACTGGCAGCGAAAAAGGGGTTAATTATCAGTGTGCTGGTCTGTGACTTTTGACTTCTAACCATAAGGTCCAAAATCACAGATCAGCATTTCATACTGAGGCTAAAAGCTTCAAATTTGTACACTGCCATACACAAGCTACTAAGGATATAGACCAATGGCTTGAGCTCAAGGGTAGTGCCAGAATAGCTTGGCGCCTAGAGGCGCCAAGCTATTCTGGCACTACCCTTAAACTATTTTACTCCAACTTATTTCACACACTGGTGTATTAATAATAATAATAATAATAATAATTTATAATGCGCTTATCTTATAATAATTATAACTCTAAGCGCGCACTCACATCTCGCGCACGCATGCGCACACTTTTGACAATGACTCACGTACCACAAATACATTACGATAGTCAACTTAGGGTGGGGAGCGTGATGGCGTTATAATGCTAGAACTGTTGAAAGAGGTGAGTTTTGAGGGTGGACTGGAAGGAGGAGAGAGAGTGTTTCTGACGGAGAGGGAGTGGGAGAGTGTTCCAGGTGGAAGGACCATAGACAGAGAAGGAACGGGGTCTGAAAGTGCTGAGTTTGGTGCGGGGGATGTGGAGGCGGAAAACTTCTTGTCTTGGCAATGTTCACACTGGTTTGGAAGCGTCTCTTAACCATGATGTAGTCAATTTGGTTATGGTGCTCCCTGTTCGGGTTGTGCCATGTCCACCTTCTGGATGCTTTGTGTGGGCCAAACGTGTTCATCAGCTTTAGATCATTTGAGCTGGCAAATTCCAGGAGCCTTAAGCCTCTGTCGTTGGTCTCTGCATTGCAGTAGCGTCCGCATGTGCATTTCCAGTTCCTAGCAGCATCCTCTCCTATTTTAGCATTCCAGTCTCCCTGCACCACAAGAATATCTTTCTTGGGGGTCTGGTCCATGACTTTGCAGTTGGTCATAGAAGTCTTCTATTTCTTCATTGCCATAGTCTGTTGCTGTGGCGTAAACTTGTACAATGGTGATATTGAATGGGGTTGCCCTCAAGCATATGGTGATAAGTCTACTGGAGACTGGCCGTCAACTCATGGCAGTGTTCACGATGTCTTTGTGGATGAGAAATCCTACACCCTGTTCGTGTTTGTCTTCTCTGCCACTGTAATACAATTTGTGGTTTTGCTGGGTTGATGTTTCCCCAAGGTTCTTCCATCGTACTTCGCACAGTCCTAGGATGGTCCAGTGGTATCTGTTCATTTTGTGCGTCAGTTCCTCTACCTTTCCAGGCATTCTTAATGTTCTGACGTTCCAGGTGCCAATGCTGATGTTATTTCTGGCACGGAGTTTTGGTGGTGCACCAGTAGCACACTTAACACCAGTGTGAACATTGCCAAGGCAAGAAGTTTTCCAGGAGCAGACATTGGAAGCGACCATGACTTAGTGACTTACCTTCCGACTCCACCTAAAGAAGGTCAACAAGCAGGGTCCCACCAGGATCAAGTTTGACCTCGAGAAGCTGAAAGACACAGAGGTAGCGGAAGCCTTCCAGGCAAAGATAGGAGGAAAATTCGTGCCACTGCTACTTCTAGGTGCAGAAGACACAGATGTGGACACACTGATCGACACATTTAACACTGCTGTAACCCAAACAGCCAGTGAGATCCTTGGCAAACACCGACAAGCAAAGAAACCTTGGGTTACAGCTGACATCTTTGTTCTATGTGACAAGCGTCGAGAATTAAAGAAAAAGAAATCAGAGGTAAAAGGAGCTAAACAATACAGGGAAATTAACCAGGATATCAAGAAAAACATGAAAAGGCAAAGAATAAGTGGATTGAAGATCAGTGTAAACACGTAGAAAGAAATCTGAACAAAAATAATAGCAAAAAAGCATACCAGCTGGTGAAAGACCTGACCAATGTAAAATAAGGACGCTCCTTGATCATTCAAGATAGTGAAGGGAACTGTCTTACGGAAGACCAAGACATACTGAAGAGATGGACAGAGTACTGCTCAGATTTGTACAACCACCGAGCGACAGGGGACCCAGACATACTTTTCAACCCACCTGTGACCAACAATGGCATCTATCCCATCCTCCGAGAAGAAGTAGAGGCTGCCGTGAAGTCGCTGAAAAAAGAGAAGGCAGCAGGAGCAGACAACATCCCTGCAGAGCTAGTCCAAGAAGGGGGAGAAGACATGATAAGTGCCTTACTAACAATCTGCAATAAGATCTGGCAGTCAGGGGATTGTCCCACACCATGGACCCAATCACTTATAATAACTCTCCCCAAAAAAGGCAACTTACATCAATGCTAGAATTATCGCACGATCAGTTGTATATGCCACCCAAGTAAAGTCATGTTAAAGATCCTACTGAACAGGCTGAAGCTACAGGCAAAGGAAATCATAGCTGAGGAACAGGCAGGCTTCAGACCAGGGCGCAGCACAACTGAGCAGATCTTCAACCTGAGAGTTCTATGTGAGAGGTACCTCCAGCACCAGCAAGACCTTACCCCACCCGGGTCTGCCTTGGGGGACTTGGGTGGGGTTAGGTACTTTTTAGTTCCCAGGGTCACCCTGGTCAGCCCCACAGGGTGGGTTTTTCTCTCTATTCTGGGGCATGTGTTTCTGTCTACCCTTTGTCCATTCACCTGTATTTGCCTTTTTAAAACTCTCCCTACTGTCTGCACTGCCTGTAGCTCTTGATATTGGATGTGTGTTGCTAAATGGTCTTAGCTTTATTTAGGCCCCATGTTGTAGGTTTATTTAACGTATTTGACCGGCTGGCGACATACATTCAATTTTCTGTTTAGTTTTTTTTTTTCACAAGCAGTGCAGGCACGTCCTGAGAAAGCCTTGTTGCTGTCGGGACGTTAAGCAATGTACAATCAATCAATTAAAAACCAGCAAGACCTCTATCATGTCTTTGTGGATTTTAAGAAAGCGTTTGACAGGGTGTGGCATGCAGCCCTTTGGTCCACCATGAAGCTATACAACATCAATGCCAACCTGATCAAAGTCATAGCAAACCTTTACAACATGGCCACTACTTACTTACTTACTTACGCCTGTCACCCCTACCCGGGTATAGGCCGTCTACGAGAGACCTCCAGCAACTCCTGTCCTGTGCTTCTCCTTCGATTCTACTCCAGGTGGTTCCCAGTCTCTTGATGTCTGCTTGGAGGTCTCGACGCCAGGAGTTTCTCGGCCTACCTCTTTTCCTCTTTCCCTGGGGGTTCCATGACAATGCCTGCCTAGTGATACTGGAAGCTGGCTTTCTCAGACTGTGACCGATCCATCCCCATCTTCTTCGCCCAATTTCATTCTCTGCTGTTATCTGCTCTGTTCTCTCCCAGAGTCTGACGTTGCTGATCTTCTCTGGCCAGTGGATTTTCAAAATTCTTCTAAGGCAACTGTTCATGAAGGTCTGTACTCTGTTGACTGGTTTTTGTCAATCTCCATGTCTCTGCTCCATATAGGAGAACTGCTTTTACATTGGAGTTGAAAATCCGGACTTTGGTGTGTTGTGACAGCTCTCTGGAACTCCACACTTTTTTCAACTGGAGAAAGGCTGCTCTGGCTTTACCGATTCGTGCTCTGACATCTGCATCAGTGCCGCCTTTTTGTCTATGATGCTCTCGAGATAGGTGAAGGACTCCACCTCCTCCAACGGGGTGCCAGCAAGCAAGACTGGTTCTTCCCTGGTTGCGTTCAGCCTCATTGTCTTTGTTTTCTGTTTGTGAATGGTGAGGCCCACTTGGGACGAGATGTCAGCAAGCCTCGTGGTCTTGTCCTGCATTTGTTGATGAGTGTGGGACAGTAATGCCAAGTCGTCTGCAAAATCGAGGTCGTCAAGCTGTGTCCACTGTATTCCACTTCGTCTGTGCTCTGTGGTCATCTTCATGACCCAGTCTATGGCCAGTAGGAAGAGGAACGGAGACAGCAGACACCCCTGCCTGACACCAGTTCTGACCTGGAGCTCTCTGGTGAACTGCCCTTCGTGGATCACGCGACATGTCATGCCATCATAGCTGCTCTTGATCAGGCGGACGAGCTTTGTGGGTACACCGTAGTGTCGTAGGAGTTTCCACTGAGTCTCTCGGTCCACGCTGTCAAATGCTTTCTCATAATCCACAAAGTTGACGTACAACGGGGAGCTCCACTCCAGAGACTGTTCCACGATGATGCGGAGAGTGGCGATCTGGTCTGTACATGATCGGTTCTTCCTGAATCCTGCTTGCTGGTCTCTCAGCTGGGGGTCAACGGAGCTCTTCATTCTCTAACATGGCCACTAGAACGGCAAAATAGGAAACTGGTTTAGGACTGCAGTCGGAGTCGGACAAGGCTGCTTGCTCTCACCTATTCTTTTTAACATCTTCCTGGAAAGAATAATGACGGACGCTCTGAAAGATCATGAAGGAACTGTCAGTATTGGAGGCAGAACAATCATGAACTTGGACGCTCTGAAAGATCATGAAGGAACTGTCAGTATTGGAGGCAGAACATTCATGAACTTGCGCTTTGCTGACGACATTGATGGCTTTGAAGGAACAGAGAAGGAGTTCAGCTGGTGGAAAAGCTGAACAGTACAGCCATTGCGTATGGGATGGAAATCGGTGCAGAGAAGACCAAACTGATGACAAATAACACCAGTGGCATTGGCACTGACGTCATGATTGGAAGCCCAAAACTGGAGACTTTTAATAAATTCAAATACTTAGGAGCCATTGTGACAGATGAGGGATCAAAACCAGAAATACTGTCCAGGATTGCGCAGACAACAACAGCACTGACAAGATTGAAGACTATACGGAAGGACAGAAACATCACGCTCTGCTCCAAGATCAGGCTGATGCGCTCCTTAGTCATCTCAGTGTTCTTGTATGCCTGCGAGTCATGGACCCTCACAGCAGACCTTGAAAGTAGGATACAAGCCACTGAAATGAGATGTTTTCAAAGGCTGCTTGGCATTTCATACAGAGATCACATCACGAATGGGGAAGTGGGAAGCAGAATCAGGCAAGCCATCGGGCCCTATGAAGACCTATTAGCCATTATGAAAAACACAACTGAAGTGGTATGGGCATGTCATGCATTCAGTAGGGCTTGCCAAAACAATCTTGCAAGGCACTGTGCAAGGAGGACAAAGGTGAGGAAGACAGATGAAAAGATGGGAGGACAATATCTCAGAGTGGACTGGACTGTGGGTGGGTGATACGCTAAGAATGGCAGAGAACAGAGGGGAATGGAGGGAGCTGGTTGCCAAGTCATCAGTGGTGCCCCAACGATCGGCAAGACTACAGGATATATATAGATAGATAGATGTGGAGGCGAAGAGGGTCAGAGGCAGAGCGGAGGGAGCGGGAAGGACTGTAGGGGTGAAGTAAGTTTGGAGAGATAGGCAGGAGCTTAGTTGTTAAAGGTTGTGTAGCAGAGAGACAGAATCTTGTATTGGATGTGTTGGGGGATGGCGAGCCAGTGAAGGACTTTGAGCAGGGGAGTGATGTGGTCGGATTTCTTCTTTCTAAGGACGAGGCAGGCAGCATTGTTCTGGATGCGCTGGAGAGTGAAAGTGGAGTGAGGAAGGCCGGAAAGGAGGGAGTTGCAATAGTCGATGCGAGATAAGATGAGAGAGACGGCAAGTTTGGTTGCAGCTTCGGTGGTCAGGTATTTTCTGATCTGATTGATGCGACGGAGGTGGAAATAGCATGCCTGGGCCGTGGCGGAGACAAAGCTGGTCATGGAAAGAGAGGAATCGAGAATAACGCTGAGGTTCTTGGGCGAGTCAGAGAGGGGGTGTAGGGGTGCTGTCGAGTTGAAGATGGAGAGAGGGAGGGAGCTGGGAGAGTTTCTGGCGAGTGCCTACCAGCATGGTTTCCATTTTGTCGTCATTTAGTTTAAGTTTGTTTGCTGTCATCCAGTTTTTCACATCTTCGTAGCAGTCAGCAGTGCGAGTCAGTAGTGACTGAGTGTTGTCGAGTTTGTCTTTGTCTAGTAGTTGTGAGTCGTCAGCGTAGAGATGGTGGTGTATGTGATGAGACTGGATGATGTTGGTTTGATTGATTGTACATTGCTTAACGTCCCAACAGCAACAAGGCTTTCTCAGGACGTGCCTGCACTGCTTGTGAAAAAAAACAACAACTAAACAGAACATTGAATGTATGTCGCCAGCCGGTCCAATACATTAAATAAACCTAACACATGGGGCCTAAATAAAGCTAAGACCATTTAGCAACACACATCCAATATCAAGAGCTACAGGCAGTGCAGACAGTAGGGAGAGTTTTAAAAAGGCAAATACAGGTGAATGGACCTCGGGTAGACAGAAACACATGCCCCAGAATAGAGAGAAAAACTCACCCTGTGGGGCTGACCAGGGTGACCCTGGGAACTAAAAAGTACCTAACCCCACCCAAGTCCCCCAGGGCAGACCCGGGTGGGGGTGGATGATGTTGGACAGAGGAGAGGTGAAGAGTGTAAAAAGGACCGGGCCCAGGACGGACCCCTGTGGAACTCTGCAGGACAGCCTGACTGGGTTAGAGGAGACGCCGTTGATGGTGACGGACTGCTGTCTGTCAGGTAGGAGAGAAACCAGGAGTGAGCAGAGTCAGTGATGCCAAAGGAGTGGTGGAGGCGGTGGAGGAGGATAGAGTGATCTATAGTGTCGAAGACGGCAGAGAGATCGAGTAGCGTAATAAAGGAGATGTTGCCTGAGATGTATTCCACATGATAAGGGTTAAAAAAAAAACATAAAAAAAAACAGGCATGTGTGTGTTGCAGCCGAGCCACTCCACGATAGAAGACATCTACACAGCAGTCATCGAGACGGACAGGGGCGTGAAAGAGAAAGTTCGCATTTTTGACACAGGAGCCGCTGCCGTGGTGAGATTCATAAACCTGAACATTTTCATCCCCAGACCTCACATGGCTTGCATTTTAGCCCCTTCACTGCCAGTGTCCATTTCTTGTGTTTCAGTTTGAAAACATTGCACATTTTGCTTGATATAGTGCCGATAACTGGCAGATGTGACTATAAGATCCGGTCAGATTGTCCAAGACTTTACCTGAGGATTCGGGTCGAGTAATCATGTCTGTTGGTTATCGGCACTATATCAAGCAAAATTTGGCTCAATATAATGTACGTTCCCCTGCAGTCTAAACAAAATGTACCTTTGCCACGTGTCCTTCAGTTTGCAACTGTTTTTAATACATAAAAGTAAGTAAACTAAGTAAACACTGGCAGATGACTGCATGCTTACCGGACTTTTGACTCAGTGTGGTGATTTTATCAAATTTTGTAGACAGTGCTTTCTATAATTGTGTGTGTTATTGCTTGTAATTATATCAAGAAGAATGATGGAAAAATTACAGCTGGTACTTAGTACTTTTCTCAGATTATCGCTCTTGTGATAAATGCAAGCTGACATCTCGTCAGTTTCGCTAGTTTCACTAGCAATTTCCTTCAGCTGTTTGCTGCTGTCTTTTCTCTGTTCATGTGCATGTATGAACAAAACATTTCCAGGGTACACACACACTAAGAATTATTTAATTACTAATGGGCATAAGGAGATTATTAATGTGACAGTATGAGCATATTTTGTCTTTTCATTTTGACAAATGCAAGCATCTATACTCAGAGGCGATAAAAACGCGAAAAGTGTCGGTAAATGTGCCTGCAACAAAGAGCCACCATGACAACAAAACAAGAAAATTTTATTTGTTGTTTACTTCAGATGTTGAGCCTACTGTCTGAGCTACCTTCACACAAAAATTGGAAGAGTTATCGCCCGTGGCTACCTTGGAGGACACAGGGTTTTATTAGTGGTGAAAATAAGCAAAACTGGACACACTCTGACAAGCAGGTTTCTTGTAAGATGTTTTAACACACATGTTGTGTGGATTGCTTATGATGTTATTAACTGCCTCCCCAAAAAATTGACTCACAAACTTCACTAGAGAACCAGAACTTCCGGTGCGCATCATTTTCTTAATAAATCTTATTTTATTTAATGTGAATTACTTTCAAACCATTTTTTATGCTCCTGTGAGAGAAAGAATACACCCATATCCATTACATCAAGGAAATAATAAATGGCCGCTAACCTAAACAAAAAACAACTTTTTGATTTTCATGTTTGTAGGTCATGTTGATTATTTAGGTGCCTTTGACAAACGAAAAGTAGGTGAAGACCAGACAGGCAGGATTTTCATTCACACAGACCCTAGTAACACTGCATGCTGGTTCTCTTTCAGCTGTGTACTCTGCAGATGCTTCCCATTTCACTTTCAATATCTCGAGATGGTAATGTCACTGATGATGTCATAAGTCATCGATGTGAGATTTTTAAGACCAAAATTCCATTTACAAGCGCATAACACACTCTTCATAATATTTTCTAATAAATGACGTCAAAATAACCCGGGATTAAAGCATGTTTATGAAGAAAAGCTCTATGGTGAAAAATTCATGTTTTTATTAATCCAGACCAAAAAGGTGACTGCCAAGCGTGTGAAATGCAAAGAAGTACCCAACGGAGAAAGAAACACGCTTAGAAAAAACGGTACAACACAATTTATTAATATTTCGGGTAAATACCCTTTGTCAAAATAGACAAACAAACAGAGACATTAGCCGCTACTTATCTTCAGATGCAGAAGGAATGTTTTTATTGCCTCATGGTTTAGATTGTATCTTCTTGGCCTGCAAGGATTTTTAGGAAGGAAACTACATGTATAACAGGTAGATTCATGAATATTAACCCATTTAACCCCAAGGTCACATTTGCCAAATTTTGGAGGTGTCACCTGTGTACCAGTTGCAGGAGATGGATCAACCATGATAATTCAAGGGTAGGACCAGATTAGCTTGGCACCATCAGGGTGAATTTGCTTGCTAATGTTTTACAGCATGTCAGCACATGTCAAAGAAGGGAAAACGTTATGGAGTGGGTATATATGTTAATCTCCTTGTGTCTGCAGCCATTGATTTTGTAAATAGGAGAGATTTTTTACCAAATGGAAGTATTTTAACCACTTTGTGCAAGTAGCCACAGAAGCATGTGAGGAAAGCAAGAGGCGTAGATCCTAATCAGTTTGGTGATGTTTCTGTGGCACCCTTACCATCTTGATACCTTTGAGCAGGAGATGTAGCAATCGTGTTAGGTCAAGGGTTGTGCAAGATGAGCTTTGCATTGGAGAGGGATTGAATTGTCTGCTAATCGAGCGAAGTGGAAAAACAGTCACTGATGCTCAGAACAAGTGACAGTAGTCATCAGTATGTTGAAGGGGGTCAGTATACACTGCAGCTGATGAGTCGCATGCACAGGAGATATGTCAACCAACTGCTTATGTTTTAGAATCCCCTGTAGCTTTATGTACGAGATTTAGGGGCTGGGTGGGCTTGTCTTTTGTGTTTTGTGCCCATGTGTCTTGGTGCCCAATAGATCTACATGTATATCAGTTAAAACTCTTAACCCCACGGCCGCATTTCCAAACTTTTGGAGGCGTTGTCTAACGACTATGTACCAGTTGTAGGAGATGGATTAATCATGATAATTCAAGGGTAATGCCAGATGGGCTTGGTTCCTGAAGGTGCCATGCTCATCTGGCACTACCTTTGAATCATCATGATCAATCCATCTCCTGCTGCAGGGTCATGGGGCTAAATGGGTTAAGTGCCTGGTGCGTTGTTGATGCGTTGATGCAGGCTTTTTTTGTAAACTGTTGGTTTATTTTGTGTAAATCTTGCATTTCATCCAGATTTATTTTATATGCAGGAATCCACGGATGCTGATGTGCCAAAGCATTACCTGAATTTTCCCGATGTAAGTAACATACTTTGAAACAGGGCTCTGTTGCATGAGTGAGCTTAACCCCTTGGTTGCGTGTAGTGCTTTTTGTCAAGGTGATTACTGCAGGAATCACCTTGACTAAAGGCACTAGGACAATCAAAGGGTTAAATCCTACACGTGCCATTGCGCACAGTGCTGTGCTATTGCATAGGATTTTAAGCTGATTCTTAAAAATAATCTCTGATTACCCGGTGTATGATAACAGCTCCTTGCATATTATGGGTGGCAGAGTCCCTTGTCATGGACGTCAGAACACACCTCCAAAACGCAGTGCACACACTTATCTATTTTTAGTGCTTAAACCAAATTTCATTTTGACTTATTTCTTGGATGAACTTCGTTTCACTTTGTGACCCTCAAATTTTTCATCAGAGGGTCAGGCTGACTGAGAAAAAATACTACAGGGAACACTGCATATTTTGGTGCAATTACTCAGTGGGCAAAGAGTTCAGAAACGTGTGTACTTGAATGATTCACTGTAAGATTATCAGTAGCCAGTTACACTACAGAAACGTCCATGAAATTTGGATTTTTAAGAGTAATATTTATGATTTTAATTTATGCTCCCCTCCCCTGACCTGCCGCCCCCATCCCCACCTTCCGACAAGCAAGCTTCCTGCCACCCCTATGGCCCAGGATTGCTTTATTTTGTTTTAAACAGTTCTATGGAATCCGTTGTCATATAAAACTATAAAGAATATTTCTTTTTTTCCAACTCTTACCCCATTTGCTTTCAGTATGAGTCATCGTATGTTTGATAAAACGGACTACACTGTCGGCAGAGGTGCTGATAATGGTACGCAGCACTTTGTGTGATATATTAACCCATTTGGTCGCATTCCCAAAATTTGGGAGGTGTCATCTAATGACTGTACCAGTTGCAAGAGATTGAGCGACCATGATAATTCAAGGGTAGCACCAGATTAGCTTGGTGCCATCAGGCGCCAAGCTAATCTGGCACTACCCTTGAATTTGCATGGTTGATCCATCTCCTGCTGTAGGGCGTTGGGGCTAAATGGGCAAAGCTGGCTCTGATGCTGACATTTGTTGGTGAAAGTGGCTCCTGTGCAATAGCAAAAAGGAGTCTACGTACTGAGTTATCCGTTGTCTGTCCAATGTCTGTTGTCAAGTGTTTGTATTCAACATTGTTTATTACTTACTTACTTAAGCCTGTCACCCCTACCCGGGTATAGGCCGTCGACGAGAGACCTCCAGCGACTCCTGTCCTGTGCTTCTCCTTCGATTTTACTCCAGGTGGTTCCCATTCTCTTGATGTCTGCTTGGAGGTCTCAACGCCAGGAGTTTCTCGGCCTACCTCTTTTCCTCTTTCCCTGGGGATTCCATGACAATGCCTGCCTAGTGATACTGGAAGCTGGCTTTCTCAGACTGTGACCAATCCATCCCAATCTTCTTCGCTTAATTTCATTCTCTGCTTTTATCTGCTCTGTTCTCTCCCAGAGTCTGATGTTGCTAATCTTCTCTGGCCAGTGGATTTTCAAATTTCTTCTAAGGCAACTGTTTATGAAGATCTGTACTCTGTTGACAGTGGTTTTTGTCAATCTCCATGTCTCTGCTCCATATAGGAGAACTGCTTTTACGTTTGATTTGAAAATCCGGACTTTGGTGTGTTGTGACAGCTCTCTGGAACTCCACACTTTTTTCAACTGGAGAAAGGCTGCTCTGGCTTTACCGATTCATGCTCTGACATCAGCATCAGTGCTGCCTTTTTTTGTCTATGATGCTCCCGAGATAGGTGAAGGACTCCACCTCCTCCAACGGGGTGCCAGCAAGCAAGACTGGTTCTTCCCTGGTTGCGTTCAGCCTCATTGTCTTTGTTTTCTGTTTGTGGATGGTGAGGCCCACTTGGGACGAGATGTCAGCAAGCCTCGTGGTCTTGTCCTGCATTTGTTGATGCGTGTGGGACAGTAATGCCAAGTCATCTGCAAAATCGAGGTTGTCAAGCTGTGTCCACAGTGTCCACTGTATTCCGCTTCTTCTCTGCTCTGTGGTCCTCTTCATGACCCAGTCTATGGCCAGTAGGAAGAGGAACGGAGACAGCAGACACCCCTGCCTGACACCGGTTCTGACCTGGAGCTCCCTGGTGAACTGCCCTTCGTGGATCACACGACATGTCATGCCATCATAGCTGCAGCATTGTTTATACATAATAATTTATTCTGGTTTTGTCTACAGGGGTTCATTTTAGTCTATGATGTCACCAGCTTTGAGTCTTTCCGACGACTGGATAAATTGAAGAAAGACATTGACAAGCACAGAGACAAAAGAGAGGTAAAGTTTTGTCGAGCATATGTACAGGACTCTTGAATTTCTTTTAGGAATGGAACAGCATTTTTCATTTTCTTAACGCATATTTAATTGTTTGTGCTTTTTGTTCACAGCACTTCGTTGTTTATTGTTATGACTGCTGTGGTGTGCTCTTTCATTTTGCTCGCCATACTGTTTGTGTAGTGTCTCCTGACTACCTTTGGTGGACATTGCTGTAGCAGGTGGTGCTGTTGGTAGAGAGCACACACTGCATTACTACTCATGCTTTGTAAAGCACTTTCACTAATTTCAGCCTAGAAGTGGAGATTTAGCTCTATACATTATATATGTTTGTCTTCTTTCAGTCTCTTTACTACACTTTTTGGCTCACATGCGAAGCAAAAGTGATTCTATGTTTTGGGCCATTGGTCGTCTGTCCGTTGTTTGTCCGCCAGCCTTCGTCATCTGTCATCCGTGGTAAACTTTAACATTGGCATTTTCTCAGAGTCAAGCCACAGTCTTCAAACTTTGCCCAAGGATACTTTGTGGCAAGACCTTTCTAAACATACCAATTTCAGTGACCTCTCACAAAGGTCAGAGGTCACAGGGACCAGGAAATGTATCAAAAATAGCTATTTTGGTCATAATTTATTATTTCTCAAATACTATTCACAATTTCAAACCCAAACTTGGTACAAAGGTACCTGATGGTAAGACCTTTCTATGCATACTAATTTGGTTGATCTCTCGGAAAGGTCAAGGGTCACAAGAGCTCAGGAAATAGGTCCGAAATAGCCATATTTTGACAAAAGATGTTGTTTTCTCAAATACTATTCACAACTTTAAACCCAAACTTGCTACAGAGATACCTGATGGGAAGAACTTTCTATGCACACTAATTTGGTTGTTCCCTCAGAAAGATCAAGGGTCACGAGAGTTCAGGAAATTGGTAAAAAATAGCCATATTTTGACAAAAGATGTTTTTTCTCAAATACTATTCACAACTTCAAACCCAAATTTGGTACAGACATACCTGATGGTAAGAGATATCTATGCATACTAATTTGGATGCCCCCTCGAAAAGGTCAAGGGTCACAAGAGGCTGGCAAATGTGTGTAACATAGATAGCTGATGATAAGCCTTCCTATGCATACTAATTTAGTCAACTCATCACAAAGGTCAAGGGTCATGGGAGGTTGACAGATGTGTAAAAAATGCTTACATTTTCAGAAAACATGGATTTTGCTGCTGCAGAAGCCAGCCCTTGTCACAAAGGTCACACATAATTATGTAAATCGGTCATACACGTGAGCAATAATGACTTTGCCTTTTTTGTTCTCATTGGCCTGGCGCAGCCTTATTTTATTTTTTTCCCAGGTTGTCCCCTAGTCATTTATTACCAAGGTAACATTTGATAAGTAGACTTCCTTATTAAATGTTACGATGACGTTACTCGCTGAGCAAAGCTTTCTCCCCCAAATGAATCTTTGGCTAATCACCTTTCTCGGTACACACACACCCTAATCTCATTCAGTCAAACCTCTAAACAAAAATATGCCAATAAATAAATAATTTAGGGGGCTACACAACAAAAAGAACTATATGTAGGTGTTCTGTGATATGGCTGGTACCAGTTTTATACAAAACATAACTGAATAATTGGATAAATTAGATAATGTCAACGACAGGAAATTTCAACCGAAGCGAACACCCTATCACGTACTGATCGTATTCGAAATGGCGAAGAGACAAAAAGCTGGATAAATAAAAATTGAGGGGGTAAAGCAACAAAATAACTATATGTGCGCGTTGTGTTCAGCCTATATTATCAATTTTATCCAAAAGAGTGACTGAAAATGTCTTAAGGCAAGCTAGGACACTTCCCGTGTGAAAAATCTGTCACGTTGGCTGTTTTGGGTTTTCCCGATTTTCTGCAAGTTCCGAGTGTCCTCTCCGTGAAAACATACTCCTTTTTCCTCAAAACTTTTATCGAACACCCATAAATGTTAAATAAACAAAGTATCCGGAGTTTGTTTACATTTTTTTCACTCAAAATATGTGCATTTTGCCTACTTTCGAACCTGGTCAAAGCGCACATTCTTCATACCGCTGTGAAAAAAGTTTTGTCATTTGAAAGCCACTTCATTCCCTTGCAGTAATTTGTCCCTTCACCCTAGCTTAAACGAACAATCAATGGCAAAAAAAAACTGCCTGAGGAAAACCTAGGAATTTGTCGATTACTTCCAAATATGGTCTTATGACGATTTCGATCAGGAGCACCACATAAGTCTGTGTAACATATGCAGACTTTCAACCAGTCATACGCACAGACTCACAAGTGCAACGGGTACACACACACAAACCACACTGACTCTTAGTTGGATGCATCCGTGCAGCATAAACTCAAAACATCGTTTCTCTGTGGCCCAACGTATAATACTAACGAAAAAAAAAAGGTTTCACAAAATACACAACTATCAACACTAGCATGTCACATTCACTTGTACTGCGACAGTGTTGCAGATGCCTTACGCGGCATCCGATCGCGAAAGAGAGGACGCAGGGGCGGAACAAGCAGAAGGCGCGACTCGCCACCACACACACAAACACATTCTTCTTTCCCTATACCCTTCCACCCCTTCCGCCTCCCCCCTCCTCCCTGTCTTCTCCCCCTCCCTTCCTTCTTCTCCCGTTTCTTCTCCTCTCTTCCTCATCCACCGCTCCCTGCTCTCCTCAACCGCCTTCTCCTTCGCCCTCCTCCCCCTCCCCACACCCCCTCCTCCTTCGCCCGCTTTTTCCTCCTCGTCTCCTCCTCCCCCTTTCTCCTACCCTTTACCCTCACCCTCCCTCTTCATCATCTTTTCCTACTCCCCTTCCTCCCCCTCACGGCGCACGTGTGTGTGTGTGTGTGTAAGAAAGTGATTTTATGTACGTTATTTTGTTTTATAGTGTGTAGCAAGGACAAGAATGAAAACAGGTCTGCGAACCTATTCTTTTATCCTTGGAAAATAAAGTTTCATTCATTCATTCATTTCATTCATTCATTCATTCACCCTCCTCCCCCTCCTCTCCCATCCTCTTTCTTGTTCGGTTCTCCTTCCTCATCTTTTCCTCCTCCCCCCTCTCCCCCTCCCTTCCCCACCCGGGTCTGCCCTGGGGGACTTGGGTGGGGTTAGGTATTTTTTAGTTCCCAGGGTCACCCTGGTCAGCCCCACAGGGTGGGTTTTTCTCTCTATTCTGGGGCATGTGTTTCTGTCTACCCTTTGTCCATTCACCTGTATTTGCCTTTTTAAAACTCTCCCTACTGTCTGCACTGCCTGTAGCTCTTGATATTGGATGTGTGTTGCTAAATGGTCTTAGCTTTATTTAAGCCCCATGTGTTAGGTTTATTTAACATATTTGACCGGCTGGCGACATACATTCAATGTTCTGTTTTGGTTTTTTCCACAAGCAGTGCAGGCACGTCCTGAGAAAGCCTTGTTGCTGTCGGGACGTTAAGCAATGTACAATCAATCAATCAACTCTCCCCCTCCCTCCTCTTCCCCCCCCCCCCCACCCTCCTCCTCCTTTGTCCTCTTCTTCGTTTTTTCTCCCTCTTCTTCTTCTGCCTCACCCAACCTAAAACTGTGTCTGTTCAATGCACAGTCTGTCTGCAAAGATGGCAAAGCCGACGTGATTTCAGATTTCATCCTGGACAATGACCTAGATGTTGTCGTGATCACCGAAACGTGGCTCCGCCCAGCTGGCGATGAACCCATCATCACCAGCGTCACTCCGAGTGGCTACCGCTTGGCTTCCTTCCCGCGCGCTAACAGAGGGGGTAGCATTGCCATCATCTATAGGGACTGTCTTTCTGCTCACCTCTGGTTAGACCAGATCAGTTCACAGGCGAGACACAGAAAGTAGTTTTGTTTGGAGGCAAGATAGAAGTTTTTCAGTTAGCTAAGATAGAACTTGATAGAAGTTGATACGGAGATTTTTTACAGGTAGTCTGGTTTCGTGTGTCATCGACGAGCCAGTAGTTGATTTAGTTCTGGGTAACATGAAGGGTGTGCAGCCAGTCATCGCTAAAGTTGGAGCGATTCAGCGAGCTCATGTTCCTAGCGGTGCAGTCGCGACGAGAGCTCAGAGCAAGCGTGCTCGTGGGCAGAGGGAACGTGTTATTTCCGTCCAGAAACAGGGAATCGGTCAGCGGGTGTGGCCCAACAGTCGGGTTGGTCTGAGACGGCATACTTCTGTTGCGGACGGAAATGCGCTCAGCACCCAATATTTAGGTAGATCGGAGACTAGGATCTCGCGATTGTAGGTAGGTCGGAGACTGGGATCTCGCGATCGTGTGGGCAGTCGTTGGATCTTTTTCATTTCTGGAGGTTTAGCGCGTTAGTTCTATTTTGCTGTCGCTGTGCGATCTTAAGTTGTGCGTTGAGGCGTAAGGCTGTCATTTTTTTCTTTCCTTTCCTGTTTCGGATAACATTACGTCGAGTAGTCTTAAAAAGAAACTCGGTCTTTTCTTTTTTTTTCCCGAGGAAGGGGGAATTGACGTGTAGCCCGCTCAGAGATAACTCCGCCCACTGACCCAGAGTTCGACTTTGACCCGAAGCTCCGACAAACACGCCACAGCAGAAAGCGAAAACGGCTTTATCCATGTGCGTAAAGTGCGCGCTTGTCAGACATTCCTGACGATATTTCGGAGCAATACTTGCCATACCCTATCACCCTTAGGCAGATACAACGTGCAGATTTGTTTAGCTGTGAGCAGTACATTCAAAGCGTACGAATTTGTTGTGCTTTATCTGGCTTTGACCTGCACGAAGTCAACTGAGCGGCCAAGGGACGGAAAGCCACACTCGGTGCACCTGTCCATTGACCAAACGAAGAAGACGGTGGTTACCGATGCTTTCTGCACATGCAAAGCAGGGTATGTATCAATTCTACATCATGCATTAAAAGTATAGACTGTGCTTGTCACAGTTTTCGCCGTTGACAGTTTGTTATACTGTCGGAGATGCCATGTGTTCCTCTGACGAAGGGGAGACTAAATTTGTTATCATCTGTGCAAGGATTTTGATAAAGCCTGCGAAGGTACCAAAAGCACAATGTTGCATATGGCATGGTTTGCTTAGAAACTTCATCCTAAGCTTGTGTGTTGTGCTTTAAGTTTTACTGAGCTGTTTTTTGGGTGGTTTATTTTTTCAGACTCACTGGACAGTGTACTCATGTGCGGCTTGCCATCACGACAGCAGTGGGACAGACCCCATGACAAAATTCCACCTGAGTCAGTTTCCATCATGATTATTTCAAAGTCCGGAAACGTCAACAAGAAAAGGAAGCCCATCATTGCAATCTTTGAAAAAAGGTAAGTTTTACTTCAGTGTGCATATTCTGGTTCAAACTGTGTAATTTGAAGATACTGTTATTAGAATTGTATGCGGTTCACACAAATGTGTAAGCAATATACATGTATGCATACTTGTGTACAGTTCGTGTGTGTGTGTTTGCGTGTGTGTGTTCATGTGTGTTTGTCTGTTTGTGTGTGTGTGTGTGTGTGTGTGTGTTGTCCCTGTGCATTAGCACGGTGAACAGTGAGTGTGGAAAGTAAATCTGTATGCACAGAATTAATTTACACACACACTCTCTTTCTCTCACTCTCTCTCTGCATGTGCAAAAATGACTGCTGATGACATATGGAAGCTTTATTTATAACAGCACATTTAAAAGTATGGAAAACATGTCATCCTAGAACTGTCCCAAAAGAGCACATTATGTGAGTCCTTGCAGTTGTAGGAGCTCACGAGTCATTTTTCAGCATGGATGATAATCAGTTAACTAATGAGGCAGTACTCTATTCTTAATCTTTAAATGAATAAGAACTAATGGTTTCAAACACCCCACAGTTTAATTTTTATTGAGATAACTGCTCAGACAACTGCATATCCACATTTAGTTATATTTATGTCTCATAGTTTAATACTATGTAAACATGGGTCACAGAGGGTGCGGGGGTCAGTGGGTTTAAATGATTATCTAAATTTCTGCTCAAAATCCTGCAGGCATCTATGGCTTGGCTGGCACACAGCTGTTCAAGTTTCTGCACATGAGCGTGTGTTGCCTCAAGCTGCTCCCTGAGATGCTTATTCTCCGCAACAAGGGCTAGAACTAGAAGGATCAAATCTGAAACAAATGAAATCAGTACGGCAGTGTAATGACACAGAAAGCAGTCGTCAACTGTGATATAAATACAGAATGTTCGATTTTATTCTATTTACAGGTACCACTTAGGAACAGGAGCTGTTGCCTTTGACTACATCACTTGAATGTGGAGATGTTGATTTTTCCAAGATGCCAATCATTGATATTCCACCAACTGTGATCCAGCAACAACAAATGGTCACACCTCAATCTGACACTAGATGATGCTAGGGTACTCGAAAACGCAAACCAGGCAACCTGCTCTTTATGGCAGACAGAGCGGAAGAAATGCATCACTGCCTCAAACTGCAGGCTGGAGAACTGCATACAAAAACAAAAACCTGAACATTTATTTATTTATTAAATCAGATTGAGCAGACCAGATTACTTGTGGTGCTGAGGAACTTTCAATGTCATCACTGCTTTTATGTGTGCCAGTTAGAGACTCTGCATCTGTAGCTGCACTTGTACTGTTGACAACAACAGCAACACCTTTGTTACAAACAGTCCCTGAATTGAACAGCATTCAAAACGAGAAAGGCAAAGCTGAAAAGAGGGGAGGACAAACTTGTTGCACAGAGACATGATTGACACTGTATTCTTCCTGGTCACACTCGGCATCTGTAGCTGCACTTGTACAGTGATAATATTATTAACAATGTATTAGTTAAATGATTTTTGAAAATTCATTTTTTAATACATAATTTTCATATTGTATGTACACCCTTTTGTCAAAGTTTACATCAACAAACATGAAGTTAATTATGATATGTAGTAAATCACATTGTGTTTGTTGCTGTAAACTCAAAGGGTGTTGCCACCATAGGAGCTTGTTTCGTAGCATCTTGCATACTTGTGTGCAGCCAGATCTTTTGCCTAAAATAAACAGATTGTTTGCATCATGTGTTCTTGTAGTGTGTGCATGTGTACAATGTATATTTTTGTGTATGAGAGAGTGTACTAGTGTGTATGACAGAGTGTGTGAAGGAACTGAGTAAGCTTAGACATAAACAGATTGTGAAATGCAAATCGGTGCATACCTTGGAGCAACCACTGTTTTGCGTGACCGTTTCTGATGCGGCTCAGTCGACGGTCGCTTTTTGGGAGGTGGAGTGGTCACTCTGGTGTGTGTGACTTGTCCCACTGCTGGCAGCGGGTCTGGAAACGCTTCAGACGGCCCGCCATCGACAGAATTCTGTGAAATTAATTAACCCATATCATACCGCGGCTAAAAGCTTCAACTTTATACACTGCCATATATATATACATATATATATCAAGCTACATAATAACACTTACAGATGAAGACTTATAGACCAATGCGGACTAGGGTGGTGCCAGAATAGCGGCTTGGCGCCTAGATTCGCCAAGCTATTCTGGCATACCCTTGCACTATCTTAGACTTATTTCACACATTGGTTGTATTTCAAATGATGTGGGTTAAGAAGCATTCAACAGAGCTATCCCTCACACTAGCTTTCACGAGTCAGTCAGCGACTGACGGGTACGAGTGATAGTACCACCTTCGGCCTTCACTATAGATATTTACATGGGCCTAGTCTCGCATGTGCAAACTAACATTACCCGTTTCATTTTTATAATGAACAAATTCTGGAGAAATGAATATGAACTGACCTTTGTGCAAGCGAAGATATGTCGGTTTCCGGCATCCACTGTACTTGAGGTTCAGCTGCTCAGTCGATCATGCGGCTGTCTACCGGCCACACAATTTGATAGATCGCATGCACTTTTCAGGGCTACGACGGTGCTTTGGGAATGGTATGAAGCTTACACCACCTGCTAGACGCTCAGGATATCTGAAATCGCTGTTGCAAAGGCCCCCAGGCACACTTTTTTCACCATTTCTTTTCTCTCTCGGTTACCTTCTTCGCCAGCCTCAATGTCGGACCAACAATAGCCGACTTCTCGCATCACGCGGGTGTGTCTCATTCGCGCATTCTGATTGACTAGCGCTGACCCGTCAGTCAGGCACCGGCTACACGTCAATTGTGCTCTATGCTTGTGCATAGTGCTCGCACATTAGGATTAGTACGGTACGGTTTTTGTTAACGAGTAGGATTAGTACGGTACGGGTTTTGTTAACGGTTTGTTTGTGGTGGCACTCGACGCACGGGAAATCTGTAAGACATGGTTAGCACGGGATTTTTAGTGAGTTCTGTTTAGTGAGTTCTAGGCGGAAGCTGTGACTGTCAGAGGTCTAGATCGGTAGTGCGGGCTGTCTTGTCGTATAGAACGGTTGTGTTTGAGTTACCTAGCCCGCATTCCAAGACTCTAAAGCCTAGATTTCAGGTATGTTTCTATAAACGTAGTATTGATAGTTGTTTAGTTAAAGACAGTATGCGTGGTAAGATTAATGTGGTTGTATAGCGGTGTTCCAATCACCTTGCTGTCAGTACCAGGAAAGGTCTTCAACAGGATCATCCTAGAGAGAATGAAGAGCTCCGTTGACCCCCAGCTGAGAGACCAGCAAGCAGGATTCAGGAAGAACCGATCATGTACAGACCAGATCGCCACTCTCCGCATCATCGTGGAACAGTCTCTGGAGTGGAGCTCCCCGCTGTACGTCAACTTTGTGGATTATGAGAAAGCATTTGACAGCGTGGACCGAGAGACTCTGTGGAAACTCCTACGACACTACGGTGTACCCACAAAGCTCGTCCGCCTGATCAAGAGCAGCTATGATGGCATGACATGTCGCGTGATCCACGAAGGGCAGTTCACCAGAGAGCTCCAGGTCAGAACTGGTGTCAGGCAGGGGTGTCTGCTGTCTCCGTTCCTCTTCCTACTGGCCATAGACTGGGTCATGAAGATGACCACAGAGCACAGACAAAGTGGAATACAGTGGACACTGTGGACACAGCTTGACGACCTCGATTTTGCAGACGACTTGGCATTACTGTCCCACACTCATCAACAAATGCAGGACAAGACCACGAGGCTTGCTGACATCTCGTCCCAAGTGGGCCTCACCATTCACAAACAGAAAACAAAGACAATGAGGCTGAACGCAACCAGGGAAGAACCAGTCTTGCTTGCTGGCACCCCGTTGGAGGAGGTGGAGTCCTTCACCTATCTCGGGAGCATCATAGACAAAAAAGGCGGCACTGATGCAGATGTCAGAGCACGAATCGGTAAAGCCAGAGCAGCCTTTCTCCAGTTGAAAAAAGTGTGGAGTTCCAGAGAGCTGTCACAACACACCAAAGTCCGGATTTTCAACTCCAATGTAAAAGCAGTTCTCCTATATGGAGCAGAGACATGGAGATTGACAAAAACCACAGTCAACAGAGTACAGACCTTCATGAACAGTTGCCTTAGAAGAATTTTGAAAATCCACTGGCCAGAGAAGATCAGCAACGTCAGACTCTGGGAGAGAACAGAGCAGATAACAGCAGAGAATGAAATTGGGCGAAGAAGATGGGGATGGATCGGTCACAACCTGAGAAAGCCAGCTTCCAGTATCACTAGGCAGGCATTGTCATGGAACCCCCAAGGAAAGAGGAAAAGAGGTAGGCCGAGAAACTCCTGGCGTCGAGACCTCCAAGCAGACATCAAGAGACTGGGAACCACCTGGAGTAGAATCGAAGGAGAAGCACAGGACAGGAGTTGCTGGAGGTCTCTCGTCGACGGCCTATACCCGGGTAGGGGTGACAGGCGTAAGTAAGTAATAGCGGTGTTCCGGTTTGGTTTAATTATAGTATGTTTAGAATTTGGTGAAGTAACCGGTGTTTCTATATACAGTTGTTTACCGAGTTAGATGACTAAAGGAATATGAAGTGTGTATGTCTAAGCCGCTATGAAGATAGTACGTAGTTGGGTAAGCATAGTCTTTTCCAGGGTATAGAGTAAGGTATAGCAAGAGTGTCAGTTAGGCTATGTCTGTTTCAAGATAGTGACAGAGATATGGGGGTGATACGAAAATAGTTTATGAAGCACGGGTGTGTGTGTGAATGAACGTGTGAGTTATTTGTATCAGCCAGGTTACGTGACGTTTCTCATTGATCCAATATGTTGTGTGTTTAGCAAGTGTTACGTTGGGACTTTTGTTGTCTATTCAGAGTTCTTGTAACAAGAGTGGAAAGACGGACGCCGAGACGTCGAGTCGCAGGTGGGACCTACGTGAGGTCATCCCTCCAGCTCTTCTGAGAGTGAGTCTGACTGGGACCAAGACACCCAAGTCCAAGCAAGAACTGAGTACCGTACAAGAACAAGGACGTCCGTGCCCAGAGAGACAGGACGGCAATAAGCATACGACGAAGGACTTTAACGCCTAGACGTGAGAAGGACCAACGTAACCAGGCAACAACATCAAACAGGTTGGAGGCAATGTGAGACCAAGACCTAACCTGGCAAAGATATTGTGATACGTGTGTGGTGTGATAATAGAACAGTGTATATAGTTGATAATCATTTAAGTCGTTCTTTTCATTTATAGTGTATAAAGGTTACTTTAGAAAGGGAGCCCATGTGTTGTGTTTTACTGCATGAATGCGCCCGTCTGAGTCAGTGGCGGTGTATGCGTCTGTTGCGTGAGAGTCTGTGCGTACGACTGTGGGCAAGTCTGCGTGCGTCTCAGTCTCTCCCTTTTGCTCATCACTCCTTAGAATCTGTCGAGGCCGTAGCAACACTCCCTGGCCAGTCTCTCATCTTCTCATGTATCTATCGCCCCCCTCCAAGCTCTCAAAACAAACTCACAAACTCCATGTTTCTCACTGAGTTCAACCTCCTTTTCGACCATTACAGCACACGACCCGGAAAACATCCTTTTTGGCGACTTCAACTTCCACTTCGACAAACCCGACCACCCTGACACAAAACGCCTTCTGCACGTCACTTTCAAACCACAATCTTACACAACACATCACTAAACCCACCCACCCACCCACCGACTTCGGCCACACCCTCGACTGGATCATCACCCGCACCTCTGATCAACTCTTTCTCGACTCTTGACACATCCTCTGTGCTCCCCTCTGACCACCTCGCTATTCTCGTCTCCCTCAACCTATCTCCCCCGAAAAAGACCAAGCTCCATGTCTCTCGTCGCAAACTAAATTCTGTCAACTGAGAGAGCTTCTTCGACGAAGCTGTCAACCTTCTCTTGGACCCCGCCCCCTCTCCTGATCTTGCATTCCACTTTGATTCCTCCCTTCGAAAACTCCTAGACACCCATGCCCCTGTCACCACCTGCTCCATGTCCAACCAACTCCCCTCCCCCTGGCTCACTGACGACATAGCTGAGGCCAAGGGTGAGCGCCGACAAGCGGAACACCGCTGGTGCTCATCCGACCTCGCCGTTCACAGACAGATCTTCCAAACCACCAGATCCAAAGTCTGCAGAATGATCTCTGACTCCAAACGTAAACACCTTCAAAACAAAATCCTGGAATCCACCTCTTCCAAAACCCTCTACACTACCATGAACACACTCCTAGGCACTTTTAAAGACTCTCCTCTTCCCGACACACACAGCAAAGAAGAACTTCCGTCCGCCTTTTCCACCTTTTTTTCTGACAAAATACAAACTCTGCGCAACACACTCAATACTCTGCCTTCTCCACACTGCCCTCCCGACCCCCCCTTTTCCGGCACTCCCCTCTCGTTCTTCCGCCCCGTTTCTCAGGATGAAGTTCACAAGACCATGAAGTCTACGCCTTTCAAAACCTGGGAACTAGACCCTCTCCCAGCTTCTCTCTACCGGGACTTACTTACTTACGCCTAGAAAACAAAGACAATGAGGCTGAACACAACCAGGGAAGAACCAATCTTGCTTGCTGGCACCCCATTGGAGGAGGTGGAGTCCTTCACCTATCTCGGGGAGCATCATAGACAAAAAAGGCGGCACTGATGCAGATGTCAGAGCACGAATCGGTAAAGCCAGAGCAGCCTTTCTCCAGTTAAAAAAAAGTGTGGAGTTCCAGAGAGCTGTCACAACACACCAAAGTCCGGATTTTCAACTCCAATGTAAAAGCAGTTCTCCTATATGGAGCAGAGACTTGGAGACTGACAAAAACCACAGTCAACAGAGTACAGACCTTCATGAACAGTTGCCTTAGAAGAATTTTGAAAATCCACTGGCCAGAGAAGATCAGCAACGTCAGACTCTGGGAGAGAACAGAGCAGATAACAGCAGAGAATGAAATTGGGCGAAGAAGATGGGGATGGATCGGTCACAGCCTGAGAAAGCCAGCTTCCAGTATCACTAGGCAGGCATTGTCATGGAACCCCCAGGGAAAGAGGAAAAGAGGTAGGCCGAGAAACTCCTGGCGTCGAGACCTCCAAGCAGACATCAAGAGACTGGGAACCACCTGGAGTAGAATCGAAGGAGAAGCACAGGACAGGAGTTGCTGGAGGTCTCTCGTCGACGGCCTATACCCGGGTAGGGGTGACGGGCGTAAGTAAGTAAGTTATACTGTATTCCACTTCGTTTGTGCTCTGTGGTCCTCTTCATGACCCAGTCTATGGCCAGTAGGAAGAGCAACGGAGACAGCAAACACCCCTGCCTGACACCGGTTCTGACCAGGAGCTCCCTGGTGAACTGCCCTTCATGGATCACGCGACATGTCATGCCATCGTAGCTGCTCTTGATCAGGCAGACGAGCTTTGTGGGTACACAGTAGTGTCGTAGGAGTTTCCACAGAGTCTCTCGGTCCACGCTGTCAAATGCTTTCTCGTAATCCACAAAGTTGACGTACAGCGGGGAGCTCCACTCCAGAGACTGTTCCATGATGATGCAGAGAGTGGCGATCTGGTCTGTACATGATCGGTTTTTTCTGAATCCTGCTTGCTGGTCTCTCAGCTGGGGGTCAATGGAGCTCTTCATTCTCTCCAGGATGATCCTGTTGAAGACCTTTCCTGGTACTGACAGCAAGGTGATTCCTCTGTAGTTGGAACACTTGCTGAGGTCGCCTTTCTTGGGAAGCTTGATTAGGTACCCCTCCTTCCAGTCAACCGGCATCACCTCCTCTTCCCAGATCTTTCCAAACAGTGGGTACAGCATCTCTACTGTTGTCTCTAGGTCTGCTTTCAGAGACTCCGCTGGGATGCCATCTGGCCCTGCTGCTTTACCGTTCTTCAAAAATGCCACTGCTCTTCTGATCTCTTCCCGGCTGGATCTGTCACAGCTGATGGGTAGGTCGGTCTCTGCTGGCTGGATGTCTGGGGGGTCGGGTGGGCTGGGTCTGTTCAGTAACTCTTCAAAATAAGAATAAGAGTACTTTATTATCTCGAAAAGAATCCCCCACCGGGTCTGCCCTAGGGGACCTTGGTGGGGTTGTCTACTTTTTAGTTCCTAGGGTCACCTTGTCTAACCCCTGCAAGGTGGGTTCTACTCTTTTGGGGGTTTGTATTTCTGTCTTTCTGGTCCATTCATCTGTATTTTTCTTTTGAAATTCTCCCTCCTGTCTGCGCTTCTTGCAGTTTTTTCTTCATTTAGCGCAGGCACGTCCTGAGAAGGCCTTTGTCGCTTGCGGGACGTTAAGCAATCTATACTTACTTACTTACTCGAAAAGAGAAATTCGGTTGTGGTACATTTATAACAAATAGTACAAACAAGACATAAAAACATTATAGCATAATTATGAACATTTTCTCCCTGCACTTGCACAGCTACAAATTCCAAATGGATATAAAGTAAACACTACAAAATATTTACACATAACTCTTACACATCTCACACAAACATCTTTTATGGACTGAACTGAGCGGCACTTATACATTCACACCCACCTCTACATATGCATACATAATACGCGTGTTTCAACCTAGTCCTAACCCTCACTACTTATTATACAAACATCTCGGTACATTATTACACATGCGACTGTTGTTGACAACTGCTTTCTTCTGCTTCCTCACTTCTATCTTCTTCAATCCCCACGCGGGTCTGCCCTGGGGGACTTGGGTGGGGTTAGGTATTTTTTAGTTCCCAGGGTCACCCTGGTCAGCCCCACAGGGTGGGTTTTTCTCTCTATTCTGGGGCATGTGTTTCTGTCTACCCTTTGTCCATTCACCTGTATTTGCCTTTTTAAAACTCTCCCTACTGTCTGCACTGCCTGTAGCTCTTGATATTGGATGTGTGTTGCTAATTGGTCTTAGCTTTATTTAGGCCCCATGTGTTAGGTTTATTTAATGTATTTGACCGGCTGGTGACATACCTTCAATGTTCTGTTTCTTTATTTTCACAAGCAGTGCAGGCACGTCCTGAGAAAGCCTTGTTGCTGTCGGGACGTTAAGCAATGTACAATCAATCTATCTTCTTCAAGGTCTGTGCCGACAGCCAATCCTTGTGATGGTGTTTCCTGAACCCTACAGTGTCTTTGCAGGTTGAGTTCAGCGCCTCTCTAACTGCCTTCCACTGCTGCTCTGTGGTGACCACCTCCTCTTCATTTACTAGCTCCTGTAGCGCTTGAAACCGGTTGGACAGCACCAATTTGAACTCTTCTCTCACTCTAGTCTCTCTCAGGAGGCCTACATTATAGCGCTGTCTTCTTGTTGTCTCTGTGCGGCTTTTCTTTAACTTGACCTTTATTCTTAAGGTAAGCAGATGGTGGTCTGAGGCGACATCTGCTCCCCTCCTCGCTCGAACATCTTGAAGGGATCTTCTAAATTTCTTGTTAAACTCCAGTCACTCTCATGCCTCCCCCTCCCTCCCCTTTTCCCGATCTCAATCTCTCCTTCCCTTCAGTGCGCCCCTGTTCTGACATCATCGCCCCTCTCGGCCAATAAATGGCTGGCCAGAGTTCCGGACCAGAACTTGGGCGAGGTTTTGTCAGAACAGCGCACACAACCACACACTCTATCACACCTCAGTCTCACGCTCAACTCCACACTACTTCCTCACGCTTATACACTGAACACGCCGCGGCGGCAACACTTTTTCTGTCAGTTGGGCAAAAATAACGGAGGCGTTTTATTCCCGTGACTCTCACTTGTCAAACATGTAAGACAACATCTAACCCAACCAGTAGGTTTACTGGTTGTTTCCTGCCCCCCCCCCCCCCCCCTGCAACAATACACACAAACTAAAAAACAAAACAACAAATCCGAACACAAAAAGGACCTCCATTAAAAAAAAAAACACCCTGCGTACAACTGAGCCGAGGCAATTCAGTTCAATATAGTACTATCTCATAATAAAAAGAACAACAAACAAAGAAAATGTAAGGTAGTTGCCAGACTTATCATGTGTTACATAGAACATGCTTATCAAAAACAAAGGGAAAAAAAAAAATTATGGACACTTTATATGCAGCAGATTACAAAGGTGGTTGCTTGGGGTTGGATATTGGGTTTTCAATTTCTAGCTGTCGCCTGACTGCTGCTGCTGACTGGCGTATTTGGTCGGTACCGTCCCCTTATCACTCCTGTAACCGCCCACGCATTCACCTCCCACACACTTTCATACCTCGCTCATACTCGCCTATGCACTCACCCCCTACAGGCTTTCCCACCCTCCCTCTCTCTCTCTCAATCTCCATCTCTCCTCATAGCATTCCACAGTCGGGAAATTCCCCCACCTACTCAGTACTTCCGCTACCGGACACCGCCCCCCACCCACGCATTCAGTCCTCTTTCCCTTCGTTTAAAATATGTTTATCACTCCTCCCTCGTCTAAACACCACTTAAACTCCAGTCACTCTCATGCCTCCCCCCTCCCTCCCCTTTTCCCGATCTCAATCTCTCCTTCCCTTCAGTGCGCCCCTGTTCTGACATCATCGCCCCTCTCGGCCAATAAATGGCTGGCCAGAGTTCCGGACCAGAACTTGGGCGAGGTTTTGTCAGAACAGCGCACACGACCACACGCTCTATCACACCTCAGTCTCACGCTCAACTCCACACTACTTCCTCACGCTTATACACTGAACACGCCGCGGCGGCAACACTTTTTCTGTCAGTTGGGCAAAAATAACGGAGGCGTTTTATTCCCGTGACTCTCACTTGTCAAACATGTAAGACAACATCTAACCCAACCAGTAGGTTTACTGGTTGTTTCCTGCCCAAACCTAACGGGAAAAACGCCAGTTTTTTTCACCCAATTGAGAGAAAAGTCGAGTGTTCAAGGTGTCGGTATTTTCTGAATAAGTACACTTCTGTAGAAATCTTGAATATTTTGAGGTATTTGGTCCAAGTATGATAGGTATGCAGTGCTTTTCCAGTCCCCCAAACACTTCACCACCTCGCCGGGCACCCCACAAGCCAGGGCCCAGGTAGCCCCACCACAAGCTGTGGCTTGTATAAACCCCTTCAGCAGCAGAGGTCAGTTCTCGCAACCGTTTGTTGAACTCTGATCCCCGAATGGGGAAAGCCGGTGCCTTAGGAGGCGCTGGGCCTAGCGCTCTAAACATACTGATTACTGCCGTCACGGGGCACAGAGGGTGACGCAACATGACCGGTAACGCTAGAATTTTTTCGCGTTTCTGAATTGTCTTACTCCACCTAACCAGTATCTTGACACTACTGTTGTCATTTACAACAAAGCAGTCTCTAGTGAGTTGTTTCCCAGGATCGAATCCTGCACCATCTTGGAAAAGATTGGATCGCCGAAGCAGTCCGAAGAACATAGCCACAATAGCTATCCAGAAGACACAGTCCTTAGAGCTGCACAAATCAAGTTTTTGTTTAATCTGAAGAAGAAGTTGCGGGCTCATCGGCGTCTTGCGGTTAGGAAGGCAGCCTTTTGTTCGCTCAATTCCCCGCAATGCTTTTCACCATCCACGAATCCTGGTATGGGTGCGGTTCCCCGCATTCTAAATGCAATAGGCGAACAATGTTGAGGTATTGTGCCACGGAACTGGGCTGAAGTGTCCTGGCCAAAAAGGCTGCATACTGCGCCACTGTTCTCTCACCCACCGGTACCGGCTGGATGTTCATTTGGTCACAAAATCTGAGATAAGAGCGCAAGTGAGTCTGATAAGTTTTATTGGTGTTGTCGGCAAAAACACTGGCACGATATCCCGCCACCTCCTGCAGTAGCTGGTGTGCCTAGACCCGGCACCTAGACAGCACAAAACCAAGAGCTGACTGTGACATGTGATTCAGAAGGTAGGTGTCAGGCGGTCGGCCCCGGTGCCAATTCGTTAGCAATTGTCCTAGCATGGGCAGCCGTCCTTCGTGTAGGCGGTAAATAGTATCGGCAAACACATTCACACTGCCAGCCACGTGCATCGCTGACACGCTGCAATTCGTTCTCACACACTCCCATGCCATCTTCCTCAACAGACTATTGACATAGCGGTCTTTTGAGCGCCCTTTGTTAATGATAGCCTTTGTCACCGTGCTGTCCGTATGAATGACCACCTGTTTCTCTCGCCATGAGGGGGCCCACCGGTTGACTGCCTGCACCACCGCGCACACCTCTTTATAATTAATATGCAAGTCCTTGGCTGCCGGCATGTCTGAAGAGAACAGTGTATAAATCCAATCTCCTTTCCAGAACGCGCCTGCCGCCAGGTTGCATGCATCAACATGGACATGTTCCTTGCTTTGTGAGTCATAATACACAGTGCCATTAAAAACATGCATGTAAGATAGCCACCACTGTAAGTCTGCGTGAAACTCTCGTGCGAGTCTCGCTTTATGCCTTTGCTGCTGAAGGGGTTTAATCGTATCAAGAATCCGCCTGAGAAAAAATTTTCCTCCCTTGACGGCTTGACACGCCCAGTTAAGGGACCCTGCTAGTGACTGCAAGCTTTGCTTTGTCGCGCGTGTTTTGCCTTGAAACTGCTGCAAGCGTTTGTGAAGTTACTGTAACTTGTCGTCGCCCAATGACAAGGTGCTTGTGCTGGTGCAGATTTGGATCCCGAGAAAAGTAATGGTTTGTGTAGGCCCCACCACCTTAGGCCAGCTAATATTGAACCCTAATCTACGTAAAAGGGCAATGAGCGTCATCATTATTTGAGTGCATTCCTCTTTGGACTTAGCTGCTATGAAGAAATCGTCAATATACGCTACTATCCCTGTCATGCCGCGCCGTAACATACATCTGCGAACTGCCTGCGAGAGTCTGTGAAAGTGCAAAGGGCCCACATTACTACCAAAAGGGAGCCTACTATCGAACAGGTATGTGGGCTTCTGCTCGCCCGTAAAAATCCATTTTAGGCCTGTGACTTGGTAATTATCTGGATGGATACACACAGATCGGTATGCTGCCTTAAGGTCAACTTTCGCGCACCAGTAGCTGGACTTGGCTAGTGCGCACGCGTCCGCTAGAGTCTGGAATTTTACTGTCTCAGGTACTGAGTAATCGTTCATTGCATGTCCTACAGGCTTGCTGCCGTCGTGTATCAGGCGTATGCTATTGTCGTCTTTTGGGATCGCAGCCAAAGCGCTAATTACCGTTGGTTTTTGAGATGCTACGATATAATGACCTTTGTTTATCTGATCGATGAGCTCCTTTTCTACCGCTACTCTGTTTTTTAAGGCAGAGGTGTGATTTTTCTGCTCTACAGATCTAACAGTCTGATGTTTGTCAGTGATATAAAACCCATGTTCGATCCCTTCAAGGAGAAACTTTTTGTCTTTATCAGAAGCTAATTCGTCTTGCCACACTAAAAGCTTTGAACTAATGGACGCTCCAGAACCTAACGATTGACAGTTGTATGGACTTAGTGCAGGATACGGCTATGATAAAAAGTGCTAGAATGGGTGGGGCCTACCTCGCCTTGTGCAACCTGCTGCGCTGTGTCCTAGGCTTTCCCGTGTTTGCCCCCTGCCGCTGCTGCAGGTGTGTCACGATGTTCCCGCGCCGGATGATCTCTCCCGCAGGTGGCACAGACATGGTCCAGCTGGCAGCGTGCGCCGTAGGTGCAGTACCCTCTGTTGTACTGCAGGCACACTTCCCTCCCAGAGGGGCCGATGGGGCGTTGTGGGCGCAGTCCGGCCGTCCCTCCTCCTGTTCTGCGAGCAGGTGAGCCAGCGGGCATCGCAGATTGCGCAGTACGGTCGCGCAGCACCACCGTGGACAGGTGTGGGGCGTCCGTGCCCCACTGGAATGCTTCGGCCGCTTGCCGCTGACGATACTCATCGTCAAACAGCAGGACACTTTGCCAGGTGTATCTGGCCGCCAGCTCCCCCACCATCGCCGAGTACTTGAGGTAGGCGTACGGCGTGAAACCCGGTGTGGGTTTGTCCATAAGGGCCGCCATAATACGGCTATTTGCCACTATCCAGTGTGCGGGGGAAACCTTGTCCAACTTCGGTTTGCTGTTCACCTTTATAGTGACACCACCCCCAAGTGCCACTTCTTCCTCTGCCACTGCTGCTGAAGACAGAAAGTCTACTATACGTAAGTGGGGCCCACCTTTTGCTGCCGCAATACCCCCGCTGCTGTTGCCACTGACGCACAGGCTGTCGCGCAACAGTTCATCCAGTCCGGCCCCGCTGTGGTGTGTACTGTATAGGGCGTCCTGCAAGGTCTGTGGCGCCCTACTGCCGCTGTTGTCCGCTACTCCTCCCAGTCCGCCGCACAGTGGGCCACCACCGTTGTCCACCTGGAATTTGGCCACCGCTGCACGGAGCACTGCTCTGTCCCCCCGTTTCAGCGCCAGAGCGTCAATGTCTTCGTCAGACATTAGCAGTAGTGCTTGCCTAGAGATGAATTTTTCCCTGATCATGGCACTCTGCACCTCTTCGTCGAGGCCCCAGTCACGGAAAATATGGTCCATCTCACTATTTTCTAGTAAAGCCTTCTTTCTCGCTGATTTGGGAGCCATTTCAATTTCTAGCTGTCGCCTGACTGCTGCTGCTGACTGGCGTATTTGGTCGGTACCGTCCCCTTATCACTCCTGTAACCGCCCACGCATTCACCTCCCACACACTTTCATACCTCGCTCATACTCGCCTACGCACTCACCCCCTACAGGCTTTCCCACCCTCCCTCTCTCTCTCTCTCAATCTCCATCTCTCATCATAGCATTCCACAGTCGGGAAATTCCCCCACCTACTCAGTACTTCCGCTACCGGACACCGCCCCCCCACCCACGCATTCAGTCCTCTTTCCCTTCGTTTAAACCCCACCCGGGTCTGCCCTGGGGGACTTGGGTGGGGTTAGGTATTTTTTAGTTCCCAGGGTCACCCTGGTCAGCCCCACAGGGTGGGGTTTTCTCTCTATTCTGGGGCATGTGTTTCTGTCTACCCGAGGTCCATTCACCTGTATTTGCCTTTTTTAAACTCTCCCTACTGTCTGCACTGCCTGTAGCTCTTGATATTGGATGTGTGTTGCTAAATGGTCTTAGCTTTATTTAGGCCCCATGTGTTAGGTTTATTTAATGTGTTTGACCAGCTGGCGACATACATTCAATGTTCTATTTAGTTGGTTGTTTTTTTTCACAAGCAGTGCAGGCACGTCCTGAGAAAGCCTTGTTGCTGTCGGGACGTTAAGCAATGTACAATCAAACCTTCGTTTAAAATATGTTTATCACTCCTCCCTCGTCTAAACACCACCTAATGCAATGGTCTATTTGGTTCTCTGTAGTATGGTCAGGTGAGACCAAAGTTGCTTTGTGTATTCTTCTGTGTGGGAAGATGCTGCCTCCAATGACAAGTCTGTTTAGAGCACAAAAGTCTACAAACCTCTCCCCGTTCTCACTCATCTCCCCTAGTCCCTGTCTCCCCAACGCCTCTTCATATCCGGTGTTGTCCTCCCCTATTTTGGCATTAAAATCGCCCATGACGATGGCGATGTCTCGCTCCGCACATTTGTCCACAGCACTCTGGAGTCGGTCATAGAACTCTTGTTTCTCTTCCTCGTCACTGTCATTAGTGGGCGCATAACACTGGAAGACGTTCAGCTTGATCTTTTTCTTGGTTCTAAAGGCTGCTGTGATAATTCTTGGCCCAAGAGGTTCCCAGCCCATCAGCGCTGTCTGTGCCACTGGTGACAACATGAATGCTACTCCTTCTTTATGGGGGGGGCATTCTCCTCTTCATGACCTGAATACAGAATCATCTCCCCACTTAACAGCCTTTTCTGGCCAGACTGCGTCCATCTGGCTTCACTGATACCTAGCAGGGAAAGGTTGTACTTTTGCATTTCCGCTGCTATCTGGGCGGCCTTGCCGCTCTGGTACATGGTCTTGACATTCCATGTGCCCATGGTTGTGTCCCTGGATAGAGAGAGGTGGCTTGGTCCTGTGGCTTCTGAAGACTTCCGGCTTTCACCACAGGACGTCATAAATCTTCTGGTAGGAAAACCTTCCTCCTCCAGGAAAGAAATTGCTGTTTGTCTTTTCGTCGGCATTTATGTAGCTATTTCCTTATTTGCAGGGTGGGGAAGCTACCCCCACGCCCAACCCCCTTACTAGGAGGACCAGGGGTTTTCTGTCGGGGTCACCTTCCCTTAGACCATGTTGGTTCACGGCACCTTATTTCATTCGATGCACCCCTCTCGCGAGGGACCCCCTATCCACCACCCAAGGGACGCGCCTCAACGCCATATGGTCCCAGCGCGAGGTCTCTACCGGGACAGCCTTCGAAAACTTTTGCCCTTCGTTACCGACATCATCGACACATCTCTAGAGAATGGCTCTGTCCCTGATATCTTCAAGTCCGCCATCGTCCGTCCTCTCCTCAGAAAACACAACCTTGACCCAAACGAACTCAAGAACCATCGCCCAGTCTCCAATCTCTCTTTCCTGTCCAAGCTTCTTGAAAAGGTTGTTCTCAACCAGCTCAACCTCCACCTCGCCGACAACAATCTCCTCAGTCCCTACCAGTCTGCCTATCGCAAACATCACAGCACTGAAACAGCCCTTCTACATATCCTAAACGATCTGCTCCTCTCCACCAACTCGGGCAACATCTCCCTTCTTATGCTACTCGATCTCTCTGCTGCCTTCGACACTATAGATCACTCTATCCTCCTCCATGCCTTCACCACTCCTTTGGCATCACTGACTCTGCTCACTCCTGGTTTCTCTCCTACCTCTCCGACAGACATCAGTTCGTCACCATCGACGGCGTCTCCTCCAACCCAGTCACGCTCTCCTGTGGAGTTCCACAGGGGTCGGTCCTGGGCCCAGTCCTTTTCACGCTCTACACCTCTCCCCTGTCCAACACCATCCAGTCTCACCACATAAACCACCATCTCTACACTGACGACTCACAACTACTAGACAAAGACAAACTCACCACGGTGGTCCCATTCTTATTCGCCTTTCCATTACTCACTCTGCCTTGGTGTAGTTCCATGATTCTTGTATATGAACAGTATGTTGTAAATGACGTTTTTCAGCGTTAGTTCGGAGGACTGTAACCTGACTTTTATTGTTATTGTGGAGCAACAGTGCTGCGTAGCGTGCGGGAGTGCTTGTTTCCACCACTCGATGCAATGCTGATGCTGTGGAAGTAGTATGAACCTTGGTTTTTTTTTTCCTTTGTTTTCTTTTCTATCTTTTTTTTTTGGGGGGGAGGAGGAGGGGGCAGGGAGGGGAAGTGTCGGTGGGAAGTGTGGGAAGGAAGGAAAGGGGGGATAGTCAGTGTAATAAGTCCTTTTCACACTCTACATCTCTCCCCTGTCCAACATCATCCAGTCTCATCACATACACCACCACCTCTACGCTGACGACTCACAACTACTAGACAAAGACAAACTCGACAACATTCAGTCACTACTGACTCGCATGGCTGACTGCTACGAAGATGTGAAAAACTGGATGACAGCAAACAAACTTAAACTGAATGACGACAAAATGGAAGCCATGCTGGTAGGCACTCGCCAGAAACTCTCCCAGCTCCCTCCCTCTCTCCATCTTCAACTCGACAGCACCCCCATCCCCCTCTCTGACTCGGCCAAGAACCTCGGCGTTATCATCGATTCCTGTCTTTCCATGACCAGCTTTGTCTCCGCCAAGGCCCAGGCATGCTATTTCCACCTCAGTCGCATCAGTCAGATCAGAAAATACCTGACCACCGAAGCTGCAACCAAACTTGCTGTCTCTCTCATCTTATCTCGCATCGACTATTGCAACTCTCTCCTTTCCGGCCTCCCTCACTCCACCACTTTCACTCTCCAGCGCGTCCAGAACAATGCTGCCTGCCTCGTCCTCAGAAAGAAGAAATCGACCACATCACTCCCCTGCTCAAACTCCTTCATTGACTCCCCATCCCCCAACGCATCCAATACAAGATCCTGTCTCTCTGCTACAAATCCCTTTACAACTACGCTCCTACCTATCTCTCCAACTTACTTCATCCCTACACTCCTTCCTGCTCCCTCCGCTCCACCTCCGACCCTCTCTGCCTCCACATCCCCCGAACGTAACTCAGCACTTTTGGCCCCCGCTCCTTCTCTGTCTACGGTCCATCCACCTGGAACACTCTCCCACTCTCTCTCCGTCAGAAACACTCTCTCCCCTCCTTCTAGTCTGCCCTCAAAACTCACCTATTTAAACAGTTCTAGAACTATAACATCACCACACTCCCCACCCAAGCTGACTTACTTACTTACTTACGCCTGTCACCCCTACCCGGGTATAGGCCGTCGACGAGAGACCTCCAGCAACTCCTGTCCTGTGCTTCTCCTTCGATTCTACTCCAGGTGGTTCCCAGTCTCTTGATGTCTGCTTGGAGGTCTCGACGCCAGGAGTTTCTCGGCCTACCTCTTTTCCTCTTTCCCTGGGGGTTCCATGACAATGCCTGCCTAGTGATACTGGAAGCTGGCTTTCTCAGACTGTGACCGATCCATCCCCATCTTCTTCGCCCAATTTCATTCTCTGCTGTTATCTGCTCTGTTCTCTCCCAGAGTCTGACTTTGCTGATCTTCTCTGGCCAGTGGATTTTCAAAATTCTTCTAAGGCAACTGTTCATGAAGGTCTGTACTCTGTTGACTGTGGTTTTTGTCAATCTCCATGTCTCTGCTCCATATAGGAGAACTGCTTTTACATTGGAGTTGAAAATCCGGACTTTGGTGTGTTGTGACAGCTCTCTGGAACCCCATACTTTTTTCAACTGGAGAAAGGCTGCTCTGGCTTTACCGATTCGTGCTCTGACATCTGCATCAGTGCCGCCTTTTTTGTCTATGATGCTCCCGAGATAGGTGAAGGACCCAAGCTGACTGTTGTAATGTATTTATGGTACGTGAGTCATTGTCAAAAGCGTGCGCATGTGTGCGCGAGTTGTGAGTGCACGCTTAGAGTTATAATTATTATAAGATAAGCACATTAAATACCGTAATTATTATTGTTACTTCCACACAATATATAAAAGCCAGGCTCAGCAAGATGTCCTCACTATCCAACCTGTTCAACGGTTATTATCGTTCTGCATAGTTCGCACGTTCTTCCATGTTGGCACGTAGTTTTTGTGTCACGCGCTCCTGAAGCTGTCCCATGCTTCCTGAGCTGTGGATGTCCTCACGACACGCTGCTCCAGTGCAGCCTCTGTGGACTTTGATGGCTTGGCACCAAGTCTCTCGCTCCCCACAAGAACTCTGAACAATAAAGTTCTAATGTCACAATACTTGCATTTTGGATGATACGAGGTACATTACGTAACCTGGCTGATACAAGTAAATCTACATGTTCATTCACGCACTCGTGCTTCATAAAACAGAACAGATTCGCAACACATCATAACTCGGTCACTACACTGAAAAAGACTATAACATGACGCACATGCCATACACTGGTTCGTACATAGGAAAAGATTATACTTAACACACCCACGTACTACCTTCGTAACAACCTAGTCATACCAAAACACATCACATTCCTTAGTTATCCATCCCGGTAAATAACTATATAGAAAATCCCTGGTTATCTTAACAAATACTAAACTGCCTTAACTGAACCAAATCAACGCTACGCAACCGAACTAAAACTTAATAACGCATACTACATTTAACTCACTAGCTATATAAAAACGTTCCTGAAATCTGTTTCAGAGTCTTGGAATACGGCTAATGTATCCAACATACGTCCATCCTCTATGACAGAAATTACTTTTCAGCTCTGTTAGGCTGAGCTGCGCCACTAAAACTGCGTGCAAATCGCTAACCTGGTAACCGCACAGATCTCGTGAATACACGGAATATTTGTCACCAGAAAAACCGCTGACACAACAGCACAATGCAGAATCCCTGTGTGAATTGTATGCATGGGCATAGAGCTTCATCACAATGTGCATCTCTGATTGGTTCAAATGTATTTCCGAGTCTGTTTGGCTAACTTTATGTCAGATACAACTTGCACCTTTGCAAGTATGTTTTTCGACGGATTGCAAGCTAATCTGCAGAGGAATCTAGTCAACATGACAGACAGAGTGAGACTGAAGAACTAGTATAATCATAATATACAGGAAAACATAACTGCCTGTGTCCAGAATAGGTACAAACATTATCTGCCGCTGTGAGTCATTTTGACAGGACCTGCAGATTTTTGCAGGTAGGTGCTCTAGCGATTTAGGAAAGCATAATTTGCAAAAATCAAAGATACAAAGGGTAAGGTTGAAGATTTTTATGATTTGTTTGTGAACTGCCTGACCTTAGATCAGAAGTGTGCATTCATAGTAATCTGAAATTCTGCATTCAGCGCTCAGTAGAGCACTGTAGATCTGAACAATTTAGATTCAGAAATCTCACGTCTTTCGTCTGTAATATCTGAATATTTTGGTCGGATCAGAAACCATCTGTAAATTCATTGTGAAACACTCTGATCATGACTGATGAAACGTATGCATACGTGAAAGGAATCTTCCAGCTCAAGGAAACACACATGTCGTTGATAACTATAATGTACTTTGTGCACAGGTCTGTTCTTAGTGAGAAAGTGTTAGGATTTAGGCTGTACCACATCCCTCATAAATTTCACCCAAAACTCGTGTTTGGAGGAATGATAGTCCAACATAATATGCACAAGCAAACAATTATATAATTTTCCATCGTAAAAAGATCAATGTACATCATACACATATTTGTTTCCCTTGGTCAAAGAGGCTGAAAAGTGCACTGTGAAAGTTCTGAACTCGGGCAAGATGCAGGTGTCATTATGATGGTGTAGGAGTGATTCTGCAGTAAACCAGTATGGTCCAAATTATAAAATGCAACCTCATTAATATGGTATGCGTTTTACATCTTCCACAGCAATCACAATGAGCATGCAATGGGTGTGGATGAGGTGTGATGTGAACAGGCTGCTTTTTTAAAAAACTGTATGCGTGTTTGATGAACTAACCGATTTAAATATTGTCAGACATACAAGATGTTTAAATACTTTATTTACTTGTGGTAAATCAAGATGTTTTCATGACGATTTTAGACTCTCCTTTTTCAAGTAATGTAACAACTGGCTATGACATGTGCATGCAATGTTCACAGTGCAAGGGCATGTAACAAACTAGACTGCAGCTTCTGATACTTTAGGAACAGCACTACTCCTCAAAGCTGACAGTTCTCTAAACCATTTTTCCATCTTCAACGGAGTTCAACAGAATATATTTAGCACTAACAGTTTGTGTAAACTGCATGGATGTACAAGCATAATGTGTATATGCTGAAACACAAGAAAGCCGTAAATGTGTGTGAGACAAGCATTCATGTATATTTACCCTTGGCTTACCCTTCCAACTTTTAGAAATGTTGAACACTGATAGGAACAGATTTTTTTTCTTGTGGTGAGAAAGCCCAACATCATCTGCTGCCACAGTAAACACACACAGATACTCTTACAAAAACAAAACAACCCATACAGATTGGTTTTCACCAATGAGTCACACTTTGACAAGTGCAGCTACATCTAAGTTGGGAACCTATGGTTGTGAGTATGGACCCTGTCTAGATATTGCCAATTACTGTACCAACCTTCTGCTTACATCTACCATAGATTCTGTCAGAATACCAGTTGCCTAAGTGAAGTGTATACAGTGGAAAACAAACAGGCACTGGAGTGCTTCAATAGTGCTTCATTATGTCAACACAAGGTAACATTGATTCACAATACATGTACCTAATCCACCTGGGTTTGCTTGGTGATTCCAGCAATTTAGAATATTGTTAAAATGGTTTACTGTCGCCAAACAGTTGTGACTTTAGTGCTTATTAACAAATTGGACGCAATAAGTGTGCAGGCTGAGTACAACAAGCAATACACACTATGCATACAAAACTAAAGCATCAGGGGGGGGGGGGGGGGGGGGGGGGGGGGGGGGGGTAGGTCATAGTACACACGGGGTTTCTGGGAAGTTTGCCTGTCTGCACTGCACACAGGTTTTATCGTGTGAAAAACATAAGTCAACGATTTCAGGTCACATCTTGTTTTTGCTGTTTTCTCAAAATCATAATTTTTGGGGGTGGTACATACTGCAGAAGCAAATTTCTCTAAATCTGGCTGTCAGATCAGTCTCAAATTTTACACATGACTGGAAAATTAGATAGTTGCAGCATGTCACAGGCAATTTTTTTAATTTGGAGCAGTTTGCAAGTTATGTGTAGCTTCCCTTGGCGAACATACTCAAAAACTGACCAAAACCAGAACATTCATAATTTTTTTTTTTTTAAATCTTCAAAACCAGGTAAGATATTCAAAATCGGCATTCACATTCCGTAATGATGATATCAGTTGATATTTTGACCAAATTTGGCTTTTCAGAAGCATCAATGGTAGCTGAAATTTGCTTCCTTAGCAAGCAGGTGTAATGGTCACTTAGTGTTCTTTGCCATGGCAACGGTGAACTTACAGCACTTCGGAGTGTTCAGCAGAGACAAATACTGATTCTAATTATATACAATAAAGCATATGTCTGTAAACAAAAAGAATTGCTCTGAAGTGTCCTAGCTTGCCTTAATTTTAAAAAAATACCTGCAAGAGAAATTCCACTTGAATGTAGTTTGTGCGAGGTCAGAAGTATGCATAATTATGTCCCTGAATCTCTACGTCACACTTAAAGTTGCCCACTAGGCACCGACCTCCACGTGGCGTGGGTGGGTAGTCTCCTCAGTCACTGACTGAATGGGCTAGCAGAGGGGTGCCATCTTTGTCCAGGATTAGGACTTGATGTCAGCAGATATGTTGTTCAGTCTTTTTCACTGGTCCAGTTTTTGAGGAGCTGTGCTAACCCAGGTCTTACCATGTTGGATTGGTCCTTAATCCTTATCATTCGGAATACACCAGTGTGTGAAATAAGTTTGACCAAAATATATCAAGGGTAGTGCCAGAATAGCTTGGCGACTCTAGGCGCCAAGCTATTCTGGCACCACCCTTGAACTAAATCCATTTGTCTATATCCTTATCTGTAAGTACTATAATGTAGCTTGCATATGGCAGTGTACAAATTTAAAGCTTTTAGCGTCAGTATGATATGGGTTAAAAATACTCATGAGCTTTTGGTCCTTTGGATCCCAAGTGTTTGCCGTGCTTAGAGACCCGTGTCGGGGGAGAAGAGGATCCTGGTGGCTGAGGTTCCCTTTGGGTTGCGGCTCACTGGTGCCAACACTCCACTTTGGCCTTGACTTCGACCTAAACGGGAGGCTAGTCGTACCGGCCTAGTCAATCGGCTCTTGTCACGTTGAGCCCTATCCCACTGTTGACATGCGGGTTGATATACGGAGCACCATGCTATAGCCTCAGCTGCTGCTTAGGTGCTTTACGCCAGTGTTCCCCTGCATTCAACAGTGGGATAGGGCTCAACGTAGAAGGCGGTGGCTCAGACAGTTCAATCGGGCTTACCCCCTTGAGTATATCTTTCGGGCAGTCTCCATTGTGCGTCGGCTGGAGACCCATCGACAGTTGCACTTTCCCTTGTTGGGCTCGGTGGCGGGCGGGGACCCTCGGGGGATGAATATCTCTACTATTATAATATGGAAAAAAAAAAAAAAAAAAAAACTTGCACAGAAGCGGCACATAGCCACCAACATTGAACATGACAGTGACTCGGATTGTGAGGAAGCGACGCCTCAGGCGTCGGCCGTATGGCCTCGCTTCATCATTGTCCATAGCAAGGTGAAGGAGAAACCTGTTTCCAAGCTACATCCTTTTCTGGTGGGGGAGACCCTCAGGAGCCGTGTTGGCAGGCCTGATGCCAGCGCCTCAGGTCCGGTGACTTGCTGGTAGAGTGCTTTACCCGGGCACACTCCAGTGGGCTACTGGGGCTCTCTTCCATCGGAGATACTCCAGTAGAGGTCACACCCCACAAAACTATGAATTCGTCAAGAGGCATAATCAAAGATCAAGCTTTGGCAGAACTGTCAGAAGATGAACTTGTACGGAACCTTAAGTCTCAGGGGGTGACTTATAGTCTAGCAGCTTTTCGCAATTTCTGCAGACTAAGTAGTTCGTCAAAAGAGTAACAATGGTTTGCAGGTATGAAACAAAAGTACTAATGCCATATAGTTTATGCATGGCAACAATATTTGTCCTTAGGATGGAGACATTTTTGTAGAAGTGTTTTTCGAAAGCTATTTTTTGATGTGAGGGAACCAGTCCTCGTACACCGCCCGGATAAGGTGCAAGACATTTTTTGTGCATAACATTGAAAATTTCAAGCATACAAGTTACAAGTTTATTCCAGTGAGTCAATTAAAATCATCAGCAAGTAAACATGCATACATATATACGATAAAATAAGTTTAAAAGTATTATTTTTAATGCGGTAAGCATGGTCGCGTCGCTAGTTTCAAAATGGCGGTCAGCGAGAAAGCCTTCTAAAGAAGTCAATCAGATGCGCACGGTTGATGAAGCTTTACTTTGCTCCTGAATTGAAACGGAGATTATTTTCGATTTGAACATCTTATCAACGTGAAATACGTTATTTTTCCTGGTTTTGAAAACAGCCTTTTCCATAGAACTCGGTCTTTTGTGGGAGGAAAGCATATCGAAAGTAAACTCCCTTTGTGCATGTTGTGCAATGTGTCTGCCGACCATCTTCAACATTCTGAAGACTTTTTGGCCGGATACAACATGCATGTTGTTCGTCTGTTTTTCAGCCTAACGGCTCTAAGTGCAGGTCTGCTCTTTTTGTTTATTTTATTAGTGGATATGGGATTTTTAACTGGTCAAGCACACTCATATCCGACTGGTCTTAAGCACAAGCCAGGCAGAGTGAAATCCATCTCCGAACCGTTTCCATCAAAATCACCATGTTCAGCTAAACACCTAAATATAAAATTTTAGTTTTTGCAACCAATTCAACCAATCCGCACTCAAGTACTCACAAGGACTCTTATGATTAAGCTTTATCAGGACTGAATGAGACACAATACAGATAGTAGCCCTCTCTATTATATTACATGTTTTATTTATTTATTATTGATTCATGTATGTATTCACTTACATATTTATTTATTATTTATTATTTTAATTATGGATGGAAGGAATTCCTTGATGCACATGATCACTATAGTGGATGGTAGTGGTCACCAAGGAGAGGAAATTTGTTTTCAATAATGCAATAGTGCATGTTCATAATCTATCCTTTACTTAACATGCATATTCATAGGTCCCAGGTATCCCCAACTTATTTTATTAATTTATTATTTTTGTTTGTTTGTTTGTTTGTTTGTGATGTATGTTTGCACATACACATCAGCATAAAATGATTGATTGTACATTAACATCCCAACAGCAACAAGACTTTCTCAGGACGTGCCTGCACTGCTTGTGAAAAAACCCAAACTAAACAGAAGATTGAATGTATGTCGCCAGCTGGTCTAATACACTAAATAAACCTAACTAGACCCTTTAGCAACACCCCCCACCCGGGTCTGCCCTGGGGGACTTGGGTGGGGTTAGGTACTTTTTAGTTCCCAGGGTCACCCTGGTCAGCCCCACAGGGTGAGTTTTTCTCTCTATTCTGGGGCATGTGTTTCTGTCTACCCTTGGTCCATTCACCTGTATTTGCCTTTTTAAAACTCTCCCTACTGTCTGCACTGCCTGTAGCTCTTGATATTGGATGTGTGTTGCTAAATGGTCTTGGCTTTATTTGGGCCCCATGTGTTAGGTTTATTTGATGTGTTTGACCGGCTGGCGACATACATTCAATGTTCTGTTTATTTTTTTTTTCACAAGCAGTGCAGGCACGTCCTGAGAAAGCCTTGTTGCTGTCGGGACGTTAAGCAATGTACAATCAATCAATCAACCTTTAGCAACACACATCCAATATCAAGAGCTACAAGCAGTGCAGACAGTAGGAAGAGTTTAAAAATGTACCAAGGTGAATGTACCAAGGGTAGACAGAAACACACGCCCCAGAATAGAGGGGAAAACCCACCCTGTGGGGCTGACCAGGGTCACCCTGGGAACTAAAAATTAGTTAACCCCACCCAAGTCCCCCAGGGTAGACCTGGGTGGGAGACATCAGCATACAAGATGAGAACATACATATACAGTGGAGTCCGCTTAACACGAATTTCTGGGGACATGGAAAATCACTTCGTGTTAACCGTATTTCGTGTTAACCAATATGGCCTCAAAATTGATCACGGCCCTCCCGGCAAGGAAAAAGTGTGTAAGAGATGCGTGCATGAATGAGTACGAGGTTAAAAGTGCACATTATTGTACTATATATGCTTACATTACGTTCAGCTCGCTAGGAAAACACAAGGATATGTGTACAGCTCACGTAGTTAATGTAAAATTCATCAGGTAAAATCCATAGTAAGGTAAAAGCAACACGGGCATCTGGCATCGGTAAAAGCAACACAGTCAAAGTCATTTAAAAAACGGGCCATGATCGAAGTCGGTCTTGCGTTATTGACAGCCCGTGTAGAGAGACAATCGTGGATCTCATTAATCTTGTTTTTTCACTTCAAGCGTAGTCGAGTTCTGTTTTACCTTGGGGGGTAGCCGTGATCGGTAGTTAACTGAATTGAGGGAGTGTTGGTACACGAATGATGCATGAATTCAGTTCAGAAACACTAGCCAATGAGAAGACGGATTACAATGACTGAAGGCTATTCAGCCAATCACAGGCTGCGCTAGAGTTCGTTCATGTGTCGTGTGTACTACAGCACGAGAGTGACACGTGCAGTGCCCCTTTCATGAATCGGTTTTCGGTGTTTGAGACTGGAATGTGTGTTCGTGTTAAACAGGTGAATAATAGTGAAATTGCTCTGGTCGGGAACCGAAAACAGCTTCGTGTTAAGGTTGTATACTATACCTACATTTTTTAAATTGAAAACTGCCGCTTATAGGGTTTTTTGAGAGCCTTATTGAGTCTGGAGGCTATTGCCACCCTGAAAGACCCATGGTCCCGGGCATATTTGTAAGTTTGAGCCTTTTGCGTGACCTACCCCTTGAGCGAAAACACGCAAAATAGCTGATTTCAGAACACAATAAAAATTTATCGAATAGTGTGTTAAAATGATAAGGAAACATTTCGGTCACTTCATAAAGTATGTTAGTATTTTCTCGTAAAAAAGCCCCCACCCGGGTCTGCCCTGGGGGACTTGGGTGGGGTTAGGTATTTTTTTTTAGTTCCCAGGGTCACCCTGGTCAGCCCCACAGGGTGGGTTTTTCTCTCTATTCTGGGGCATGTGTTTCTGTCTACCCTTTGTCCATTCATACACAAAGCAACTTGGGTCTCACCAGACCATACAACAGAGAACCAAATAGACCATATCTGCATTAGCAAGAAATTTAGAAGATCCCTTCAAGATGTTCGAGTGAGGAGGGGAGCAGATGTCGCCTCAGACCACCATCTGCTTACCTTAAGAATGAAGCTCAAGCTAAAGAAAAGCCGCACAGAGACAACAAGAAGACAGCGCTATAATGTAGGCCTCCTGAGAGAAACTGGAGTTAGAGAAGAGTTCAAACTGGTGCTGTCCAACCGGTTTCAAGCGCTACAGGAGCTAGTAAATGAAGAGGAGGCGGTCACCACAGAGCAGCAGTGGAAGGCAGTTAGAGAGGCGCTGAACTCAACCTGCAAAGACACTGTAGGGTTCAGGAAACACCACCACAAGGACTGGCTGTCGGCACAGACCTTGAAGAAGATAGAAGCGAGGAAGCAGAAGAAAGCAGCGGTCAACAACAGTCGCACGAGAGCAGCCAAAGTAAGGGCACAGGGGGAATACTCGGAAGCCAACCGCGAGGTGAAGAGGAGTATCAGGGCAGACAAGAGGGCCTACACAGACAGCCTGGCAGCAGAGGCAGAAAAGGCAGCAGGCAGCGGCAACATGAAACAGCTCTACGACATTACCAGAAGATTGTCGGGTAAGTATGGCCATACAGAAAGACCAGTAAAAGACAAAGAAGGCAAGCCTATTGCAGACAGAGCAGACCAACTCGACAGATGGGCCGAGTATTTTGAAGAGTTACTGAACAGACCTAGCCCACCCGACCCCCCCGACATCCAGCCGGCAGAGACCGACCTACCCATCAGCTGTGACAGACCCAGCCGGGAAGAGATCAGAAAAGCAGTGGCATTTTTGAAGAATGGAAAAGCAGCAGGGCCAGATGGCATCCCAGCGGAGTCTCTGAAAGCAGACCTAGAGACAACAGTTGAGATGCTGTACCCACTGTTTGGAAAGATCTGGGAAGAGGAGGTGATGCCAGCTGACTGGAAGGAGGGGTACCTAATCAAGCTTCCCAAGAAAGGCGACCTCAGCAAGTGTTCCAACTACAGAGGAATCACCTTGCTGTCAGTATCAGGAAAGGTCTTCAACAGGATCATCCTAGAGAGAATGAAGAGCTCCGTTGACCCCCAGCTGAGAGACCAGCAAGCAGGATTCAGGAAGAACCGATCATGTACAGACCAGATCGCCACTCTCCGCATCATCGTGGAACAGTCTCTGGAGTGGAGCTCCCCGCTGTACGTCAACTTTGTGGATTATGAGAAAGCATTTGACAGCGTGGACCGAGAGACTCTGTGGAAACTCCTACGACACTACGGTGTACCCACAAAGCTCGTCCGCCTGATCAAGAGCAGCTATGATGGCATGACATGTCGCGTGATCCACGAAGGGCAGTTCACCAGAGAGCTCCAGGTCAGAACTGGTGTCAGGCAGGGGTGTCTGCTGTCTCCGTTCCTCTTCCTACTGGCCATAGACTGGGTCATGAAGATGACCACAGAGCACAGACGAAGTGGAATACAGTGGACACTGTGGACACAGCTTGACGACCTTGATTTTGCAGACGACTTGGCATTACTGTCCCACACTCATCAACAAATGCAGGACAAGACCACGAGGCTTGCTGACATCTCGTCCCAAGTGGGCCTCACCATTCACAAACAGAAAACAAAGACAATGAGGCTGAACGCAACCAGGGAAGAACCAGTCTTGCTTGCTGGCACCCCGTTGGAGGAGGTGGAGTCCTTCACCTATCTCGGGAGCATCATAGACAAAAAAGGCGGCACTGATGCAGATGTCAGAGCACGAATCGGTAAAGCCAGAGCAGCCTTTCTCCAGTTGAAAAAAGTGTGGAGTTCCAGAGAGCTGTCACAGCACACCAAAGTCCGGATTTTCAACTCCAATGTAAAAGCAGTTCTCCTATATGGAGCAGAGACTTGGAGATTGACAAAAACCACAGTCAACAGAGTACAGACTTTCATGAACAGTTGCCTTAGAAGAATTTTGAAAATCCACTGGCCAGAGAAGATCAGCAACGTCAGACTTTGGGAGAGAACAGAGCAGATAACAGCAGAGAATGAAATTGGGCGAAGAAGATGGGGATGGATCGGTCACAGTCTGAGAAAGCCAGCTTCCAGTATCACTAGGCAGGCATTGTCATGGAACCCCCAGGGAAAGAGGAAAAGAGGTAGGCCGAGAAACTCCTGGCGTCGAGACCTCCAAGCAGACATCAAGAGACTGGGAACCACCTGGAGTAGAATCGAAGGAGAAGCACAGGACAGGAGTTGCTGGAGGTCTCTCGTCGACGGCCTATACCCGGGTAGGGGTGACAGGCGTAAGTAAGTAAGTTTGTCCATTCACCTGTATTTGCCTTTTTAAAACTCTCCCTACTGTCTGCACTGCCTGTAGCTCTTGATATTGGATGTGTGTTGCTAAATGGTCTTAGCTTTATTTAGGCCCCATGTTGTAGGTTTATTTAACGTATTTGACCGGCTGGCGACATACATTCAATTTTCTGTTTAGTTTTTTTTTTTCACAAGCAGTGCAGGCACGTCCTGAGAAAGCCTTGTTGCTGTCGGGACGTTAAGCAATTTACAATCAATTTACAATCAATCTCGTAAAAAAAGTGTGTTCTGATAATTGGAATTCTAAGTGCAATCGAGAAAAGTTTATGTTGTAAATTCGCAAATTGCCTGGATGTTATCAATAACATTACAAGTGTTTGCAATGTTGGGCAATTGCTCAGGCCCTTTTTATTCGATAAAGTCGTACTTTATGTTATAACTATCACATTGATTATGAAGAAAATATGGGGTCCCGCACAAAATTTGGCACTTTGGATCGTTTTCGAGTGCGTATTCAATAAAGGATACAAGCGATGTCTGACTTCTGGCAGATCATATCTCCGCCGTAGCCGGTCACAAGCACGCATGAGAAAGAAGGGAAAACGACTATTTTAAACCTACAAGGGAAAACCTACGCCCAAACTGTTGCAAACTACGCCCAAACTGCTAGTCCTCGATCACTATTTGTGACCGTAAACTGGAACAAACAACAACGGCAGATACGGGATGAAAACGTTTATCTATAAGTAATTAAATGCACGTGCTGGTTCTTAGTAATTTAGTTAGTGCAGTGGTAAGGTACTTTTATTTGCCACGCAGGTGACCAGGGTTCGAGTCCCGTAGATGGCGACATTTTTTTCCTGCTCACATTTGAAACCCATACATTTTCTACTTCGCTAAATGAAACAAACACACTTTAAACCCAAAGCAAAAAAAAAAATTTAACACGTATTTTTTTTTTTTTTTTTTTTAAATATGCGATTATCATCACTGTGGGAATGTGAATGTTAAACCATAAACCAACCAACCGGATTCAGTCTTGGATAAAAATGCACACTGGTTACCTCGGTACATTTGTTCATTCATTTTTTTTCAGCCAGGCATTGTGTGAGCATGTTTACATTACATGTTTACATTCATTCAATCATTCACAGCTTCACTGATGAAAAAGCACACCAAAGAGTGTTGTCACAGACAGTTTTTTTTTTTTTAATTTTTACTGGCATCATCTACAAACATTAACTGATGTGAATTTGTTTTAATATACCTGCTGCAAGAAATGCTATATGTTCCTTTGGTGTCTCCGTGAAAGCAGGTCGATGAACATCTCTGGTTGAAAGATGTTTGTAAACAGATTGGTAGTGGATGTACCTATCTCTCTAGCTGAATCTCAGTTTCCCAGCAGTTTTTGGTTACAAATTATAAGGAAACAAAAACACACTACCACCGAGCCACCCAGCTCCCCCTCAAAATACAGCTTTACTGCAGAACATATTTCAACTACATGTAACATTATTCACATTTACATTGACAAAGTGCTGACTTTATACAAGCTATTTGGGAGAAAAGTGGAGGGAGCTGATGTCATTTTTAGTTGTGTGCATGCCTACGGAGACTTGTATGGACACGGATCATAGTCAGGTCATTCTGTTTGCTGGCATGTGTCATGTACAGTACATCTGTAAAACTTGTGAAATGAACCATGTGGTTAGCAATTCTGATACGATAAGTAAAGCCACACAGCTGAAAATCAAAGATTGACAGTGGAAGAAAAAAACAAAACACAAAGTACAGTACATATCATATGCCTATGATCAGTTATCACCCAACCACTTAAATCTGCTGTGACAGCTGGAGGGTAATGCAAGAACTGCATGGTCAACTCACTCTTGAGCAGTATTGTGTTTTTCATTGAGCAAGTCCACATTTGCACAACATTTTAAGCTGAGGGTTTAATGACATAAATATACATCCCCACGTTTCCATATTTCCGCACATCCCCTCTTCAGAAAGGACCCATGGGTTTTATACTCTGAGGCCAATGACCATTTTCAGAATGAACCCTGTATATCATTTTGAATCATGCAAAGCGGAGCAGTGATAAGTTTTCTCCTTGTCTCACACCGATGCTGCACAAAATCTATCTGTACCACTGTTTCCTACCCCATAAGTGTCAGCTGTGGAGTACATATTTTGAATGACTGATGTATGCCAGTATTTAGGAACTTGTCACAAAAAAGACCTGTTCATATGATGAAATGTCTTCGAAAAATGAACACATTGTCAGTAAAGGGGTTTTCCTTGGATAATCAAAAACTAATGCATATTAAGCTGCGTTTCCAAATCGCGACATGACAGGAGAGTGACAATCTCTTACCAAGTTTAGGGTTACAGTTAGTAATACTTGAGAAAAAAACATCTTTGGGCAATATATGGCTATCTTGTACCTATTTCCTGATTTCTTGTGACCCTTGACCTTTCTGACCTTTCATGCATACGAAATTAGTATGCATGAAAAGTTCTTACCACCTTGTACCAAGTCTGGGTTTGAAGTTGTGTATACTTGAGAAAACATCTGTTTGGTCAAAATACAGATATTTTTCACCTTTTTACTGCACTACAAATTACAACATGGGTGTCAAATCGCTTTGTCACGTTGTTATATGAAAACACACAAAGCACACCCCCATCACTGTACAATAGCCCCTGAACTGCTCGACTGCACGTTACAATTTTGTCGCCCCGCTGCTTCTATGTCAGGCTTATGGAAACACTCCCTCTTTATTTCTATGTTCTCGAGTTTTGTCATTGTCACTTTGTTGTCACTGCCCCACTGCTGTTGTGTCTGCAGTTGAATAGCCAGGCCTAAAGCCTGCTTGCCCTTCTCCTAATATATGGCTATGCATCAGCTCAGGCAGTAAGGCACAGGCTTTTGCTGCATTGCGAATGATGTGACTGTCCAAAACCTTGACATTGTGGCCAGCCTGGTGGATGGACATCAAAATAACAGGACGTCTGCCCTCCTACACAGGACAATCAGTTCACTTCCTTTGCCTTCTCGTCAGTTGGCCATCGCGGAGAGATGTACCCGCTGAACTCTTCTTCCCTTATCTTTCGCAACCTGCAAAAGATAATTTTTTATCAAAAAAAGTTTTGACATGCACATATTGCGTGCATATATGTTTGCAAGTATTTATACAAAGTACATACATGCATAATATGACAGTAGTCAGAACATGAACAAGAAAGGCAATGTCCTTATGGTTCACGTGTATGACCAATCCACATAATACATCTGACCTTTTTGACCTTGGCTTGACTTCTCCAACAGGTCTCTGAAAATGTCTAAACATAAGTATAGGGCTGGATTTTGTACCAGTGAAACCTGAGGTTTTTTTCCAAATCCCTTCATTTTTCACACATTTGTCAACCCTCTGTGACCCTTGACCTCTGTGAGGGGCTGATTACATTAGTATGCACAGAAAAGTGTTATCATCATGCCAAATGTTATTGAAAAGTTTGCAAAAACATTGATAAAAACTACAACTCTACCCGAAACTAACTTTTGTCACCCTTATCATGTGGTATCTCCATAGCAAGTTTAAGTTTGAAGTTGAAAATACTACTTGAGATGACCTTTGAAAGGTCACAGAAATTGGTATGTTTAGAATTATTTTACCACAAAGTACCCTTGTGCCAAGTTTGAAGTCTGAGGCTTGCATAGTCTTCGAGGAAATGCCAATGTTAAAGTTGCCCACAGATAACAGACAGTTGACGGACGACCCATTACAAACACTTACTTTTGCTATCACACGTGCGCCAAAAATTAGACGCCATTGAGCTTGAAATGACCACAAAGGGTGTATACATATATCTAGAATCAGCATCAATATTCAAAGTGTGACTTGCAGAAATTGTTTCAAACAGGACACACCCCCACCCGGGTCTGCCCTGGGGGACTTGGGTGGGGTTAGGTACTTTTTAGTTCCCAGGGTCACCCTGGTCAGCCCCACAGGGTGAGTTTTCCTCTCTATTCTGGGGCATGTGTTTCTGTCTACCCGAGATCCATTCACCTGTATTTGCCTTTTTAAAACTCTCCCTACTGTCTGCACTGCCTGTAGCTCTTGATATTGGATGTGTGTTGTTAAATGGTCTTAGCTTTATTTAGGCCCCATGTTTTAGGTTTATTTAACGTATTTGACCGGCTGGCGACATACATTCAATGTTCTGTTTAGTTTTTTTTTTTTTTCACAAGCAGTGCAGGCACGTCCTGAGAAAGCCTTGTTGCTGTCGGGACGTTAAGCAATGTACAATCACTCAATCAAACAGGACACAACGCATTGCTGTTTAGCAACAGCACACACTGGACCAAATGGGTAGTATTCAGAGTTTTCTAGTCCTTTTGTATGCACTAAGTGCTTATTAAAGAAAACGACAGTATTTGCAGACTTGCCCAACCCTCTAGTTTTCAAATCAAATGCAATATGGTGCCACTTGTTGACAGCAAGTGATTTTAGCATTCGGTGTTGTTGAGAATGCTGGTACTAGTACTACACCATCTTCAAAATGAAAGAAAGCATTACAGTGTGATGTGTTTATTCCAACCAGTTGTGTTTTGTTATGAACCTGATTCTATTCACAAATCAATCGGTATGCTTTACCTCGAGTCCAGGACAATAAGTGTCGCCTTCTCTCACTTTAGTTGATCCGCTGGAACTGGAATTGCCTGCTTTTAGCTGTGGCCTTCTCCTTTGAGCAACATGACCTGACTAGCTCTTGCCTCTTCTTGGTGTAGGCGTCATACTTCTGTGCTTGTTTGCAAGTATACCCTCTGGGCGTGACTCTGCAGTGAGACGTCAACAGCAGCACTGACCTGAAATGAAATACATGTTTATTATCGTATTATTCGGCAGCATGGCAATTTCACTTCTGATCTTATTTCAGGGTGGGTCGGTTCAAAACTCCACAAACAGGGACTTTGTTATAGCATTATAAACAATTCGGGGCCGGTGGAGGGAGTCCCACCCACCCACCCACCCAATTCATCCCTACATTTAGTTTACATATTACTCTTCTCTTGGCTTGACTTCGCAAACGAAGATTTTATAGGAGTTGCCCACGACGTCTGCAGGCTTGTTCGTGGCTGCGGAGGCCAATCCGAGACAGGCAGGTTCGACCGCAGTGGCTGCAGGGGAAGGTCTGGTCAGGGTTCTGAGCTGCGGCATCTCTGTTTTTTCTCCTGAGCCTCTTGTCCTTAAGGCTAGCTCTGTGAGAGTCCTCAAAGGAGACAGCTGCCTTGTAAACGGTGGAGCGCCAGGTGTCACGGTCCGCAGCAAGCGAAGACCACTGGTGGTGGTCGATTTGGCAGGCACTAAGTGACTTCTTGAGACAGTCTTTGTATCTCTTCTTTGGTGCCCCTCTGTCACGGTGTCCAGTAGCAAGCTCGCCGAACAGGGTGATCTTTGGTAGGCGATGATCCTCCATCCTGGAGACATGCCCCGCCCAGCGGAGCTGTGTCCGCAGCAGCAAAGCCTCGATGCTCACAGTTTCAGCCTGTTCAAGGACCTCGACGTTGGTGACATAGTCACTCCAGTGAATGCCCAGGATGGTGCGCAGGCAGCGCTGGTGGAAGCGTTCGAGGAGTCGTAGTTGGCTGCGGTAGAGGGCCCAGGACTCGGAACCATACAGCAGGGTGGTGAGGACCACAGCTCTGTACACGCTGATCTTGGTGCCTGTTTTCAGCTGTTGATTGTGCCACACCCGTTTGAAAAGTCGCCCGAAAGCGCTGTTCGCTTTTGCCAGCCTGCTGTCAAGCTCCTTGTCCAGCTTGGCGTCCGACGTGATAATGCAGCCAAGGTAAGTAAACTGGTGCACTGACTTTAGTTCAGACTCGCCAATGGTGATGTGAGGAGGGCGATACACTGTCTTGGGTGCCGGCTGATGGAGGACCTCTGTCTTTTTCAGACTGACCTCGAGTCCAAAGAGCTGGGCAGCATCTGCGAAGCAAGACGTGATGCGCTGCAGGGCTTTCTCTGTGTGTGCAACGAGGGCAGCATCATCAGCAAAAAGCAGCTCACGAATCAGTTGGTCTAGGGTTTTCGTGTGGGCCTGCAGTCGTCTGAGGTTGAACAGGCTGCCATCGAGACGATACCTGATGTACACTGCATCGTCATCATCGAGGTCCACTGTGGCCTGCTTCAACATCATGCTAAAAAAGATGGTGAAGAGGGTCGGTGCCAGCACGCAGCCCTGCTTTACGCCGTTGAGAATGGGGAATGGTTCTGAGAGGTCATTGTTGAGTCTGACCTGGCCTTGCTGGTCCTCGTGTAGCTGGACAATCATGTGAGGAACTTTGGGGGACAGCCAAGTCGCTCCAGGATCTGCCACATGCCTTGCCTGCTCACAGTGTCGAACGCTTTTGTTAGGTCGACAAATGTTACGTACAGCCCTTTGTTCTGCTCGCGGCACTTCTCCTGTAGCTGTCTCAGCACAAAGACCATATCGGTGGTGCTCCTGTTTGCTCTGAAGCCACACTGGCCCTCTGGGAGTTGGTCTTCAGCGATGGCAGGTACCAGCCGATTCAGGAGCAGCCTTGCAAGGATTTTCCCAGCAATGGACAGCAGGGTAATTCCCCGATAGTTGGAACAGTCAGACTTCTCGCCTTTGTTCTTGTACAGGGTGATAACGACTGCATTACGGAGATCTTTTGGTAGTGTTCCTTCCTCCCAGCAGCAGAGAAAGAGGTCATGGAGCTTGTTGTGCAGTGCTGTGCCTCCATGTTTCCAGATCTCTGGCGGTATTCCATCAATGCCTGCTGCTTTGCCACTCTTGAGCTGGTGGATGGCTGTGAGGGTCTCTTCAGCGGTGGGCGGTTCGTCCAATTCAACCTTTACTGGGAGGTGTGGGATTTGTAGGACGACTGCTTCTTGAACAGTGCGCTCAGCGCTGAAGAGGCTCACCCACCCAATTCATCCCTACATTTAGTTTACATATTACTACCTTCAAACTAATGTGAAATAAACTGTGAACACCACAAACAACAATGGTGAAGCCTGGATCGCTCATGTGCATTTAAAACTGATCATTTTCTTAATCTGAACTGTGTGACCTTTCCAACAGGTGACTGAAATTTAAGTGCCATGAGTGTAAGCATAAGTAAAGGGCTGGCTTATGTACAGTTGTGAATAGTATTTGAGAAAAAATATCTTTTGTCAAAATATGGCTATTTTTTTTTTTTTTTTACCTATTTCTTGATTTCTCATGACCCTTGGCCTGAACTCAAACTGGTAGGCTAAGAGTAAGAAAGGTCTTGCCACAAAGTATCCTTCGGCTACGTTTGAAGACTGTGGTTTGAATAGTCTCCGAGAAAATGCCAACATTAAAGTTTACCATGGATGACCAATGGCCCAGAACATAGCCTTACACTTGCTTCGCACATGAGCCAATGAAAGAAGGCATTACAGTATGATGTGTTCATTCACACCATAGTTGTGTTGTGTTCTGCACCTGATTCTCATCACAGATCTACTGGTATGATTTACCTTGAGTCCAGGAGAATAAGTGTCACCTTCCCTCACTTCACTTGAGCTGTGAGTGTGACCTTGGTCAGTTGGTGTAGGCGTCATACTTCTGCGCTTGTTTGCAAGTATGTACTCTGGGTTAAAGTACTGAGACTCCACAGCGAGAGGTCAACAGCAGTATTAGCCTGAAATGAAATACATGATTATTACTGTGTTGTTCGGCAGCATGACAATTTCACTTTGCGTGAACTAAATGCAAGGGCAGATTATTACTTTCAAAATAAATGCGACAAAAACTGTGTAAACCGCAAAGAACAAACAACAATGGCAAAGTCACGTCTGTACGCCTCATGCACATAACTGATTCACAACCTGTGTGACCTTTCCAAAAGGTAGCTGAAATAAGTGTCACGAGTCTCAACATAAAGGCTTGCTTTTGTACTAGTCAGATTTGTATTTTTCACACATTCTACGGTCATCCAAAATGGTAGTCAACAAATATTAGGGTTTCAGTCATAATAGCATTTTACTAGGTAACCCTTTTAATCCTGATACACCCACTGCTTGAAATAAATGTGACTATGATAGTTCAAGGGTGGTGCCAGAATAGATTGGCCAAGCTATTCTGGCACCATCCTTGAACTAAAAAAATGCTGGACCTATCTCCTAATCTGTAATATAGCCTTCATAAGACAGAGAATGGATGAGAAAACTAAGTTACTAAGTACTGAAAGCAGTTACTGAGTTAGTAATGCAAAATTCTCCCTTAGCAGGACTTTTTACTACACACAGTACGTTTTCCTAAATAATAAGCACTGGCACTGGTTTAATATCACTACAGTGTGGACTACATTCTTTCCACCGTATTAGTAAAGGCTCTCTGAGAATGTATGGAAATGTTCTACTTCTAGGTGGTGACTGATATACATGGAATGCATGCCCTTGTCAACCCACAATAAAATGTAGTCTTCTTCATTGCAGGTAGGCTGTAAATTTCCATGCATAAAAGAACAGTTAGCTATTGGGGTTTTACGCCGTGCAGGTGACATCTCACGGCGGTGCATAAAACTTTTTTTTTTTGAAAGAGTTGGAAAACCAGTCAGATACACCACCAACCACTTTTTCTACTTTAGTTTACCTTTTCCTTGCTGATGTCTGAAGAGATTTTGTTGTTTTCCTGGCTCCCGTTCGGTTGGCCCGTTCATTTTTTTTTTTCCTTCTTCTGAGAAATGGTTATGGGTTACCACTGACGCTCGATGACTTGTCGCAACTTATGCAAAAGTATCTTATTTCTGAGGAAACACAACATTTTATGCATAGAAACAGTCAGCTTACACACCTATTTCAGACAGTATATATCTTTTGTCAATTATCGATAAATTGAGCTTGTTTGCAATATGACTTGCCGTACGGCGGTTTTTTTCGGTGACCTCTAGTCTCAGGTCACGGCAGACGCAAGATTGCGGTATCTAAATGCGCAGAAAAGATGCGCGAAAGAGGTGTGTCCTACAACCTTAAGCGAAATTTTGTGTTAAGCATTTCGTGTTATCAGTGAAATTTTAATACATAATAAGAAGGCCGTCAGCCGGGAATGCAAAAGCGGTTCGTGTTAACCGGAAATTCATGTTAAGCGAGTTCGTGTTAACTGGACTCCACTGTACACATATATGATGTGAACATAACATGTACACATATATGGTAATAGGTGCATACCACCCGCTCCCCACCCCACATACAAAACCACAGAACGAACATCTGTGCATGTTCATCATATATCCTTTACTTGGTATTCATATGTCCTAGTTATTTAAATTTATTATTTATTTTTATTTGTTTGAAAAGTAGGTTTTGTTCATATGCTGATGTTCACATACACATATATGGTAATACTGCCCACTCCCAACCCCACTCCACAACCAGAGAACACCCACCAAACGACACTTACATCTGTGCATGTTCATAATCTATCCTTTACTGAGCATTCATATGTCCCAGGTATCTTGACTTACTTTATCTTTTTTATTTAACCGCCATGAGATGGCATTGGTCGCCTGCTCGACATTAAACCCAAATAAGTATATATTTAAATTATTTATTTATTTTGTTTGCTTGTAATGAAGGTTTTGTACATACACATCAGCAAACAATGATTGATTGATTGTACATTGCTTAGCGTCCCGACAGCAACAAGGCTTTCTCAGGACGTGCCTGCGCTGCTTGTGAAAAAAAAAAACTAAACAGAAAATTGAATGTATGTCGCCAGCCGGTCAAATACGTTAAATAAACCTACAACATGGGGCCTAAATAAAGCTAAGACCGTCTAGCAACACACATCCAACATCAAGAGCTACAGGCAGTGCAGACAGTTGGGAGAGTTTTAAAAAGACAAATACAGGTGAATGGACCAAGGGTAGACAGAAACACATGCCCCAGAATAGAAAGGAAACCCACCCTGTGCGGCTGACCAGGGTGACCCTGGGAACTAAAAAGTACCTAACCCCACCCAAGTCCCCTAGGGCAGACCCGGGTGGGGGCATCAGCAAACAAGAAAATATACACATATATAGATGGTAATAGGTGCCATACTGCCTGCTCCCAACCCTTACCTAAATACACACATAAAACCGCAGAACACCTACCAAAAGAAGGACATACACATCTGTGTATGTTCATAATTTTTAATCTATCCTTTACCTAGCATGCATATGTCCCAGGTACCTTAGACTTACTTTATCTTATTTATTTAAATTATTTATTTATTTTGTTTTGTTTGTAATGTAGGTTTTGTACATACACATCAGCATACAGCTCAAGAACATACACCATGGTGCCCCTGTGCATGTGGCCACCAGTACTATTCTGTCAGATCTGTCACACCCAGCCAATCATCTCTTTGAGCTTCTGCCCTCTGGCCAGCGGTTTCGTGCTTTTAAAGCCAGAACCTCTTGATTCAGATGCAATTTTTTTTCCAGAAGCTGTCCTCAATACATCACCATGCATGGAACAACGTGATTCCATGATTTGTGACATATGACTGATTTGTGTTTAATATTGTGTTTATCTATCTTTTAGTGCTGTATATAGGATGATCGCCAACTAAGTGTATGACATGATGAATGCCCTACAAGTGAGGACATATTTTACTGTCGCCATGCCACACAAAAATCCTTGTAACGTTTTACTTGGTGAATAAATGTCTTATGTCTTATACACGTACATGGTAATAGGTGCAGTATCGCTCGCTCCCAACCCCAATCCAGTTACACACACAAAACCGCAGAACATCCACCAATGTACATCTGTGCATGATCATAATCTATACTTTACTTAGCATTCTTATGTCCCAGGTATCTTTGACTTACTTTATCTTATTTATTTAACTGCCATGAGATGGCCATAGTCTACCGCGCGGCGTTAAACCCAAATAACTATTTATTAAAATTATTAATTTATGTTTGTCTGTAATGAATGTTTTGTACATACACGGTAATAGGTGCCATACCGCCCCACTTTCAACCCCAGCCCACATACAAAACCACAGAATACCCACAAAAGACATGCACAATTGTATACTGATGGGCATTAGTGGACTGTAAAATCTATATAGAGACTTCAGGTTAAGCAAGTGGCTTGTATTGACTGCCTGTATTTTAGCTGCCCACCTACAAATTTCATGTGTCCAGTTAACCACACTGCACATGCAGCCATCAGTTCTGTGAAAAAGTACTGTTGGCCTCATGCACAGGGGCACCAAAACTTAGAGATAAGGCCACACCTGATAACAATAACAGTACAAATAATAATATGCATACTCAGCCACTAGTTCTGTAAACAGCACCTTTGTAAACAGTACCAGTGGCCAAATGCACACATACATCATGGATGTTGCTACCACTGATCACTTCAAACAATAGGCTGCCCAGTTCACATTTTGATACCATGAACTAGCCTGCACATGCAGTCATCAGTTCTGTAAATAGTACTGGTGGCCACATGCACAGCGGCACCAAACTTAAAGGTGAGGCCAAAACTGCCACCTCAAACAAAACCAAACGCTACCTACACACACATATCAATGATACAGTCAACCTCTGTGTGCGTTAGGGGGAACACGCTTAAAGTACAGGACTGTAAATCTTACAGCGAAACGTCAAAACCAGTAAGAAGATAATGTAACAGCAACAAGTACATGTATTTTGTAAACCACTCAAAACATGACAACTCATCGAGTCTAATGGTGTTATGAGTGGGTGATGGAAACACTGAAAGAAATAGTACGTGTACATTATAAAGTATGTGCCTCCTTCCCCCCCCCCCCCCCCTCCCATAACTAGCTGTTTATCATAAAACATAGATATCTCATTCATTTGATCACTTGACTGATTTATTAAATCATCTCTGTGTCACCTTTCTCCGTTTTCTTTCTCGTTTTAATCCCAATATGTCAGTGCTAATGTCAGCTGCTAAGAATCCTTGCAGAGAACTGCAAATGTCTATATGCAGACAAACTGCAAATAACACAGCAGCAAAATAAGTTCCTCTTTTGTGCAGTAGGCTACTGCTAGCAAGATAGGGTTCAAATTTAAACAAAGCATTGCATGAACTTCCAAGCGTGTTCACATTGTGCTGTGTATTTTTTTTTTCAGTGTGAAGTGTACTGTACCATCAGTGATCACTGAGACTGCAAAATTGGCACTGGCAGTGATCGCACATCACAACATAGCTTGTCAGTGCAACTGATTAAAATAAATGTTACTGCTGCATAAAATAATTAATCAAGTTCCGAAACTTTGCTCAGCCATGACAGTTAAAACCAAGTGGTGTGGCACTCTTTTTCTTTTACAGAATGCAACATAGGTTTTGAAGATAGCGTTTGTGTTGTGGGTTGCGTTTTGTTTTGGTGCTGTGTTGTCGAAATGAAACGGGCAAAGCGATGGTAAAGTGAATGGAAATAAACGTGACAAACCTTTATCAAGCCGTAAAAATGCACGCAGCAACTTTACACGTTAGCTTTTTTTTTAAACAAACAAGCTTATGTAGAACAAATAAAAAAGAACCCGTCGGCACACAGAAATTCACGTCCGCGAAGGTCGTGGCATCACGTGATGTTTTGATCACGTGATTTTGGGATACCTTATTGTTGTGAAACGATATTAATTTTGAGTTCAAGGCAAGCGTTTTCGTAATTGTTTCTTCTCTTAATATATCTAAGTGTGAAAATATTACTTTAAAAAATGAAATCCTTTTAAGTGACATATAGTGCATACTACCACTGAATACAGGAACAATGAGACCCGTGTAAACTGATCCCCTGTAAACATGGCCGCGAAGGTCCTGGTTTCGTCTGCAGCCATACTGGAAACAAAATGTGCTACAGAAAAATGTCTCCATCCTCCGGCGGTTTAAAACGAGTGCGCACTGCTTTTATTCATACTAGACTTCATTTTGATATACCCAAACCTTTGTTACTCTCTAGAAAATCACTATCTTGTAAACGGCTGATCGTCTATGAAGGGCAGCTGCTAGACTATTACGTCAGGCGCTTCGCTTCCAAGCGAGGTGGTGGGGAGATCCATCTCCCTACCATCATCCTGACGTTTGGCACCCCCACCCTCCTACTACCATCTGGGGAGGTTACTACTCCTTGAAAGTGAAGAAGTACGTCCCTCTCCCCCTCCGGTGCTTTAAGTGCCAAAAGTATGGCCATGGGCAGAAGACATGCCCCCAGGCAGAGGCTTCATGCGCCCGTTGCACTAAGCCCAGACACTCGGATGAGTCCTGCACAGCCACCCCCCTGTGTGTGAATTGCCAGGGGGTGCATATGGCTTCGGGTAAGAAATGCCCTCGTTGGATATCCGAGTGCAGGATTCAGCAGGTTCATGTGGAGAAGGGGCTGTCCTTTCTGGATGCCAAAAAACTGGTTGAAGGCCCTGGTGCAGCTGCGGCTGCCCCAACCTCTAACACGTCTGTGTATACTTTCAGTGCAGGGGTGGCAGGCAAGCCCCCCCACCAAAGACTTCTCTTGTCAAACCCCAACTTCTTGGTTGGGGGCGGAGCCTCGGCTCCTCTCGCCCCTGGAGAGTAACCCTCCTCCGGTGGTGACGAGGAGCCAGCGAACGCAGAAGGCGGACACTGCCGGTCCGGTAGTGCCGCCTTCTGTTGCCCCTAAGCCTCAGCCCCCACCCAGACCTGTTGGTTTGTCAACTCCAAAGGCTTCTGGCTCTGGTCAGCCTTCTAAGTCCGCTAACTCTAGTGGCAGGAACGCTGCCCAGGACCAGAAGTCTAAGAAATCTATTGGACCGCTGTGAGCACGGGCCCAGAAGGGGAACACTAATGTCCCCCTTCAAAACAAATATGCTGCATTGGAGGAGCGGATGGAGGGAGTGGAAGTTGTCGTCGCTGATGCTGCGACCGCTCCACCCCCATCCTCTCCGAAGAACTAGACTAGGCCTGGGAGCCGGCCCCCCCCCCCCCCCCCCCCCCTCTGTTTCTTCAACTCCTTCCAAGGCAAAGGAAAAAGGGGGGGAAAACTCTTCACCCCCAGATAAGACAGAATCATGTACTATCTGCTTCAGTAGAATTGTCGTGGTTTTCAAGCTAACTTTGAGGAATTACGTCTTTTAGTCAAGTTCTATAACCCCTCAGTAATATCTCTTCAGGAGACTTACCTGAAGACTTCTGACCCTCTGTCCTTTAATGGTTTTAATGTTATACATAAAGGCTCTAATTCGGAGAGGCGCTCAGGTGGAGTGGCTCTTCTCATTAGTAGCCAAATTTTATGTAGCCCCGTTAGCATCGACCCCCCACCTGGGTCTGCCCTGGGGGACTTGGGTGGGGTTAACTACTTTTTAGTTCCCAGGGTCACCCTGGTCAGCCCCACAGGGTGGGTTTTCCTCTATTCTGGGGCACATGTTTCTGCCTACCCTTGGTCCATTTACCTGTATTTTTCTTTTTTAAACTCTCCCTACTGTCTGCGCTGCCTGTAGCTCTTGATGTTGGATGTGTGTTGCTAAATGGTCTTAGCATTATTTAAGCCCCATGTTGTTGGTTTATTTAACGTATTGGACTAGCTGGCGACATGCATTCAATATTCTGTTTGTTTTTTTTTCACAAGCAGTGCAGGCACGTCCTGAGAAAGTCTTGTTGCTGTCGGGACGTTAAGCAATGTACAATCAATCCGTTAGCATCGACACCTGTCTTCAGGCTGTCGCAGCTCGGGTTACCTTGAAGAAGACCATAACCATATGCAGTATTTACCTGCCACCATCCCTGCGGGTCTGTAGTAATGATATTTTTAGTAGATCAACTGCCCCCTCCCTTTATTCTCATGGGGGATTTTAACGGTCACGCTCACCTTTGGGGTAGCGACCACTATGATGGCAGAGGTCATATGTTAGAAGATGTTTTTTCTCAACTTAACCTATGTGTCTAACGATGGCTAACCTACGTACTCTAGCCCAGGTTCAGGATCTAGTGCTGTTCTAGACCTCACTGTGTGTGATCCTTCTCTCATGCTGGACTTTGACTGGAAGGTTCACGATGACCTGTGTGGTAGTGACCACTTCCCAGTAGTCCTGTCATCGGTCAGCTGTGGGGAGGATCCGCCGGTGGGGCGCTGGAATCTTAAGAAAGCTAACTGGCCTCTGTTCGCCTCCCTCTGTCAGTCTCGTATTACAGAGGAGGTGGTCATGTCATCTGAAGAACCTATTTTTTCTTTTACTACTATTTTGTTGGACGTAGCGGGTGAAACCATCCCTAAAACTTCCGCATCAGTCCCTCGAAAGCCGAGAGTACCATGGTTCAACGAAGAGTGCCGCAAGGCCCAAATAGCGCGCAAATCTGCTCAGCGACGTGCTTTCCGTAATCCGTCGCAAGTGAATATTTTAACCTTTAAAAGACAGAGGGCGAAAGCCCGTTACATTTTTAAACGTGAACGCCGTGCTTCCTGGAGACGCTTCATCTCATCTTTAAATTCTCGGACTCCGTCCCAGAAAGTATGGAAGGCTGTTCGGAGAATAAGGGCAGGGGTGGCTCGGCTTCTGTTGGCCATCTTAGAGATGGTGCCAGCTTGGTTACAGATAAAAAAGCTGTGGCCAATTTGCTTGCCTCCACCATTGCCCATAATTCTTCAACGGAGCATTATTCACCTTTCTTCCAGAGAGAGAAGGAGAAGCGAGAGTCTCGTATTTGTGATTTTAAGTCCGATAACTCAGAAGACTATAATGTCCCATTTACATTATCAGAATTGCAGCAAGCTTTGCAGAAATGTAATGACTCTGCTGCTGGCCTAGATACCGTCCACTATCAATTCCTAACGCATCTGCCTGAGAGGTCACTCATTGTACTTCTCAAGGCCTTTAACCATATCTGGAGAACTGGTCATTTTCCGCTGTCTTGGCGCCAGGCTGTGGTTGTACCGATCCCCAAGCCAGGTAAGGATCCTTCCGACCCGGGCAACTACCGGCCTATCGCTTTGACATCATGTTTATGTAAAACTATGGAGCGCCTGGTCAACGCCCGCCTGGTGTGGCATCTTGAGTCACAGGGTCTCCTCACAGACCTCCAGTGCGGTTTCCGGCGCTTCTGTAGTACAACTGACCATTTAGTCCACTAGGAATCATTTATTCGAGATTCTTTTGTCAACAAGCAGCCTACCCGGCACCGGCCTCCACGTGGCGTAGGTGGGTAGTCCGCTCAGTCCCTGACTGAGTGGGCTAGCGGACGAGTGCCATCTTTGTCCAGGATTAGGACTTGATGTCAGCAGATATGTTGTTCAGCCTTTTCACTGGTCCGGTTTTTAAGGAGCTGTGCTAACCTAGGTCGTACCATGTTGGATTGGTCCTTAAAAATACTCGTGACTTTTTGGTCCTTTGGATCCCAAGTGTTTGCCGTGCTTGGAGACCCGTGTCGGGGGAGAAGAGGATCCTGGTGGCTGAAACACTCCACTTTGGCCTTGACTTCTGCCTAAACGGGAGGCTAGTCGTACCGGCCTAGTCAATCGGCTCTTGTCACGTTGAGCCCTATCCCACTGTTGACATGCGGGTTGCTATACGGAGCACCATGCTATAGCCTTTGCTGCTGATTAGGTGCTTTACGCCAGTATTCCCCTGCATTCAACGGTGTGATAGAAGGCGGTGGCTCAAACGGTTCAATCGGGCTTACCCCCTTGAGTATATCTTTCGGGCAGTCTCCATTGTGCGTCGGCTGGAGACCCGCCGACAGTTGCACTTTCCCTTGTTGGGCCCGGTGGCGGGCGGGGACCCCCGGGGGATGAATATCTCTACTAATATAATATGGATAAAACAAAAAAACCAAAACTAGCACAGAAACGGCATATAGACACCGAATTTGACCATGACAGTGATTCAGACTGTGAGGAAGCGACGCCTCAGGCGTCGGCCGTATGGCCTCGCTTCCTCATTGTCCATAGCAAGGTGAAGGAGAAACCAGTTACCAAGCTGCATCCTTTTCTGGTGGGGGAGACCCTCAGGAGCCGTGTTGGCAGGCCTGACGCCCAGCGCCTCAGGTCTGGTGACTTGCTGGTGGAGTGCCGTACTCGGGCACACTCCAGCGGGCTGCTGGGGCTCTCTTCCATCGGAGACACTCCTGTGGAAGTCACACCCCACAAAACTATGAATTCGTCAAGAGGCGTAATCAAAGATCAAGCTTTGGCAGAACTGTCAGAAGATGAACTTGTAAGGAACCTTAAGTCTCAGGGGGTGACTTGCGTCAGGCGCTTCGCTTCCAAGCGAGGTGGTGGGGAGATCCGTCTCCCTACCATCATCCTGACGTTTGGCACCCCCACCCCTCCTACTACCATCTGGGGAGGTTACTACTCCCTGAGAGTGAAAAAGTACGTCCCTCTTCCCCTCCGGTGCTTTAAGTGCCAAAAGTATGGCCATGGGCAGAAGACATGCCGTCAGGCAGAGGCTTCATGCGCCCGTTGCACTAGGCCCGGACACTCTGCTGAGTCCTGCACAGCCACCCCCCTGTGTGTGAATTGCCAGGGGGCGCATATGGCTTCGGATAAGAAATGCCCTCGTTGGATATCCGAGTGCAAGATTCAGCAGGTGCGTGTGGAGAAGGGGCTGTCCTTTCTGGATGCCAAAAAACTGGTTGAAGGCCCTGGTGCAGCTGCGGCTGCCCCAACCTCTAACACCTCAGTGTATACTTTTAGTGCAGCGGTGGCAGGCAAGCGCCCCACCAAAGACTTTTCATGTCAGACCCCAACTTCTTGGTTGGGGGCGGAGCCTCGGCTCATCTCGCCCCTGGAGAGTAACCCTCCTCCGGTGGTGACAAGGAGCCAGGGAACGCAGAAGGCGGACACTGCCGGTCCGGTTGTGCCGCCTTCTGTTGCCCCTAAGCCTCAGCCCCCACCCAAACCTGTTAGTCAGTCAACTCCAAAGGCTTCTGGCTCTGGTCAGCCTTCTAAGGCCGCTAACTCTAGCGGCAGGAACGCTGCCCAGGACCAGAAGTCTAAGAAATCTATGGGACCGCTGTGCGCACGGGCCCAGAAGGGGAACACAGATGTGCCCCTTCAAAACAAATATGCTGCACTGGAGGAGCGGATGGAGGGAGTGGAAGTTGTTGTTGCTGATGCTGCGGCAGCTCCACCCCCTTCCTCTCCGAAGAACCAGAGGAGGCCCGGGAGCCGGCCCCCCTCTGTTTCTTCAACTCCTTCCAAGGTAAAGGAAAAAGGGGGGAAAAACTCCTTACCCCCAGATCAGACTTAATCATGGACTCTTTGCTTCAGTGGAATTGTCGTGGTTTTCAAGCTAACTTTGAGGAATTGCGTCTTTTAGTCAAGTTCTATAACCCCTCAGTAATATCTCTTCAGGAGACTTACCTGAAGACTTCTGACCCTGTGTCCTTTAATGGTTTTAATGTTATACATAAAGGCTCTGATTCGGAGAGGCGCTCGGGTGGAGCGGCTCTTCTCATTAGTAGCCAAATTTTATGTAGCCCCGTTAGCATCGACACCTGTCTTCAGGCTGTCGCAGCTCGGGTTACCTTAAAGAAGACCATAACCATATGCAGTATTTACCTGCCACCATCACTGCGGGTCTGTAGCAATGATATTTTTAACTTAGTAGATCAACTGCCCCCTCCCTTTATTCTCATGGGGGATTTTAACGGTCACGCTCACCTTTGGGGCAGTGACCACTATGATGGCAGAGGTCAGATGTTAGAAGATGTTTTTTCTCAACTTAACCTATGTGTCTTTAACGATGGCTCACCTACATACTCTAACTCAGGTTCAGGATCTAGTTCTGTTCTAGACCTCACTGTGTGTGATCCTTCTCTCATGCTGGACTTTGACTGGAAGGTTCACGATGACCTGTGTGGTAGTGACCACTTCCCAGTAGTCCTGTCATCGGTCAGCTGTGAGGAGGATTCGCCGGTGGGGCGCTGGAATCTCAAGAAAGCTAACTGGCCTCTGTTTGCCTCCCTCTGTCAGTCTCGTCTTACAGAGGAGGTGGTCATGTCAGCTGAAGAACCTGTTTCTTGTTTTACTTTGATTTTGTTGGACGTAGCAGGTGAAACCATCCCTAGAACTTCCACATCAGTCCCTCGGAGGCCGAGAGTACCATGGTTCAATGAAGAGTGCCGCAAGGCCCAAAAAATACGCAAATCTGCTCAGCGACGTGCTTTTCGTAATCCGTCGCAAGCAAATATTTTAATATTTAAAAGACAGCGGGCAAAAGCCCGTTACATTTTTAAACGCGAACGCCGTGCTTCCTGGAGACGCTTTGTCTCATCTTTATCTTCTAGGACTCCGTCCCAAAAAGTCTGGAAGGCTGTTCGAAGAATTAGGGGCAGAGGTGGCTCGGCTTCTGTTGGCCATCTTAGAGATGGTGCCAGTTTGGTCACAGATAAAAAGGCTGTGGCCAATTTGCTTGCCTCCACCATTGCCCATAATTCTTCAATAGAGCATTATGCACCTTTCTTCCAGAGAGAGAAGGAGAAGCGAGAATCTTGTGCTTGTGATTTTATATCAGATAACTCGGAAGACTATAATGCCCCCTTTACGTTTTCAGAATTGCAGCAAGCCATGCAGAAATGTACTGACTCTGCTGCTGGATTAGATACCATCCATTATCAGCTCCTAACTCATCTGCCTGAGGATTCACTCCTTGTACTTCTCCAGGCCTTTAACCATATCTGGATAACCGGTCGTTTTCCGCCATCTTGGCGCCAGGCTGTGGTTGTGCCAATCCCCAAGCCGGGTAAGGATCCTTCCGACCCGTGCAACTACCGGCCAATAGCTTTGACATCATGTTTATGTAAGACTATGGAACGCTTGGTCAACGCCCGACTGGTGTGGCATCTTGAGTCACGTGGTCTCATCACAGACCTCCAGTGCGGTTTCCGGCGCTTCCGTAGTACAACTGACCATCTAGGCCGCTTTGAGTCTTTTATCCGAGATGCTTTTGTCAACAAGCAGCATGTCTATGCAATTTTCTTTGATCTTGAAAAGGCATATGACACTACCTGGAAGTATGGTATAATGTCTGATTTGTCGGACATGGGTTTTAAGGGGCACCTGCCTGTTTTTATTCACAATTTTTTGTCTAACAGGTCGTTCCATGTCCGTGTGGGCTCCACCCTCTCCGACTCCTTTGAACAGGAGATGGGTGTCCCGCAGGGCAGCATTCTATCTCCTGTTTTATTTAGCATTAAAATAAATAACATTGTCAAGGCCTTCAAGGATGATTCTGAATGCTCTTTGTTTGTGGACGACTTTGCTTTGTGTGCACGAGGTCGAGGACTTGCGTCCCTTGAGAGGCGCTTGCAGCTGTGCGTTGATCGCATCCAGGGGTGGGTGTCTCTCAACGGATTCAGGTTCTCGCCCTCCAAGACAGTCTGTGTGCATTTTACTAACCAGACGAAATTTTTTCCAAAACCTACCCTGAGCATTGCTGGAGTGCCAATTCAGGTGGCCGAAGAGGCAAAGTTTCTGGGGGTCATCTTTGACAAAAGATTGACCTTCCGCAACCATGTTAACTACCTTAGAACCTCTTGTCGGAAGGCCCTCGACATTCTTCGTGTCGTTGGTCGTACTGACTGGGGTGCAGACCGTATCGTCTTACTTCGACTGTACCGGGCCCTTGTTCGGTCCAAACTGGATTACGGCTCTGTGGTATATGGCTCGGCTTCCAAGTCTGTTCTACAGCGTCTGAACACAAT
>BTPG01000002.1:176535103-176732603 GCA_036245525.1 Semisulcospira habei
TCACCGTCAGGGTCTGCGGATATGTCTTGGGGCCTTCAGGACGTCTCCAGTTCCTAGTCTGTATGCCGAGGCAGGGGAGCCTTCTCTCAAGCTCCGCCGCATCCGCCTCATGCTCAGCTACGTTCTGAAACTGAAGGCCCATCCAGACAATCCTGCCTATGATTGTGTTTTTAAACCATCGTTTGCAGAGATTTACGATACCCATCCGGGAGCTGTCCGTCCACTTTCTTTCCGTGTCCGACCTCATCTGCAGGCGGCCGGATTGGGCCTGGACAGAGTTTCGGAATCCCTGCAACACATCACTCCACCTTGGCTCTTACCAGTTCCTGACATCTTGCTGGACCTGACTGCCCACAAGAAAGACTCTACTCCACCAGCCATATACCAACAGAGCCTCAATGAACTGCTTTCAATTTTTCCTGGCTATTGTCGCATCTATACCGATGGGTCAAAGTCTGAGGATGGGAGAGTGGCTGCGGCCACAGTGTCCTCTCGCCATCCTAGACGCCCATTTAAGCACCGCCTCCCAGACCACTCATCTGTATTTAGTGCGGAACTGCAGGCGGTTCAGCTGGCACTCAGGCATGCTTATCGATCTAGAGAAAGGAACTTCCTGATTCTGTCTGACTCTCTTTCTGCCCTGCAGGCCCTTCAGGGCACGGGAAATGACCAACCACTGCTGGTGCAGATCAGAGAGCTCCACACGGACTTGATGAAGGAATATTATGATATCATTTTTATTTGGGTGCCAGGGCATGTGGGCATCGAAGGCAACAGGATCGCAGATTCTGCTGCCAACGATGCCCGCAATGACCCTGTCCCTGACACACAGACTGTTTATAGTGATTTTAGACATGTGGCTAGTGCGTACATAGCCCGTGAGTGGCAGTCCGAGTGGGACAAAGAGGAAGCTAACAAGCTGCATGAAGCCCTTCCTAAGTTGTCCGACGGTCTACCTTATCGCTGCGGCAGCCGCCGTGAGGAGACTGTCATGGCTCGGCTGCACATCGGCCACACGTATGTTACGCACTCTTATTTACTTAAACAGGAGGAGCGTCCATGGTGTTATGCCTGCGACGAGCAGTACTCTGTTCAACACTTTTTGTTGTCTTGTGCTGATCTAATCGACACAAGGTATAAACATTTCATGGCAGACTCCTTGAAGGTTTTGTTCCGGGATGTGCCCCCGGACAAGATCTTCAGTTTTCTGAGAGAGTGCCATATTTTTAATAAGATTTGAGCGTTTATAGATTATGATGATTCTATTATTTTGACCTTTTTGAGAGTCTTCCGACATTTTCTTTAAAGACCTGTGCGACATTTTAGCCTGACATATTTTTAAGGTATATTTACATCATGTCTTAAGACCTTTCTTTTAGTCTGGCTGACCAGATTTTTACCCTTCCCGCCGTGAGATGGCCTTAGTTGCCTGCTCGGCGTTAAACCCAAATAACTAACTAACTAACTGGAAGGTTCACAACGACCTGTGTGGTAGTGACCACTTCCCAGTAGTCCTGTCATTGGTCAGCTGTGAGGAGGATTCGCCGGTGAGGCGCTGGAATCTCAAGAAAGCTAACTAGCCTCTGTTCGCCTCCCTCAGTCAGTCTCGTCTTACAGAGGAGGTGGTCATGTCAGGTGAAGAACCTATTTCTTGTTTTACTTCTATTTTGTTGGACGTAGCAGGTGAAACCATCCCTAGAACTTCCACATCACTCCCTCGGAAGCCGAGAGTACCATGGTTCAATGAAGAGTGCCGCAGGGCCCTAAAAATGCGCAAATCTGCTCAGCGACGTGCTTTTCGTAATCCGTTGCAAGCGAATATTTTAACAGCCTGTTACATTTTTAAACGTGAACGCCGTGCTTCCTGGAGACGCTTCGTCTCATCTTTATCATCTAGGACTCCATCCCAAAAAGTCTGGAAGGCTGTTCGAAGAATTAGGGGCAGGGGTGGCTCGGCTTCTGTCAGCCATCTTAGAGATGGTGCCAGTTTGGTCACAGAGAAAAAGGCTGTGGCAAATTTGCTTGCATCCACCATTACCCATAATTCTTCAACAGAGCATTATTCACCTTTCTCCCAGAGAGAGAAGGAGAAGCGAGAGTCTTGTACTTGTGATTTTATATCTGATAACTCGGAAGACTATAATGCCCCTTTTACATTTTCAGAATTGCAGCAAGCCATGCAGAAATGTACTGACTCTGCTGCTGGATTAGATACCATCCATTATCAATTCCTAACACATCTGCCTGAGGATTCACTCCTTGTACTTCTCGAGGCCTTTAACCATATCTGGATAACCGGTCATTTTCCGCCATCTTGGTGCCAGGTTGTGGTTGTGCCAATCCCCAAGCCGGGTAAGGATCCTTCCGACCCGTGCAACTACCGGCCAATAGCTTTGACATCATGTTTATGTAAAACTATGGAACGCTTGGTCAACGCCCGACTGGTGTGGCATCTAGAGTCACGGGGTCTCATCACAGACCTCCAGTGCGGTTTCCGGCGCTTCCGTAGTACAACTGACCATCTAGTCCGCTTTGAGTCTTTTATCTGAGATGCTTTTGTCAACAAGCAGCATGTCTATGCAAATTTCTTTGATCTTGAAAAGGCATATGGCACTACCTGGAAATATGGTATAATGTCTGATTTGTCGGACATGGGTTTTAAAGGGCACCTACCTGTTTTTATTCACAATTTTTTACCTAACAGGTCATTCCATGTCCGTGTGGGCTCCACCCTCTCCGACTCCTTGGAACAGGAGATGGGTGTCCTGCAGGGCAGCATTCTATCTCAAACGTGCCTATCAGTCTCGGGAAAGAAACTTCCTGATTCTATCTGACTCTCTTTCTGCCCTGCAGGCCCTCGAGGGCGCGGGCACAGACCACCCACTGCTGGTGCAAATTAGAGAGCTCTACGCAGACTTGATGAAGGAATATTATGACATCATTTTTATTTGGGTCCCAGGCCATGTGGGCATCAAAGGCAACAGAATCGCAGATTCTGCTGCCAACAGTGCCCGCAGTGACCCTGCCTCTGACACACAGACTGTTTATAGTGATTTTAAACCTGTGATTAGTGCGTACATAGCCCGCGAGTGGCAGTCCGAGTGGGACAAAGAGGAAGGGAACAAGCTGCATGAAGCTTTTCCTATGGTGTCCGACAGTTTACCTTTCCGCTGCGGCAGCCGCCAAGAGACTGTCCTTACTCGGCTCCACATCAGGCACACGTATGTTACGCACTCTTACTTACTTAAACAGGATGAGCGTCCATGGTGTTTTGCCTGTGATGAGCAGTTTTCTGTTCTACACTTTTTTGCTGTATTGTGCTGACCTAATTGACATGAGATCTAAACACTTCACAGCAGACCCCTTGAAGGTTTCGTTCCAGGATGTTCCCCCGGACAAAATCTTCAATTTCTTAAGAGAATGCAATATTTTTAACAAGATCTGAGCATTCATAGACTATGTGAATTTTTTTTATTTGCCCTTTTTGAGAGTCTGTAGATGTTTCTTTTAAAGACGTGCGACATTTTAGCCTGACATTTTTAAGCTATATTTACATCTTGTCTTAAGACCTTGCTTTTAGTCTGGCTGACCAGATTTTTACCCATCCCACCATGGGATGGCCTTGGTCACCTGCTCGGCGTTAAACCCAAATAACTAACTAACTAACACACTTAAAGTTTGTGGTCCTTTCATTGGTATACTTCACGCTAATCCTTTTTAAAGTTGGAAGTTGCCTGCTCGGCGTTAAACCCAAATAACTAACTATTTAAAGTTGATGACAGAATCGTTGTATTACGTGTTAGGCTGTGCCAGTGGTTCTTGTCCCCACTCGGGTCTGGTCAAGGGTGTCAATGTTGGAGGTAAGAGTCTCGGGCTAAAGCCCTCGACTCTTACCTCCGACATTGACCCCCCTGACCAGACCGTTGAGGCGACAAGAACCACTGGCAAAGCCTAACTCGTAATGCAACTAATAATATTTATAAAAAACATTTTATTGTTGTTGTTGTTATTATAGGTAGTCATGCATTGTTATAGATTTTCATCACATGTGGGTGTCAGTCTTCAGTCCTGAAGACTAATTCAGCTTTTTCAAAGTCCCAGAAAGCTGAATTCCTCGCGCTGGGACCATATGGCGTTGAGGCGCGTCCCCTGGGTGGTGGATAGGGGGTCCCTCGTGAGAGGGGTGCACCGAATGAAATAAGGTGCCGTGAACCAACATGGTCTAAGGGAAGGTGACCCTGACAGAAAACCCCTGGTCCTCCTAGTAAGGGGGTTGGGCATGGGGGTAGCTTCCCCACCCTGCAAAAAAGGAAATAGCTACAAAAACGCCGACGAAAAGACTAACAGTAATTCCTTTCCTGGAGGAGGAAGGTTCTTCTACCAGAAGACTTATGACATCCTGTGGTGAAAGCCGGAAGTCTTCGGAAGCCACAGGACCGAGCCGCCTCTCTCTATCCAGGGACACAACCATGGGCACATGGAATGTCAAGACCATGTACCAGAGCGGCAAGGCCGCCCAGATAGCAGCGGAAATGCAAAAGTACAACCTTTCCCTGCTAGGTATCGGTGAAGCCAGATGGACGCAGTCTGGCCAGAAAAGGCTGTTAAGTGGGGAGATGAATCTGTATTCAGGTCATGAAGAGGAGAATGCCCCCCATACAGAAGGAGTAGCATTCATGCTGTCACCAGTGGCACAGAGAGCGCTGATGGGCTGGGAACCTCTTGGGCCAAGAATTATCACAGCAGCCTTTAGAACCAAGAAAAAGCTCAAGCTGAACGTCATCCAGTGTTATGCACCCACTAATGACAGTGACGAGGAAGAGAAACAAGAGTTCTACGACCGACTCCAGAGTGCCATGGACAAATGTGCAGAGCGAGACATCACCATCGTCATGGGTGATTTTAATGCCAAAATAGGGGAGGACAACACCGGATACGAAGAGGTGATGGGGAGACAGGGACTAGGCTCGGAGATGAGTGAGAACGGGGAGAGGTTTGTAGACTTTTGTGCTCTAAACCGACTTGTCATTGGAGGCAGCATCTTCCCACACAGAAGAATACACAAAGCAACTTGGGTCTCACCTGACCATACAACAGAGAACCAAATAGACCATATCTGCATTAGCAAGAAATTTAGAAGATCCCTTCAAGATGTTCGAGTGAGGAGGGGAGCAGATGTCGCCTCAGACCACCATCTGCTTACCTTAAGAATGAAGCTCAAGCTAAAGAAAAGCCGCACAGAGACAACAAGAAGACAGCGCTATAATGTAGGCTTCCTAAGAGAAACTGGAGTTAGAGAAGAGTTCAAACTGGTGTTGTCCAACCGGTTTCAAGCGCTACAGGAGCTAGTAAATGAAGAGGAGGCGGTCACCACAGAGCAGCAGTGGAAGGCAGTTAGAGAGGCGCTGAATTCAACCTGCAAAGACACTGTAGGGTTCAGGAAACACCATCACAAGGACTGGCTGTCGGCACAGACCTTGAAGAAGATAGAAGTGAGGAAGCAGAAGAAAGCAGTTGTCAACAACAGTTGCACGAGAGCAGCCAAAGTAAGGGCACAGGAGGAATACTCGGAAGCCAACCGCGAGGTGAAGAGGAGTATCATGGCAGACAAGAGGGCCTACACAGACAGCCTGGCAGCAGAGGCAGAAAAGGCAGCAGGCAGTGGCAACATGAAACAGCTCTACGACATTACCAGAAGATTGTCGGGCAAGTATGGCCATACAGAAAGACCAGTAAAAGACAAAGAAGGCAAGCCTATTGCAGACAGAGCAGACCAACTCGACAGATGGGCAGAGTATTTTGAAGAGTTACTGAACAGACCTAGCCCACCCGACCCACCAGACATCCAGCCGGCAGAGACCAACCTACCCATCAGCTGTGACAGACCCAGCCGGGAAGAGATCAGAAGAACAGTGGCATTTTTGAAGAATGGCAAAGCAGCAGGGCCAGATGGCATCCCAGCGGAGTCTCTGAAAGCAGACCTAGAGACAACAGTGGAGATGCTGTACCCACTGTTTGGAAAGATCTGGGAAGAGGAGGTGATGCCGGCTGACTGGAAGGAGGGGTACCTAATCAAGCTTCCCAAGAAAGGCGACCTCAGCAAGTGTTCCAACTACAGAGGAATCACCTTGCTGTCAGTACCAGGAAAGGTCTTCAACAGGATCATCCTGGAGAGAATGAAGAGCTCCGTTGACCCCCAGCTGAGAGACCAGCAAGCAGGATTCAGGAAGAACCGATCATGTACAGACGAGATCGCCACTCTCCGCATCATCGTGGAACAGTCTCTGGAGTGGAGCTCCCCGCTGTACGTCAACTTTGTGGATTATGAGAAAGCATTTGACAGTGTGGACCGTGAGACTCTGTGGAAACTCCTACAACACTACGGTGTACCCACAAAGCTCGTCCGCCTGATCAAGAGCAGCTACGATGGCATGACATGTCGCGTGATCCACGAAGGGCAGTTCACCAGGGAGCTCCAGGTCAGAACTGGTGTCAGTCAGGGGTGTCTGCTGTCTCCGTTCCTCTTCCTACTGGCCATAGACTGGGTCATGAAGATGACCACAGAGCACAGATGAAGTGGAATACAGTGGACACTGTGGACACAGCTTGACAACCTCGATTTTGCAGCCGACTTGGCATTACTGTCCCACACTCATCAACAAATGCAGGACAAGACCACGAGGCTTGCTGACATCTCGTCCCAAGTGGGCCTCACCATTCACAAACAGAAAACAAAGACAATGAGGCTGAACGCAACCAGTGAAGAACCAGTCTTGCTTGCTGGCACCCCGTTGGAGGAGATGGAGTCCTTCACCTATCTCGGGAGCATCATAGACAAAAAAGGTGGCACTGATGCAGATGTCTGAGCACGAATCGGTAAAGCCAGAGCTGCCTTTCTCCAGTTGAAAAAAGTGTGGAGTTCCAGAGAGCTGTCACAACACACCAAAGTCCGGATTTTGAACTCCAATGTAAAAGCAGTTCTCCTATATGGAGCAGAGACTTGGAGATTGACAAAAACCACAGTCAACAGAGTACAGACCTTCATGAACAGTTGCCTTAGAAGAATTTTGAAAATCCACTGGCCAGAGAAGATCAGCAACGTCAGACTCTGGGAGAGAACAGAGCAGATAACAGCAGAGAATGAAATTGGGCGAAGAAGATGGGGATGGATGGGTCACAGTCTGAGAAAGCCAGCTTCCAGTATCACTAGGCAGGCATTGTCATGGAACCCCCAGGGAAAGAGGAAAAGAGGTAGGCCGAGAAACTCCTGGCGTCGAGACCTCCAAGCAGACATCAAGAGACTGGGAACCACCTGGAGTAGAATCGAAGGAGAAGCACAGGACAGGAGTTGCTGGAGGTCTCTCGTCGACGGCCTATACCCGGGTAGGGTGACAGGCGTAAGTAAGTAAGAAAGCTGAATTTCAGCTGTTTGGTTAAGGCAGAACAGTCATTCACCATGCCAGTTCCACTGTAAGAGATAAATTTTCAAGAGCCCCTGCAAATGCAGTGCTCATGAACATTTATGTCTCTTGCTGGCATAGATTAGCCACCCTAGTTACATCCATGTTATATGTATACTGTTGATGTGTTGTAGCTGTATGCATTATTTTCTATGTTGAAGGTGCACATGATTGTTATTGGCAACAAAAGTGAACTCACAGACAGACGACAGGTCCAGTTTGACACAGCGCTAGCCTGGGCCACAAAGGAAAAATGTATGCCACAAAGAACCTTTTGACAAATTTTTAGCTCATTTAACCCCACTAATGTTGATGGTATAATGAGCATGGTTCAAAAGTGGAATAGAAAAGAGAACAATTTCAGACACTGGCCTCCAGTTTATTTTGTCCCACTGTTATGATTGTTATTGGCAACAAAAGTGAACTCACAGACAGATGACAGGTCCAGTTTAACACAGCGCTAGCCTGGGCCACAAAGGAAAAATGTATGCCACAAAGAACCTTTTTAGAAATTTTTAGCTCATTTAACCCCACAAATGTTGACGGTATAATGAGCATGGTTCGAAAGTGGAATAGAAAAGAGAACAATTTTGGACACTGGCCTCCAGTTTATTTTGTCAGGCTAATGATCGGCATAACAGGATATTGATGAAAGTTGGGAAACGGAGACTGGGAAACTTTGCTGGGCTAGGCATATTACTTAGACTTGTTATCTTTGCAGCTTGTTTGTTTTCTTTAGGGACTTGACTCATTCAAGGTGCCAACATTAATAGCTGCAAAAGTGTCACATAACATTTCCTCCAGACAGTTCTGCAGCTATTGATGCGGGGTGCCTAGAATGAGTTAATACCATTGTGCATGCACCCACTGGTTCTGACCACATTGGCTGCATACCCAAGGGAGTTGAGAAACAATCAGATTATCTTGCATTTTACTAGAGTGACACAACATTGACGCTGGTTTTATTTCGTTCGTTGTTTCCAGTGCGACACTGGGAAGTGTCTGTAGCCAACAGGAAATCACTGGTGGAACCGTTCGTGTGGCTGACATCCAAAATCACCCAGCCTCCAAGTAAGTTCGGGTCCAAACTTTTGGACTGTGCTTTTCTTGCCATCGCATGAGCTATTTCATCACCAGCATCATCTTCATGTATACCAGACCCAAACAGTCTGTTCTTATCAGGGCCCAAGGGTCCTTATGTGTTGGGGAAAAATGGAAAGTCAGTGAAATGCATATTCACAAACCAGATAGGTGAGACTAGCGCTGGTAGAACAATACTCATACCAAGGGGAATTACTCAGTGCTTGGATTTCTATGATCATCTTGTTTTTTACCTGTGCATTTTTCTGCGGGCTGGCGATTGGGTGCCTGATAAGAGGGGGCAGGGGATCTAACTGTTTGTTATGTCCAGCACTTAGTAATTCCCCTTGGTATGTGTAGTGAAATGCATATAAGCACTTTTTGGTCCCTTGAAAGTGAGGAAATTTATGAATTAAATAAAGCATGGAAAGTCTGGGATTTTTGTTATTTTGCTTCGTTGAGGATCATTTCAGAATAATAATACATTCAAGCACATGATCATTCACCAGCTGTTGATTGAATGTTCTGGGACTGCAAACGGATGTCTCCTGCTGATGCGTAGATTCTGTTTTTTTTGTCGGCAAATATTAACTTTCGCTAATGATGCTTTAAAGTCAGTGTGAAAATATAGTCTAACTGTTGCTCATGGCTATAAAACAGGCTGGAAACAAGAAGTCAAGAAATTTGCAGACAGGAAAGTTAGTCTGGATCAATAACCCCGTTGTGAACATATCCACAGTACTTTTGACAGTTCTGGTGGCTGCATGCACAATGAGATTAACCCGTTGGCTGTCGGCAGCATGTTTCATTGCATTAATTCAATTCAATTCAAAAACTTCAAATTCAGTCTAGCCGACAAATTTTCTTTCGTTGGGATTACATGCACGCATACGGTTTTAGCCACATTGACAATGGTAAAAAAAAACCAAAAAAAACAACAACAACAAAAACAACAACAACAACAACACTGCGACATCTGAGGTGCAAGTTCCTCGATGACATCAACAAGGAGAGAGAGAGATACGCTAGTTAACACACTCTTCATTTAGGAGACGGATGGCCGAGGGTACAAAGCTGCCCTTGTAGTGTTTGGTTTTAACAAGAGGAGCCTTGAAGCTACAGCCAGACGGGAGCTTTTGAAGGTGCTTAGAAAGGCAGTGGGAAGTGTCAGCTGCCAGCCTCAGGCCCTTGCGTATCATTCTCGTCCTGTAGAGGTCGTCAAGGCTCTCCAACATGCCCCCAACGATTTTTTCACTAAGCCTGATTATCTTATTCAGCTTCCTAAAGTTCTTCTCGCCCAGGGAGCCGAACCATGAGACAAAGGAGAACGTAAGAAGACTTTCTATAAAGCAGAGGTAGAACTGCCTGAGGATTTTGGGGCTCACATCAAAGGAGCAGAGTTTGCTCAGCATATACAGTCTCCCTTGGGCTTTCTTAAAGATGAGGTCTGTGTTGTCGGTGAAGGATAGCCGTGAATCAGTCAAGGTCCCTAGGTATTTGTAGACATCTGTGCGTGTGACAAAAGTGCCGTCAATCACCAGGGACTGAGGAGGTGGGAGTGGGTTCCCGGAAGTTGGCCCACTGTCAGGCTTCCGAAAGTCGACAACCATCTCCTCAGTCTTGCCTACGTTCAACTGTAGATGGTTGTTATGACACCATGAGACAAACTGACCCACTTCTGCAAAGTAGTCAGCATCTGAGTTTGACAGATCTACAACTGCAGTGTCGTCTGCAAATTTGACATAGTGAGTCCTGTCGTTGGAGCTGGTACAGTCATTTGTGAATAGGATGTAAAGGACAGGCGAGATCACACATCCTTGGGGGCTGCCCACGGACGTGGTGATGACGGAGGACATCAAGTTGTTTACGCGAACACACTGCGTCCTTTCCACTAGGGAGTTCAAGATCCATAGGATCAGAGAAGGGCTGACATTCATGTGACGCAGCTTGTCAGCCAGAAGGTGAGGCCTCATCGTATTGAAGGCGCTGGAAAAGTCAACGAAGAGGACTCTGGCAAAGAACTTTGGTGTCTCCAAGTGAGTGAGGATTAGGTGCAGGAGAGTGATGACAGCATCATCCACACCCCTGTTGTGGCGATATGCGAACTGTAGGGGGTCGAGCTGGTCGCTCGTCTGACTGAGTAGTCGACTCAGGACAAGTCTCTCGAGGCACTTCATGATGATAGAGGTCAGGGCAATAGGTCTGTAGTCATTAGGGCAAGAGGGTTTTGGTTTCTTGGGAACTGGACAGATCAGGGAGTGTTTTCAGACTGATGGGATTGAGTTGGACGTGAGGGATGCGTTGAAGATCTGCATGAGCACTGGTGCCAGTTGGGCACTGCAGGACTGCAGCACCTTACAGCTGATTCCGTCTGGGCCTGGAGCTTTGTGTGGCTGAAGGCAGCGGAGGACCATCAACACCTCTTCCTCGCTGATCTCTATAACTCTGCGGTCATCAGGAAGAGCCTGGAGTTCATCTCTGATGGTCTGCACTTCTGACTGGACGTTCACCTCAAACTGAGCAAAATGGTCGTTCAACTGGTTGGAGAGCTGGAGGCTGTCATCACAGTGTAGACCTTGGTGGAGGCACTTTGTTTCTGCTGAGCCCCAGCCATAGCCTTCAGACCTTGCCACGCTTTGCGTAGATCACCTGTCACAAAGTGACTCTCCACCTTTTCTTTGAACTGACGTTTATTTTCTCGGATTTCCAAACGGAGCTTAGAGTAGACTGCAGCTTTTTGCCCTCAATAAAGTCACCGCTAGCAAAAGCTCTTGCCTTTTGTTTCAATGTCCCTTTCAGTTCTTTTGATACCCAGGGCTTGTTGTTTGGAAAAACTTTCACCGTCTTAGTTGGAATGACAGAATCCTCACAGAAACGAATGTAGCTTGAAACAACGTCTACAGTTTCCTCTAGCGACTTACTGCTGTCTAGGAACACTGACCAGTCTGTGCACTCAAAGCACCCCTGAAGTTGTGCCTCAGTGTCTGAAGTCCACTCCTTGACGATTTTCTCCACTGGCGGAACAGATTTCAACTTGGTTTTGTACATGGGCAGCAAATGCACCACACAATGATCAGCAGTGCTGAGTGGAGGTTTACTAACCGCTTTGTAGGCGAGGGCGATATTCCCAAAACATTTGTCGAGAATTTTGTCTTTTCTCGTCGTACAGTTTACATACTGATGATAATGAGGGAGGCAGTTGGAGAGAGAGCATCCATTGAAGTCCCCCAGAATAAACTTGGGAGCGTCGGGGGAGTCAATTTCTTGTTGCTGCACAATGTCAGCTATAACATCAGCGGCCAACGTATAGTTTGCGTCAGGGGGGCTATACACAACGGTAACAAACAATCTGCCAAACTCCCGCGGCAGATAGAAAGGGCGTAAGGCAAGGGAGATAACCTCAATGTCTTTTGTGCACAACTGATGTTTGACCTTGACATCTGTGCACCAACGCTCTGAGACGTACACGCAGACCCCGCCACCACGCGATTTCCCCATGGCCGCACAACATCTGTCCTGTCTAAACTTACTTACGCCTGTCACCCCTACCCGGGTATAGGCCGTCAACGAGAGACCTCCAGCAACTCCTGTCCTGTGCTTCTCCTTCGATTCTACTCCAGGTGGTTCCCAGTCTCTTGATGTCTGCTTGGAGGTCTCGACGCCAGGAGTTTCTCGGCCTACCTCTTTTCCTCTTTCCCTGGGGGTTCCATGACAATGCCTGCCTAGTGATACTGGAAGCTGGCTTTCTCAGACTGTGACCGATCCATCCCCATCTTCTTCGCCCAATTTCATTCTCTGCCGTTTTCTGCTCTGTTCTCTCCCAGAGTCTGACGTTGCTGATCTTCTCTGGCCAGTGGATTTTCAAAATTCTTCTAAGGCAACTGTTTATGAAGGTCTGTACTCTGTTGACTGTGGTTTTTGTCAATCTCCAAGTCTCTGCTCCATATAAGAGAACTGCTTTTACATTGGAGTTGAAAATCCGGACTTTGGTGTGTTGTGACAGCTCTCTGGAGCTCCACACTTTTTTTAACTGGAGAAAGGCTGCTCTGGCTTTACCGATTCGTGCTCTGACATCTGCATCAGTGCCGCCTTTTTTGTCTATGATGCTCCCGAGATAGGTGAAGGGTCCTGTCTAAAAGGGCCATGAAAATTGTCAATATGAAGACAGTTGTCGTTCACAGTGTTGTCCTGCAGGAGTCGTCATGACAAAACATGCTACGGACAAACCAGGGGTTTGCCTCAATGATTTCCCCAAATCTGATGATGCAAACGGACTCGATCTCTGCCAGCAAGAGGTGCTGATTCACATGAGCCCCTTCCATCCACATGGCACCCGACAGTCTTCAGTCCTGGCGACTGATTCAGCTTTTTCAAAATCTGAATTCAGCTTCTTGGTACAGACAGAACAGTCCTTCAGCTCAGAACGGTTCTGTCTGCAAGAGGCATAAATTATCCTGAGTCCCTGCATCCGCCGGGTCTCATGAGAATTGGTGTCTCTTGCTGGCCACAGATCATGGGGCATAGTTTTAGTCCATGGATTGTTTTCAGCCATTTCAGATTTTTGTACTGTCACCCATGCATCTACAAGTAACAAAGATTTTCATGAGCCCCTGCAAGCTGCACGGGCTCATGAAAATCTGTGCCTCGTGCTGATGGACAGATTTGGAGGAGCGAACGCAAAGCCTCTTGTTAGTGTACAGCTTCCATCATTAATAGTCTGCATTCTATGCACCATAGTTATGCGTGATAGCAAACTTGATAGCATGCCCCTGTGGTGTCGACATCTCAGCCTTCAAATTACATTTTTCAAAAACGTTATGCCCCTGAGCCCATATTTGGCTCACGTGCGAAGCAAAGTGATCCTATGTTTTGGGCCGTCCGCCATCATCCGTCGTCCGTAGTAAAATTTAATGTTGGCATTTTCTCGAAGACTATTCAAGCGACATTCTTCAAACTTGGCTTAAGGATACTTTGTGGTAAGACCTTTCTAAACATACCAATTTTAGTAACCTCTCACAAAGGTCAAGGTCACAGGGGATCAGGAAAAAGGTCAAAAATAGCTATATTTTGACATAATTTATTTTTTCCTCAAATACTATTTACAACTTTAAACCCAAACTTGGTACAAAGATAACTGATGGTAAGACCTTTCTATACGTACTAATTTGGTTGATCCCTCGGAAAGGTCCAGGGTCACAAGAGCTCAGGAAATAGGTGCAAAATAGCCATATTTTGACAAAAGATGTTTTTTCTCAAATACTATTCACAACTTCAAACCCAAACTTGGTGCAGAGATACCTGATGGTAAGACCTATCTATGCATACTAATTTGGATGACCCCTCGGAAAGGTCAAGGGTCACAAGGGCTCAGGAAATTAGTCTGAAATAGCCATATTTTGACAAAAGATGTTTTTTCTCAAATACTATTCACAACTTTAAACCCAAACTTGCTACAGAGATACCTGATGGGAAGACCTTTCTATGCACACTAATTTGGTTGATCCCTCGGAAAGGTCCAGGGTCATGAGAGCTCAGGAAATAGGTTTAAAATGGCCATATTTTGACAGATGTTTTTTTCTCAAATACTATTCACAACTAGAAACCCAAATTTGGTACAGAGATACCTGATGGTAAGACTTATCTATGCATACTAATTTGGACAACCCCTTGGAAAGGTCAAGGGTCACAAGTGGCTGGCAAATGTGTGTAAAATGCTAATTTTTGATAAAATTGTAGGTATTCCCAAATATTTGCAAATATTTCAACCAAATTTGGTACAAAGATATCTGGTAAGACCTTCCTATGCATACTAATTTAGTCGACTCATCACAAAGGTCAAGGGTCACAGGGGGTTGACAGATGTGTGAAAAATGCTTACATTTTCAGAAAACATAGATTTTGCTGCTGCTGAAGCCAGCCCTTGTCACAAAGGTCACACATGTAAATCAGTCATACATGAGAGCCATAATGGCGTTGCCTTTCTTGTTTTTGTTTGTTTGTTTTTGTGAACGGTGAATTTTCTTTTAGTCATTTTATTAATACTTTTCATCTCTGCTTTTGTTTCCTTTCCAGGTAAGACCAACTTTTTGCCAGGACGCAAAACCAAATCGACGAGTAGCAACAACCTGGACACAAGCTAAATGGTCATCTTAAGGTCTAACTCAACTGTCTACGGTTGTACAGTTAATCCCAAATGAGTACTTCATTTTGAGGATGTGATTATTTCCAGTCTTTGGTAGCAAAAGGTATAAATTCTCATGAGCCCCAGCAGCTGCACTTGCTTATGAGACCCTATGCCTCGTGCAGATAGAATGTGATGACTGTTGAACTAAACAGTTCTTAGCACAAACGTGTTAGTATCTTTTCGGAAGATTTCAAAGTAAAGTAGGTAAAAGCACTGTCAGGGGAGAGAATTGTGCATTATCGACTAATGATCATAGATCGAGATTGGTCAAAGCAAAAAAAAAAAAAGGATAGGAAATAAGGGTGCGCTAATAAGTGACTGGAAGCCATGAATAGGAAGATTGCAAAGTAAAGTATGTAAAAGCACTGTCAGGGGAGAGAATTGTACATTATCGACCAATGATCATAGATCAAGATTGGTCAAAGCACACAAAGAAAAGAAAAAAAAAGAGGAAAGGAAAGAAGGGTGCGCTAAGTAAGTGACTGGAAGCCATGAATATGGGACCTCACCCCCCCCCCCCCACCTTCCCCCCACCCCCACCCACCTCCCCCCTCCCCCCACCTTCCCCCCCCCCCCCAACTCCCCTCCAACGAAGGGAGGCGTATTGCATATTCACTGGATTTCCAGCCCCTTGCTGCATGGAAAGTTAGATAGATAGGAACCCCAAGGGGGGTCCAGATTGTTTAGCCAGTGAGGACAGCTGTTTCGGTCTAGGCGACCTTGTCAGCACACCATTCGGCAATGATCATTGGTTGATACTGCACAATTTTCTCCCCTGACAGTGCTTTTATCTACTTTACTTTGTAATCTTCCTAAAATATTAGCACTGGCAGTCTCCCCTTTTCTTTTCATTTGTGTTAGAATCTTGTTACATGTAGATGGTCAGCTGCTGCAGCTAGCAAACTGAGAATGGCTGGCTGCTGCAGTGGTGACAGGAAATCCCTTTAACCCCTTCACTACTGAAAATAAGCAAGCATGATCCAACTGCAAGAGACAAAGATTCTCATGAACCTCCTTGGCTGCAGGGGCTCATGAGGATCTGTGCCTCTCACTGAGACTAATTTGCATCCATATTCCTTGGATGATTGTGGCTTTTGTTCATTAAATGAACAAAGCTTTGGAACAAAATATGCATCCAGCATAAGGTGTTAAAGTTCTTATCCAAGGTGGGGGAGATAGACTTTGCTGGATGAAGGGTAGTGCCCAATTAGCTTTGCATCCTTAGAGGCACCCAGTTCATCATGCTTTAAACTTTAGCTTCTGTGATCAGTGCCTACAGTTTATGCTGGAATTTGAAGAGGTGCTGGCTGTATGCATAGAACAAAATTCTGGCATGCAGGTTTGATTCATAGTTGTGCTAGTTGTTATATGGCTTTGTAACTTATTCTATAAAAAAAGTGTTCATAAAAGAGAAAACTATGTTGCCAAAGGCAAAAGCCAGTATGTCCAATTTTCGAGGGTTTCCAGCCAGAATGTGCTATCTGATGAAAGAGTAGTTTTGAATAAATCGCGTTTGAAAGTTTGAGGTCTCATAAAGTTATGTAAAAGCAGTATTAAAGAAAATTTAATTGTTCTACAGTATTAATTAGGCATTAATTCTTCTTTAGTGTTTCTAGGTATATCACTTGGAGGACGATGACAGATGGCGTAATGTCTCTTGCTGTCCAATTTTACGGGCAAGCATGAGATTCATCTGGTACTACCATGCCTTCATCAGCTTTTTTCATACTTGTTTGTTTGTCTTAGGATCGCCTTTATCGCTTTTTATTTCTAAACTAATACCACGATTTAATTTTTCTCTATTAATGCTGTACTTTCATAGACGTTCTAATTATAAGATGACCTTCGGCTTATGTCAATGTTATTATGGTTTCTTTTTTTCTTTTTCTTTTTCGTCTTTGTTTTCGTACATTTAAATGTTCTTGATACTATGTTGTTTTTTGGGTTTTTTTGTTTTTGTTTTCTTTAATATTTTATTGTGTTGCTCGATGTATATTTATGTGTGTAGTGTATCAGGACAGTTTGTCAGAGAGGCATTCGCATGCCTAAAACTTTATCCTGAATAAAAACGTTTCATCATCATCATCATCTATTTTGAAGGGTATTTACCCGAAATATTAATAAATTGTATTGTAACTGACTTTTGTAAGCATGTGTCTTTTTCCGTTGGGTTCTTCTCTGCACTTTACACGCTTGACAATCACCTTTTTCATTTGGATTAGGAGCTTTATCGTTGCCATCATCAGGAGCAGGATTAGCAGCTGCTTCTGTGTCCATCTCAGTCTGGTCAGTTAGACTGGCTTCAGCTTCACCTGACAGTGAAGCTGCCATGGTTAGATAAACATTGTCAGCAAAGGCGGCAGACCAGATATCACTTTCTGATTTCATCGTGAGCACGTAGGTAGCTCAAATCAGAATTGTTTAAAAAAAAATAAAAAAAATTAGTTTAGTTTCGTTTACTAGACAAAAAGTATTCTTTGTCCTCAGGCAAAAATAGTTTGTTTTTAGCAAACTGAAATCCCTCATCATGAGCACTAACCTAGGAAAAAAAAAGCAGCCACTGTACATGTCGATATTGATTGAAGGTACGCTTTTCATAAATGGTTCAAAAGGCTACCCTTGTCAGTCAGTATATGGTTTGCATGCGGATATTTAGCTACGTTGGTTTAAAAAAAAAAAAAAATTTTACATAATTTATAGCGACTTTAATAGAAATTATAATGATGATAACAATCATAAATAAAAAGAAGAAGAAGAATCCTCTCCTTGACTTTGATAAGAACGTAAAAGAGCATAATTATACAAGGTAAAGACAATACTAAAATGTCTTACCTACTTCGGCAGTAGCTTGGCTCTGTATGATTCTTTCTACTTCTTCAAAGTTTTCTGTGAATGTGCTGGTATTATACCATGAAAGTCATTTCATGTTAGTATAACGTGGTCACAAAACAGGATGTTTCAGTCATTGCATGTTTACAAAATAGGACAGTATCAGGTCAGTTTCTCGCGCTACCAGAGGATGGCATGCTTGTAATGGCTTGTGTGATGACAGCCTGTCTGACATCAGACATGCCAGTACGATTTATCATGTTATAGAACCAGATGACTTGCCATTTCATTCGCACATCTCCCAGTAGCTGTATTGCCTTACGGCGCTATCGCGTGATGGCACTTTATGGCACAACATTACAACACGGCCGATTGGTAGTGTGCGGGCATAAATGTGCTATTGTAACTTACTCTATAAAAAAAAAAAAAGGTGTTCGAAAAGAGAAAACTATGTTGCAAAAGGCAAAAGCCAGTATGTCCTTTTTTGTAAAAAGCTTGAGTTTTGAAAATCTTGCATTTCACAAAAGCAGACATACTTGCTTTTGCCATTGCAGGGCATGTATACTTCCCAGAGATTCATTTACAGCCATTTTCGTTTGTGCCTTTGTTTTGTATACCGCATTTTGATGTGTGCTGGACTGTGATTTGGGACCATAGCTGTGAAGTAATGAATCACAAATTAGCACACAATTTTAATTTAATTTTGTGTATTCCTCGTTTTGTGCAGTACCATTAAGCATTTGCTGAGATGAAGTTGTATGTTTTCAATTGCATAGTGTTGAATAGGTGTAAGCATATAGACGTATCGCTTTGACTTCCAGCACTAACTGATGGAGAGGAATGGACAGTGACATATCAAATGTAGTGCTTGAAGTTAAAAATCTTGGCATCAATATAAACACAATATAGTCACTCTCAGACACTCAGACATTTTATTGCCAGGCCAGTAGCCCATAACGGGAGAATATGATGCAGTCCCTCATGTCAATTTTTAAAAATTTCTTGACAGAAAAGCAGGACTCGTTTACAAAGGAAAGCTTACAGTAGTGTGTCTGTCGGTGTATCCCCAAGTGTGGGCATCCACTGGTACAGTAAATAGTGTGTGCATGTGGTACTGTAAACAGTGTATGTGTGGTACTGTAAACAGTACTGGAGTCAGCATGCGCAAGGGGGTTAAAAGCAAACACAGTACAACTGTTTACAGTGTGCGAGGTATGATCAGAGAGTAATGATAGTTGGGCCACCACTTGTAAACTGCGCAAGTCACATAAATAAAATAACATGTAGTATGAAGGCAAATTTCATCCTTTGCATTCATGCACAATATGGGGCTGGTATCTTCAGCCATGCCACTGTATGATGTCATTGAAAAAGTGATGTAAACAGCTTTGCTTAAATAATAATAATAATTACGGTATTTATAATGCGCTTATCTTATAATAATTATAACTCTAAGCGCGCACTCACAACTCACGCACGCATGTGCACACTTAGACAACGGCTCGCGTACCACAAAAAGTGAAATGCATTACGACAGTCGACTTGGGGTGGGGAGTGTGGTGATATAGTGCTAGAACTGTTGAAAGAGGTGAGTTTTGAGGGCGGACTGGAAGGAGGAGAGAGAGTGTTTCTGACGGAGAGAGAGTGGGAGAGTGTTCCAGGCGGATGGACCGTATACAGAGAAGGAGCGGGGGCCGAAAGTGCTGAGTTTGGTGCGGGGGATGTGGAGGCGGAGAGAGGCGGAGCGGAGGGAGCGAGGACGAGTGTAGGGGTGAAGTAAGTTAAACAGATAGGCAGGAGCGCAGTTGTTCAGGGATTTGTAGCACAGAGACAGAATCTTGTATTGGATTCGTTGGGGGATGGGAAGCCAGTGAAGGAGTTTAGTAAGGGAGTGATGTGGTCAGATTTTTTCTTTCTGAGGACGAGGCGGGCAGCATTGTTCTGGACACGCTGGAGGGTGAAAGTGGTGGAGTGAGTGAGGCCGGAAAGGAGAGAGTTGCAGTAGTCAATGCGGGATGGGATGAGAGAGACAGCAAGTTTGGTGGCAGCTTCAGTAGTGAGGTATTTTCTGAACTGACTGATGCGGCGGAGGTGGAAATAGCATGCCTGTGCCGTGGCAGAGACAAAGCTGGTCATGGAAAGAGAGGAATTGAGGATAACACCGAGGTTTTTGGCCGAGTCAGAGAGGGAGATGGGGGTGCTGTCGAGTTGAAGGTGGAGAGAGGAAGGGAGCTGGGAAAGTTTCTGGCGAGTGCCTACCAGCATGGCTTCCGTTTTGTCGTCTTTAAGCTTGTTTGCTGTCATCCAGTTTTTCACGTCTTAGTAGCAGTCAGCTGTGCAAGTCAGTAGTGACTGAGTGTTGTCGAGTTTGTCTTTGTCTAGTAGTTGTGAGTCGTCAGCGTAGAAAGCTGTGGATTCTCAGATTTAATCAGTTTATTTCTACATTTTTTAAAGAGTGCCACTTTAAACAGTTGTTTGATATGATACTTGTGTATTGTCCAGCACTGAATGCAAGTGGATTGTGCAATTTAACTCTGAAAGAAAGAACTTTGAAAACAAGCACTGGTCCGAGTGTCAAATTTCAGATGGGATTGAGCAAACTTTGCTCGTTATTTACATATTGATAGGAAAATACTTATGAATTTTATTTTGAGAAAACTTCTGACCTTTCTCTTGGAACAGTTCAAAGGACAGTGCACTACGACTTAACCTCCCAAAAATATCTGCAATAAAGATACACAGTTTCTTGACAGAGGCTCAGATGCAACAGAAAGTTGATCGCTTACATTAACTACACAAAACATTTAGCATACATGGCCTCAAACAACCATGTGATGTCATCACTGTAGACGATACTTTCTTGTCCTGTAAAGGTATCCCCAACAAACAATCCAATGAGGAGTTGGTGGCCTCTGATGAGAAGAGACTTGCGGCGCTTGTCACATTTCCAGAACTGACAGCACCATTTTCTACAAAAATGTCATTGCTTATATTTTACTAGTGGAGCGCGCAGTCAGAAAAACATCATGTAAGAAATTATGTTTCCAAAAGTGTTGAAGTCTGTTCATGAGCAGTGGCCAGAACATCTTGTTTTTTCTTGAAAATGCCAGTGACCACAAAGCCAAGGTCACTGCATCCTAAGCAAAACATTTGTGTTCTTCCCTTGACCAGTTCGACCTTTGGTTCTTCCCTAAATGGAAAACGAGGCTGGCAGGACAGCGTTTTCTCACATTCAAAACCTAGCAAGAGCCGCATATTCATGAGTTCAACCCTGACCTTCATCTGAATACCATATCGTCTTTGAATCTTGTCTGAAGTAAATAGGAAAATACCTTGTAAATTGGGGCAACGGTTTCGGTTTTACGGCACAACTGTCATTACTTTATGATCATACCGTGTAACAACATGAGACAGTGTCATTGCAGTACACTGTATCACACTAGTGAATCAGAATGGTGTTCTAGAATATAAACAAGAGTGACAATTTCGGCTACAGCAGGTGCACTGCATACAATTACTTCTTTGGTATTCGTATTATAACCCCACTGCCCCAGAGTTTTAAAATGTTACCTATCTAATAATTCAAGGGTAGTGCCAGATTAGCTTGGTACCTGAAGGCACAACGCTAATCTGGCACTATCCTTGAATTAATTTTCTGCTTTAGGGCTGAATAGTTTAACTTATTCGCGGCCAGCCGCATCTGGATGTGGCTTGCTGTGAATGAGTTAATCTCATTGTGCATACAGCCACCAGTACCCATGCTACATGCACAAGGGTGTTTATGTGCCTGACTCAGATGCTCATTTACCAGTGATGAAACAGAATTTGTAATTTATGTTGTACATGTATTAGATATTTATCTGTCGTGTTGTCTGTTTTGGTGCTTCATCTAGTCAGTTATCCATGTGTCATTCTAATTTTTTTCAAGGTGCATGCTGCTCGGCGTAATATGTATATGCTTCGAAAGGTATCGGCATGTTTCATGCTCTTTTGTAACACAGATATTGATATTAACTGATATAGTTTTTGGAGGCAAATGCTTGAGAAGAATGTACCAGCTATAAGATGCTGTCTAGAATATTGAGAAATACTGATTGTAGAGGCAAGGATCCCTATAAATATCTGAAGAATCTTGAAGTAACAGTGCAGTTTGATGTAATAATAATAATACCGTTATTATATAGGCGCTTTTTCTCAATTTTTGGACCCCACCCGGGTCTGCCCTGGGGGACTTGGGTGGGGTTAGGTATTTTTTAGTTCCCAGGGTCACCCTGGTCAGCCCCACAGGGTGGGTTTTTCTCACTATTCTGGGGCATGTGTTTCTGTCTACCCTTTGTCCATTCACCTGTATTTGCCTTTTTAAAACTCTCCCTACTGTCTGCACTGCCTGTAGCTCTTGATATTGGATGTGTGTTGCTAAATGGTCTTAGCTTTATTTAGGCCCCATGTATTAGGTTTATTTAACGTATTTGACCGGCTGGCGACATACATTCAATGTTCTGTTTTGGTTTTTTTTCCACAAGCAGTGCAGGCACGTCCTGAGAAAGCCTTGTTGCTGTCGGGACGTTAAGCAATGTACAATCAATCAATCAATCAATTTTTGGGCGAATCGACTCAAAGCGCCGCGAACTGAAACCCAACACTCACACTGACGTAACAGACACGGATTTACGCCATTTAAGACGAACACAGTACAAGACAGACGAAGGGCCAGTTCAGCTACTGAAGTTACAGAGATTTTTGATTGCTTGTATTTGAAATTGTAAAGTGGCCTGAAACCAGTACCAAAGTGTGTGTGTGGGGGGGGGGGGGGGGGGAGGGTGGAAGAACCGGAGTACCCGGAGAAAGAACCCCCCAACGGTCCGCCCGAATTAATGGTGACACTTACCAGAGGGGAAAAGTCCAACGCCGAAACGCGTTTTCGTACCTCGCACCTTTGGCATTGGTGGCAGGCGTCTTAACTCATTCTACCCCAGACACACCACCGGAAGATAAGGATCGACCATGATAGTTAAAGGGTGATGCCAGAATAGCTTGGCGCCCATGGGCGCCAAGCTATTCTGGCATCACCCTTGAACTATCACGGTCGATCTGTGTCCTGCACTGCAATGCAGTCTGCAGAGGACAACGGCAAAATTTAAGGATTTCGGTGTTGGGGTAGAATGAGTTAACCACTGCGCCACGGACCGCACCGTGATGTCTAATTGTGTTGGAAGACACGGACACCCTCAAATGCTTGATTTTCTGGGGCCCGACTTTGAACTGCATTTTATCAGTGCCAATGTCGGGTGGTATTTTGGCCACAAACGTAGCAAAGAAATGGTTTGCTAGAAAGCAACCATCTTCAGCTTTCACCTTGTTTTTTTGTTCTTTTTTTTTGTTACTGTATCCTTCCAACACAAAAATATATTGCAATTTGTACAGTTTGTTGTGACATGCAGAGCTTTTTTCTCTTCAAAATAATGTTTTTTAGGATTGAAGATTGTCACCCATGACTATATCCCTTCCATAGACCTTCTTTCACTTGCAGAGCCAAGGAGCTTACCTTAAAATCAGCAGCAATTAACCCTTTGGCTGTCAGTAGTGTGTTTTTTTGAGGTAGTTTCATCAGGAATCACTTTGACAAAAACCTCTGACAGCCAGAAGGTTAAATTGTGTGCAAGATGATGCATGGGCCATGATACTGTATATTGATAGCTGAAGGACAGTGCCTGATCAGCTTGATAACAGAAGCGGCACTATTTGATGATAAACTGTCGGTTCCTCCGTTGTCCTCAGTTGGTGCTGGATGTAATGTGTAAAGGTGATAGTGTTAACTTAACCCATTTAACCCCAAGGCCACATTTCCCAAATTTGGAAGGCGTCACTTGATGACTGTACCAGATGAAGGAGATGGATCGACAGTGATAGTTCAAGGGTAGTGCCAGATATGCTTTGCGCCTAATGTTGCTAAGCTAATCTGGCAGTACCCTTGAATTGTCATAGTCTTTCATCTCCTTGTTTGGTGATTCGGGGCTAAATGGGTTAACTTTTGCAAATGTTGGTAGTGTTTACAGCTCCAGTGACTGCATGCATAAGGGTTGTCTCCCTTGATTGCTGCCATGGGACGCAAATCAAAGGAGACTGTTTCGTATGTTATCAGCTGTTTATGGATAAATTGTTTTTATAAATTCACACCAAGCATGCTTGATATGTAATACAAATATTAACAATGAGGGAAGCACTAAGGAATAAAACAATTTACAAAATTGTTTTGCACGCTAAATGTATGGAATTGGATTGGAAGAGTGTCCATTTTTTTCTGTATAATCTACTGTGGAAAAGCAAACTGAACAGCATTTGAACATCCAGGAGCTATAATATATACATTGTTTTTTTTATTGCACTATATTGTAGCTAAAATCACAAGCAGTGTCACTTTGATTTGCCTGAAATCCGATCATTTATTTGCTGTGTTTTGCATCCATTTTGTCTCAAATCCAAAACAATTTACAACTGTATTCTGTATCAGCCAGCAGAAAATTGTCTCAGTTTGTGTTACATGGTCATTTGTCTGTACACTGTATTTTGCTTTGATTGTATTTTTCAAATATAATTTTTGTTGTCAATGTTGACATGATTATTTGTGTGTGTATGAGCAACATGTTTTTGTCTGAAATCTTGGAAATTAACCCATTTAGCCCAGACACACAAGAGCAGGAGATCGACCATGATAATTCAAGGGTAGTGCATCTGATGGTGCCAAGCTAATCTGGCCCTACTCTTGATATATCATGGTCAATCCATCTCGTGCATCTTCAAACATGATCAGACAAGTCAAAATATCGCACACAGACCGATACATGTGTTCACACACCTTCACACATACACCTGGCACACACACACACACACACAATTCAACACTAGGCAAAAAAGTGTCATTACTCTTTAAAAAAAACAAAGACCGATATCACAATAACTGAAAACGGGTATTATTTTAGAAATGTTAGACATAGGCAGTTCAGGAATGTTGGAGGTAGGTGGTTTGGGAATGTTAACCCTCTTATGCATGCAGCCACTAGTAAAAGACAAACAGGGTTACACATGAACCCTTTGCATAGCATTTCTTGTTGCAGTGATTCCAATAGATTGTACTGTTTGTAATTTTGGAGTCTATTCAAGATGATGAAAAATAATTTTTGTGTGTTGATAGAAAATAATTTTTGATTGGCATTTTTGCAAACACTTCAGTGAAACGGTTACAGAAGACCAGACAAATGATGTGGATCAGTCATGCTATGTGGACTTTACTTTCTGGCTTAAAGTAATCAAACACACATGATCTATACACTAACTATAACAATACAAAAACTATACACTCTTGAGCGCAGCAATTGATCAACATGTAGTGGACATTACATGTTCTAGCTTACACCATTTAGCCCCAGGACCCTGCAGCAGAAGATGGATTGATCATGATAATTCAAGGGTAGTGCCTGATGAGCTTGGCGCCTGAAGGCGCCATGCTCATCTGGCATTACCTTTGAATTATGATCCTTGAATCATGATCAATCCATCTCCTACAACTGGTACATAGTTGTTAGCCTCCCAATGTTTGAAAATGCAGCCATGGGGTTAAGAGGGTTAACCTTCTTGTGCATTCCCCCACCGGTACTGTGAAGAGTCCCGGCAGCTGTATGCACAAGAGGACAACACTGCGGCTGTCAGCAGCGCTTTTTGTCATGACGGGAATCATTACGATAAAAATGCTAAAGCTATCGGTATCGGTATAAAACTTGCTCATATGACTAGAATGTATACTCTTGTACGGGATTGTACTAAGCACTCGCATACACAACAAACACTAATGTACACTATACACACACTTGACAAAATTTACATTATTTAGGATAATTAATTTGTGCGCTGGTCTGTGATTTTTTACCTTACCACTTAGGTGGTACGGCCAAAATGACAGACCAGCAACACCTGTATTGACACAGGTTAGTTTACATGCATGACGGTGCAAAGAACTGAAAACAGCCATGGACTAACTATGCCCCGAAACCCATGGCCAGCGAAAGACATAAATTTTATGAGCCCCTGCGAGCGCAGGGGCTCATAAAATGTATGCCTCTTATGCTGGCTGAACTGTTGTTGTGTCTAAACACAAGTTGAAATACAGCTTTCTTGGATTGTGAAGAAGTCTGTCACCTATGCAGCTCAAATTTGTAGTCTACATCTTAATGACACAATCAAGCCATCAGGACTATATAGTCGTGTTGCTGTGGTACATTAAGCAATGTACAACCAACCAACCAACCATCAGGACTATAATAAGCTTGTGTTCGCAAGAGTCAACGCATACTTTTGAAAAATACATGTATACACATATACACATTACTTACATAAACATAAGATACGTTTACAAAATATACCAGTGAAGTGAAGCACAAAGTCAATGCACATTGATGGCTGATTTTGACAACATGCATGAGAAATATAGGCACATGCACTAACACAGCTACAGTCTCTTTCTGTGCCTGTATACAGTTTGTAATACAGATGATCATCATCATCATCATCAGTCCCTTGCCCGAACTGGGCGTTGGGGGGACTGAAAGGCAGCAGCAACAGACAGTGCTCTCCACTGAGTTCTATTTTGGGCGGTGGCAAGCAAGTCTGGCATCTCGAGTTCGGTCCATTCTTTTATGTTTGCGACCCAACTCTTTCTCTGACGACCTCGCCGACGACTTCCTTCGAGAGTGCCTTGGAGGATAGTCTTGGACAAGGTGTTGTGTCGGGTCACGTGGCCAAACCAAGCAAGCTCGCGCCGTTTCACGGTTGCCAGAAGGGGTTCATGTGGGCCCACCAGGGAAGTGACGATGCTCCGTACATATTCGTTGGTCTTGTGCTCGCGGTACGAGATGCGGAGCAACTTCCTCAGGCACTTGTTCTCAAAGGCCTGGATTTTCTTTTCTGAGTCTGCAAGCAGTGTCCAAGTCTCACAGCCGTAGAGTAGAATAGACACTACGAGGGACTTGTAAAGCCTGTACTTGATGGTGAAGCTGATGGAGTTACTTCGCCATATCCTGTCCAGCCTGGCCATTGCGGATGTTGCTGTACCTATCCTGATATGGATCTCTGCTACGCAACTACCGTCTTTGGACAGGGTGGCTCCCAAGTACTTGAAGCTATTGACCTCTTCTAGCTTCTGGCCGTTCATGTGAATGTTGCTGCTGCTGTCGCTTGTGGTGTTGATCATCACTTTGCTTTTATCCGTACTGATCTCCATGCCATAAGACCCTGCGCTACTTGAAAGTTTGTCTGTCAGGTTTTGGAGCTCACTATTGCTGCCTGCCATGAGGTCAATACAGATGATACAGATCACAAAATAGCAGCAATACAAAAGGATGCAATACCACATGCAACTTCCTTGAGTTGTCTCATGTGCACTCAGTACATTTCTGAAGTGTCGCAGCCCATTGAGTTATGAACACTGGCCCCACATTTTTATTAGTGTCTCTGCTATCAGAACTCCGCCATGGCCGGTCCCAAGCCCGGGTGAGAAAGGAGGAGGGTTGGGCGTGGGGCCAGCAACCCCACCCTGTAAAAACCCTAAAGCTACAGAAACCAAAGCAACAGAAGAATCCAACCAGCGCTTGATTCAGGGAGATGCCTCTACAGGAGAGCAGATGACGCGGGTTGGTGAAAGCCTCACGGAAGCCAACCAGCCGACGAATCTCCTGACGATGAAAGCAACAGCAAAGATCGGAACTTGGAACGTACGAACCATGTATGAAACTGGAAAAGCAGCTCAAGTGGCTAGCGAGATGAAAAGATACAACATCCAAGTACTAGGAATTTCTGAAAGCAGATGGAATGGGTCTGGCATGACAACACTTGCCAGCGGAGAGAAAATCCTCTACTCGGGACATGCAGACGAGAACCACGAACACACAGAAGGAGTTGCCATCATGATGTCCCCTGTAGCAGCCAGAGCTCTTATGGAATGGCAACCAGTCTCCTCTAGAATCATGACAGCAAGATTCAACTCCTAGGGGAGAAAAACTTACATTCATCCAATGCTACTCGCCTACTAATGATGCTGATGAAGAGGCAAAAGAAAATTTCTACAATTCTCTCCAGACAGTAGTTAATGAGTTACCCAAGAGAGACATCAAGATACTGATGGGTGACCTGAATGCCAAGATAGGGAAAGACAACCTTGGAAAAGAATTGATTATGGGAACCCAGGCCCTTGGAACAATGAATAAAAATGGCGAGCTTTTCACAGACTTTTGTGCTCGTAATGACCTGGTCATTGGCGGCAGTGTATTCCAGCACAAAGACATTCACAAAGAAACCTGGATCTCACCAGACGGCAACACCAAAAACCAGATAGACTACATCACTATCTCTAGGAAATGGAGACGAAGCCTGCAAGACACAAGATCCCAATGAGGGGCAGACGTAGCCTCGGACCACCATTTGGTGATTGGAACCATCAAAGTCAAACTACGAGCTTTTAGAGACATAGCCAACCGACCTCACATAAAGTTTAACACCCAGCGGCTGAAGGAGAAAGACTACAGATACACCTTTTCAACCTCCCTGAAGAACAGATTTGAAGCCTTGAACTTGGTGACCGAAGAAACACCCCTGGAGGAACACTGGAGCTCCTTAAGAGACACACTGATAGGCACATGGGAAGAAGTGCTGGGTAAAAGAGAATGGACAACCAAGGAATGCAAAGAAGTACCCAACGGAGAAGAAACACGCTTAGAAAAGACGGGTACAACACAATTTATTAATATTTCGGGTAAATACCCTTTGTCAAAATAGACAAACAAACAAACAGAGAGATTAGCCGCTACTTATCTTCATTGGCAGAAGGAATGTTGCCACATTCCTTCTGCCAATGAAGATAAGTAGCGGCTAATCTCTCTGTTTGTTTGTTTGTCTATTTTGACAAAGGGTATTTACCCGAAATATTAATAAATTGTGTTGTACCCGTCTTTTCTAAGCGTGTTTCTTCTCCGTTGGGTACTTCTTTGCATATTACACGCTTGGCAGTCACCTTTTTGGTCTGGATTAACCAAGGAATGGCTCTCCAGTGGCACATGGCAGATGATAAATAATAGAAGAGAAATCAAGCAACAGATCAACAGCAACAAGAATGAAGTGGAAAAGAAAACTCTTCGAGATGAATTTACCCAAATAAACAAGAAAGTCAAGAAAAGTGCCAGGAAAGACAAGAGGCTCTTTTATGACGCTCTAGCAACAGAGGCAGAGCAGGCAGCAGAAAAGAGGGACCTCAGCACTCTGTACAAGGTCACCAGGACCCTCTCAACCAAAAAGACAAATGTGGACAAACCCTCTCAACCAAAAAGACGAACGTGGACAAACCAGTTAAAGACAGAGAAGGAAACCCCATCAGCAAAGAGCAAGACCAAAGACAACGATGGGCTGAACACTTTGGGGAACTTTAAAATCAACCCCCACCGTCAGTGAGACCAGACATCCCCCCTGCAAACTCACCGCTCAAAGTCAACACCAACCCTCCCGCGAAAGCAGAAATCCTAAAAGCCTTGAAGACCCTGAAAAATGGGAAAGCAGCCGGCCCAGATGGAATTCCTCCATCAAGGTAGACCTTTCAGTCACAGTCAACATGTTGCTGCCTCTACTGCAGAAGGTCTGGAGGGAAGGAAGAGTACCAGCACAGTGGAAAAAGGGACACCTGGTAAAACTTCCCAAGAAAGGAGACCTAGGATCCTGCAAGAATTGGCGCGGCATCATGCTACTGTCAGTACCTGGCAAAGTACTGACCCGCATTATCCTCGACCAGCTGAAAGATGCAGTGGACGAAAAACTTAGGCCATAACAAACTGGCTTCAGGAAAGACAAGTCGTGTACAGACCAAATAGCAACGCTCCGAATCATCATCGAACAATCCTTGGAGTGGCAGTCGACGCTGTACCTCAACTTCATCGACTTTCGCCAAGCGTTCGATAGTGTAGACAGAAACCATCTGGCAGCTCCTCCACCACTATGGAATCCCTCAAAGCTTCATTACCCTGATCCAGCAACTTTATGAAGGCACCACCTGCCAAGTTATCCACAATGGCAAACTGACAGAGGGCTTTGAGGTGAAAACAGGAGTCCGACAAGGATGCATGCTCTCCCCAATGATCTTCCTGTTAGTGATCGACTGGGTGATGAGACAGGCAACTAAAGCAGGAAAAACAGGAATCCAGTGGTCCCTGAATCCGTTTCTTGAGGACCTGGACTTTGCGGACGACTTGTGCCTGATGTCCCAGAAATACCAACATATGCAACAGAAAACAGATAACCTGGCCCAAGAAGCATCCCAGACTGGACTGCAAATCAACCTGGAAAAGACAGAAACCATGACCTTGTTCAAGAAGCAGCAGAAGCTAATCACCCTTGGAGACAGCGAGCTGAAAGAAGTTACCTCTTTCACTTACCTGGGCCTAGGACATGCCGAACTTCCTTAACCCAGTGTGGGATTTTCAGTGGGGCAACCATCCCCAACCTAGTGCGTCCCCGGGTGGCGGATAGGGGAACGGCCTTCAGATATGGAGGTTAGCTGCGCAAGCAGTCAAGGACCAAATGGCGATGAGCTTACCAGGACGGGGCAGGGTAGCAGGTGGCACTGTACCTCCACTGAAATTCCCCATGTGTCCAACGACGGGTTTATCATGCGATCAAGAGCCGCATAAAGCTCTAGCCACCCTGTGTTCCCAGGGAAGGTCGTATACCAGGAGCTAAGGGTGAGGTAACCCCGACAGAAACCTCGAATGCTGAAGACGGAGGACCCAGGCCGCACGGCGCATTCTGATAAACCATGGATCCACGCAAACCCGCAACCATGACTATACGGCCAACTACCATTGACGAAATGGCGCTCGCCCACTGAGGACCCTACAGGGTGGAGCAGCGTCGGGTCCCATGCCTCTAAGGGACCCAGCCCCAACTACTGGAGGTCCCTCCCGCCCGTCTTGTCGTGCCAGGGGACGCGGGAGGAGAGCTACTGGCACCACCACAACCAGGAAGAATCCCAGTCAGCAGCGAGGTCATGCACTGGAACGCAGAAAGCATTCTGAACAAGAAGACCGAGTTGGAGCATATCCTGCATGAGAAGAACATCAACATCTGCTGCATTCAGGAGACGCACTTGACACCCCAAAAGTCCTTCAAAGTGAGAGGCTACCAGTGCTTGAGGTCCGACAGAACAGATCGAAGCAAGGGAGGAATCCTGACCCTGATCAAGAACAACATCAACGCCTGTTTGATCGACACTCACATGGAGAACTCCGAGTACCAAGTGATTCGGATCCAGACGAAGACAGCAGATTTCCAGCTGGTCAACTTCTACTGCCCCAACGACAGACCACTCACCCTTGACACGATCCCCACTAAGGCCTCCAACTTCATTGTGGTGGGCGACTTCAACAGTCACTCACAAAGTTGGGGATACGACCACTTGGATCGGAGAGGAGAAGAGGTGGAGAACTGGCAGGACGACAACTATCTCATTCTGTTAAACAGTCCCATTGACTGCCCCACGTTCTACTCCAGAAGATAGCATACTACATCGACTCCTGACCTAGCCTTCTGCACAGAAGACATGCACAAGCAAGCCAGCAGAGAGGTCGGAGAACAGCTAGGTGGAAGTGACCATCGGCCAGTCTTTTTGACCTTGGGCATGGAGTCCTGCGCTGACGCAACCTTCCCACAGTGGAACTACAAAAGAGCGAACTGGTTCCTCTTTAGACACCGCACCAGCGAACTCACTAAAGACATTCGAATCGAAGGTCGAGACATCAACATGGTGGTTAAGGACCTCAACATGAGCATCCTCAGAGCAGCGCGTGAGTCCATACCCAGAGGTGCTAGAAAAGACTATAAGCCCTACTGGAGCAATGAACTGCAGGATTGATTGATTGTACATTGCTTAACGTCCCGACAGCAACAAGGCTTTCTCAGGACGTGCCTGCACTGCTTGTGAAAAACAAAATAAACAGAACATTGAATGTATGTCGCCAGCCGGTCAAATACATTAAATAAACCTAACACATGGGGCTAAATAAAGCTAAGACCATTTAGCAACACACATCCAATATCAAGAGCTACAGGCAGTGCAGACAGTAGGGAGAGTTTTAAAAAGGCAAATACAGGTCAATGGACAAAGGGTAGACAGAAACACATGCCCCAGAATAGAGAGAAAAACCCACCCTGTGGGGCTGACCAGGGTGACCCTGGGAACTAAAAAATACCTAACCCCACCCAAGTCCCCCAGGGCAGACCCGGGTGGGGGAATGAACTGCAGGAACTGGATGATGATTTAGCAGATGCCAGAAGGGAAGCAGAAGTTAACCCATCACAGGCAAACAACATCCGCCTCCAGGAAGCCAAAGCCAAATTTCTCAAGAAGAAACTACAGGCAAGACGCAGGAGCTGGCAAGAGAAAACAAGCTCCTTGAACCTTGAGAAGGACGGCAGAAAGCTCTGGAAACTGACCAAGCAGTTGAACGATGAGAACACGAGCAAAGGAAACATCACCTTAGAAGAAAATGGGAAGATACTAACAGGAAAGCATGCTGCCAAACAATTTGCTGAAAGCTATGCAGCTGAGAGCAATCTCCATGTTAGCCCCAAAAAGCAGAGAGAAGCAAGAAGAGAGCAAAGAGAGAGACCTGCCAAACAAGCAACAGCAGACGCCATGAATCAACCACTTACACACAAAGAGCTTCATATAGCTCTCCAAAAGTTGAAGGCGAAGAAGTCTCCTGGGCCAGATGGCATCACCAACGAGATGCTAACCCACCTTGGTAGTGCAGCAGAAAACAAGCTACTTGAGGTCTTCAACAGGAGCTGGCAAGAAGGATTGCTACCACAACTCTGGCGAGAAGCGATCATGATCCCCATTCTAAAGAAAGGGAAGGATCCAAAGAAGGCCACCAGCTATCGTCCAATCAGCCTCACCAGCTGTGTTGTGAAGACCTTAGAGAGAATTGTGAACGAGCGCCTCAGGTGTTACCTGGAATCCAGGAACCTCCTCGCCCCTGACCCAGCTGGCTTCCGACAGTTCCGCAGCACCGAAGACCAGGTCACTTACTTGGCGCAGGAAGTTGAAGATGCCTTCCAGGAGCAGAAGCTGGTCTTTGTAACCTGGATTGATCTTCAGAAGGCTTTTGACAAGGTCTGGAAAGATGGGCTGCTTGTCAAACTGCTGAGAAAAGGCGTGTCCAGTAACATATTCCAGTGGATACGCTCCTACCTCTTCAACCGCAGGGCAAGAGTCAGCGTCGACCAGACCAAAAGCAAGAAATTCCTCCTTCGTCATGGCGTCCCGCAAGGCGGAGTCCTCTCACCTACCCTCTTCCTTATCTTCATCGACGATCTGGTGTCTGAGATGCCCAAGGGAATCAAAGCTGCCCTATACGCAGATGACCTTGTGATCTGGTGCAAAGAGGAGCATGCAAGTACTGCCACCTACAGAATGCAGCTAGCGGCAGATAAGCTGAACGCATGGGCAGAAGACTGGTGCATCTCTGTCAACAAGGAGAAATCCTCCACCACCCTCTTCACACTGTCCCCAAAGCAGAAAGCCGGAACCATCAAGCTTGGTGGAACCCCTCTGAGAGAGGATGAAGAAGCTACCTACCTTGGTGTCACCTTCGACAGACGTCAGACCTGGAAACCGCACATTGCACAGGCAGAGGGGAAGGCCCGGCGCAAGCTGGCCATACTCAGGAATCTGGCAGGCACCACCTGGGGAGCGAACGAGAAGATACTGAAGATAGTATACCAGGGAACAGTCAGGCCCCACCTCGAGTACGGCTCCACAGCGTGGTCAACCTCAGCCAAGATGAACCTGCAGACCCTCGACCGAGTGCAAAACCAGGCTCTTCGACTCATCACTGGTGCAATGAAATCCACACCAATCAAGGAAATGGAGAAGCTAACCACAATCCAACCTCTCAGCCAGAGGAGAGAAGCCAAAACCATGGTACAGGCGGAGAAGCTCAGGTGCTTGCCCGACCACCCCATGAAGCACAGACTAAGCAACTTCACCAAGAACCGGCTCGAAAGAAGCAGCTTTGTCCATGAGAGCATGCGACTTTCTCGACAGTACAGGGAAGTCCTTCCACAGAGCACTCTACCTCTGATCACAAAAGAAGTGGAAAACCCTTGGGCAGTGGACAAACCAGACATCCAGATCTGCACCAGTGTCCCACATGCTGCCTCAGGATGACACCGTTCGACGGGCACTCACCCTAGCCCTGATCGACGAACAGTACCCAAAGGAGGCATGGATCCACATCTACACTGATGGATCAGCAACAAATGCCATTTCCAATGGAGGTGCTGGCATCCTGATTCAGTTCCCAGGGGGACATACAGCCACATCCAGTGTAGCCACCGGCAAACACTGCACAAACTACAAAGTAGAAACTGAAGCACTTATTCAGGCCGCCTCCATGGTTCAGAATTCTACAGACCCATGCTATCAAGTTGTCTTCTTCTCCGATGCCCTTTCAGTCCTCCAGGCCCTCGAGAACGACAAACTCCCCCAGCTGACCAGAGCTTTGCAGAATGTCAGACAAACCAGAAGAGTTGTTTTCCAGTGGATACCAGCCCACTGTGGGGTACCAGGAAATGAAAGGGCAGACGAGCTGGCGAAAGAAGGAGCCACAAAAGATCAACAAGAAAACAGCATCAGCTATAGTGAGCAAAAGACAATCATCAAAGCATTGATGAGGCCGAGGTCAAACAGAGACGACTACCACACAATGACCAGAGAGCAGCAAGTCGTCCTGATCAGACTGCGTACCGGCCACAACAGACTGAACGCTCACATGAACAGAAAGCTCAAGCTGGCGCCATCACCAACCTGCGCCTGTGGTCAGGAAGACCAAACAGCGGAACATATTCTCCAGAGATGCCCCCTACTGGACGATGAAAGAAAAGAAGTGTGGCCGTCGCCAACTCTACTGCAGACCAAACTCTACGGCAGTCGAGAAGACCTGGAGAAAACGACGTCATTCATCGCCGGTGCTGGACTGACCGTATGGCCCACTGCGAACGAAAAGAAGAAGAAGAAGACTTACCTGGGCAGCATTGTATCAGCAACAGGTGGTTCTGACGAAGACATCAAAGCCAGAATCGGGAAAGTGAGATAAGCCTTCATTACCCTGAGACCAGTCTGGAGGTCAACATCTCTGTCCGCAACAAGCTACGAATTTTTAACAGCAACGTTAAGTCTGTCCTCCTCTATGGCTCAGAGACCTGGAGAGTCACCAACACCCTAACCAACAAGATCCAAGTATTCGTCAACGGCTGCCTTCGCAACATACTGAAGATCAGGTGGACAGACAAAATAAAGAATACCGATTTGTGGCAGCGGACAAACCAAGATCCCATCGACCAGCAGATTGCCAGGCGGAAATGGCGATGGATAGGACACACCCTGCGGAAACTCCCACAGGACATCACCCGGCAAGTTTTGCAGTGGAACCCCCAAGGAAAGAGACGGGTCGGTCGCCCTAAGACCACCTGGAGACGATCCTGTGAAGAAGAAATGAAGAGCTGCAACCTGTCGTGGGGTGAACTGAAAAAGGCTGCCCAGAACCGAGTGCGCTGGAGGACTGTTGCAGAGGCCCTTTGTTCCACGAGGAATCCAAGGAATTAAGCAAGTAAGCTGCTATCAGACTGAAACCATCACAGCACTTTGTACACATAGGCAGTTTTGACTGTGCTCTGCAAAGTAATGATGCACTGAGGACTCCTACATGGGTGACAGTGCTGAAAGTTGAAATGACTGAACTTGGTCCATGAACCTACTTGCCCCATGATCCATGGCCATGCACCAGCAACAGACACAAATTCTCACAAAGATGAAGGGGCTCTTGAGAATTTCTGTCTGGAGTGCACGTTTTTGCCAATTATCTCGGCAAAGAAATACTTTTCTGTACCACTTTAAGAACAAATATCATTTAATGTCAGTTGACATAATATGAGCTATTTTTGCTTAACTCCTATGGTTTGTTGATTTTGCTGTACAGTCATACAATTTTGGTGAAATGACAAAAACAAGCCATTTTCAATACCCCAATAGAACACCAGCGGGAAACAGCCAAATTTCAATATCGAGGTCAAGCATGCAGACTTCATGTATGCCTGTGCTGTTTCAGATTTGAAAACTTGGTCAACTTATTGAGGCATGTAAAAATGGATCTTTCTTATACTGGGCTGAATATATCAGGGGCACATTTAGGGATGTAAAATCAGTCATTTCATGAATTGTTACAACTGTACAGCAAAACGTGACACATTGTTTGAGTTTCTTAAAAGTTAATTCATTTAGTATTCTGTCAGTTACCTCAGGGCTCCAAGTTAAAAACCTTCATCAGACACTGGGGAGAAGACCAGAGGATCCATGGGCAGACTACGTCTCAAGTCGGCTGAGGCTCGGCCAGAGGAAGACACAGATGGTGGACTCACCCCAAGGGTGGCTGGTCGTTTGGCTGGTGGCTGACTGGCTGAAGGGAGACGAGGACGCTTGCAGGTTCGCAGTTGAATAGCTGATGATGATGGTGAAATAGTTGATGTGTTTGAATTAAGCTGGCTGCTACCTTCTGCAGACTGATCAGCACCCCGTCCAGAGACTTAGGTTGCATACATCTTCTTGCCTGTTGCAGACATATGCTGCAAGACAGAAGTGATGGCACTGGCTGCTGGTGCTGGGCTTGTGGCAGAGTGGGAGTACAGATACCCTGGGTACAGGGACTGATGAACATCTTGGTGAAAGGGATACTGTGAGTAAGGCCGATGGAGTGGTGATGAATCGTACACATGGGGACTGGCAGTAGAGTAATATGAAGGGCCAACGTAACTGGGAGGTCCCTGGGTGCCGCAAAACTGCCTGGACGGGGGGAAGAAGTCATGGTAACTGCCTGGATTATGTGACGCCGGATGGAGTGCGTTGGAAATGTAGTCAACAGATGCTGGTGTTGCTGGCATATGCTGCATAGTTGCAGTCTGGCTGGTGCAGGGGAGGTAGGGGAAGGTGTGTGATGGCCGGTGCCAAGATCCCAAACAGGAACTGATGCTGTTGTAGGGGCCAGACGGCTGAGGCAGGCAGGATGGGGGCTGCGAGTGATGACCAGGGGCAGGTTGGTGCATGTCATACTGGCGGCCGAACCTGATGCTGGCTTGGATAAGACTATCCTCGGCAGTGATGTAGCCCTGGTCAGACGACAGAGAAATAGCCGAGGGGTGTCGTGATCTGCTACAGCTGAGGTCAGACGCGGCTGAAAGGTGACGTGATCGATTACTGTTGAGGTCGGATGTTGCAGAGAGGTGTCGAGATCTGTCAGAGTTGTGATCAGACATAGCAGGTGGGTGCCGGGATCTGTGTGAGTTGAGGTCCATGGGGAGGTTGTCTAACCCATGGCACTGCCTGGTGACCATTTCCTGAGAATCATCAGCTTGCTGCACCATCCATGCTGGGAGGCTGGCTAGGGGGGTAAGTGAAGGACCTGTGATGCAAGGGAAGACTACTCCAGGGGATGCTGGGAGCTCGTCGCTGGCAGACACATGAGATGGGCATCCTTTAGGGTTTGGAGTGGAGGTTGCTCTAGGCAAGGATGCCAATGGGGATTTGTCAGCTTTGCTGTCATTGTCTGATTTCTGTGATGACAGCTTGCTGGACAGATCAATGCCAACTGGCTGACTGTTATCACAAGCTGGGAACCAGACAGGGGCTGTAGTTGGCATGGGGTACAATGAAGCAAGTGAAGACTGAAGTGCAGGGCCTGTGCTAAACCATTCCATATCTTGTGAAGATCTTGCATCATAAAGAGCTGGGAAGGCTGTGAAGGCAGGGATGGGCTGGTTCTTATTGGACACTTCACTAACTGGCAGATGGACATCAGGAAGGCGCAGGTACTGGTGTAAGGTTGGCTTCCACTCGGGGTTCTTACTGCCAGGGCGGCCATGCTGCAGCTTGAACACATCTTGAGGCACACGCTTCCAGTCCACCATCCATCGGGTGCCGCGGCCATGACCCTTACCCTCAGAGCCTAGAGCCTTCTTGAAACACTTGGTGGAGGAGAGGTTGTGGCGAATGGAGTCCTTCCAGCCCTTGTAGGTTCCGCTGAAGAAAGAGAATATGCGTGGCAAGACCTGGACAACCTCAGATAAGGTCATGGCTCCAGTGGGCGAGTACTGAATGACTACGATGATGATGCCCAGGTAGGAGTATGGCGGTTTGTCATAGCGACGGTAGTGCAGCATTCTTTTCTTGAAGATGCTGGTGTGATCTTCATTGCTGGCAGGACTGGTGCTTGCAGAGGATGTGGCAGCATTGGTGGTTCCAACACTGGTGGACTGGACAGATGTGGCCTGGTTGATGCTAGGTGCTGCTGCACTGGTTGGGCTACACTCTTTTGGCGATGGCCCGGACAAAGCTGAAACAGCCACATAACAGTACTTTACCCACTGAGCTCTTAACCCCTTGATAGACAAGCAAACACTACCCAGCTGCAAGAGACACAACCCCCACGGGGGCTCAAGATGTTTCGTGTTTCTTATTAGTCCTGTGTTCTTTAAAGAGAATACTCCTTCTAGCACTACTACTACTAATAATAATAATAAAGAGCATTTATATCGCTCTAAATCGCCAGTGATCTCTAAGCACATTACTACACTATACACATGTGCACAGAACCATGATGGTGTTGCCTCCAGTTTTAGTGTTTTTTTGATGTGGAGTGGTTTTTATTAATCTAGCTTTTGTATCTGATGGTGTATAGCTGTATGCCTTTCTCTGAGTCTGCTGTAAGCGTCTGCTAACCTAACCCTTACTGTTTTACTTTTGTATCAAGCATCAGTCATACGCCATCTGGCTATTCCACAAATCACAAAATCACTAAAGTAATTGCTTGGTAGTAGCCGTGACGTAATTTCACTAAACACAAAGTGGGCAACATTTTGAGTGTCACTGGTTTGAATAGCCTCGGTTTGACTGACCAATCGGATGCAGTGAATGCTGAAGCAACTTTGACGAGCAGGTTTCTCAAAGTCCGATGACTTCATCGAAGTAACTAAAGTAGCTTTGCCGAAGTCTCCAATATGCCCTTCCGACACTCTGAGAAATAAAACTTAGGGCTATTAAGAAGTGGCATTACGACTATGTTTGGTCTTTGGTCCTATTACATCTGTTTCTTCACACATTGAAATATCGTTCAGCATGTAGTGGTTCCAGATGCTGTGATGACTGACAGCCGGATGGGGTTACATACAACAGCAGGAAACAGATCAGCCCGATTGTTCAGAGTGTGGTGCTAAAATAGCTGGGTTCTTCTGTATGACCATGTCAGTTCAAGGGTGCATTAGAACAGCGTGGTCATCTAGACAAACTATTTTGGCGCCGTTTTAAACTTTAATTATCAATCTGTCTTCTGAAATGAAATGAGGTCTTCGGTTCCCGAATTTGGGATTTTTTCCTACTTACTTTTGATGCAACTTGTTTCATAATATCAGTTTAACTTAACCCATTTAATTTTAATCTTGATGAAGCACAGCAGAAAATGGATTCACCAAGATAATCAAAGGGTAGTACCAGATTAGCTTGATGCCCGATGGCGCCAAGCTAATCTGGCACTACCCTTGAGTTACCACAGTTGATCCATCTCCTACAACTGGTACTGGTACAGTGGTTGGGTGATGCCTCCAAACTTTGGGAAATGTGTGGGGTTAAATGGGTTAATTTAATCGAGTAATTTCACTTTTGCAGTTAAATTTGTCATGAAAGGCGCATAACTTGCACTGTGTATGAATTTGTAATGGCTTGATGCTTGTGTGTGTAGACAAGTAGTCATCCCAAAAGATTCTCACAAAAGTACCAGTGTGTCAAACAATGGTGATTTTCTTTCTAGAGATATTATTTCTACTCAATACGCTTCACAAAATCACAAACAACAAAAACAGTACCAGCATAATAATACCCTCTGCTATCTATCCCTGATTGAATCAAATGATCAGACTACTACATGTATAACGATTGTTAATCAAGTAAATTCTTGAAAATAAGAACATTATAAGCTATTGCACAATCAGCCTACTTTCATATTAATCAAATACAAAGGCACCTTTTCGTTTAGACATTAAATTGTTAAATTAGCCCCCCCCCCCCAAATAATAATAATAATAAATAAATAAATAAATAATAAATAAAAAAATAATAAAATAAAAAATAATAAATAAATAAATTTTTTAAAAAAATAAAAAGCAAAGAAATTACCAAAAAGATAAATCACTCGCCCAACTGCAACTGAGCGGCATAGATATATGCTATGCCTCTTGTGAAACCACCTGGGACCAGTTGCATGAGCGAGCTTAGTCCTGCACCATCCACTAAGCAAGTGGCTGGTGCAGGGCTAAGCTCGCTCATGCAACCCTGGCCCTAGTTCCGTTAACTGGAGGTCCAGTTGACGCTGAACTCAGACCGGCCTGACCGAATGATTTCGGCAAAAAGTGATGACTGCGATAACATAATGACCTGCGTCCACGACAGCGTCCACTGTCGTGGAAGAGGTAATCGCTGAAGTACCTAAGGAAAAAATGTGAACTCACTTGTGATTAGTGACTGCATAGACACTATAACAGGGGTGGCTCGGGGAGACAGCAAAGCGTCGCAGATGGCTTGACTCATGTGTGCGGGGGCGGGGCTTTTCGTCCCCACCCCTCTGCTGGTGGAAGGGGAGCCGGAAAGCGTAGAGGGGAGATGGTGCCTGGCCGTGAAGATTGGCGTCTCTTTGGACCAATCAGCGCCTTCGTTGGTTACGGTAGCCCCGACTTCTGAGACGAAAGAAGCTGCTGACTGGCCTACATCGACGATGGGAAAATGCGTCTGTGAGTCGTGCAGCTCAAAGAATGGAGGTAGATCATTGACCGGCGTGTTCGTGAGAGGGTCATAATCACAGCCTGTGGGTGGTCGAGCCATCCCGGTGGACGAATGAGCCATAGTCGACACTTGAAATTATCTGCCGGCGTAAGAAAAACAACTGATATATTGACGTCGATCCATGCAGCTCTATATAGAACCGGGGTCGGTATCTACTTGATGCGGATGGCCGCCGGCCGTAGGCCAGAAGTGACTGAATCACTTCAGTCAGTTCAGTATTGCGCATCATTTACTCAGTAACAAAGCACGGACAATTTTAGCGTTTATTACAAAGTGTCGCATATAGTTTTAAAAATAGTAAAAGGGTCACCACCCCCCCCCCCCGCCCCCCCCCCTCTCTCTCTCTTTCCCACCTGGCCTCCCGAAACCAGAAAGTGACATGGACATTACACTGACTGAGCCGGCCCGGGATTAGTTGCATTACTTAGTACTAGGCTTTGCCACTACTAAAATGAGTGGCAGTTCTTGTCACCTCATGGGTCAGACCGGAAGCTCAATGTCAGAGGTCAAAGTCGAGGACTCGGCAGTTGTAGTACTATACTAAAGACAATACATTATATTATAATGTACTGTCTTTGACTATACTGAGTTTGTTGAATTCCGATGTCCGTTCGTCAGTTTCTAGTGGCAGTCAGTTTTGTCTACCTTTTTTTTTTTTTTTTTTTTTTTTTTTTTTTTTTTTTTCCTGCAGACGACGTGGGCAAGCCCTATAAAATCTTCCTTCGCGAAGTCAAGCCATGTTTTTGTCTACCGTATTGAAAATCAACGGTAGACTTTAAAATGGGGCAGGTCGGAGCGCATTAGAGACTGAGTCAGTGCACACCACTATGATGTGCGAGCCCCGCAAAGAAGTAACAAGATAAAAATGACGTCACGTCTAGCTACGGGCAAACCTTGCTAGAGAACGTCTTTTTAGCGCCAAGCGCCGTATGTGTGTGTGTGTGTGTGTGTGTGTGTGTGTGTGTGTGTGTGTGTGTGTGTGTGTGTGTGTGTGTGTGTGTGTGTGACAGCGACTAGAGCCTGCATTTGAGGACGGACAAGATTGAAATTGTAAAATTGTATGAGTGTCCCTAAAAGGAACAATCTAAAGGTGTTTTTTTTTTATATAAATTATTATTTATTAATACTCCGGCCTTGGCGAGAAAATGGCCGTTTCACAAAAACCGGTTGATCCGCCACACTGAAGTTCGTAATTTTTCTTATTTTTACTAGAAATTAGGGATATACTGAATGAGTTTGTTAACCAGCATTGTACCTCTAGAACTTTTTAAGTGATATTTAAATACCTTTTTTAAAAAAAAATTCACATTTTTGGGGATTTCACGAATATATATATATATATATATATATATATATATATATATATATATATATATATATATATATATATATATATATATATATATATATATATATATATATATATATATATATATATATTCTCATTATTCCATTTCTCTGGAATAAACTCCCACAGTCCCTCAGATATGTTGAACCAGCGAATAGTTTCCGGCAGTCTTTAAAGACACATCTATTCCTTTAAACGTGCATTCACCGTTATAATTATTTTATTTTTGTTTTTGGTGCTGCTGTCAGTGAGAGCTGCCTAGTGTATCTGTTATTAGTTTTATGGTACACGTATATCTTTGGTGTGTGTGAGCATTTCTTGTTGGTGTGTTTATTCTGCTAAGTTTATTTTCCCTGTATATCTTGTTGCGTGAGTGTGTATGTTAGGGCATATATATGTGCTGTAGGATGCAAGGTCTGTGTATGTTAGTATGTCATTTGTACGGCGCCTAGAGCTTTTCTATCAAAAGTATAGGCGCCTTAAAAATATACATTATTATTATTATTATTATTATTATTATTATTATTATTATTATTAATCGCATGATTTTTCATGTACTGTTTTTATATAGCCTACAGTTTGTCTCGGCTGTCGAGTACGATTAGGTCAATTGTGACCTGTATGCCCTAGGTGTGAAAATCAGACAATTTTCTGCACCACTTTACCGAGTCATTTGTAAAACAGCTAACATAACTCTAATTTTTCTTCTCATTAATACCCGCATGATTTTTCATAAACAGTGTTTGCATAAGCCTGCTGTTTGTCCCGGCCCTGGGGTAGGATTAGATCAAATTGTGACCTGTAAGCCGTAGGTGTGAGAATCAGCAAGAAAATCCGTTGCAAAGTTTGATCCTCTAATACGTCAAATGTTAGTACTGCGATGAGTGACGTACGAGTCGTCACTATGAACATGGCGTCGTGGGACTAAAGATGCCATGACGTGAAGCTTGACTTGGTGACGTCATTTCGCTGCTCGCTATTATTCTTCTTCAGAATAGCTACGAACGACAGACCACAGAGCTTACTACGAATGGCGGGAATCGCCCTGTGTCCGTCTTTATTTTTGTGCGCCAGTGTGTGTGGATCAGAGGGTGGTCGGTTAGAGTAGAATGAGATGGATTCCTGTCACACTATCCCACAGAATGTACTAATGGCTGGAAGCGCGTGTGTCTTTATTTGTGTGCGGCGCTGACATGTGTGTTGATCCGGCATAGGTTGGCTTAGAGGGGGAAAATGGATAGGTATATTATGCCTGACAATATTAACAACTGTGATTGTTCCTAAAAGATAAACGCATGTGAGCTCCAAACAATACGGTAGATTTTGGGATGAAATCAGTCCTCAACTTGTTTGTTACAATCCTTTCAGTTCTCTCACAAGTTTCATCCTAATCTAGAACCCTGTCTCGTGTCAAAAGCCGGCATGTGCATTTTGTGAAAATGCGAGATTTTTTCACATTTCCATCGTTATACAATGAAAAACAGTCTTTTTTTTTTTCTTTTTTTTTTTTGAAAATTTAATAAATTTGCTTTCGCCAAGTAACGAAATAAACAAATAAATCAGTTCGATCGTGGTCAGTGCGGTTGTGAGTGTGCCCGTACGCATGTGTGTACCTGACGCGCGTGTCCACATTTCTCAGGTGTGACGTGTCGTTTCGCGTGTATAGTGACCAACATAGTGTTCTTTGACATTTACAGGTCGTTTGACATGGGAGTGCACAACGTTCGTTTGACATGGGAGTGCACAACGTTTTTTCGCAAAATATCTCCGCAAAAAAAACCCCACTTTTCTGAACCTATCTTAAAACAAATATCATTCAGCGACACTGAGTTGACCTAATATTAGTTACTTTTAAAACAACTCTAACAATGTGTCAGTTTTGCTGTACAGTCGTAAAGATTGGGGATGTAATCATGAAATGAAAAATAGAACGATTTTACATCCCTAAAATTAATGTGCCCCAGATATATTAAGTCCAGTATAAGAAAGATCCATTTCACGTGAACAGCGCAGGCACTATCAGTGATATATGAAGTCTGCATGTTTGACCTCGATATTGCCGGGGAAAGTGCCAGAAAGTGCCGAGGCTCTATTTAAGGTATTGAAAATGGCTTGATTTTGTCTTTTCACCATTTTTTTTTTTTAAAGACGTGACTGTACAGCAGAGAAGAAGAGTATTTCAGTCTTTGCGGAGATATCTGAGAAAAACGTTGTGCGCTCCTAATCCTATGTCAAACGGCCTATACCAGGTGCAAGTAGCGACGACTAAACGCGTGACGTGCTTTATTTCAGTCTTTGCGGAGATATCTGAGAAAAACGTTGTGCGCTCCTATGTCAAACGGCCTATACCAAGTACAAGTAGCGACGACTAAACGCGTGACGTGCTTTATTTCAGTCTTTGCGGAGATATATGAGAAAAACGTTGTGCGTTCCTATGTCAAACGGCCTATACCAAGTGCAAGTAGCGACGACTAAACGCGTGACGTGCTTTATTTCAGTCTTTGCGGAGATATATGAGAAAAACGTTGTGCGCTCCTATGTCAAACGGCCTATACCAAGTGCAAGTAGCGACGACTAAACGCGTGACGTGCTTTATTTCAGTCTTTGCGGAGATATATGAGAAAAACGTTGTGCGTTCCTATGTCAAACGGCCTATACCAAGTGCAAGTAGCGACGACTAAACGCGTGACGTGCTTTATTTCAGTCTTTGCGGAGATATATGAGAAAAACGTTGTGCGCTCCTATGTCAAACGGCCTATACCAAGTGCAAGTAGCGACGACTAAACGCGTGACGTGCTTTATTTCAGTCTTTGCGGAGATATATGAGAAAAACGTTGTGCGCTCCTATGTCAAACGGCCTATACCAAGTGCAAGTAGCGACGACTAAACGCGTGACGTGCTTTATTTCAGTCTTTGCGGAGATATATGAGAAAAACGCTGTGCGCTCCTATGTCAAACGGCCTATACCAGGTGCAAGTAGCGACGACTAAACGCGTGACGTGCTTTATTTCAGTCTTTGCGGAGATATCTGAGAAAAACGTTGTGCGCTCCTATGTCAAACGGCCTATACCAAGTGCAAGTAGCGACGACTAAACGCGTGACGTGCTTTATTTCAGTCTTTGCGGATATATATGAGAAAAACGTTGTGCGCTCCTATGTCAAACGGCCTATACCAACTGCAAGTAGCGACGACTAAACGCGTGACGTGCTTTATTTCAGTCTTTGCGGAGATATATGAGAAAAACGCTGTGCGCTCCTATGTCAAACGGCCTATACCAAGTGCAAGTAGCGACGACTAAACGCGTGACGTGCTTTATTTCAGTCTTTGCGGAGATATCTGAGAAAAACGTTGTGCGCTCCTATGTCAAACGGCCTATACCAAGTGCAAGTAGCGACGACTAAACGCGTGACGTGCTTTATTGCAGTCTTTGCGGAGATATATGAGAAAAACGTTGTGCGCTCCTATGTCAAACGGCCTATACCAAGTGCAAGTAGCGACGACTAAACGCGTGACGTGCTTTATTTCAGTCTTTGCGGAGATATATGAGAAAAACGTTGTGCGCTCCTATGTCAAACGGCCTATACCAAGTGCAAGTAGCGACGACTAAACGCGTGACGTGCTTTATTTCAGTCTTTGCGGAGATATATGAGAAAAACGCTGTGCGCTCCTATGTCAAACGGCCTATACCAGGTGCAAGTAGCGACGACTAAACGCGTGACGTGCTTTATTTCAGTCTTTGCGGAGATATATGAGAAAAACGTTGTGCGCTCCTATGTCAAACGGCCTATACCAAGTGCAAGTAGCGACGACTAAACGCGTGACGTGCTTTATTGCAGTCTTTGCGGAGATATATGAGAAAAACGCTGTGCGCTCCTATGTCAAACGGCCTATACCAAGTGCAAGTAGCGACGACTAAACGCGTGACGTGCTTTATTTCAGTCTTTGCGGAGATATATGAGAAAAACGTTGTGCGCTCCTATGTCAAACGGCCTATACCAAGTGCAAGTAGCGACGACTAAACGCGTGACGTGCTTTATTGCAGTCTTTGCGGAGATATATGAGAAAAACGTTGTGCGCTCCTATGTCAAACGGCCTATACCAGGTGCAAGTAGCGACGACTAAACGCGTGACGTGCTTTATTTCAGTCTTTGCGGAGATATATGAGAAAAACGTTGTGCGCTCCTATGTCAAACGGCCTATACCAAGTGCAAGTAGCGACGACTAAACGCGTGACGTGCTTTATTTCAGTCTTTGCGGAGATATATGAGAAAAACGTTGTGCGTTCCTATGTCAAACGGCCTATACCAAGTGCAAGTAGCGACGACTAAACGCGTGACGTGCTTTATTTCAGTCTTTGCGGAGATATATGAGAAAAACGCTGTGCGCTCCTATGTCAAACGGCCTATACCAAGTGCAAGTAGCGTGACGTGCTTTTGTTTCCTGCGAGTATTGTTTTACTGAACTTTATATGTTATTCCTTTAACTCATTCTACCCCCCCCCCCCCCCCACCCGGGTCTGCCCTGGGGGACTTGGGTGGGGTTAAGTATTTTTTAGTTCCCAGGGTCACCCTGGTCAGCCCCACAGGGTGGGTTTTTCTCTCTATTCTGGGGTATGTGTTTCTGTCTACCCTTTGTCCATTCACCTGTATTTGCCTTTTTAAAACTCTCCCTAATGTCTGCACTGCCTGTAGCTCTTGATATTGGATGTCCCCCACCCGGGTCTGCCCTGGGGGACTTGGGTGGGGTTAGGTATTTTTTAGTTCCCAGGGTCACCCTGGTCAGCCCCACAGGGTGGGTTTTTCTCTCTATTCTGGGGCATGTGTTTCTGTCTACCCTTTGTCCATTCACCTGTATTTGCCTTTTTAAAACTCTCCCTACTGTCTGCACTGCCTGTAGCTCTTGATATTGGATGTGTGTTGCTAAATGGTCTTAGCTTTATTTAGGCCCCATGTGTTAGGTTTATTTAATGTATTTGACCGGCTGGCGACATACATTCAATGTTCTGTTTAGTTTTTTTTTTCACAAGCAGTGCAGGCACGTCCTGAGAAAGCCTTGTTGCTGTCGGGACGTTAAGCAATGTACAATCAATCAATCAATCATTGATATTGGATGTGTGTTGCTAAATGGTCTTAGCTTTATTTAGGCCCCATGTGTTAGGTTTATTTAATGTATTTGACCGGCTGGCGACATACATTCAATGTTCTGTTTATTTTTTTTTCACAAGCAGTGCAGGCACGTCCTGAGAAAGCCTTGTTGCTGTCGGGACGTTAAGCAATGTAAATCAATCAATCAATCATTCTACCCCAGACACACCACAGCAAGATAAGGATCGACCATGATAGTTCAAGGGTGATGCCAGAATAGCTTGGCGCCCATGGGCGCCAAGCTATTCTGGCATCACCCTTGAACTATCATGGTCGATCTGTGTCCTGCACTGCAATGCAGTCTTCAGAGAGCAACGGCAAAATTTGGGGCTAATCTGGCATTGCCCTTGAATTGTCATGGTCGATCCATCTCCTGCAACTGGTGCAGTCATTAGATGACGCCTCCAAAATTTGGGAAATACGGCCGTCAGGCTGAATGAGTTAACATTGGTTTTTCAGCTTCTGTGATATGCTGTGCCGGTGGTTTCAGTTGTGAATTAGAGAGGTTTTAATGTCAGCATAGATATATGTGACTGAATATCGCCGTGAACTTGATAAAGTCGTGTACGGGAAAGACAGGGTGATGTGGAAATGTGCCAGTTGACATGTTTCGTTGTGCCAGACGGTTCAAAACCCACGATGAGATGGCGTTCATGTTCTTAGGCTGTGTACTTATTTTCCTGCTTGAACTGAAGATTTTAAAACTGCAAATTTACCTTCAAGCTGCATCAGTTCAGTCGTTTCCACGCTCTTGCATGCAGCGGATCAGAGTTCGTTTCCACGCCTTTAGTACACTGTGGAAAATCAGTACAGACGCCAGGTCAAGTAATGCTCGGAGCGACCCTGCGCGTTAAACGCGTTCCGTGTTGCACGCGCCCTTGAGCAGCTGTTGGCAAGCCAAGAAAGGCCCCATTTATAAAGTTGCGTTTTGAGAGGGCGCCTCGGTGGCGTGATCGGTAGACGCCGATACGCCGTCCAATCTAGAGTTTCGGGCGGGCAGGTGTGGGAGATCGAATCCCACCCATCATAGAAAACAAAAAAAAAAAAAGAATAATATTTAAAAAAGGAAATAAAAATAAAAATGGCCGTGGCATAATTTATTATTGGAAACGGAGGCGCCATCTCTTCTCATTCAGGAAGCAGTTTTGCAAAACCTATGAGCCGTTAGCCGATGCAAATTCTGCAAGGCCACGGCAAAAGTCAGGGCAAAAGTGAATTAGTAATAATATCCTCAGTTGTATAATTTAATCAGAAGGTTCTTTAGGAAGATATTTTTAGATATTTATTTTTTTACTTCAATTTGCAAAACATTGTTGTTTTGTAAGCTTATTTATTTTTGGCTGAGGAGTTGTTTCTCACGTTTTATGGTTTATTTCACTTCCGTCCACCATCAATTTGTTTTAGGGGTGGGGGTGGGGGTGGATGGGTACTATAGTAACCAATAAAACCGAAGCGGGTGGTTTTTGTCATCTGTTATTGTTATAAAATTAGTAGAATTTGCCCGGTTTTGGCAGCTCAGTCCTAGGAAGTCAAACGGTGGTTCCTGCCGGAGTGGATAAGCACCTAAAAAATCTAAGGCTATTAAAAAAATAAGGCTATAAAAAAAAACTATGGATAAAAAACTAAGTATATAAGAAACTAAGGATATATAACATATAAATAAAGAAAATATAAAAAATGAGGCCACTCCACGAACAAGTCTCTTTACTGTTTCTAGAACACTGGTGTACCGGGCAGGCTGAATCTCATGAATGCAGGGTAGAGTCCACTCGCCCAAGATAGTCTGCTCGCTTGTTCCTATAGGAGTGTGTATTTGTGTGTGTCAGTACATACAGCCAATGATCGTCTTGTTATTTACCTGCGTATTTTTCTGTGGGCTGGTGAGGGGTGCTGATAGGAGAGGAGGGATCGAGGGGACATGGGATAGTCTAACCGTTTGTCTGGCGCTAAATAATTCCCTTTAATATGCGTAGTCAATGAAGGGCCTTCTCTTAGAATTTTCTGTCATTGATATTATCTAACTTACATTATGTTTGTACTGAGAAATGTAATTATTGGTCAACGGACGTTTAGGTAGAGGCGGGGTGGGGAGGGGGGGGAGAGAGAGAGAGAGAGAGAGAGAGAGAGAGAGAGAGAGAGAGAGAGAGAGAGAGAGAGAGAGAGAGAGAGAGAGAGAGAGAGAGAGAGAGAGAGAATTTACTCGCGAACATATGATAATTATGTAGATCCCATTTATCACATGTTACTTTGGTAACGTGTGATAAGCAGACTCCGGTCGCCTTGAGAACGGTTGTTTATGGAAAAAGGTGAATAGAGCTAGAACAATGAAAACAAGATGAGGATTTCATCCCAAAGTCTACCGTATTGTTTGGAGCTCAGATGCGTGTATCTTTTAGGAACATTTAGAGTTGTTCATATTTCATTAAGCTTATAATGCTGATCCATTTCCCTCCTTTCTAAACCGACCTCTGATGAACACACGTCGGCGCACACCGTCAAATAAATACGGACACACGGCGCTTCCCGCCATTAGTACGCTCTGTGGTCTGGTGTAGCGACAGGAATCTACTACTCTAACCCACCCTCTGATCCACACACACTGGCACACATTTAAAATAAAGACGAGCACGCGGCGATTCCCGCCATTCGTAAGCTCTGTGGTCTGGCGTAGCATAGCTATTCTGAAGAAGAATATCACGAGCAGCGAAATGACGTCACTTCAAGTTTCACGTCATGGCAATATTGGCATCATTAGCCCCACGACGCCGTGTTCATAGTGACGACTCGATGTTATACGTCATCATCGCAGTACTAACATTTGACGTATCAGAGGATCAATTTTGCAAATTTCTTGCTGATTTTCATGCCTTGAGCTTACAGGTCACAATGTGACCTAATCAAGCGTCCTACCCCAGGGCCGGGACAAATGGCAGGCTTATGCAAACACTGTTTAAGAAAAATTATGCGGGTATTGATGAGAAGATAGCTTTTTTCGTAAAAGAAACATTAAAGTTATGTTAGCTGTTTTACAAATGACTCCGAAAAAGTAGTGCAGAAATCTGTCTGATTTTCACACCTAGGGCATACAGGTCAAAATTGACCTAATCGTACCCGACGGCCGAAACTGCAGGCTTATGTAAATACCGTATACGAAAAATCATGCGATTATTAATGAGTAGATTGGGGGGGGGGGGGGGGGGGGGGGTTCGTAAAAAAAGATTCAATTGTTTTATGATTAACTCATATAATTCGTGAAATTAATTCAAAATGACGTGAAATTTTTTTTTTTTTTAATATTTGATGATCACGTTCTAGAGGTACAATGCTGGTTAACGAACTCGTTCAATATGTCCCTTTTATCTAGCTGTACGCAAAATATCTAGTAAAAATAAGATTACGGACTCCAGTGTGGATCAACCGGTTTTTCTCGCCAATGAGTATAGTTTTAGAGATGAACATCCTAAAAATTTCAAGCTTGTCCGGCCTCAAACGCGGGCTCTAGTCGCTGTCACACACACACACACACACACACACACACACACACACACACACACACACACACACACACACACACACACACACACACACACACACACACACACACACACACACACACAGCGTTTGGCGCCAAAAAGACGTCCTCTAGCAAGGTTTGCGTAGCTTGACGTTTTTATCGTGTTACTTCTTTGCCAGAATTTCTGCGCTGCACGCCAAAAACGTCATGTGCATGCTCCGGAATGCGCTCCGACCCAGCCCCATTTCAAAGTCTACCGAATTTTTTTTTAATACGGCAGACAAAAAGTGTAAAGTCTGAAAGAAGACATATATAGTGGTCTTCTTTCAGACTCTTTACATTTTTCTCATTGGCCTGGGTGTATCCGACTTGTCGGCTGTCGGTAACGGTTTCAGTTTCATGTCAGTGATTCGTGCGTGGATCATCTCGACAAGACCAAAATAACGACAAGTCTACTGACATCAAAAGGGTTATCTGTTGTGCGTTATATTGTTGGAGCGTTAGGGCCGGCGTAGGTACAGAAAACTGATATTATGCTCCCGGCGTGTCTGAACCCCGGCATGAGTTGCATGAGCGCGCGTAGAACTGCGCACGCCACTAAGCAAGTTGTTCTCCCAATGCAGTTTTAACTCATCGCGGCCAGCCGCATCCGGATGCGCGGCATAAGCCGCGCATCCAGATTGCGGCTGGCCGCGAATGAGTTAAAACTCACGCATGCAGCCGACCCAACAACTTTCGTTTCTATTGGAAAAGGTTCAGACAAAAAAGCTTGATCATTTGTAATTTGCTAGAATCGCGTCACAGGGCATACTGACTTCACATTCGTGTGTGCATGATTGCTTTCGCTTTCACTGCCGAGGAAAATTGAAAATCATCCACCAGTCAGAGGCATAGATCTTTTTGAGCCACCGCGCACGCGGGGGGCTCATGAGGTTCTATGCCTCTTGCTAAGACCAATTTGTAGCCATGGTATATAAGATGGTTTTGGCTTTGGAGTCGTTGAATATGTGTTCACTGGCAGCAAATTTTTATAATTTATTTATTTATTTATTTATTTATTTATTTTGTTTTTGTTGACCGCTTAAAAAAAGAAAAAAACATGGACATGCACAGAGTTTTTTTTTATAAAAAAAAACGGACTTACTCGGGTTAAACGAAACACACATATTTATAAACTGAAATCACAAACTCCTGAAGAAAACAGAACGACGAGATATGAATAGTCCAGTTTGCAAAACGTTTTTGTTCCCCAAATAACTTCGGATGAAACTGTTTTAGCAGTACCTGACGCAATAGACATGAATTCCAGAAAAAAGAGGGCGTGCAGATGAAAACTGAGCCGAAGACGAAACGGCCATTCAAGTATATTTTACGTTCGAAGAATTTTCCTAATTTTTGGTACACCGATTAACCCATAATCATACTGAGGCTAAACGCTTCAAATTTGTACACTGCCATATGCAAGCTTCATTAGAGTACTTACAGATAAGGATATAGACCAATGGCTTTAGTTTAAGGGTGGTGCCAGAATAGCTTGGCGCCTATAGGCGCCAAGCTATTCTGGCACTATCCTTTTATTTTAGTCAAACTGATTTCACACACCGGGGCCAGTTGCATGATGAAGCGGCGCACCTTGCTTAGTGGCTGGTGCAAGACTAAGCTCGCTCATGCAACTGGCCCACTGGTGTATTCCGAATGATCCCACTAAGGGTTAAGATACTTAGAATAAAACGTAACAACATAAGCGTGTGTATGTGCGTAACTCGAGTAAACCTTTTTCTAATGTTCCATACTAATGATTATGTCAGTCACTGACTCCGACTGGGGTAGTAGCACTGGCAGTGATAAAGTACGTTGCAAATATGACAGGAGAGCATCCACCAGAAAAGTGTAAAAAATACTCTTTGGCAATGTTTCTTCACCCCACAACTGCTGGACAAATGAAAAACATAATCCAGCTACATTCAAGAGGCAAAGAATTTCCAGAGTTCAGGAAGACTGATCTTTGCCTATCGAGTCAAGTCGGATCCGTGTTCTTTGCATCGCTAATCGGTGTTGTGAATTTGCCATGGTTTAAAAGCATAGGTTATTTTGCGTCAGCAGGTAGTGAATGGATGAATCCATTCAGCCCTGAAGCACTACAGCAGGAGATGGATCGACCATGGTGAATTAGGGTAGTGCCAGATTAGCTTGGCGCCTGTCGGCACTACCCTTGAATTATCATGGTCGACCCATCTCCTGCAGCAGGTGCATAGTCGTTATATGTCTCCAAAATTTGGGAAATACGTGCGTCTGGCTGAGTTAATGATGTCTTATCGTCAATATCTGTCTCTTATCGTCAGTTTATCTCCAGCGACATTCAGCCGACTTTGATGAACAGACTGGCGATTCAGAATATTGCCCCGCAAGCACTGACTACATTCGTTTTTGCAACACAAAAAAGCTTTCCATATAGATTAGGCGCCAGTCTCATGCGCGGCATTAAAAGTTACACGCCTTTCTGTTATGGTAATTTTAGAAGTTTTCAACAAAGAAAGAAACACTTGAAACTTATACTGAAACAACAAATATACACAATTCTAGACTACGTGTACTCATAGTTTTCAATGAGACGAGACTAAGTAAAACAAAACTGTCTCCGCCTTTCGTAAAGAAATCCACTCCACGCACTCAGCGTCAACAGTACTGAAGTTTTCGCAGAAGCCTTCTTTTTTTTAAGGCTAATAAAGCAATACTGATACAACTTTGAAAGACTAATAGTAATAAAGCGACTATACGCGCAAACTAGAAGTAGAAAGGAACTGTAACAGTTATGCCGTGTGTGTAAAAAAAAAAAAAAAAAAAAAAACATGATCATTGAGTTTTATAACATAAAATATGCAACAACAAAAAATACCTTGAAAACTCCTATGATATGAGCAATTATAGATGATCAGAAATCAGTCACACTTCAGAAGACAAGAATGAGTAGTCCGCCAGGAAGCCACAGCACTGAGTTCAAAATAGCGTTGCTCCTTGTACGACTATGACAATACACTGTCTGCTGCCGCTTTGAACTGAGAGGCACAGAGCACTTGAGAACACTGGTAATTCCTACTTATGTCCCTCTTGCACAGGTAGTGAGCGAGGAGCTTGTGGACGGTTCAAGTGACCTAAATCAATTGACCAATAACTGCACGTGTGCGGGGGTTATGTAAGCGGTTTCCGGCCTGTTGCGCGCACCCTGGCACTTCTACGCCCAACCTCTTGTCCTATCATTTGCACGCGGCATGCGCGCGGCAGAGTGGACAAAAAGGTGGGGCGGAGACGGTAGGCTGGGCCGGCAGTAAATGAGTGGGCCACGGTCACGTAGTACTGACCTCCGAAAGTCATAAGAATAGCCGCGCGATAGCCTTTCCCACCCCTCATCCCACCTTCGCCCTTGGCCCCCGACATCAATGTAAGAGACCAAACACTCTACCGGTCGTACGGCCTTGCCCGTCGGCCCTTCTAACAATTATACTTCAGCCCCATCCCCCCACCCCCCCACCCCCTCGAATAAAGTAAAACCAGCTAGTCCCTGATGCTATCTTAGTAAATCAGGGACAATAAGCCAAATTCATTCGCCTTTCCCAGGCGGTTAAACGTCGGAGCAGGAGAGCGACTGACATGAAGGGAATCGCCGGGTCGTGCGGGTTCGAATCCCGTCCCGGCCCCGGTAGCTGGACTCACAATCCAGGGGGAAAATGACGGATTTGTTCAATAGCATGTCCGTTGAAAGGTCCTGGTAAATAAAAGTGGCACAGTTGGAGTGCGCCTGAGTTGATCAGTGTTCAGGTCGTACTCCGTAGGCGGCAATAGATTTCCCTGCGGTCCCCCATAACCCACCCGTCAGGGCCGTCCATGATCACCTCGGTGCTGTGGACGTTAATTCCGACTGAACTAACCAACCAACCTTTCCCATATTACTTATTACTTTCGTTGCAGTTACTCCGAGTCGGAGTCAGTCTATTGTAGTTTGTTTATGGTAATTAGCCGGGCAGATGAGCGGAGGACTGAGACGTGGAAGGAGAAGTGGGGCGGTGGGCCGGTTTCAGTGGAGGGGGCGGGGCGAGAGGGAGGACAGGCCGCGAGGACCGGAGGTTTCTGCAATGCAAGTGCATTGAAAGATAAATTTACGGCTATGATCAGCAAAAAGTTAACCGTCGCCGATCACTTCTTGTGCCAGAAGACGTTGTTAAAATCCAACCGTAAAAAGTTAAAGAACTGAGAAAGTGTATTGATAACGACTTGCAAATAGCCACACAAACAGCAACAACAATCAATAAACTCAGTAAAACACATAGCCGAAGGTTTCATGTATGTTCTTATCATTTCTCATATGCATCTGTTCCCTTCACAGGCTATGGTTGGGACATTTATTTTTCATGGTGAGTATCGATTTACGACATCGATATCTTCTAATCCACTATCCATATGGAAGTAAATCAGTACGCGGCAGCGGCCGCACCATGGAAGTGAAACGAAGCAAAACAATGTGCAGTACAGTACGTGTATCTTGTGGAAGTGCAAAATCCAACTGAAGGTGTCTACCACCCCTAGTCGTTTCCTGTTCGTCTTGTCTAAGTAAGTAATGATAATACAACAAAACGTCTTTTGAAATGCAAGTTCCAACGCGTCTCAGTCCTGCCCTTCCTAGTCTTCACGAGTGTTTCTTGTTTAACTCATTCGCGGCCAGCCGCATCCGGATGCGCGGCATAAGAATGAGTTAAAGCAATGTTAATTTAACACAATCGGCCTTTTGAAAATTCAGATCACGCTCGTTTATCTCATACACAACCCGGTTCCTCGATGAGACTGCCGTGTGAGACAGCCCCCCCCCCCTCCCCTCCCCCCCCCCCCCCCCCCCGCCTTCCATCATCAAAATGCACATAATTATTTGCATGAGCCTTCAGGTCATGATAATCTGTATATATACACGCTTGCTGAATGCTCATTATGCCCACTTTGAGTCCGAAACAGTCTGTTAACCCTTTGGGTGTGAGTAGTGGTTTTAGTCGCGATGATGTCTGCAGGAATTATCTCGACTTAAACCGCCGCTACCCGGCGACACTGGCACCCAAAGGGTTAAACATCCCGAACGAAAGAGAGCGAAGGAAATAGCCGCCGGGTCGTACATTTGAGTCCCTTTCCCGACCGCGGAGGCTGGGCTCGTAATCCAGGCTTGTTCAACTCCCACAGTCTCTCAGATATGTTGAATCAGCCAATAGTTTCCGGCAGTCCTTAAAGACGCATTTATTCCTTTAAACGTGCATTCACCGTTATAATTTTTTTCCGGCGTCGTCAGTGAGAGCTGCCTAGTGTATCCGTCATTAGTGTTATGGTACACGCCGGTATATCTTTTGTGTGTGTGAGCATTTCTTGTTGGTGTGTTCCCTCTGCTAAGCTTATTTTCCTTGTATATCTTGCTGCGTGAGTGTGTATGTTAGGGAATATATATATATATATATATATATATATATATATATATATATATATATATATATATATATATATATATATATATATATATATATATATATATATATATATATATAAACCCAGTCCAAGAAAGCATTCCCCTGAAGAAGCCCTCGCTGAGAGGGCGAAAATTTGTGCATAGAATAAAAGTGTAACTCCTTCTAAACTACGTGGTGTTTGTGGATCCTTTCTTTAAGTATATATGTATGTTGTAGGATGCAAGGTGTATGTATGTATGTTAATGTGTCATCTGTAAGGCGCTTAGAGCTTTTCTATCGAAAGTATAATAAGATCAATGTGACTTTTTGTTCACTCTGTAGCTGTTATTTGAAAGCCAGACCAAAAAGTGACTGCCAAGTGTGTAAAATGTAAAGAAATAACCAACAACAAAAAAGAAGAAAAAAAAACATAGAAAACTTAGAAAACAGAGATCCACAGTATTACTGGTAAACCGGGAAAGAAAACAACAACAAAAAAAAAAACCGAAAAAAAAACACCCAACGACGGTATGGCATTGCACGGGTGCCGTGTACTGGACACTGGGCTATTATCAGCAGTGAACCAAAACAGAAAGTAGAATGAAAAAAAAAGTAACGGATCAAGGGCCCCAGTTAACTAGTGTGAGCTGTTTCGGCGTGCTTAGTGTCCAGCTTAATACATGTATCACGTTTCCAAGTTCGTTCGTTCGTTAATTAAAATTTCATGTCTCTATGGCATCAGAGATGATCAGGTTTACTTTGATTTGAGCGATAGCAGTGTTACTATGGGGTTTCAATAACCGAAGGAGAAATTTATTTTCATAGATTATTAAGATTTCTGCCACTATATTTTAGTTATAGTATATAGTATTATAGCTATAGTATCTTCCGATCCGAGAAGTTGGAAAAGTTGATCAGTCTATTATTGCGTTAGGCCAAGGCCTACCAGTCGCAGCGTTTCCAAGTCGTCTGATACGTACATATTATATCGGTGCATAGATCAGCCACTAAAGTTCAAGTTTGGTAACTGCACACCCCTTCAGCCGTCATACTCGCGCGCGCGCGTGCGTGCGTGCGTGTGCGAGAAAGAGAGAGAAAGGAAAGAGAAAGAGTGAACAATTTATTAACCATTTTAGCCCTGGATCCCTATAGCAGCAGATGGCCTGACTATGATAATTCAAGGTAGTGCCAGATTAGCTTGACGCCTTCTGGCGCCAAGCTGATCTGGCACTACCCATGAATTATCGTGGTCAATCCATATCCTGCAACTGGTACGTAGTCGTTAGGCAACACCTCCAAAATTTAAGAAATGGGACCTTGGGGCTAAAAGCCGGGTTAAAGTACAAACAATTAGGCATAATATTGCCTGTCTTACCGGCGGGCTGTCCTGTTAACTCTTAAAATGCATGTATGCAAAACTACCTAAACGCGAAAGAATAGTTTATAACAGTTAGTATTGAATCTAGACGGCAGAAATACACTTCGAGAAATAGTTCAACACAATTTGTTTATGATTTAAACTGATCGTCTACTAGTAATGACACTCAGTAGTCGATGTTCAGAAACATGTTTGATGGGTTCGTTCGTTTTTACAGAGAGTCAATTTGTTTATGTGAGGCGGAGCTGGGGAGCTCAGATGGTAGTGCGTTCGAATCTCGTCCTATCGTAAGTTCAAACCCAGCTGCGGTTAAAATTTGTACAGATCTCTTTTCGGTGCCCCGTCTTTGAAATCACCTTTGTGGTGGACAAAAGACGTTAAGCAAACGTTTAACGTTTTTGTTTACGTGAGGCTCTCATTTCAGCTGGTCGTCTGCTAGCTATGACACCCAATAGTCGTTAGTAAGTTAGTTATTTATGTTTAACGCCGAGCAGGCAACTAAGGCCATCTCAGTCACGGCGGCCCAATAATCGAGGTTCATTGTTTCGGAGGAACAATTTGAGGCAGAGTTGATGTTTCTGACACGCAGTTAGCAGCATACATTTAGTTGAGGCTTTTATATACCAAAGTGAAATAACATAAACGCTTTTTTGCAGTATGAGAGAGAGAGAGAGAGAGAGAGAGAGAGAGAGAGAGAGAGAGAGAGAGAGAGAGAGAGAGAGAGAGAGAGAGAGAGAGAAGAGAGAGAGAGAGAGAGAGAGAGAGTGAGAGAGAGAGAGAGATCATCTAAGTGGTTGAGTAGTGCGAAACGTTGATGTTGCCAGTATACCGAAAGAAAAACCGGGACGGCGTAAAAATACCGTTCAAATACTCTCGTACTGATAAGCAGCTCTATTGGAAAGGAGCATAAAAAAAAACAAACCACGTTTTAAACTGGTTTACGCTCGTCCTTTCAAAGTGCTTTTCTTTTTTGGTTATTTATTTAACTGATTTTTGACCTTTTTTTTTTTCTTTTTTTTTTAAATTTCAGTTCCGCCTTCACTTTTAGACCGTTGGTTTTTTACGTTATGCTGTGGTTTTTCTTTTTGTTTTACTCTTTGGTTGTCGGTAGCGCTATTTGTGTCGCAATGACTCCTGTATGAATCATTGCGGGCACTGAAAAAGCGCTACCGACAGCCAAAGGGTTAGGCAAGTCCGAAATAGCTCAGGCGGTTAAACGTCGGAGCAGGAGAGCGAAGGGAATCGCCGGGTCGTGGGTTCGAATCCCGTCCCGGCCCCGGTAGCTGGACTCACAATCCAGGGGGAAAAAACGGATTTGTTCAATAGCATGTCCGTTGAAAGGTCCTGGTAAATCAAAGTGGCACAGTTGGGATGCGCCTGAGTTGATCAGTGTTCAGGCCGTACTCCATAGGCAATAGATTTCCCTGTCCCCCGTAACCCGCCCGTCAGGGCCGTCCATGATCACCTCGGTGCTGTGGACGTTAAACCCGAACTAACCAACCAACCAACCAAAGGGTTAGTTGTGATTAAATCACTTGAGTTGGGACGAATGGCTGGTTCGCTGGTTGTTGTTTCTTAAACCTTTATGTCTCTCGCCACAGCGAGGTGATTGCAGACAAGTGAGATATTGTGGCTATAGGATGAGATCACAATGCGCAAATTAAGGGTATCGCGCACGAATGTTGGTTGGCTGGCTGAATCATTATAGCTGTTTGACAGATTTTCTTGCTTGGTTTCCATACCAGGGGCTGATCAGTTACCTCGAGGTGGGGGGGGGGGGGGGTTCCTACTATTTGTTTGGGACCTTCAACCTGATACAAAAGACCGCCCCGAAACTAGACCTTGCTTCCAGGGGCCGAAAAATCGGGGTGGGGGGGGGGGGGGGGGGGAGGCGGAAGAGGGGGAAATCGGGGGTGGGGGGGGGGGGGAAGGTGAATGCGTGTTAAGACTCACTATAAAGGGACTTTGTTATAGCATTTTTTTTAATGGGGAGGGGGGAGGGGGGCGGAATCCCTGGACCCCCTCCCGCCCCCCCCCCCCCCCCCCCATATTGATCAGTTGGTGGGGTAGAATTACAGGGTACGTTTGTAAAAATGGTCTGTATGAAGAGGTTGCGTTGGTTGTATTTCCACAGAAAACGATCTATTATGTTTCATCCTTGGACATAAAGAAATCAATTAACTGGTTAGGATATTTTTAAAAAAGAAGTCGGTATTACTATTATGTAATAAAACAGGAGGTCGGGATCTCAAGCAGGAGGTTTGCTTGTTTGCTGTTTAGTTAAGAGAATAATAATTTAATTAATAGTATTATGGGACGTTTCCTTCATTTTGTCGTATAAAAAAAAATTGCATGTTTCAACTCGAGGACATCATGTTTTATTATGTTGAGGCGGAGATCCCTCCCTTCTCGAGTCATCGATATAATTATACACACTGGTTGCCTCAGTCTTCCCACATGATTCGCCACCCCGGTAGCGAATCAAGAAAGATTCGTGTGTGCCACGCAAAAGATGTGCAGCATTTTCTCACGTTCAGCTGAATTAATCACTGCACCTGCAAATGCTCCTCGCCAGCCTCCACCTTTTTACCAATACCCCAATCCTAGCAATTTTCGAATTAAACATCCAAAGAAAACGATCGCCTTTTCTCTCGATGACGCAACCATGGTCCAACAGTCTGAACCTCAAGTCACGCCGAATTTCAGTTGTGACCTTTGATGAGCGGCGCTTCAGTCACGCCACGTGGACTTGTCCATGGCATGTGATGACGTGCGACAACTCCGCCAGACTTCGAGGCACCGAGGTTTGGGTCTTGGGCCGTGTGTGACTGAACACCATCGAGTTGCGAGAAGCATAGATTTCCATGAGCCCGCGCGCCATGCGCGGGCTCACGAGAATCTGTACTGCTCGCAGTGTGTTACTTATGTCTGTGATCTTCAATGAGTCAGGCAGGCGACGAAAAGGATCGGTCTGTGAGTTAGGGTCTTGCGGAGACACTACTAAGAAGCCTCGCTGAATACACAGAGTACAAGAAGAAACATAGATCTTTATGGGCTCCAGGGGCGTCATCAGCCGACCGTGGGGCTAACCTTTTTACATCCTTGTCCTTCAGGGTGTGTTGAGACCAAAGGAGATTGTCGGACATCGCAATGTACTAGTCGGGGATGGCCAGTTGGGCTTTAGGACGGGCGGCACCGGCAGCCATGAACCCACGAAACGTCCCTTCTGCAAGAGACATAGATTCTCATGAGCACCCGCATCCGCGGGGGCTCATGAGAATCGATGTCTCTTGCTGGTGTTTTGTACATCGTTGTCACGTTTTCCGTCGTGAGGAAGATGCCATCAGGAGTTCAGTATTGGGTAGTTTGCAAACACCGCGGCTTCCAACCTGCAAAATCGGCTGAGGCACATATCCTCAAAGACGTACGCATGGGTTTATGACTTAATGGATGCAGCTTGTCAAAGCTTTATTTTTAACCCTTATCATTCGAAATATACCAGAGTGAGAAATAAGTTTGACTAAAATAGTTCAAGGGTTGTGCCAGGCGCCAAGTTATTCTGGCACCACCCTTGAACTAAAGGGTGTATATCCTATCTGTAAGTACTATAATGTAGCTTGCATATGGCAGTGTACAAATTTGAAGCTTTTAGCCTCAGTATATGGGTTAATAAGTATGTGTTCCTGACCGTTAATCAGGTGAAATCGTCAGACTCCGCAGCGCCGTGTCAGTTCCCACAGGTTGCCAGCAGCTCTTTCCCACCCAAAGGTCAACCGAATTACATTTCTATTAAGACTTTGTCTGATCAGTCATAACCCTTTTCATCCTGATACACCCATTGTTTGACATAAAGTTGGCGATGATAGTTCAAGGGTGGTGCCAGAATGTCGTGACGCCTGTGGCGTCAAGCTATTCTGGCGCGTCAAGACCACCCTTGAACTAACACGGTTGATCTCTCTCCTAGCATGTAATGTAACCTTCATAAGACAATACACAAATTTTAAAACATCAGCCTTATGATGCAATGCACATAATTTCGAGAAGATGAGATATCGTTTCATGCCAGTTGCGTTTTGTTTCACTATCGTGCATATCAGTCGAGAAAACAAATGCAATTGTCTTTGGTGTCGTTTTAGTCACACTAGTCATGGTGCCATTAAGAATATAAAATATAGCGTCTTGAAAATATAAAATATAGTTTCTTGCTGGTTGTAAAAGCTCTCGGCCTTGAATTGTGAGGGGTGCTTGAAATGGTCACTGCCGTCACCCATCGGACGCTGCCGTCACCCCATGAGCATTGAAACTATTTGGCTGTGGACGTGAAAGACCCATGACGATGACTGCAGTGATCAACGTTGGCGGAAAAGCGCAGCAGGCAAGCGCGGATTTGAACCAACAATTAGTCAAGTTTCACACCCCCATAATAAACCGGCAAACCGTCCAGTTCACTGGACGTCTTCCTATAATCAGCACCTTCACGGAACTCTTCCACGTGTAAGAGGCATAGATTCTCATGTGCCCCTGCCGCCGAAGGGGCTCACAAGAATCTGTACCTCTTACTGAAGATAACAACTCGCGATTCCTTCATCGTCACTCTGTTATAAAAACCCTGCAGAGTTTATGTTGCAGCCTCAGTGATTCTCATGCGCCCTTGGGGCCAGCTCCATGAGCGAGCTTACTCCTGCACCAGGCACTGAGCAAGGTGCGCCGCTATAACGCACCTTGCTTAGTGGCTGTTGCAGGACTAAGCTTGTTCATGCAACTGGCCCCGGCTTCTAAAGAGGCTCGTTAAAATCCATACATTTTGCTTCTAAAGAGGCTCGTTAAAATCCATACATTTTGCTTCTAAAGAGGCTCGTTAAAATCCATACATTTTGCTTCTAAAGAGACTCGTTAATATACATACGTTTTGCAAGTAAAAGTGTATGCGGCCCACATCGGAGTTTCTAAATGGCATTTCAAAACTTAGACCGCCATCATCGGGGGATTCGAGTCAGTACTCGTACTTGCGGCCCCACTCGGTGCAGAGTTAGTTGAAGCTAACTGAAACTGACACAGATGTGCATTTGTATTAATTGTTGGCAAGGCTACGCGCTTCGTGGATAATGATTTGTTTACCACCTGGCCGAAAGTCTTTGGCAAAGACGTACATTCGCTATTATGACAAGTGTTATTGCTCGCAGGGTGAACAATGAAGCTCTGTTTTTGAGAGCTGGATGATTATCATCATAGTGTGGCTAGACCAAGAAGGTGCCAAGGTCTTAGCGGCCACACTGGTTGTCACATCAGCGCAGCGATTCGATGGAGACAACCACTGAGGTTGTGGGTCTACGCCAGGGTTCAGCGCCATTTCGTCTAGCAGGTATCGACTGTCACAGTATTGGCAGAAACATTGTTTCCGCTTTTATAAATGTATTGCAGTATGTTCTGTGGATTAACGCCCCATGAGGTTCAGTGACAAGTCGCATGTGACGGAACTTGGGTGTGATTTTGCCGCGTATGTGTCAACACTGACTAACGTGACAACAAAATCTTACCGCGACTGTCCCTAAATCTAGGCGCAGGTATCCGCAACATTGAAAAGCCTGTGGTATAATTTATTAACCCATTCAGCCCCGACGCACTACAGGTGAGATGGGTCGACCATGATAATTCAAGGGTAGTGCCAGATTAGCTAATCTGGCACTATCCTTGAATTATCATGGTCGATCCATCTCCTGCAACAGGTGCATAGTCGTTAGATGACGCCTCCAAAATTTGGGATATACGGCCGTCGGGCTGAATCAGTGGCACTGGCTTCGTTAATTCGACTATTTCCCCAAAAAACAAACAAACTCGTAGATGTTCCAGGAACATCGACTCCAATTGGTTTCAGCAAGAGGTATAGATCCTTATGAGCCCCGCAATTGCGGGGGCTCATGAGGATCTACACTTCTTGCAGTTGCATGGTGTTTAGATTTTCTCGGCACTGAAAGGGTTAAACGCTTCATTTCCCGGTATGTTAACCCCCCCCTCCCCCCCCCCCCCCCCCCCCCCCCCCGCCCAACAAAAAACAAAAACAAACAAACACAATAATTGACAGCAATACAATGTTTATTGTCCGTTCTATTGTCTTTTCACACGTGGTCTCAGTCTCACTGCTTGTCTCCCTCGATTCGCCATCTGCCGGGGGAGACAAGCAATGTGTTGTGGGCTATGAACATTATGACTCGATCAGACAGTCGCTGTAAATGTGCATGATAGACCATGATGTCACTTCCAAAGCTCGTACACGTGAAAGGTCGAAACAGAAATTTCTTTCAATGAAATAAAAGCAAAATGATGGTAGTGTTTGTACAATAAGTGTGACTGAAACTGACAAGAAACTTAAATGATATTATAAACTAAGGCTAGCAAAGCCGACGCCTTCCTTAATGTGGTGCTGAGGGGGGGGGGGGGCGGCGGGGGGGGGGGGGGGGGGGGACGGATTTGTTCAATAGCATGTCCGTTGAAAGGTCCTGGTAAATCAAAGTGGCACAGTTGGAGTGCGCCTGAGTTGATCAGTGTTCAGGTCGTACTCCATAGGCAATAGATTTCCCTGTCCCCCATAACCCGCCCGTCAGGGCCGTCTATGATGACCTCGGTGCTGTGGACGTTAAACCCGAACTAACCTAAGAAGCTGGGCCCACGCTACCAGAATTTGCCACTAGCAATGTGTGGTAAGCAACAATTTGCCACCTGCCACATCGGCTTCCTGGCACACGTATCAATGTGCGCGCAATGTGTTGCTGACTGACCTGCCATTACTATATATGGAACAGCTCTCAAGGCGCGCCCGGTTGAAATATTCGGAGCTGCAGGAGTCCCATATGGCATGGGAACTCTCGGACAAGGTTGATCAATTTACTCACTGGAGACGTGCCGCATACGGATACGCAGCTATTAGCAGCGTTTTCACATGCGGTGCGTCTCCAATGAATATTACAGTCTCAAAGCCGTCGGCCGTCGCTCAGCTTCTCCGCCATTTTTTCCGGCTCGCCGGAAGATGAAGAAACGGGAAGTGGCGCAAGAACACCGCTGATTGGCTGAGAGGCGGCAACATTGCTCGAGCCTTGCCGGCTACCACAAATGAATAGACTCGGTTTGTATCGGGTCGCAATTTGTGGCGGCAATATTGTAGGCGCCCCTAATTGAGGCGGCAACATTGCCGCCACAAAATTGCGCCCGGCAATAGGTGTTTGTGGTAGCGTGGGCGAAGCTTCTAACCGTTTGTCTTCAGTTTCTTCGGCTCAGCCGCCTAGGAGGCAACTGAAAGCCGCACTGATGTCCCGTCAGGTTTACATTTATAGGCTATAAAAAAGACCAGTGATATAGGCATAGACTGAGTCTACTCTATTAGCAGTACTGAATAGGCGGCTCAAGTTTTGCTCAGTATAGGCTATGATAATGGAAAAGCGCACAGCTCAGATCATGGGTACCTTGGGCTATTTGAGTAAAGGAAAGTATATTTCTGCATAACAAATCAACCTACCAAAGATTTGCCAGTGTAAACATGTACACAAAAGATGTAGGAAGCAAACTAAAGCAAATATAGAACAATCACTGATTTGTTTAATGGTTTTGTGAGCGCCTAAAGTCCGAAAACGCACGAAAACCATTTTGTTACAAAACATGGCCAGGTCACTCTGCTTTCTATGAATAAATGTCTTTCCTGATTCACCATGTGTTGTTTGGTGTTTTGAATATACAGACCATAGACTTTTTTTGTATATCTGTACCTCCATTTAGGTTATCCATGTACTTACAATGCAATAGTGACGTAATTAATTTTCCCTTCTGCTCATAACGCGTCGTGTCACTGTTACGATTGTGGTTGTGTTGTTCAGTGAGAGCATGCATGTGTTAATCGTAGGAAACGATCCGATATTTATTTGAGCTATCATGGTTGCGAATGACGTACCTTTTCAGTGAGATTCTCTATCGTTCGTGCATGATAGCGGAATTGGTTTTGTTATGATACGCTAAGATTAGTCCGGAAGTTTCTAGCGAAGTCGCAAGGAGAAGAGCGGTTGATTTTTGGAATGCGTAGTTTCGCTGAGAATAGATTAGAACGATGAACGAAGAAGATTGGATTGAAGACCAGTGTTGTAGCGTGGAAGAGGGCATGGCAAACGGCAACAGCAAGAAGGCTTATGAAACGCTAAGGACCCTCACCAAGACTCAACAGCGAACAGCCACAGTCATCGAAGACAGCAGCGGCCAACTCCTTACGGAAAACACTGCTGTACTAAACAGATGGACTGAGTACTGCCGAGACTTGTATAACTACAAGGCTGAGCCAGACACCAGCATCCTCCAAAACAACCAGGCTGGGGCCAGGAAGGCTGAAGACCTGCCAGTGTTAGCTGAAGAGGTGGAAGCAGCCGTACGCGGCCTGAAGGGAGGAAAGTCTCCAGGTGTAGACAACGTACCTGCTGAACTGTTGAAACATGGAGGAGAAGTAACAACGAAGGTCCTCACTACACTCTGTCAAAAGATCTGGGAGCAAAAGAAATGGCCAGTAGAATGGAGACAGTCTCTAGTGATCCCGCTCCCCAAGAAAGGAAACCTGAAACAGTGCCAGAACTACAGAACTATCAGTCTGATAAGTCACCCTAGCAAAGTAATGCTTAGAATCATTCTCAACCGCCTCAAAACTTTCGCCGAGGAACTGCTGGCAGAAGAACAGGCTGGCTTCAGAGTTGGAAGAAGCACTGTAGAGCAGATTTTCAACTGCCGCGTCCTGATCGAGAAACATCTGCAGCATCAGCGCGAACTCTACCACAACTTTATTGATTTCAGGAAAGCATTTGATCGCGTCTGGCACGACGGACTCTGGCAAGTCATGAGATCGTTCAACATAGAGGAGGGACTGATCCAAATGATAGAAGCGCTTTACAAGAACGCCTGCAGCGCGGTTCTACTTAACAATCAGTCAGGCGAGTTCTTCAGGACGACGATCGGTGTCCGTCAAGGATGCCTGCTCTCTCCTGTCCTTTTCAACATATTCCTGGAGAAGATCATGCAGGAAACCCTCCACGACCACCATACTTCAATCTCTATTGGTTGCAGATCCCTGTGCAATCTTCGATTCGCAGACGACATTGACCTCATGGCAGGCAGCAATCATGTGTGGTATATCGGGCAAGATCACAGAATTTGATGTACAGGCCCAAAACCACTAAAGATTCATCAGAAATACGGTTTCTACCTGTTATTAAGCAATTCCGGCCAGACATATGAGCGAAAAGGGTGGGTTTAAAACATTAAACAAAATGTAGGCCGGGGTTACCGTTATGCGCAGACGGAAGATACCATAGTAGCCGGTTTTGAAGTTTGCAAAGTAGGCCTAATCACATCAGGGGCAATCTTGAAATGTAATACATGATACTTCAAGGCCGCCTATAATAACACTTTTACAGTTATTATTTTGTAGTCATCTGAAAGTCACTAGCGCTCGCGAAACTATAGGAAGATCGACAAAGACCGTAGCCGGATTACTTACTGATTCACATAGCAAGAAAGCGACAAATTTCGGATGGGCGGTCAAGCCAAGAACTATATTTTCTTGTCCGATGTCAATTCTACTTAGGGGTATCTTGTCTCTCTTTCTCTTTCTTCTCTTCAATTCCGAGTCTGTCATTGTCGGCCGGCGCGAGTCGACTGATAGGCCTACTTTCTGTTTTTCTTCGGCTGGTTCATCAGTCCGCCATCTTGTCTCTGATTGGTTATAATTATGCAGATGACCTAAGGTCGTATAGAATAGTTATGACGTCAGCTACCTGATTGTCTATCGGAAACAATCTTTTGACTAGGTATAGTCACAGATTCCGGTGGCCGCCTCTTTCGCTTTGAACGAACGAAAGAAAGCATTTGGTGGGACACTGTCTAAGTGGGTATGTATACTGAAGCCCAGTAAAAGCTTTTTGCGAACTGAAGCATTAAAAAAGGTCGGTCGTGCCCCTTTAAGAAGTCTGGTCGCTCTGCGATTTCTTCTGCTACACCCCAGGCTGTGCTGCGCCCCAGCCCCTGTGCACAAAAACCTTTCCGGTCTCGAATAGTCTCGTAATGGTGGCTTGCCCCATGTGATTGGTGGATCATTTGGCGGCCGCGACATTTTTGCGAAAGCAAAACGTACAGGAAGTTGGTGCTATTTTTTTTTTTAAACACTGAGCTGTTACGCCGTTTAAATTCAATCTGTGCCGGCTACTAAATCACGATTTAAGTGTGTGAGTGTTTTGTGTTATTCACGGTAATTAGATATAAGCAATGGAAAAAAAGTGTGATACAGTGAAAGTGTGCAAACAAACAACATATACAAAATGTCAGACAAATTCACCTTGCATAAAGAAATAGTCACCTCACATACGTAAAAAAGTACTAGCGGGCCTGGGGACCCAACATCTCTGTACACAAGCAAAGTTTACCAAACGAGAATCATAAGTTGATAGAAGAAGTTGTTTAAAAAAAACCAGAAGGGACTCGGAAGAACACAAGGAATAAGAATGAATTTTTTGAAATACCTTTCAGTGTTTCAGTGAATTAATAACAGAAAACAACTAGATTTCATTATTTTTGGTATTATCAGTTTCATTCATCAGACTTTTAGGCTCGTGTCGCCGTCGGCCATTGTACGTCTGCACTGACTGTGACATCAGACACCACAAGGTGTTCCATTGGTCACGTGATTAATTCGAGACCGGAAGACCATTGTGTGCACAAGCTGGGGCGTGGCACAGCCGCCTGGGGCGTAACATTTCGTGGTCAATTTTTGTCTATCACGTGACCTTTCGTACATTCACTGCCGACGTCAAAGTTGTGTGTGCGTTTGTTGGACCCCTGTGGCGCATTTTGATCGCCGTCACGCGTGAACGGGCAATTGAAGTCGGAAAAGACTACCAGTGTCTTCCGCTCATCACGCACGGTACGCGAAACTCGGTTGCGAAAAAATGTCTCTAGGTCAACCATAACCAAACGTGTAGTATTTACAAAAACACTAATTATTGTAAAAAATATCCCGGGTCGTCTAATAATGGATGTCAGTGTTACGTGGTGGAGTCGTAGTCGTAGTATGATAAACACACCAGACGCACGCACGTAAGGTTCTTTTAAATAAACTTCATTCAGCTGCAACCCGTCACACGTGGCTTAAGGATGTAGGGTACACTGGAGTAACAGATCCAACAATATTTTAATACAGCGATGCGATCTCCACACAATGCATTCCCAAATGCACCAACACTGATACAATGTCTCCTCTGAAAATGTCAACACTGGCGACACAAAGTTTCTCGTACAACGTACACCACCGTTACGCTGCGTCTCTCACAATGTACGGGCCACGTACCTACGATAAACTGCGTGTCCCTACAACTGACAATGCATGACAATGTACACACGTGCTTCCTAGCACCAACTTTTATAGTAAAACAATTTTCCATAAAAATCCTCCGAATTTACACAAGGCAACCAATCAGAACGGAACACGTAACTGAAACTCATAAATGTTGATAAAAAATGAACTTTCTAGAATAACTACAATAGTCTACAAAAATTTGACTGCTCATTTCAGCCCCAATATCCTAGTGTGTAATGACGTCACACAAAAGTATGGTACACCGTTCACGACCTTTCATAACACGCAAAGAACGGCTGCTAAATTCACGCGCACAGAGAACAAATATGGCTAAAAATAGAGCGTCTATAATACTGTGTAGCGAAATGTTGTCTACACCTTTGACGTCACATGTAAGGTCACTAGACAGCGCGACCTTGCTAGAACGTTCTAATCTCATCATCATCATCATCAGTCCCTTGCCCGAACTGGGCGTTGGGGGGACTGAAAGGCAGCAGCAACAGACAGTGCTCTCCACTGAGTTCTATTTTGGGCGGTGGCAAGCAAGTCTGGCATCTCGAGTTCGGTCCATTCTTTTTTTTTTGCGACCCAACGCTTTCTCTGATGACCTCGCCGACGACTTCCTTCGAGAGTGCCTTGGAGGATAGTCTTGGACAAGGTGTTGTGTCGGGTCACGTGGCCAAACCAAGCAAGCTTGCGCCGTTTCACGGTTGCCAGAAGGGGTTCATGTGGGCCCACCAGGGAAGTGACGATGCTCCGTACATATTCGTTGGTCTTGTGCTCGCGGTACGAGATGCGGAGCAACTTCCTCAGGCACTTGTTCTCAAAGGCCTGGATTTTCTTTTCTGAGTCTGCAAGCAGTGTCCAAGTCTCACAGCCGTAGAGTAGAATAGACACTACGAGGACTGTGACTGACGTTCAGTATGCGGCGCACTGACCTGAGAAGATACCCGGCCAACACCTGTTCGCATCAGTTCACCTCATTTTTTAACGCCGGTTCTCAGTTGCTCCGTAATGCAAATTCACTTTCAGAAAATACTGATACTAACTTTATATATTTCTATCTTCAAAATATCTCTCAGTCTGAATTTTGATTTTTGGGCATCATCATGGTCAGCTGTGTACTGGTGAACACGGCAGCTGGCACCCCGCGGGCCATGACTGATCTGAGAGGCGGCTGTGCACAAAACCTATATTTCTGCAAGTCACGCAGTGTTCTGCATCCTTGATGACCCCTCGGCTCCCGGGACACTGACTAATACATAGTTGTACTGAACGAACATCACGGCTGTGACAACATTTCAGTCAGTGATGGTCCGCGGTCCGCCGACATGCGGCCTTCTGTTTCGGCACAGAGTCGGCCGGCGCCGCATCGTTTAGTCAAGTTTTTGGCGCGACTCCCGGCTGACTCTAACCTCCGGGTCAGTTTGCGTCAGTCCGCCGCTCAGCCTGTGCCGAGGAAGTTCTGATGTGACCGAGAAGGCCTACTTGAATTGGTTCAGTATTAACTCTTATCATACTGAGGGTAAAAGCTTCAAATTAAATTCATTGTACACTGCCATATCGCAAGCTACATTATAGTACTTGCAGATAAGAATATAGACCAATGGTTTTACTGAGTAGTCAAGGGTGGTGCCAGAATAGCTTGGTGCCTAGAGGCGCCAAGCAATTCTGGCACTACCCTTTAACTATTTTAGTCAAACTTATTTCACACACTGGTGTATTCCGAATGATAAGGGTTAAAGATAGTCATGGTGCCGAAATCACCCGGCAGTCATTTCAACCGCGATGAAACCGGCCGGCTTGATGCCGCTCGACGCACTAGTGTGTTTTCTCTGGCGGTCAATGAGTCAGTGAATGATGGTAACATGTCACGGCCGGACAGCCGCAGGGCCGGACCTGGGAAAAGTCGATGGGGGGGTTACAGATTCAGTATAAAGCGAAGGCGCGAAGCGCCGAGCCTTCTAGGGGGGTCCGGGGGCATGCCCCCCCCGGAATTTTTTTTTTCAAGGATGCAAAATGGTGCAATCTGAGCCTTGAAAAAGCCATTTGTGATGGTCTGGGGACTTTGAGCTTTTTGAACAATCGAACTGACAAACTCTGGGGTACAAAAATTATCACCTGCCCCTCCCTTAAATGAAAAAACACCCACACCCACACCCACACACACACACACACACACACACACAAACATTTATTTATCAACAGAGATGTTTTGTATACTATTATTATTCACTACTTTTCGTTGATCGTTAACGGTATAAAGCTTTACCTTGTAGTTTATGAACATCAGGGCCCTGCTTTCACTTCAGTTCAGTCTTGCTGCACTAGGTTCCTCGGCATTAGTACCATTTGTGAATTGTATCTTCTGGCAAAACAGTTCACTGCCTCTTTGAAGTCAATATCAACATCCCTGTGCACTTTCAGTAAAGCAAGTGCATTGAGTCTCTGTTGCCCCATTGTAGAGCGCAGGTAGTTTTTCAGGTTGCGCAACTGACTGTTTGAACGCTCACACTCGGCAGTAGTGACAGGCAGGGTGCAAAGGTTCTTTAGCATGATGAACAGGTTGGGATAAAAATCCCTGTCACAGTGTTTCAGTGCTTCTGATGCCGTGGATGGGATGATAGCTGTCGCATTCTCAGCAGCACTTCGCCATTTGCAAACCCACCGTTGGTATTCTGCATCAAGGGTAGCGTTGTCTGGTAGGTCAGACTCCCACAACATTGCCAGTGTCTTCACCCCTTCTGGAACCTGCATGAAACCATCCTGGTTGCAGGGCTAGAAATTAACTTTTTTCTTTGGGGGCCACCGGGCCCCTTGACTGAAAAATTTGAGGGCCCACAAGCAACTTTCGGGGCCCAACTTTGAAAAATAATGCAAACAAAAAACAAAAGAATTATTGACAATATAATAAGTAGAAAGTACAATTTGTCTGATAATCTAAAATAAAAACAATTGAATTTCCAATTTTGGTGAGTGATGTCATTTTTATTTGCCTTTTCTTTCACTTTCAAACATTACCAACAAAAAAGGGGAAAAACACACACACACACACACATTCAGTGACACACATATTCCAGTGACTAGTGAGCCTGAAATGGCCATTAAACAAAATAGAAAAAAATCAAGTGAGTCTCTTGTATAATACTTTTCAGTTTTGTGACTGAGTATTGCACAATACACATCATTAAATTTTTAATATGAGTAACCTAACAAAAAATCTGACCTCAATGCACAAAAGTTCAAAACAAAACCATGAAAGGGAACTAAACTTAACAGTACTCTTCCTGATAAACTAAAGTTAAACAAACAGATTTTGCCTTTTCTTTTTTTTTTTTTTTTTCAATCATCTATTCATATTACACTTATGTGCACTTGAGTTAACAGAAGTAAACTAAAAATACAATAACAAAAAAAAAAAAAATTTAGGGCACCGGTGTGGGTTGCTTCCCTTGGCCCAAATACGAACTGCCGAGTAGAGCTAGCTGTAGCAGACGAATTATTTTGCGGGCCAAGCGGGCCCTTCGTTTTTCAACTTTCCGAGCCCGAAATCAACTTTGCGGGTTTTTGGCCCCGGGCCCCCGCTAATTTCGAGCCCTGTGGTTGTCTATTAAAGTGCTTGGCACCAGACAGAGACCATCAACTGCTAGGTCAGCATTTTTGAACCTCGAGTCCAATTCGGTTGACAGGTGTTCCAAGAAAGGAATGGCAATGCTAATCTTGAAATATTCTTCTGGAGTGGCCGCAGGTTGGTTGTCACGGAGAGTCTGGCGGGATGCTTGACGAGGAACAACAACATCAGTTGTCAAAGCATTTGCCATTTTGCTGACTTCACCAAACCAGGCAACGAACGCTGTGTCGACATCTCTTCTAATAGAAGACATGCAGTTACTGACCTCTTTGATTTCCCTGTAGGCATCGACAACATCTTTTGTTCTTTTCTGGAGCTTCACTGTCAAGGGTTTTAAGTAACGCAAAACAATTGCGGACGACAACGAATGCAACGAGGAAAACACTGCTGCTCAAGGTGTGGAGAAAGCCAGTTGCCTTGGTCAATGTCTCACTGTCCCAATTGTCACTGTCTTCACACATTTGTCCCAAACAGTCGTGAACAACCAGGAAGAGAGATGTGTAAACCTCCAGTGCTTCATGTTTTTCTACCCATCTTGTTCTGCACAGATCAACAAGCTTTGTCTTTGTCGTGTCAGGCTGAGATGCTTCGATGGTATCTTCAAGTTTTCGTTGTCTCTTTGGAGAGTTTGAGAAAAACAGTGACAGTTCCCTCAGTGCTCCCATCATGTTCTTCACTGCAGGCAAGCCGCATGCTTTTACAATGCAGAGACTCAAGCTATGGGAAGCACAGTGAAAGTACAGTGCTTTGTTGTTCCTTGCTTGAAAACGTGCCTGCACTCCTTTAAACTTTCCTGCCATGTTTGCGGCCCCGTCATAACCTTGTCCTCTAACATTGTTGAAATCAAGCCCCCACAAGCCCAGACACTCAACAATCTTGTTGTAAAGTGTTTCACCTGTGGTATCTCTGCACTGGACAAAAGCCAGGAACTCTTCACGAACTTTCAGACTTCCATCGACGAATCTCAATATAATTGAAAGTTGTTCCCAGTTTGAGCTGTCTGTGACTTCGTCAGCAAGCACGGTAAACTGTTTTGCTGCAATAATTTCTGCAAGAATCTTGTTGCGGATCTGATCACCAAGAACCTCTATCAGTCTGTTTTGTGTACTTTTTGAAATGTATGTGGCCTTCTTATCGCATGTATCTAGATGTTTCCGGAGAGTTTCATCTCCTGCATTGATGCACAGATTCAAAAGGGCATTGAAATTGCTTCTGTTCTCACTCTGAAGAATGCCATCATCACAGTTGCCCCTCAGAGCTAACCCCTGTCTTCCACACACTTCAACAATCCTGAAGAGGCTTGTCAGAACTTGTCGATTTGCAGCGATGTTTTCTGCATTTTTCTGATTGATTTCACTGGCGATGCTCTGCTCTGGTTTATCCATGATTGTCAAAAACTGCTCTCCATTTGCCATTGCATCTTTGTGGTATTGTAATAACGAGTGCTTTTTGATCTGGTCACAGGCTTTATTCCAGTTCTTGCATGGCGTCTTCACAAACTTGCCCAGGTTTTCAGTAGACTTTGCAAATAATAGGCAATACTTGCAGTAAGCCCCATCCTCGAAAGGAGAATACACAAGCCAGGAGTACTTTTGCAACCACTCATGCTGAAATTTTCGGTTCTTGTTGTTTATCACTGTTGTTGGAAACTGAAAACCAGGTGATGGTCTCCAGTGTTGCCTTAGAAGATGCTCCTTGTCACGGCTTGACAGTGAAACGACTCGCGTGTGTTTCTTGAAAACTTCACCAAAATCGATATTTTTGTTGCTGGTGATCTGAGAGGAGAAATCTGAAGAGGAGTCAGAAAGCAGGCTCACATCAGGCTGGTTGGTCATTGGCATGGCAGAGGATTCAGAAAGCAGGCCCCCGGCAGGCTGATCAATGCTTGAGGAGGAGTCTGAAATACAAATAAAAGTTGGGTCTATGAGAAGTCTGAAATACTAAAACGATTGTGTGTGTACCTGAGAGAGAGAGAGAGAGAGAGAGAGAGAGAGAGAGAGAGAGAGAGGAGAGAGAGAGAGAGAGAGAGAGAGAGAGAACAATGAACAATGAACAATGAACCTTTATTTTCCAATGGTAGAAGTTATTGGTAACAGGACCAGTTTTCAAACTTGTCGTTGCTACATCTACTACATAAGTGACATAGACATGTAAACATACACATACCACACACTGCTGCATGCACTGCTGCATTCGCTTACGCACGCACGCACGCACCACGCACATACACACACACATACCCACACACGCACTCAGGTACGCACGCATGCACATCACAACCCGCGCATGCACGCACGCACACACACACACTCATGTACACCGCAATTCAGTACGCATGCACACACGCACGAACACTCACACACACACACACACACACACACTTACACACGCACGCACTCAGGCACATACGCACAAAAACAAACACACGCTCTCGGACACGCACTCCAGACATTCCTACCCGCATACGCGTACGCACAAAAATATAAAATGAGTAAAAATACAAAGTAAAGCAATAAACAAAGAATCATTAAGTACATTAAAGTTCATACAGCAAGGGCAAATATGTATGCAGGTGCTATCTCCCCCCCCCCCCCCCCCCCCCCTCCCTCTCTCTCTCTCTCTCACGCCGACACACACACACATACACACACACACAGCATGCACGCACGCACGCGCACACACACACACACACACACACACACACACACACACACACACACACACACACACACACAGAGTCACACATACTGAGAGAGAGAGAGAGAGAGAGAGAGAGATCAGAGAGAGAGAGAGAGAGAGAGAGACCTGCAACAAGATAATTACATTTAAAGCATATATATGTCTTCGTTTACACACTTCAGTCAAGCTTAGATATATATTTATGATCTGAAATAACAGCTTTTCTTTTTAGACCCCTCCCCCCAAATGATGGACAAAATCTTTGCTACCTTATGACTCGTAGAGTCTTCTTAGGCTAATGATAGCCAATGGAACACACCAGTCATTTTGTTTAATATTAATTATTAAATTGAAACCCTCAATCACGTATCAATTTCAGGTTGTATTTAATTTAATTTTTTTTTTTGAGAGGGGGGGGGGGGGGGGGCGGGGCAGTAAATTACTCACCAACACTGCTTTTACTTGTTCCCATGTCACTGTTTTGAACTCCACTGCCAGTGGTCTCACTTTGGGTTGATTTTTGTCTCTTTCGAGGAACTGCATCATCTGACGTTTAGAAAAACAACTTTTATTATTATTATTATTATTATTAAAGGTTTTCTTATATAGCGCTTACCTGTAAACAGCTCTAAGTGCTTTACAATTTACTCAACAACAACAAACAAAAAGAAAAAAAAAACAAAAAAACAAAAACAAAGACATAACATAAAAATTAAAACATGAAATTATCCTAAAAGCAACAACAAAAATGTAAAATAAAATAGAACCGTCTTTTCAACATCTTATATATGATTATGCATTGCAGGTGTTAACACGTCTACTACAATTTTATAATAATAATTTAATATAAAAAAACAGTGGTTTTCTGATTAGTTCTTAGCTTATTTTAAATTTCATCAACAAAAGGCCTAAGGGTGAATAATCTTATTTTGTAGCACGCTGTTCACAGGCATAGGAACTGTTAACAAATTTGCTGATTTTCAGCAGTTGGCAAAATTTCAGCACATTTTTATTTTCCATTTTATTATGTGAAAAAGGCAGTGGTTGGGATGCCGTCATGATGGCTTCTTGTCGTTCCAAAAACCGAAGTTGTCATGACGGTTTCGCACCCGGAAAGGCTATGTTGCCGTCACAATTGATGGCGACGCTGTCAAAGTGGTGTCAGATAGGCTATGGTTTCCATAGTCAGCCATCAAGACGGTTCTGTTCTGCTCTCGGAAGAGATTTACGTCACAATACATAGCTAGTAAGCTGCACTAGTGAAAACGATACCTTATAACTTAGCCCTTGGTTTTGTTATTGAAAACGATATTTTGCCGTCCAAAGATTTTTTTAATAAATATAAAAGCAATATTGATCATTGATGCCGATATCTTTATTCTTTAAATTGACATTTTTAAAGTTATATATCATAATACTTTGTGAAATAAATTTTAGGCTATGCATTACTTTAATTGTTACCTGTTTTGGTATTTTAATAAGTGGGGCTGTTTTATATCTATGATATTCATTATATGCAGCTAGTATCAGCTCCTACAGCATAGGCTACACTCACAGGAAGGAAGTACCGGCTCCATCGCCACGTGCTCATTTGAATCGAATTCGGAATGGGTGAATTTTACCTAGTTCTACTGACTACATTTCTTTTATGAGACAAAATTGGATTTAAAAATGTACCCACCTTCTGAAATGGAGCTTGATGAAAACCAGCATGACAGTCGCCTACTGCCATCAGCATCTGTTTTTTTCAGTTTCGGCATTTTCGAGGAGACGGCAAAAGTGAAGTGTTACCAAAGAAAATAGATCTAGATTTAAACTTCCCCCCACAAACCTTAATGACGTCAGACGTCTTTTCACTGATCTTTCTCGGAAAGACATGCACTGAAGGAAAGCAACTCTTTTGGGTACCTGGTCGATTCAACGGAAATCCATTTCAACGATGTTTTTGGACGATTCAACGATGGTCGTTTCAACGGATGTTCGTTACAACGAATTATCATAATTATCAACTTAGCGTCTTAATTAATCTTTCTAAAAAGTCGTTTTTGGGGGATTAGGGCTGTATCAAGGTGAAGGCGCTGGAAGAGGCTTGTGGCCAGAACAAGAAAATATGGCTGCATTTACTAATTTAGGGTTAGGGGTTGGGTTACTTGGTTGTTTCAACGGGAAAACGTTTTGGACGTTTAAACGGATCCCTTGAAATGGATTTCCGTTGAATTGTCTATAAATAACTCTTTGTGCCTTGGATCAAAAGTGACTAAAAACTGCAATGTTTTAAAAACAATAAAAAAATAATAAAACTTTGGAACTCCCTTTGCATAAAAAAATTCACTGTTCTTTTTTTTTTTTTTTTTTTTTTTTTAGTTGGGAGGGGGGGGTTCCGGAACCCAGGTAACCCCCCCCCCCTGGGTCCGGCCCTGAGCCGCCTTCACTCAGCAGAGCGACGCCCGCTGAGACTACTATTATTACAGTTCCAGGATCGAGCTTTTAATGTTATAAAGTCAATATATATGAGAGGTCGTTGATTCAGTGGCGGGGCCGGGGTGTGGCCGGCCGCTACTGACTCAGTGAGACGTCTTTTGCCGCGCGGGACCGGACTCTTTCATTAAAGGGCGGGGCAAAAGCATAAATCAAACTGTTCAATCGTGTAAATAAAATTGTTGACAATTGTCGGGACAGCAGATAACCGAACATTGTCGACAATGTGTTGGGATCTTAGCAGAGTTGGAAACTGAGCATCGAAATGAAGACAAAACCGAGTCCGGCCGGATCCAGTAGCTCACAGGTTCATCGCCAGTGTGTTTGCCCGCGGCAAAATAGCGAAACCGGATGGAGGTAGTAGGGTCGCGGAAGTTATGCGATGGAGTTCGCCGGCCCGGACGAAACACACAGATTAAATCTAAGCATAAAAGGTGGATGATCATAACTTTTACTTTGGTAGAACTGTTGAAAACAACATATTAATAAAAAATAAATCTCTGTAAAAAGTATGTAGGTTACACTGACTGAGCAAGGTCAATGACCTTCACCTCAATGACCCGATGCATGGCTGCCAGTGGGATTTGAGGCCAGCTGACCTTATATTATACCCCCCCGCGTAACATAGGTTGAGTGGGGTCGCAGAACTACGACGAAGCTTTGCACGTTCCCCGATACTTTGAAGAAAACATCGAACTAAGATAGCATGCTGCGGACATCGGAAAGATTCGCCACAAAGGCGCTACAGAAGCTTTTGCAAACGCCGAGCACCAGCGAAACTGTGATCTGTCGACGATGGAAAGTGTTGAGCGTAGAAAACATGAACCCTCATGTGAAAAAGATGGAATATGCAGTGAGAGGACCTATCGTTATAAGAGCAGGGGAAATAGAACAAGAATTGAAAAAGGTAACACCATAAAATGCATGTTGGTTTATTGTCATTCATGTGCCAGGCCATGCAGGCCGCTAACACGTACGGGGAAGAGATGTAGGGCCTAATGCATTGTGTAAGAGCAGTCAGCATTTTGTGTGTAAATTTTAATAGGTATAAAATCATTGCCTAATGATGGTGTATACAAAACTGATAGGTGCTGTCATTTGACGTTGTTTTTGTTGTCATCATATCTTGTACGTATGTACAGAAATACTGTACACTAAATGTTCATAATCCAGCACTAGACTTCTAAAACTGTTATCTTGTATCGATATCAAAGTATAAGATTTTGGAACATTGATCTGTCATTAATTTCTGTCCAGGGAGTTAAGAAGCCTTTTGCTGATGTAATCCGAGCCAACATCGGTGATTGCCATGCTGTGGGACAGACTCCACTGACGTTCATCCGACAGGTAATTTATATTGAAGCTTAGTGCAACAGCAGCTAGTGGTGGTTGATCATGTACTATGATGAGTTAGATTATTGTAGTGCAGGAACATACAGAAGAGGCCTGGGGGAGGGGATGGGATGGGGAGTGGCAAGTCCATCAATCTTAATGGAAAAGATTGGTGCTAGACAAAGATAACTGACACTGAAATGGTTACTGTAGTATACTTTTTCTGACATAAATGAATCTCACTGTGCTGTTTAAAAGTTCGACAAAGTGTGGATGTGTTGATTATTGAAGAGTTAAGTGAGTATAATTTCTAGACTAATGAATGTTTACAAAGAAAGACTAGAAATGGATTTTGAGTGTCAAAGCTCCTTACTACTATTACTAAGTACTATCTTAAACAGGGTTTGTGTTTCCTTATAGTTATACAGCAGTGGCTATGCACACACAGTGCAGAACTCATTCTGTTGATGTGCAGATGAGGCTGCTGTCAGAATTTCTTTCTTCTGGCAACAGATCATTTTCATGTGAAGTTCATTGTGTTTCTTTTATATTTTATGGGTACACTCAATCGAGAAAGTGGACAACCGACCACTTTAAGTCACGCTAAGTGACATTCTTGTAGGAAGCAAGACTTAAAAAGCCTTGGACAGTTTAACTCCGGACCATGTCCACGATGTACAGTTCAACACTTGATAGTGTACTTCATGTGTACAGTGTCTGAAAAGGTACTCAATTCAGCATAACTGACTGATTTGGGAGAACTCCTCAGATGCGTAGCTACAATCGTGAGATGGCCTTAGTTCCCTGCTCGGCGTTAAACCCCAATAACTAACTCAGATGCGTAGCTAGCTAGATATGTACTCTATTTGTGCAATGCTGAAGTGTGGGAGTTGTCCTCACAAGGCTGTATTACAAACCGTGCACAGATTGACCATGATAGTTTAACCCTTCCCAGAACTAAGTGGCTTCCATTTTATAGAATGGAAGTCACTTAGTTTTGGGAGGAAAAGGGTTAAGGGTGTCGATGAAATACTTTGTGTCAGGTTATTCTGGCACCACCTTAAATTGTCATGGTTGAGCCAAACCCTCTTGTGGTGTGTCAGGGCTGAATAGGAAAATAATTTCTCTGTTCAGGTTGTGGCCTTGTGTACATACCCAGAATTGTTCAACAGTTCTCAGTTTCCGTCTGATGCTAAGGATCGTGCGAAGCGTATCTTGGATGGCTGTGGAGGAAGCAGTCTTGGTACGTGGCTTGTTTTTTCATTTTTTTCTCAATGAAATGCCGATTCTGATTGTTCAAACGGTGCAATTGTGACATGGGCGTTGTCTTTTTTTTCCATGTTAGTCTATTGAGGGATTTGGCAAACTGGTGTATGCCCAATATTTAACTCTTTGGCTGTTGGTAGCGCTTTTTGTCATGATGATTTCTTCAGGAATTATTGTGACAAAGGGTGGCACAGGCAGCCAACGGGCTAACTTGTCCCATATACCTTAAGTTACTAGAATCATTATTGTGCACATGTTATGATCCAAACTCAGAGGTAATGCTTGCTGAAAGCCTCACCAGGTGCTAAGTTAATCAGGCACTGCCTTGTGTCATCACAGTCGATCCATTTCTTTTTCTAATGTACATTACATTTTATGCAGGAGCATACAGTGACAGTGCTGGAGTGCGAGTGATCCGTGAGGACATAGCTAGCTACATCAGCGAACGCGATGGCTTCCCCTCAGATCCTGACAACATCTTCCTCTCTACTGGTGCCAGCGATGGAATTAAGGTTTGTATTGTGACAGTGGTAGAAATAGACTGTTATGTTTTTCTGTGACAGATGTTATGAAGCAGCAAAATAAAACGCCGTCAAGAACAAAGCTGTCTTTATTAAAAAATCACTAAAGTGAATTTGCCCTACCTATGTATCGATGATCTCCTCCCACTGATTACCACCATAGTTAATGCCCCTCTCTCTACAGGTGCTGTGCCTACTCAGTTTAACTCTTAATCACCTATAAGAACATACACTGTCTATTCTCCTGTACCTAGAAGATAGTAAGAAAATTACTGAGAAAATGGGTTACTTCACCAAAGCGTCTATAACTTTTTTGAATAGACAGATATTTAAGTCTGGGTTTTTTTTTCTTAGCTGACATATGGATGGATAGTATTTTATGTTGTGGTGGAGTATAATTTGATACCTGTTTATATTATTTACTGTAATTAATTACAGGTAAATTAACTGAAAAAAATGTACCTTGATTATTTTGATATCTGTAAATGACAAACAAAAGACGTAAAACTGAAAAATGTATCGGTGGGCGAAAATATGAAAGTGTGTGATAGTGGAGTGAGATAATTTTACATTAGTGATCACTATTACCAAGCAATCCACTGATAATCCTAAAGGTAATCGAAGTGCACGTATCCCCGTCGGCGGATGTTGCTACAAATTGATCGCCAAGTTCGTCTGTTGGGCGAAAGTTTCGAACATTTCAGCAGGGAAATACTGATAAAAATAATCAAGTGGTGTCGCTTCCAACTCGAGTGGAGTTGTTGGGCCCACATATCGCGTGAAAGGCTGCAAAAAAGTCTGAAATTGGCCACTGATGCCAGATAGCATCGCCGCCGCCATCTTGCAGTTGTCGCCTCGGTAAACACTGCTGAAATACTCCGGTATTTTCGTCATCCCAGTCCGACAGATCGCTAGTATGTACACTAGATGTACACTAGACACACTTATGTCACTTTCCTTTGGCTCTGAAACTGGATAATTGCCAATTTACTCCGAAATAGCGGTAAACTCTGGGTCACTGTCGTGTATGTCGCCATGTTTGCAAACACGTGTGTTAGTGAGCAGCCAGGTGCACGGTCAAACTCTCCCAATTCGACACACACAGTGGCTTAGAGCGCATGCCCATTGTCTAAAGTTAGTTTGACCTTGCCCCCTACGGTATACAATCTCACCTTCTTCACAGAAGAACCCACCAACGTATCACATGACTTCTAAATTTAGTACCGAGGACGGGCGTCTATGGGCGCTTTAGGTAAAGACCCGAAGGGCGTTTACGGGCGTTATAGGTGATTAAGAGTTAAACATGCTGTTGTGACACCACTCTTGAAAAAGCCTGGACTGGACCCAAACGACTTGAAGAATTTTAGACCTGTCTCTAACCTTCCGTTTATTTCAAATATTTTGGAGAAGGTTGTTTTGAAACAGCTACAAAGCCATTTGTCTGGAAATGCATCAGTCGGCATACAGAAAGGATCACAGCACGGAGACTGCTGTGCTGAGCATCCTGGATGGTCTGCTAGTGAAGGCAGACAAGAGACTTGTCTCTCTCATTGCTCTGCTGGACCTCAGTGCAGCATTCGACACGCTCGATCATTCTGTTTTGCTGAAGAGGTTAGAGGTGACCTTTGGTATCCGTGGTACTGCCCTGGCCGGGTTCACTTCATATGTCAAGGATCATTCTCAGGCTGTTATTGTTAATGGCCAGCTATCTGCTTCTAGTCTTTTGTTGTGTGGAGTCCCTCAGGGCTCCATATTAGGGCCTGTTTTGTTCACTCTATATTCACAACCTCTGATGTAATTGCCACCCATGAGTGTGATTTTCACAAGTATTCTGACGATACTAAATTGTCAAGATGTAGCGCGCCTAGCCATTTCAGCTCCGCTAAGATGAGTGTACAGTGTTGTATAGACGACATCCTGTCCTGGATGACAAGCAACAAACTTAAGCTTAACACCGACAAAACCGAAGTCATGCCTGTTGGCTCTCAGTCTCGCTTTGGTCTGATTAACGGCGAGTTCGCAAACATTGGTGGCTGCAGCGTTCACTTTCAGAACTGTGTCAAATATCTGGGTGTGAAGATTGATTCAACGCTCTCCATGCATGATCACATCAGTAGCGTTTGCCGAGCTGGTTTCCTTGAGCTGCGCAGAATTTCTTCCCTAAGACCGTATCTCACAGAAAGTGCAGCGTCAAGACTTGTAAATGCATTCATTACGTCCAGGCTCGATTATTGCAATTCTGTACTGGCAGGTTTGCCGGCAGATCAGATTTCACGCTTGCAGATGATTCAAAACAATGCAGCGCGTCTCATCTTGGAGAAACGAAAGAGAGACCATGTTACACCTTTTCCGCTGCCAGTACAAAATTGCAATTTTCGCCTATCGGCATTTTGACGGATCTCTCCCGCCGTACCTTTCTGCCAAGCTGTCTGTTTATCAGCCATCACGCACCCTCCGTTCCTCTAGTGTAAAACTTAAAAAAATCCTGAAGCTTAACATGAAAACTGTCGGGGAGCGTTCTTTCTCCTTTTTAGCCCCAAGTGTGTTGAACTCCCTGCCAACTGAAATGTGGAATCTGCCCACATTGTCACAGTTCAAAGCTCACTTAAGGCCCCGCCACACATGCCGGTTGTGCCCCGATTTTGAAGCCGATTGCGATCGGATGACGTCATATATCCGATCCGATCCCAATCAGCTGGGAATCGGGTGTCTAGAACCTGCTCTATTTTTCCGATCCGAATCGGCCCCGATTGTAAGCTTCAACCAATCAGAGCGCGTCTCGCAAAGCATGTCGTTTCAGTTTGAAAATGGCGGAAGATCAGCCTTACCAACTTCGTTGCCGATGTATCGCCCGCCTCTTCCCGATTATGATGCAAAACTGCTGATAATGCAAGCACATCATCATCACTGTCAAAACTAGCAGCCATTTCGCTGAACAGGTACGACCTTGATCTTCGATTCAAACCGGTCGGCTAAAAAAAAGTCGGGGAATGTGTGGCAGTGCACACGTTTTTGTTGTCCGGTCCGATCACACTCCGATTCGAAACTGCACAAGAATCGGCCTCAAAATCGGGCATGTGTGGTGGGGCCTTTAAAGACTTTTCTTTTCTGTCGGGCATTTAACACTTGGCTCATCTTTAGCTAACTGTTGACTGCCTTTGATTCTGATCCTAGAGGAAGTGAATGTAAGGTGTTGGGAAGAGATGGGGTGGTTTAAAGTAGTGTATAATTGTGCGTGTGTCTGAGAGAGAGGGTGTGCTGTTGTGTATGCGCAGTGAGTCCAGTGTTTTCCTGGAGAACAGCGCTATACAAGAACTATGTATTATTATTATTTACTTGTTGGGTGAGATATATATATATATATATATATATCAGCTCGATGTAACCGTTTACCTTTAAACGGAGTATCCAGATTTGGAAAACCCATCACTAATCCAGAATGTAATTCATGTGATTGGCATAAGGCTGAAGATTTGTGTCATTTTCTGTTCGAGTGTCCAAAATATGCCCCTTTACGTAAAAAGTACATTCCACTGTTTTACTACAGATTCCCATCCGATCTTAAAGTTCAGCTGCTGTGTGGAAACCTACACGATAAACTGGTCTTTAAAGTTGCTATGTATATTTCAGGTTGCCTTAAATTAAGGAATTAGAGGGATTTGCTTTGAACTTTTCTTGTTTTTGTTTATTTATGTGCGCTGATGTAATGCTATATGAGTGTGTTTTACAACCACCTTCCTGTATTTTCTGGTTGTAAATTGTATTTTGTGTTCTTATGGGCCTGATGGCCTGCAAAAACTGAAATAAATTTATTATTATTATTATTATTATTATTATTATTATTATTATTATTATTATATATCAGCTCAGCATTAGTTTACCCAGACAGCCTTGCTGCTTTTGCTCTAATTGCATTTACCATTAATTATAGTTTAAGGGTAGCGCCAGGATTACCTTGGGACCTTGGAAGGTGCCAAGCTAATCTGGCACTTCCCTTGAACTGTCAAGGCTGATCAATCTACCAGTAATTACAGACACCCTCCAGAGTTATGAAAGTCATCTGATGTGAATATGTTGACCCCTTGTTTATGCTACAGATGGTGCAGTTAACCCTTATCATTTGGAATACACCAGTGTGTAATAATAAGTTTGGCTAAAATAGTTCAAGAGTAGTGCCTGAATAGCTTGGCGGCAAGCTATTCTGACACTACCCTTGAACTAAACCATTGGTCTAAATCCTTATCTGTAAGTACTATAATGTAGCTTGCATATGGCAGTATACAAATCTGAAGTTTTTAGCCTCAGTAGGATATGGGTTAACAAGATCAGTGGCTTCATTCAGGAATCATCGTGACAAAAACTGCTGCCGACATGCAAAGCGTGAAATGTGTGTGTGCCATTTTTGGCTCACGTGCGAAGCAAAAGTGAGTATATGTTCTGGGCCAGTGGTCATCTATCCGTCGTCCGTGGTATGTTGGCATTGTATCGGAGACTATTCAAGCTACAGTCTCAGTGATTAGGTTGAGTTTTGCAGTCAGCATTTTCGATTTTGAAATGTCGGCAGCAAAAAAATGGATGTTGTCGGTGTAGTGCAAAGTAGTGTGCAATGAACGAAGACAATACACTTGCTTAACGAACACCCTCTTTTAATGAACTAATGTCATCCTCCCATGCTCGGTCACCCCTGTAGCCTGTTCAGTAGGCACAGCAGCTTTGCAAGCCACCACAAAAAGTATACTTAATCGAGAAAAGGTTGAAATTGATTGGGTGCTTGCAAAGCGAAGCGCAGCCGCTGCGTCTACTGGGGCTACTGTCAAGTTATCAACTGCGATGTACATTTCTACCGCAATCACACGTGCCGTTTGTGGGCGTGGTCTGGTAGTCTGCTCAGTTGTCAAACTTGTCAAGACATCTTGGTAACTTGTCCCACAGACTCTCACTGTTTACCGCAGACTCTCACTGTTTACGTTTTCGCGGTGCTTGCCTGCCATTTGGTTACAGTCAAGGCTGTTTTCAGTTAGACTCAGTTTGAGAAACATGAGCATGAATGACACCAGTCTGAGGCGTAGATTTCATGAACCCTCGGGCAGAGGCGACTCATGAGGATCTATGCCTCTTTGCAGATGTTGATTATAATCGTTACTTGGTCCGCATCTACTTCCTCAGTTTGAGTAACACTATCAGATAAAATCTCAAGCAATATGCAATATGCATAGATTCTCATAACGCTCCTTAGGTGGTGAGGACTTTTGAACATCTATGCCGCTTGCAGACCTTGAGAAACTCGCTCTTGCACTAGTTACATTCGTCACACAGCCAACTATACTGTTATACTTGGTGTATAAAATACTAAAGGCAAGTATATTTGGCAATTTCGGATTTTTATTTCTTTTTTGCTATTTTGCAATCTGATGTAATCAGGTTTGCGTTCAATGACTTCCATTACATATAATATGCTTTTTTTCAGTAAACTGATGTACATGCAAGCACTGAATTACTGTGCTACAGTGAAGAGCACAATGCTTTTCAGCAACAAGAACCAGTTTTCTGGCAGAACTGATTCAAGCTTTAGTGTCCAGTACACCAACCACAACACATTTTTGTCAAATTGTCATAGACACCCCCTCCCTCCGCCCTCTCCTAGAAAACAACAAACCAAAGCAAGAAACAGATTGTGGTTGTCAGTATACATGATGTGGACTTCAACTACAAGACATAAACAAGCAAGATTGAGTAACTGATTGTGTAACCATGAAATAAGAATGAAGGTTATATGTGTGAGCACGAGAGACTAGTACATCAATTACAACATCTTACATTACAACATTTTGAACATCATTTAAAAATACGCATATCTCTGCAAAAATTACGAACCGGCAGCACTGACAACAGTACAGCCATTGCCATTGCCTTTGCTTCTATACACATCTATTATGAATACGTAAATTGCTGAACTTTGTGAAAAAAACTGGCTACAGACATCTAGACCTCGTCCGCTGCGGCACCCTCATACTGACTCCGCGGATCGAAATCAGTGTCAATGAGACCAACAAGAGACTTGGAATTACTGCAGCCTGGGGACTGATAAGGATGTATGCCTCTTACAGGCGGAAAGCGTTTTGCATCACGTTGGACCGTGTACCTAGTCAGGGCCCATGCTTGCAGTATTGTTTACATTTGCGGGGCAAGTGTCACCCATCGCTGTTGGCAGCTGGCCTCCCGCCTCCCTAATTTTTAGGATGCACTTTGTTTATTAAGGACTGACTGTGTAGGCCTACAGTGAACTAGAACATCATGCTAGCTGGCCGTAGCTCTCTCTCTCTCTCGTACAGGCAAACTAACTCGGCGTGGGTATCAGTGACTGTCCAAAAATGAATAAGTCATATGACCGGCTCACTGACAGAGCAATGCGTCATTTCAAATTTGTATGCTTCGATGACCGATGAGCATCCTATAGGCTGCAGTCTTCAAACTTGGCCAAAGGATACTTTGTGGCAAGACCTTTCTAAACATACCAAGTTCATTGACCTCACAAAGGTCAAGGTCATAGGGGATCAGGAAATATATCCAAAATAGCTATTTTTGGACATAGTTTATTTTTTTTCTCAAATACTATTCACAATTTCAAACCCAAACTTGGTACAAAGATACCTGATGGTAAAACCTTTATATGCACACTAATTTGGTTGATCCCTCGGAAAGGTCAAGGGTCACAAAAGCTCAAGAAATACTAATGGTCAAAACTTAAGGGCCACTTTTTATCGCAGACGCACCGACAACACCACACAAATAATGTAACAATACTTGGAGTCATTACTTTGCTAATTTATTCAGCAACAATTTTATTTAAGTTTTGAATAAATCAAGCAATTGTAACAACATCAGTACGTTAGAATGTTCACCCACCCCTCATTTGAAAAGTCATACAAGACTGGTCTGGTCAGTAGCGAGAGTACCCACCATTTGCAGCCAAGCATTCAATGCAGCGTTGTCGCATGGAGTTCACCAGTGTTGGGAGAACATGTTGTGGGATCGCTTCCCACTCTTGATGCAGGAACTGAGTCATCTGGGGGACGCCTTGTGGTGGGGGTGGTTGCTGACTACACGTTGCCCCAGCACGTCCCAGAGGTGCTCGATTCGAGTCAGATCAGGTGAACGAGCTGGCCACTCCATCCTCTTGGTGCCCCGTTGCTCAAGGTACTCATCCACCACACGGGCGCGATGAAGTCGAGCGGCGTCATACTGCAGAACAGCATTGTCGCCTATGGCTTGGAGGGCTGGTAGCGCAGTTCAGTCAGGGTGCCTCAGATGACTTGGAGGGGGGTCCTGCCTTCCCTGCTGAAGCCTGCCCAGACCATGACTGAGCTTCCTCCGTAGCGATCCACCTCTTGGATGCATCCATTCGTGAATCGCTCGCCCTGGCGTCGACAGACCCTCGCCCTGCTGTTGAAGGACACAGTGAACCATGACTCATCAGTAAACAGAACCTGAGTCCACTGGAGTCTTTTCTACCTCACATGTTGACAACACCAGGCAACCCAGGCTCTGCGATGAGCTGGAGTGAGGGGTATTCTCACTGCTGCTCTGCATGAAGCCAGGCCAGTTTCGCGCAGACGTCGGCAGACTTGTGCTTTTGCTGACGTTAACGTTTGCAGCTTGCATCAGTTGACGTCGCAGAGTGGTTGATGTAACAGGGTCGTCGTTCTGCCCTTCCAGTTTCTTGAAATCATGCCAGCAGCCTCTGGATTACTGAATGAGACACCCCAAGACGTCTCCTAACTTCTCGTCCGGAAATTCCATCCTGCAGCCATGCTAGCACCTGGCCTTGATCTACTGGCATTATCCTTCGTCGTGGTGGCATGGTTAGGAAAGTGGACAATTATGCCCCTACTGTACCAGTATTTGTAGCGAAACAGGTGCTCAGTGTTTACGACTGACCTCTTTAGAACGTGAATCACGACTTTACTGAGTTTTTCCACCTGCCTGCCATTGGTATGCTTGCCAATATCGCACAGCTTTTCACAAAAACTGACGATGTTTCACGTGCATTTGACACGTTTGTTGAAATTGATAAATTGTTGTCTATTGTTCCCTGTACAGTGGAACCCATTTGGATTGAAAGAACTTTGTATTTTATTAGCGTACTTGCGACGATAAACAATGACACAAAAAGTGGGGTGGCCCTTAAGTTTTGACCATTAGTATAGGTCCAAAATAGCCATATTTTGATAAAAGATGTTTTTTCTCAATTACTATTCACAACTTCAAACCCAAGCTTGCTACAGAGATACCTGTCAAGGGTCACAAGAGCTCAGAAAATAGAAATAGCCATATTTTGTCAAGAAATGTTTTTTTCAATTACTATTCACAACTCTAAACCCAAACTTGCTACAGAGATACCTGATGGTAAGACCTATCTATGCATACTAATTTAGTTGACCCCTCAGAAATGTCAAGGGTCACAAGAGCTCAGGAAATGGATAAAAAAATAGCCATATTTTGACAAGAATTTTTTTTTCTCAATTACTATTCACAACCTCAAACCCAAACTTGCTTCAGAGATACCTAATGGTAAGACCTATCTATGCATACTAATTTGGATGACCAATCCGACCCCCACCCGGGTCTGCCCTGGGGGACTTGGGTGGGGTTAACTACTTTTTAGTTCCCAGGGTCACCCTGGTCAGCCCCACAGGGTGTGTTTTTCCCTCTATTCTGGGGCATGTGTTTCTGTCTACCCTTGGTCCATTCATCTGTATTTGTCTTTTTAAAATTCTCCCAACTGTCTGCACTGCCTGTAGCTCTTGATATTGGATGTGTGTTGCTAAATGGTCTTACCTTTATTTAGGCCCCATGGCGTAGGTTTATTTAACGTGTTGGACCGGCTGGCGACATACATTCAATATTCTTTTTTCTTTTTTTCACAAGCAGTGCAGGCATGTCCTGAGAAAGCCTTGTTGCTGTCGGGACGTTAAGCAATGTACAATCAATCAATCAATCAAAAAGGTCAAGGGTCGCAAGAGGTCGACAAATGTGTATAAAATGACAATAATTGTAGTTATTATCAACATTTTTGCAAACTTTTTAATCAAATTTGGCACAAAGGTAGCTGATGATAAGACCTTCCTTTGTAGCCTAATTTAGTTGACTCATCGCAGAGGTCAAGGGTCACGTGGGTTTTACAGATGTGTGAAAACTGATTAAATTTTGAGAAAACATGGACTTTGTTGGTGCAGAAGCCATCCCTTTACTTATTGTCAGACGTTTGGATTGGTCATACACGTCAGCCATAAGGGCTTTGCCTTTCTTGTTCTGAAGTTGATATAATTTTGTACTGACAGATTATCATGAAACTGGCAATGACAGGAGAAAGTGGGAACAAGCGTGCAGGAGTCATGATCCCTATACCACAGTATCCTCTCTACACGGCCACCATTGCTGAGTACAATGCTTATCCGGTCAGTAGTAGTAGTTGATGTTACATGCACTGTTTTGTGTGTTTGTGTGTGTGCAGATAATGTAAATTACTGGTGAAATATTGATCCTTTTATCCATATGAAACTATTTTTGGAGCCATTGTGTGCCACAGGGATCGATTTGTGAAGTCTATGGTAACATTTCCATTTATAGTTCTACAGCCAATTAGGTCTTACAGTAGAATCCACTTAACATGAATATTTGGGAAGTGCACAGTTTTGTACTGTACTTACTTACCCTCAGCTAGCTAGGAAAACACCAGACGTGTACAACTCATGAATTTAATCATAATGTAACATCCCTCAGGAAAATAACAACTCACATACCTGTCATTTTTTTTTAAATCGGGAGACAGGACAGGTATGAACTCATCTGGTAAAACAGCTCCATAAACCCTGGCAGTGTTGGAGCTAGTGTGTTGTTTTTAGCCATTTTCCGATATGTATGGGCACTAGTGTGAACGCTTCATGTTGATCATTGTCACGATTCTTGGAACTGCTGTTTTCCTCCTCTGTTGCACTTTTCATCTCTTGCTTACAAATAAGATCTGAAAATGTGTTTATTACTGCATATCGAGGAATGAAATTGCCAGGTTAATTTGACACCTAAAGGCTTGTAGGTAATGTCTGATTTACTGAGTCATATCAAGGAAAGAAATTGCTAAGTTAACTTGACACTTCAAGGCGCGTAGTTAATGTATGATTCACTTTGCAGTGTGCAAATGGTGTTTGGGCCAATGTTGGCTGCAGTTGGCCTGCACACAGCTATGTGTGGGCCAACGGCAGCCGATGTTGCCCCAGGGACCTTTCACTCACTGGGTTGATGCCTTTCAAGCTATGACAGTCACCAGCTTGCACTGAAATTTCATGAAGTTTGGTGTAATTAAATGTTTCCCTGTTCCACAGATTGGCTATTTTCTGAATGAAGCTAACAACTGGGCACTGGACATGTCAGAGTTGCAGCGTGCCCTAAATGCAGCTCGCGCACAGTGTGTGCCTCGTGCTATCGTCATCATCAACCCAGGAAACCCCACAGGTGGGTGTGTCCTCAGGGATGTGTTATTGTGGGTATGTAGATGGATGGGAAGATGCTGTGTCAAGCTAAAATTATCATCACTCCATGTGTTGTAATGGAAGGAAGTGTGTATATGTTATGTTGCACTTCTCGCCTAAGAAAGACAAGTAATTCATTGTACAGTAGAACCTCCAATGAATGGTCACCAGGTGACCGTTCAAAGGAGGTTCTACTGTATTTTGGTTTGAATATCTTATTCTGAAAAACCACCAAAATGAATAAACTGTTCTACTTGTCCTTTCCAAACATGTTTGTTTCTTTGTTGTTTGTTTGTTCAAAATACATTACCGATGGCATTACTATATGGAATACACTCTATAGCCTAACGATTTCAGCCCAAAGTTGTGTCCCCTACACAACTGGGGAGGAGACACCGGGGATCCATGCATAGGAACCCTGGGTGGCCTCCTCTTACCACCCTATCCGGTCACGTGTAGGGCGAAAGCCCACCAGTTTCATCCTTAGCTCGACCGTGGACGGTCGGGTGTTAGCCTTGCTCCGTGTTTCGACCGGTTTCTTCGTACTCGTTCTTGGATTTTCTACGAACTTTCCTTGGCTTTGCCTCGGGTATTCTACTGTTTAGTGCTGAGAGTGCTTCGTTGGTGTGGTTCTAGACCTTCAGCGGACTCCTGCTTGTTGGACTTGGCACCTTCCGGCTCTTCTGCCCGGGGCTTGACTTTCTGTGTACCCTTACGTTGGCGGCGGCCTCGTGGCTCGGCTTGTGACTTGTGCTCTCCTTCGTGACTGTGTGACTTTGTGGAGAGAGTGTTCGGTGAGCTCTTCCCGGCGGACTGTGTGCGGCGGACATTATGGCAGCTTTACTTATGAGAACATGCCTTTGTTGTGGGGATTTCCAGTGGCCTTCGGACGCTCACGACTCCTGCCTTCCGTGTGCGGGCTGCTCTTCCAACAGGATCTGTAACATTTACGCCTTTTGGAGAGAGGACCGGTGGTCCGAGCTGTGGGACTTCTACAGACGCGACCATCCTTCCTGGCCCCAGCAGGCTTCCCAAACTTACGCACAGGATGGCGTCGGTCTGTCGGCTCGGCGGACCCCTCTTTGCTCCGTCGTCCGGGCTGTCCGGCCCGCAGGTAAGTCTCCTTGTACTGTAACCATGCTAGAACTCCCTCCCCGCTCCGAGGCTTCCGAGCGGGACAGGCGAGTGTTGGAGTCACGCTCCCCATGCTCCGTTTCTTCCGAGCGTGGCCTGAGCTATATGTTTTTGCTCCCTCCCCCGCTCCGATTTGCCTGAGCGGGCCCGGCGAGCAGAGCGTATGTCCACGCCCTCCTGCTCCGTTTCTTCCGAGTGGTCATGGCGCGATGAGCGCAAACACAAGAAGAGAGAGATGATGATGATGAATCTTTATTTATTCAGGATAAAGCTATTAGGCTACGCAATGCCTGTCTTACAAGCTGTCCTGTAAACAAACAACATAACAGGAAAATAAACATAGCATGCAAATAATAACATTCATAATAAGAAGAAGAAGAAGAGGAAGAAAAACTACGAAAAAAACCCAACCACAATAATAATAATAATAAGATGAGGAAGCAAAACTACGGAAAAAAACCACAATAGGGGAATCATCGAAAGAAGGGAAAAAATGACAATGGAGAATTTGTAACTGCCTCCAATAGAACGAAACGCGTGCACAGCATTAATATTATACTCACCTAAGACAGTGTCATAGAATCAGCAGCATCAATAGCGTATAGTGACACCGACAAGACAAGAGATGATCAGGTAGCAAATGTAAGGAGAAAGAGAAAAATATTTGACGTTTATGTGTTATCAGCAGTATTATTCTTATATGGCAAACTGTGAAGTCACGCTGATTGGAAGTGAGTGTGCAATGCACGTTTAAAATGGGTTTTATCGGAAAATGATTTAATGTATAATGGCAATGAGTTCCAGACAGAACTACCAGAAAATAGAAGGCTTGACTTGTAGAGATCTATCCGTGGGCGGGGTAAGTGAAGCAAGTCATTCCTCGTATGTAGTTGATGCCGAAGGCTGAAGTTAAATATCATGCGCAGATATTCCGGGGCTTGATAATGAAATATTTTGTGCATGAGGACGCATTTGTTAAATTTGAGTTGTTCCTTCAGTAGAAGCAGGCCAAGGGACTTTATTTTCTCGTCCGTGGAAGTACTTACTTACGCCTGTCACCCCTACCCGGGTATAGGCTGTCGACGAGAGACCTCCAGCAACTCCTGTCCTGTGCTTCTCCTTCGATTCTACTCCAGGTGGTTCCCAGTCTCTTAATGTCTGCTTGGAGGTCTCAACGCCAGGAGTTTCTTGGCCTACCTCTTTTCCTCTTTCCCTGGGGGTTCCATGACAATGCCTGCCTAGTGATACTGGAAGCTGGCTTTCTCAGACTGTGACCGATCCATCCCCATCTTCTTCGCCCCATTCTTTCTCTGCTGTTATCTGCTCTGTTCTCTCCCAGAGTCTGATGTTGCTGATCTTCTCTGGCCAGTGGATTTTCAAAATTCTTCTAAGGCAACTGTTCATGAAGGTCTGTACTCAGTTGACTGTGGTTTTTGTCAATCTCCAAGTCTCTGCTCCATATAGGAGAACTGCTTTTACATTGGAGTTGAAAATCCAGATTTTGGTGTGTTGTGACAGCTCTCTGGAACTCCACACTTTTTTCAACTGGAGAAAGGCTGCTCTGGCTTTACCGATTCGTGCTCTGACATCTGCATCAGTGCCGCCTTTTTTGTCTTTGATGCTCCCGAGATAGGTGAAGGACTCCACCTCCTCCAACGGGGTGCCAGCAAGCAAGACTGGTTCTTCCCTGGTTGCGTTCAGCCTCATTGTCTTTGTTTTCTGTTTGTGAATGGTGAGGCCCACTTGGGACGAGATGTCAGCAAGCCTCGTGGTCTTATCCTGCATTTGTTGATGAGTGTGGGACAGTAATGCCAAGTCGTCTGCAAAATCGAGGTCGTCAAGCTGTGTCCACAGTGTCCACTGTATTCCACTTCGTCTGTGCTCTGTAGTCATCTTCATGACCCAGTCTATGGCCAGTAGGAAGAGGAACGGAGACAGCAGACACCCCTGCCTGACACCAGTTCTGACCTGGAGCTCCCTGGTGAACAGCCCTTCGTGGATCACGCGACATGTCATGCCATCCTAGCTGCTCTTGATCAGGCGGACGAGCTTTGTGGGTACACCGTAGTGTCGTAGGAGTTTCCACAGAGTCTCTCGGTCCACACTGTCAAATGCTTTCTCATAATTCACAAAGTTGACGTACAGCAGGGAGCTCCACTCCAGAGACTGTTCCACGATGATGCGGAGAGTGGCGATCTGGTCTGTACATGATCGGTTCTTCCTGAATCCTGCTTGCTGGTCTCTCAGCTGGGGGTCAACGGAGCTCTTCATTCTCTCCAGGATGATCCTGTTGAAGACCTTTCCTGGTACTGACAGCAAGGTGATTCCTCTGTAGTTGGAACACTTGCTGAGGTCGCCTTTCTTGGGAAGTTTGATTAGGTACCCCTCCTTCCAGTCAGCCGGCATCACCTCCTCTTCCCAGATCTTTCCAAACAGTGGGTACAGCATCTCCACTGTTGTCTCTAGGTCTGCTTTCAGAGACTCCGCTGGGATGCCATCTGGGCCTGCTGCTTTGCCGTTCTTCAAAAATGCCACTGCTCTTCTGATCTCTTCCCGGCTGGGTCTGTCACAGCTGATGGGTAGGTCGGTCTCTGCCGGCTGGATGTCTGTGGGGTCGGGTGGGCTTGGTCTGTTCAGTAACTCTTCAAAATACTCGGCCCATCTGTCGAGTTGGTCTGCTCTGTCTGCAATTGGCTTGCCTTCTTTGTCTTTTACTGGTCTTTCTGTATGGCCATACTTGCCTGACAATCTTCTGGTAATGTCGTAGAGCTGTTTCATGTTGCCGCTGCCTGCTGCCTTTTCTGCCTCTGCTGCCAGGCTGTCTGTGTAGGCCCTCTTGTCTGCCCTGATACTCCTCTTCACCTCGCGGTTGACTTCCCAGTATTCCCCCTGTGCCCTTACTTTGGCTGCTCTCGTGCGACTGTTGTTGACAACTGCTTTCTTCTGCTTCCTCACTTCTATCTTCTTCAAGGTCTGTACCGACAGCCAGTCCTTGTGATGGTGTTTCCTGAACCCTACAGTGTCTTTGCAGGTTGAGTTCAGCGCCTCTCTAACTGCCTTCCACTGCTGCTCTGTGGTGACCGCCTCCTCTTCATTTACTAGCTCCTGTAGCGCTTGAAACCGGTTGGACAGCACCAGTTTGAACTCTTCTCTAACTCCAGTTTTTCTCAGGAGGCCTACATTATAGCGCTGTCTTCTTGTTGTCTCTGTGCGGCTTTTCTTTAGCTTGAGCTTCATTCTTACGGTAAGCAGATGGTGGTCGGAGACAACATCTGCTCCCCTCCTCACTCGAACATCTTGAAGGGATCTTCTAAATTTCTTGCTAATGCAGATATGGTCTATTTGGTTCTCTGTTGTATGGTCAGGTGAGACCCAAGTTGCTTTGTGTATTCTTCTGTGTGGGAAGATGCTGCCTCCAATGACAAGTCGGTTTAGAGCACAAAAGTCTACAAACCTCTCCCCGTTCTCACTCATCTCCGAGCCTAGTCCCTGTCTCCCCATCACCTCTTTGTATCCGGTGTTGTCCTCCCCTATTTTGGCATTAAAATCGCCCATGACAATGGTGATGTCTCGCTCCGCACATTTGTCCAAGGCACTCTGGAGTCGGTCGTAGAACTCTTGTTTCTCTTCCTCGTCACTGTCATTAGTGGGCGCATAACGCTGGATGACGTTTAGCTTGAGCTTTTTCTTGGTTCTAAAGGCTGCTGTGATAATTCTTGGCCCAAGAGGTTCCCAGCCCATCAGCGCTCTCTGTGCCACTGGTGACAGCATGAATGCTACACCTTCTGTATGGGGGGCATTCTCCTCTTCATGACCTGAATACAGAATCATCTCCCCACTTAACAGCCTTTTCTGGCCAGACTGTGTCCATCTGGCTTCACTGATACCTAGCAGGGAAAGATTGTACTTTTGCATTTCCGCTGCTATCTGGGCGGCCTTGCCGCTCTGGTACATGGTCTTGACGTTCCATGTGCCCATGGTTGTATCCCTGGATAGAGAGAGGCGGCTCGGTCCTGTGGCTTCCGAAGACTTCCGGCTTTCACCACAGGACGTCATAAGTCTTCTGGTAGAAGAACCTTCCTCCTCCAGGAAAGGAATTACTGTTAGTCTTTTCGTCGGCGTTTTTGTAGCTATTTCCTTTTTTGCAGGGTGGGGAAGCTACCCCCACGCCCAGCCCCCTTACTAGGAGGACCAGGGGTTTTCTGTCGGGGTCACCTTCCCTTAGACCATGTTGGTTCACGGCACCTTATTTCATTCGGTGCACCCCTCTCACGAGGGACCCCCTATCCACCACCCAGGGGACGCGCCTCAACGCCATATGGTCCCAGCGCGAGGTCCATGGAAGTAGGGTTTGGAATAATTAACTGAACGACGATACAGCGAGTTTAGTTTTTTAAAATGAAGTTCACTGCATTCGTCCCACAAAGAGGACGCATAGTCACAGTGGCTTTTAATGTGTGCGTGAAAGAACGTACAGCACTTTGTACTAAGAATATGTCTAAGTTTAGATAGCAGAAATACATTCCTGGACAAGGTTTTGCACAAACTGTCGATATGCGGCGACCAGTTCAGTTGGTCGTCAATTACAACTCCCAGTAGGCGGTGTCTGGATACTTGTTGGATAGGTTTATTGCCAAGTGACAGTTTCAGAGGGGCAGGATGTAGCTGACGCTTTGTCTGATGTATGCAGCGTTGAATCGTCAGCAAAGAGTTCGAATTTAACCTCAGGATTTGAGATGGAAAGAGGTAGGTCATTGATGAATAAAGAAAATAAAAGAGGCCCTAGGGTAGATCTTTGGGGGACTCCGTGCCTCACTATACCTTCTTTCGAATATCTTCCGTTTGAGTACACCTTCTGTCGGCGGTTACTGAGGTAGGAGGAGAAAAAAGCTATAGAGTTCGAATCAAGCTTATATACTGAAAGTTTCTTTAAAAGAATGTTGTGATCGACTAAATCAAATGCTTTGGTGAGGTCCAGAAAAACTGCACCATTTAAATTGGAATTGTTTATTGATGAGAGCCAAGAGTCGACGGTGTGAACGAGGGCAGTATGGCATGAGTGTTTAGGTCTAAAACCGGACTGAAGAGATACGAGGAGGCGGTGATTCTCCAAGAATTGGAGTAGGTGCTTATGAACGTGTCTTTCTAGTGGTTTCGATAATAGTGATAACACTGAAATAGGATGGAAATCGTTTGGACTTTTGGGATCTGTACATTTGGGAATGGGGACAACTTTAGCATCTTTCATGGCATCTGGAAAAATACCTTGCTTGATAGAAATGTTGAATATAAATGTCAAGGTGTCAGCTGTGTATGGAAGGGACAATTTCAGTACCATGTTTATTCCATCCAGGCCACACGATTTACTTGTTAGAGTAGAAATATATTTACCTACTTCAAACACTGTCATAAGAGGTATGGAGAATGACGCACCTGTTGCAGACTCACAGTGTGTGCGCAGTTTATCAGAACAACTGTAACTATCAGTGCCACTGGAAAAAGACTGTACAAGGGACTCAGCAATATTTAAAAAGTGGGAATTGAAGTCGTCTGGAGTTATGCCTGGAGAGGTAGCAGCATTGATGGAACTCCTCTTCTTTGTAAACAAATTGATTGCATTCCAGACACTTCGGGTATCTTTACCCTCTGCGATAACTTTTTCCGCAAGCGTTTTCTGTGCTTTTCTAACTAAAGATTTTACAAGATTATGTTGTTTCTTAAAATCCGCAAGCTTTTTCTGCCGTTTTAAGTCATCTCTTATTTTCATTGCATGAATGATGTCCTTTGACAACCAAGGCGGAAGGGTAGGGTGTTTAACGCGTTTAGTCCTTAGTGGGGCATGTTTATCGAGAACCCAAAGAAATAGCTTGTACCAAAGCGAGAGGGCTTCATTGGGATCATAAGTGTTATAAATAAGGTGAAAGGGCGTGATTGAGAGGTCATGAAGAAAGTCATCTTTGTTGAACTTTGTGTAAGACCTGTATGTGATGGTAGTGTGGTGTTTGTGCTGGGGTCTATCACGGTTAACTGAAAGATTAAAACAAGTAGGAAAGTGATCACTAATGGCAACATTCGGCACGTGGACGTTTGTGACAGCAGGTGCATTTGTAGTGTAGATGTGGTCAATCAATGTGGCGGATGACAAAGAAACTCTAGTGGGAGACCGAACCATCTGCTGCAAGCCAAATAATGAGGTGGTGCAATTCCACGCCGCATTACCAGTCTTTAGCAGGTCAATATTAAAATCGCCTAGAAGGTGTATATCTTTCTTGTGACGTTGTTGTACCTTATCCATCATGGTGACAAAATCATCATACCATGAGAATGTGGCTGAAGGGGTGCGATAAATAAATCCAATTAGTGTGGGGTAAGATTTGTCACATTTCAATTCAAGAAATAAACTTTCAACGTGACAAGACTCTAAATCCATGCGGCTGGTAACGTACTGGCGGATAGAGTTACGAATGTACACAGCTATACCGGTATGAACGGGGGATGATGCATCTCTACGGAATACAGTATAGTTATGAATGGAGATCGAGGCGTCACTAATATGTTCCCTGAGTCTAGACTCAGTAAATGCAGAGATATGAAAGGGTTGGGGTTGTGAAAGTAAAAGAGAAGCGTAGTAAGAGAGGTAGTGCAGACGTCGTGGGCAACTCCTGTAAAATCTTCGTTCGCGAAGTCAAGCCAAGAGAGAGAGAGAGTTAAAGGAAGAGGCTCTCCCTCATGCTCCGTTTCAACTGAGTGTGACCCGAGACCATTATTTGGGCCGCCCCCCACTCCGAATCGTCCGAGCGGGCCCGGCGAGCCGCACGTACGCCCCCCCCCCCCCCCTCCGCCCCGTAATTTCCAGGCGGGCCCGGCGAGACTTAAGTACGCTCTCTCCTTGATCCGAGAGTGACGCGCCAGTGAGCCCATGTTTTGCTCCCTCCCCGCTTCGATGTTTCTGAGCGGGCTTGGCGAGCCACGTTAAGGTTCCCCCCCCCCCCCCCTCCCGCCCCGATTTTTGCAGGCGGGCTTGGAGTGACTTAGATTCGAACTCTCAGGATCGGTTCCGCCATTTTGATGATAAGCTCCCCCCCCCCCTCCATCCTCCCCCCCCCCTCCCCCCCCCCCCCCCCCCCCCCCGCCCGCTCGCGGTCTCCCGAGCGGGCTCGGGGGCCAGGGTTCCCCTTCCGCCTCCCTTCGTTCTTATGGAGCGCGCTTCACGGTACCTGCATTCCCCTTGCCGACCTCGCGTCATAGTTGACACGGGCAGCCCCCCTTCCCCCCAGCGAGTGGGGGGCGTCCAGAGCCAGGCTTTGCCTCCGGCCGTCGCTCGACTGTGGTCCATCACTCCCCACGACGCCCTTCTGGGCAGGCTTCGCGGGCGGCTCCGCCTGTTCCTCGTTCGCGCCGTGGCCCGTCACCTTCAGCGGATCAGCGCTCCTCCTTGTGACTCCGCGCAACAAGCGATCTTTGGACTTAGATCAGGACATTCTCAGCTTACACCCTGGGGATTCTGCATTGACGATCTTCCTTCGGGACTCTCTCGCTGGCTCCCCCACCCCTCGCTTAGCTGTTTCGTCGCTTTCTTCCGCTTCCAGAGATGATGGCCCTTCGCTCGGCTCAGATACCTTCAGTGCTCTTGTAGAGGCCTCCTGTCTTATCTCTTCCTACCTCCCGCCAGATATCTGCCCGCCGTCGCCCCCAGTGAAGAGGCAAGCGTCCGCCATGGTTGATGCCATGAGGACTATTTAGCGTCGCAAGTCGCTCCCGCAACTGGCCGGGACCTCGCGGACGCTTTCTCGGCGCAGCTCCGCCAGGACAGCTTTGGCGACAACGGGTTTTCACCGATTCGCGGTGGCCAGTAGGTGTCAATATGAGATTCCGCCAGGACTGGTATGCGGAGGCCTTCGCCGTCCCTCTTCCCACGGTGGACTCGGCAGACAGCGACCAGGCGGGCGGTTGCAGGGTGGTTCATAATTCTTGGCCTCGCCCACTAGACAGGATCACGTCTCTAGTGCGGAATTCGCTAGCTTGTTCTGGCTTCTTGGAGTTGGCTACACAAGCTGTGCTGCACTGTTTGGAGGACACATAGGACCTGGAGTCCGCGTCCCCACTCCGCGACGTCCGATCCATCCTAGTGGCTGCGAACCGGGCTGCCTACCACTCTTCTACTAACGTCATGGCGGCAGACACCAATTGTGACCTCTGGCGTCGGGACACTCTCCTGCGACTCTGCTCGGATCTGCCCAAGACTGTGAAGACTCGGCTCCGCCAGGCCCCTCTCGAAGGCTCAAAGCTGTTCGGGGACACTTGGCAGTTGGTGAAGGAAGCTCCTAAGGATTTGTGGCCCCGGCCTGCCACTGGCACCTCTTCGTCTTGCTTTTGCTTTTCCCGCATGGCCGTGGGTCGCGCCCTGTGGTCGGCTAGACCCTTTGCTTGTCCCAAGGGCTGCCACGGTAGAGCCCGCCCCCTTCAAGCCCCACAGCAGTCCTTCCCCGCCTCCTGCCCCTCCTGGTCCCGCAGCGCCCGCAAATCGGGGTGCGGTAGGGCCCGCTGACTTACCCTCCCCTCTGCCCCCGCCGACAGTTATCGGGTCTCCAATTGGCGGGCAGCTGGCCCTCTTCAGCGACCACTGGAGATCACTGTTCCCAGACGACCCTTGGATCATCTCGACTGTTTCCACAGGCCTGCAGCTGTCATTCCAGTCCCCTCCGCCGTTACGCAGGTCCCCCCTTTGGACTCAGGCTCCAGAAGACCGGCTCAAGGCAGAAGCTCTGCGCGGAGAAGTGACAGCCTTGCTCTGCAAGGCTGCGACAGAAATAGTCTCCCGACACGACTCACCGGCGTTCTACAGCTGACTCTTCGTTGTCCCCAAGCCAGGCGGCAAGTGGCGACCAGTCATCGACCTGTCGGCGCTAAACAAGTTCATTTCAGCGCCTCACTTTCGGATGGAGACGGCCAGGATTCTCCGCGCAGCCATCCGGCCGATGGACTTCGCTATCAGCCTCGATCTATCAGACGCTTATCTACACATCCGTCTTCTCGCCGGTATCTACCTTTTGCCTTTGGCGGGATTGTCTACCAGTTCCGAGCCCTCCCCTTCAGCCTCAACATCAGGCCTTGGGTTTTTACGAGGCTCCTCGACGCGGTGATGGCCAGCTTCCGTTAGTGATCCCTGAGTCCGTCCTCCAACTACCTGGACGACTTGCTGCTGCGCAACCTGATCGCCATGGCTCTCGAAGAGGACAGAGACGTCCTGCTCGCTCTCTTGCGCCGCCTTGGGTTCTTAGTCAATCTGATCAAGTCGGATCTCACCCCTTCGCGCTGCTTCTTGCACTTATTCCCGACTGACCTCAACCTGGTCCGTCTGCCTTTGGCTCGGTGGCAGAAGATCGCCGAACTCACTCATCAGATGGAGTTAGGGACCTCCTTCACAGCCAGGGTCTGGCTTCAGCTCCTTGGACTGCTCAGCACGGCAGCGGACTTGTTACCCTTCAGCAGGCTATACGCCCCGCCTGCTTCAGCTCCACCTTCTCCTACATTGGCGCCCCTTCACTGGCGTCCTGAGGGATCCGGTTCCAGTTACTCCGCTGACTCCAGAGGTGGGCGGACCTACCTTGGCTCTCGACGGGCGTGCCCCTGCACTCCCCTCTGCCCCGCTGGTCCCTCTGCACCGATGCGAGCCTGTCGGGCTGGGGCGCGCACCTGTTACTGGACTTTGTTTTGACCTCGGGCCTTCGTGGTCAAACACATCAACTGGCTGGAGTTGAAGGCGGTGTGGTTGGCCCTCACCTCCTGGCAAGAGACGCTGACCAACCAGGAGGTCCTCGTACTTTCGGACAACACGACAGTGGTGGCCTATATACAGAACAAGGTGGGCACTCGCTCGCCCTCCCTGTGCATCCTCCTTTACCATCTCCTGCTCTGGTGCAAGGACCGGGGCATTACTCTTCGAGCCCGCCACATCCCGGGTTACCTGAACATGGTCGCAGATGCCCTGTCCTGCCGTGGACAGCTTCTCCACACGGAGTGGTCCCTGCACCCAGACATCTTTCGCTTGACCTGCTCGCGAGACGCTGCTAGTTGACCTGTTTGCCACCAGATGGAACGACCAGCTTCCGCTTTTTGTCTCTCCAGTCCCGGACTCTCTCGCCTGGGCGGTGGACGCACTCTCCATTCCTTGGGATGGGTTGATTGCTTATGCCTACCCCCCGTCAGTTGTGGTGCCGAAGATCCTGCGGAAGCTTCAGGGATGTTCCACGGTTCTCCTGCTGGTAGCTCCCTTCAGCTGGGCCAAGAGCTGGACCACAGACCTGCTCGCCTTAGCAACGGACCCGCCCCTGGAGCTTCCCACCCCTCCATCAATGCTCAAGCAGCCCCGGCAGGCCCTCTTCCACCTGTGCCCGGAGCGCCTCCTACTATATGCCAGTAGGTTTTCCGTCAAGCCCTCACCGCTAGAGGTTTTTCGGATGCGTCAGTGGCTGCAATTACAGCAGCCCGTCTACCAGGAAGGTCTATGAAGGCAAGTGGGGAGGGTCTTCCAGTCGTGGTGCGCCGCTCAGCGGCTCCCCCCCCCCCCCCATGAATTTAACTAACCCCCCAACTGGCGGAATTCTTCCTCTGGCTCTTCGACGAACAAGGCTTAGCACCTATTATCGTCAAGGGTTACCGCGCCATGATCGCAGACACTTACCGCCACCTGGGCCTCCCGGATCTGGGCGCATGCAAAGACCTTTCAGACCTTTTGGCTCATTTTGAACTCCGGCGTCCAGTCAAACGTTCTCTCTTACCTCGGTGGGACCTCGCCTGGGTGCTGACGTGGCTAAAATCAAACCGCTTTGAACCCCTGCCCCTGGCACGGTTCGCCGACTTGACCCAGAAAACGTGTTTTTCCTGGCCCTCGCCACGGCGTCCCGCGTGAGCGTGCTTCATGCGCTCCCGGTTTGCCCTGCGTGTCTGCAGTTTCGAGCCGATGGCTCGGCGCAGCTACTCACCGACCCGTCTTTTTTGGCCAAGAACCGGCCTCCCTTGGCTGCGCCCCAGTTTCTGACCATACGTCTGCTCAGAGGAACGGACCTATACCGCGGGTCGCGTCAACAGGACCCGGTCCGGGCACTGAAGATTTACCTGCGTCGCTCAAAGCCGCGCCGTCTAGGGCATGCCCGCCTCTTCCTACAACTTTCACCAGGCAGGCCGGATATCTCGGCCCAGACAGTTCCATCCTGGCTTCGATGGGTGATTAGTTCGGCCTACCAAGACCTCTCCCAGGACGGGGATAGACAGTTACAGATCCGGGCGCATGAAGTCCGAGCAGTGGCCACCACCGTGGCCTTTGACCGCAACTGCTCGGTTAAGGACTTTGTGACGGCGGTAGGCTCGCGTGCAGACTCCACCTTCGCCCGATTCTGTCTCCGCGACCTATCCGGCCAGCGTGATTCCCTGGCCATGGTGGGCAACATCTCCGCGGCCCAGCACTCCCTCTGTGCGCCCCAAGCACCATTCTTAACTGAAATCGTCAGGAGTGCTCCTTTGTGGGCCGGCGGAGGGTGTTAGAGTACAGGTGGTTGGGTCTTGGCACCCTCCTCCTCTTCGCTATTTTTTCATATAGTAATGCCATCGGTAATGTATTTGAACAAACAAATTATTTTTTTTTTCTAAAATGTATTTTTGGGAAAAATACTTACCCATGGCATTACTCGGATGGCCCTCCATCCTGTTCCGCTTGCCTCTTTGGCTAAGTGTGAAACTGGCGGGCTTTCGCCCTACATGTGACCTGATGGGGTGGTAAGGGGAGGCCACCCGGGGCTCCTATGCATGCATCCTCCGTGTCTCCTCCCCAGTTGTGTAGGGGACACAACTTTGGGCTGAAATCATTAGGCTATAGAGTGTATTCCATATAGTAATGCCATCGGTAAGTATTTTTCAAAAAAATACATTTTAGAAAAAAATCCATTTTTTTGTTGATGTGTTATTGTATGTTTATGGGTAAAGGTTGTTTGCTATCTCAAATCTTGCATGCAAAAATGGCTATGTTTCAAAACTTAGACGGCATCTTGCTCTGCTTGCAAAATTATGTGTAAATTGCAGGGGAGGCCACACAAATGAAAATAAAAACAACCTCTGGTCAGAGCCTGATAAGTGTTTCTTACCATAGCGGCTCAATCAGTCACAACCCAGCTCAAATGCATCCAAATTTCTCATTTGCTTCAGGATCAGCGTATAGGATGGTCATCGGTCATTGACGCATACAAATTTGAAATGACACATTGCTCTGTCAGTGAGCCGGTCATATGACTTATTCATTTTTTAGACAGTCACTGATACCCGCGCCGAGTTAGTTGGCCTGTACGAGAGAGAAAGAGAGAGAGAGCTATGGCCAGCTAGCATGATGCACTAGTGCACTGTAGGCCTACACAGTCAGTCCTCAATAAACAGAGTGCATCCTAAAAATTAGGGAGGCGGGAGGCCAGCTGCCAACAGTGATGGGTGACACTTGCCCCCTTCTCTCAAGCAAATGTAAACAATACTGCAAGCCCAGTCCGACATGATGCAAAACGCTTTCCGCCTGTAAGAGGCATACATCCTCATCAGTCCCCAGGCTGCAGTAATTCCAAGTCTCTTGTTGGTCTCACTTACGCTGATTTTGATCCGCGGAGTCGGTATGAGGGTGCCGCAGCAACTAGGTCTAGATGTCTGTAGCCGTTTTTTTCACGAAGTTCAGTAGTTTACGTATTCATAATAGATGTGTATAGAAGCAATGGCTGTACTGTTGTCAGTGCTGCCGGTTCGTAATTTTTGCAGAGATATGCGTATTTTTAAATGATGTTCAAAATGTTGTAATGTAAGATGTTGTAATTGATGTACCAGTGGTCTCTCGTGCTCACACAATCTTCATTCTTATTTCATGGTTACACAATCAGTAACTCAATCTTGCTTGTTCACGTCTTGTAGTTGAAATCCACATCCTGTAATTACTTGTATACTGACAACCACAATCTGTTTCTTGCTTTGTTTGTTGTTTTCTAGGAGAGGGTGGAGGGAGGGGGTGTCTATGACAATTTGACAAAAATGTGTTGTGGTTGGTGTCCTGGACACTACAGCTTGAATCAGTTTTTCCAGAAAACTGGTTCTTGTTGCTGAAAACCATTGTGCTCTTCACTGTAGCACAGTAATTCGGTGCTTGCACGTACATGTTTACAGAAAAAAAGCATATTATATGTAACGTAAGTCATTGAACACAAACCTGATTACATTAGATTGCAAAATAGCAAAAATAGAAATAAAAATCCGAAATTGCCAAATATACTTGCCTTTGGTATTTTATACACCAAGTATAACAGGTATAGTTGGCTGCATGATGAATGTAACCAGTGCAAGAGTGAGTTTCTCAAGGTCTGCAAGAGGCATAGACGTTCAAAAGTCCTCACCACCTAAGGATCATTATGAGAATCTATGCATATTGCTTGAGATTTTATTTGATAGTGTACTCAAACTGAGGAAGTAGATGCGGACTAAGTAACGATTATAATCCACATCTGCAAGAAGCACAGATCCTCATGAGTCGCCTCTGCCCGCGGGTTCATGAAAATCTACGCCTCTGACTGGTACCATTCATGCTCATGTTTCTCAAACTGAGTCTAACTGAAAACAGCCTTGACTGTAACCAAATGGCAGGCAAGCACCACGAAAACGTAAACGGTGAGAGTCTGCGGTAAACAGTGAGAGTCTGTGGGACAAGTTACCAAGATGTCTTGACAAGTTTGACAACTGAGCAGACTACTAGACCACGCCCACAAACGGCACTTGTGATTAAGGTAGAACTGTACATCGCAGTTGATAACTTGCCCCTGCCAAATAGTAAATAGTAAAGAGATTGATAAAAATTAAAAATACAAGGTTAAACTATTAATTAATAAAGAAATCAAGTTGAAATAAGGACTTGGTAGTAGTATCTCTTATCATCATAAATTTATAACCTTTTAACTTGTTTTTACATTGATGGTCCTGAATTTTAACCTTGATTTTAACAATATATAACATTGATATAATAAATAAATAAAACTTCTTATTAGAAATAACCGTTGTTGGTTGAGACCATGGAAATTTAAAAATTAACCAAACGCACGGTATGGCAGCTTCTCTAACTAAAGTACATTATAAAACCTTTTTTTTTAAAAAGAAATTAAGCCAAAATATTAGTCCCCAATCACTCTAGTGCTAGCGAGACAATAAACTTGAATTAGTAGTAGTAGTAGTAACTTGACAGTAGCCCCAGTAGACGCAGCGATTGTGCTTCGCTTTGCAAGCACCCAATCAATTTCAATCTTTTCTCGATTATGTATACTTTTTGTGGTGGCTCGCAAAACCGCTGTGCCTACTGAACAGGCTACAGGGGTGACCGAGTGTGGGAGGATGAAATTAGTTCGTTAAAAGAGGGTGTTCATTGTGCAAGTGTATTCTCTTCATTCGTTGTACACTACTTTTGACTACGCCGACAACATCCTTTTTTTGCTGCTGACATTTCAAAATCGAAAATGCCGAAAACGCGATTTTTTGTTGACTTATGGATTTTCAAAATGACCTAATGATTTTATGTTCCTCCGGTCATATGACTTATTGACTGTAAAACTCAACCTAATCACTGGGATGACAGAAAAGGCATGACTGAGCGATGGTGTGGCTTAGAATGAATGGTCCAGCTGTCTTGACAGTTGTCGGCAAGGCACCAGGCAACCTGCCTGGGTTAGGCAAAACATGACGAAATTGCCATATTTTCTCACATATTGGTGCTTTTCCTATACAAAGAACATAACTAGCTGCACAAAACTTTATAAGGTGTTTAGGCATTGACCATGAGAGTAGATCATGAAGGAAAATGTGTCAGAAGCATCTTAGATTGCCTGTGAAATTGATTTTTCATAAAAGGCTTTTGTTTCAGCTCATAAACCTACGTTCCAGCTCATAGAATTTGCGTTCCAGCTTGTACATAATGAGCAAAACTGTGAAAATACGGCTTGTGTTGCCTTCAGTTTTGCTTTGCTACTCTAGGGGAACCATGCCCGGAACATTCGTGTAAAGTTCAGGAAGAAATATGGCCAATATTGCCTGTTACGTTAGATCATATTTTGGTTCCAGCTCGTACTACTGGGATGTGTTCCAGCTTGTATTAAAAACTGAATGTTTCCCCCTCATATGAATTATGTCATATGCTATGTTATGTCATTATATGTGTGCTAGACATCAACTGCTTAACACAGTTTTATTTCAGCAGAAAATGTTGAGGACTTTTAGTTTGTCCCTGATGGCTCGGTTAATAGAATAAACAAGCCCGAAGAAGAAAAACAGAAGCCTGCTTAAACAGCTCACAGACCTTTTTGCAAAAGGGGAGCTGGGTGGCTCTATGGTAGAGCGCTTGACTCTCATCTGTAAAGTCTCAGGTTTGAACCCAGCTGCTGTCAGAATTTGTTCAGACCCTGGAAGCTAAGCAGCTGATACCTTTTCTTTCCTCTCTGGTCACAGATACTTAATAATAATAATAATAGCATTTGTACAACGCTGTAACCCAGCATTTGCCATGCTGGCTCTAAGTGCTTAAAAATGTAGAGGCACAGAAAATGAGACGCGAAAACACAACTGAGAGGGCTTAAGACTAACTGCCAGCTCTGAAAGATACTTGTTTGTAAAACTTTAATGTAAAACTTAAATGTTTCCTTTCCATGGTGACTCCGACAGTGCATGTATATTTCAATGATGGTCCCAAATTTGATGTGACAATATCATATGATTTTACGATATTTTCCATTGTGATCAGCAGATACGAAAACTAAACAAAGATGAACGATATCTGCAAAAACAAGAAGACAAATGGTCAGCCACAAGAAAAACTGGTCTACTAGTGCACATATAATGACTCTGTTGCATATGATGTCATTCATACGAGCTGAAACCATCCACAGATTTTAATATGAGCTGGAACATAACCTTGAAATGTATAGTACGAGCTGGAACAAAAATATGATCTAAGGTAAGAGGTAATATTGGCCATGTTTCCCCTAGAGTAGCCAAGCAAAACTGAAGGCTACACAAGCCATGTTGTTTTCTCAAAATACGTTACCGACGGATTTACTATATGGAATACACTCTATTTGTGTCCCCTGCACAACTGGGGAAGAGACACCAGGGATCCATGCATAGGAGACCCGGGTGGCCTCCCCTTACCACCCAATCCGGGCATGCGTATGGCGAAAGCCTGCCAGTTTCACTCTTAGCTCGACCGTGGACGGTCGGGTGTTAGCCTTACTCCTGTTTGCGACTGGTTTCGGCTAGAAGCTTGTGCTTGGATTATACTGTGAACTTTTAGGTTGGCTTTGCCTCGTGTAGTCAGTGGTGACTTGTACTGAACTATTCTGCGTTTTCGTTGGGAGTTCTACACCTTTGGTGGACTCCTGCGTGTGGGTTTTTTCCGACCAGTTCTTCGGTCTGTGCTTGACTTTCTGTGAACTCTTACGTTGGATGCGGACTTCTGTACTCGGCTTGTGGCTTGGAACTCTCCTTCGTTAGCGTGTTTGCCACTTGGAGGGAGTTCTATGGACTTTCAGTGTACCCTTCCCTGCGGACTGTGTGCTACGGACGTTATGGCTTCGTCGCGGTGAGGACTTGCCTTCATTGCGGAGTTTTTCAGTGGCCCTCGCACTCTCACTACGCCTGTCTTCCGTGCTCAGGCTGCTCTTCCGACCGGACCTGTGACGTGTCTGCCGATTGGTCCCAGCTGTGGGATTCTACCGAGGCAACCGTCCGTCCCGGCCCCGACAAGCTCCCCAGACGTTACCTAAGGATGTCGTCGCTATGTTGGCCGGTGGGGTCCCCCTTTGCTCCGTCGTTCGGGCCCTCTGGCCCGCAGGTAAGTCCGTTTCTTGTACACTAACCAGAAACTCCCTCCCCGCTCTGAGTCTTCCGAGCGTGGCCCAAGCTCCTTGGTATTGCTTCCCCTCCCCCCCTCCTTCCCTGCGCCCCCCTGCTCTGTACTGTTCGAGCGGGCCCACACTTACGTCCCCTCCCCCCCCCCAGGGCGGGGGGGGGGGGGGGGGGCACCCCGATTTTTCCAGGCGGGCCCAGCACGACACGTACAGGCCCCCCCCCCCTCCACTCCATTTTGTCCAAGCGGGCCTGGTAAGCCGAGCATTGCTCAAACAAAGAAGAGACTAGGAGGTAGTAAGCATGACCCGAGAGCCATAGACGTGCCCCCCCCCCCCCCCCCCCACCTGCTCCTTACTTCCGTGCGGGCCCGGCGAGCAAAGCGTTGCTCAAACAAAGAAGAGACAAGGAGGTACTAAGTAATTATGCTCTCCCTCACGCTCCGACTCGTCCGAGTGTGACTCGAGAGCGATAGATGTGCCGCCCCCCTGCTCTGTACTTCCGAGCGGGCCCGGCGAGCCGAGTGTAAGAAAGAGAAAGAGGTAGTAAAAAAAAAAAAAAATGCTCTCCCTCACGCTCCGACTCGTCTAAGCGTGACCTGAGAGCAATAGATGGGCCGCCCTCCCGAACTGTCCGAGCGGGCCCGGCGAGCCACACTTACGTTCCCCCCCACCCCGAATTGTCCAGGCGAACCCAGTGCGACCGACCTCGGCGAGTAGGGGGCTTCCGGAGTCCGTTTTTCCTCCGGCCGTCGTTCTACCGCAGTCCCTCTTTCCCCGCGACGCCCTTCCCTGCTGGCTTCGCGGGCGTTGCCACCTGTCCATCGCTCATGGCGCAGCCCGTCGTCTTGGACGGCCCCACGCGCGCGGAGCCGGTCGTCCCTCCTTTGGCACCGTGCGACAGGCGACCTTGGACTTCATTCTAGATGTCCTCAGCTCACAGCCAAGGGACTCCGTTTCAGTGAATTTTCTTCGGGACTCTCCCTCCGGTTCCCCTCCACCCGCTCAGCTGCTTCTGGGTTCTTACAGAATCTTTCTCTACACAGCTCCGCCAGGACAGCTTCAGCGACAACGCCTCCTTCGTGGATGCGCGGTGACTCACCGGTATCTACATGACTCATGCCAGGCTTGGTACGCGGGACTCTTCCAAGCCTTCGCCGTACCTCTTCCCACCTTGGATTCGGCAACAGCAACCATCCCCAAGGTGGGGGGGTTGCAGGGCGGTGCAGTAGCTTGGTCTTGCCCTCGGGACAAGATCGAGTCACTAGTCCGGATTCGCTTTCTGGTTCTGAAGCTGGCAACGCAGGCGGTGCGACGCGGCTTGGAGGACACTGGGGACCTGGAGGCTTCGTCCCCGCTCCATGACTTCCTTTCCATCCTTGTGTCTGCTACCAGGCCCCTGACCACTAGTCCACTAATGTCAGGGTGGCGGCCGCCAGCAGTGACCTCTGGCGTTGGGACTTCCTCCTGCACCTTTGCTAGGATCTCCCCAAGACTGTGAAGACAGTTCCACAGGCCTGCAGCTGTCTTTCCAGTCTCCCCCCCCCCCCCCCCCCCCCCCCCCCCCACCGTGGGGCAGGTCCCCCCTTTGGACCCAGGCTCCAGTCGACCGGGTCAACGCGGACGCTCTTCGTGGAGAAGTGGCGGCCTTACACAGCAAGGCTGCGTCAGAGATAGTCTCCCGACTCGGCTTTCCAGCATTTTGCATCCGCCTCTTCATCGCCCCCAAGCCAGGCGGCAATCGACTATATGGCACAGCCATGATTCTTCGTGCAGCGGTCCGGCCAATGGACTTCGCTATCAGCTTCGATCTGTTGGACCTTTTCTGCACGTGCCCTTTCATCCGCCATCACGCTGTTTTCTACGCTTGCCTTGGCGGCTTCGTCTACCAGTTCCAAGCCCTCCCCTTCAGCCTCAACGTTAGTCCCTGGGTTTTAACTGGCTCCTAGACGCAGTGATGGCCAGCTTCTGACAGCGATCCTTGAGTCCGCCCGCCAATTATCTGGACGACCTGCTGCTGTGCAACCAGATTGCCTCGGCTCTGGAAGGGGACAGAGAAGAGCTGCTCTCTCTCTCTACTTCGCCGGCTAAGGTTCTAGTCAAACCGGGCAAGTCGGATCTCACCCCTTTGTGCTGGTTCTCACTCTTAGGAATGATTACCTTCTTGGCCAGGGTCTGACTTCGGCTCCGGGGACTGCTCAGCGCGGCAGCGGATCTGTTACCCTCGGCAGGCTCTATGCCTGCCCACTTCAGCTCCACCTGCACCTACTCTGGCGCCCCTCTATTGGCACCCTGAAGGATCCAGTTCCGGTTCTTCCACAGGTCCTCCCCCACCTCCAGAGGTGGTTGGACCTCACGTGGCTGGCAACGGGCGTGCCCCTGCACTCCCCTCCTCCTCGGTCGTCCTTTTGCACTGACGCGAGTCCTTCGGGGTGGGGCGCGCACCTGTTACCGGACTTTGTTACGGCCTCGGTCCCTTGGCCTCGGGAGCTCGCGGACAAACACTTCTACGGGCTAGTGTGGAAGGCGGTGGATGCCTTCTACGCCTGGCAAGAGTTGCTGACTAGAGCTGTGTACCGTGAAGATGGCCGTACCGCGATATACCGCGATATTTTTTGCCAGTACCGATATTTTCCAACGGTATACCGCCGTCTCCGATCCCATGTAATTTGATGACAATCTGGCCACTTGTACGTACAAGAATGCATGAAGAAGTTGAAACAAAATGAGAAAAGACAGACTCAAACACACCAGTGATCATTTTTTTATAAACAAACTTTAATTATTCAGTGTTCACTTTGAATACAAAATCAGGTAAACAAATACTATGGGGGGGGGGGGGGGGGGGAAACCCACTGAATCATTAAATGAAACCTACAGACGTAGACTTTCTAGATGGATAACAAAAAAAAAAAAAAAACACACAAAAAAAAAAACCAACAGAAAATGAAAATTACACTCCTACTAAGAGAAACTTTTTAATGCTTTTTTATTTATTTATTTTTAAACAAAAATTTTTTTTATATTGAACTGTACGGATTAGGCATGGCAGCCATATCAGTAGGACAGTCTCCACTTTCTGAAAAGAACAGTGCATGACTTTACAAGTTCTTTTTCAGAAAGAGGAGCTTGTCCACATGCTCAGGGTTCAGGGTAGCCCTTTGGCTGGTCAGAATGTCCCCAGCTGTCGAAAACACCCTCTCAGAGGGCACACTCATAGCCGGGATGGTGAAGTAAATCCTCGCCACCCTAGCCAACAAGAGGGAAGCGGTACTCATTCTGTTTCCACCACAAGAGTGGGTTCTCCACCATGCCAATCGATTTCTCCTCTCCATACTTCTCGACTTCTTCAGCTCCCTGCTGGTAGGTGGTCTTGCTTGGCTCGACATGTGTGACAAAGACATCTGCCAGGAGGGAGTCAAGCAGGCATGCTCCTTTGCTCTCGTACTTCCGTTCGTCCTCGGGTCTCTCTGTCTTTACAAAATGCTGTTCTTGGATCTCCTCAAGAACCTGAACATCATGGGCATGCTCATCAAGAGCTGGCAGACTGGGTTCCAGGTTCTGCTGAAGTTCCAGGTTCTGCTGAAGTTCCAGGATCTGCTTTGACTGCTTCGACGGTCTTGGGTTTTGTGTGCAAGCTCACTGTGACGTCAGTGAGTTTGCGGAAGATGCCATCGCGTTGTTCTGGTGCCATGTAGGAGAAAGACTTGAAGCGCGGGTCCAAAGCTAAAATCGTCTGCAACATCTCTCTCTGTTCTGCATACCGGCCCTCCAGATCTGCTGCCATGATAGCCTTCATTTGCTGGACGGACATGGAGTTGTCTGGCTTTGGGCGAAGATGTCCTTTTTCGCCAAGCAGACTCTCAAGAAGGGGCATGATCACAGACGAAGTCGGCATCTCCTCCGTGCACATGAAGGTCCTCATGTCCTTCAGAGGTTTCAGAAAAGCTTCAAGTTCATGTGCGGCGGCGGCCTCCTCGTCATTCAGACTCGTGATGTCATGCTCTTTGAGATAGCTCAGTTCTTTGGAGCGAATCACAGCTACGACAGCATCCTGCAGGTACAGAAATCGTGACAGCATGTCAAAGGCGGAGTTCCACCTGGTACAAACATCAACCTTCAGCTTTTTTGCCTTCAGTTGAAGCAGTTCTGCCTTTGCATGGAGAACTTCTGAAGGTTGGAAGCCAAATGACTCCTGTGAAAGAAGGTAGATATCCATCCACCTTGAGCGCCTTCTCAACTGCAAGGTTGAGTGTGTGTGCAAAGCATCCCAAGTGCAGATGGCATTGCAGCAGCTTTCCAGCCTTGACCATGTTTGATGCGTTGTCCGACACAAGTGTGAGACCCAGCACACCCGGCAGTTTCCATTCTTTGATTGCTTCCGTGATGACCCTGGTGATGTTTTCAGCTGTAACAGATGAAATAAAAAATCAATCAATTCTAGTTATTTTAAATGTACACAAAAGGAGAAAAAACTCACAATCGTTCCTAAATGTTGATTTTTTTTTGTTTTACAGCTTTTATCACAACACACACACACACACACACACACACACACACACACACACACACACACACATACACACACACACACACACACAAACACACACATACACACACACCACACACGAAGAGAGAGAGAGAGAGAGAGAGACCTGTATTACCTGTATGGCTCTCAGGCATTGGTCTTGTTTGTAGCACATAGTTCAACATCTGCCAATCAACCACCAACACAACAGTGACGTAGGAGTCTGTTGCTCTGGAGGTCCATCCATCTGTAGTCACAGTTAGTTACCTGCACCGGAATTCACGTCTATTATTTTGCATCCTCGTGATTTATCAGTATATCACCTTTCAATTTCAGTGCTAGTACGCTCGTAATTTCTTTACAGGACTTGCTTTGTTATAGACAGACTGGCAATTTAATTATAATCAAGACTTTCAAAGTGAAAATTTCAGACTTATTTGACTGATTCTGCAGACGACAGATATAGCAAGCCCACCCTCCCCCCCCCCCCCCCCCCCCCCCCCACACACACACACACACCTTCATTGAACCGCGAATTGAGAAAAAATCTTTAACATGCACAACTTTATACGCATGCAGTATCATACTATAACTTACTTGTTCGGCTTCCTGAAGGTCATCAATCACCTTGGCTTTCATGTTTTTGTACATCTCGGGGATAGCCAGCTCTGAAAAGTGGTTACGAGAAGGAACCTGGTAACGGTTGTCGAGTGCTTCAATCAGGCTTCGGATGTGCTTGCTCTCCACCAACTTGTAAGGTCGCAAATCTTTGATCAGGAACAGTGCAATTTGGTTTGTGATGGCCTTTGCACGAGGAGAATTTGTAGGATACTTTGCCTTTTTCGCCAGGATCTGAAAAGCTCCCGCAAGGGTCTGCTGGCGCTGTTGTTTCTTTGGGGGCTGCTCACTCTGTGAGCTTGAGGTTTCCATCTGTGTGGTAATCAATAACTGTGGATGGTGTCTCCTGATGTGGGTGTTCATGTTGGAGGTTCCACCAGCAGTTTTTACATCGCCATTGCACGTCAAGCACACTGCCATATTCTCCACTATCGAACCGTCATTTTTTCTTTTTCTGACTCCAAAGTGCTTCCATATAGGGGCCTTTGCTTTAGAATTTGCCACAATCGTGTACTCGCTTTCAGCCATTGTGCCTTTGTCTGCCGCACTTTCATGGAACTGCCTCTTTGTTCTAGGAAAAAACGTTTACTTTCGGTTTTAAAAAAAAAAATGTTTACTTTCGTTTTCTATTGCAATTCACGGTATACCGACCCTTCCCGGACCGTACCGGTATACCGTATCGAGAGGCTTCCGAACCGATATAATACCGGTATACGGTAATACCGTGCACCTCTAATGCTGACACACCAGGAGGTCCTCGTTCTCTCGGACAACTGGACGGTAGTGGCCTACATACAGAACCAAGGGGGCTCTCGCCTCCCTTGTGCATCCTCCCTTACCATCCCCTGCTCTGGTGCAGGGTCTGGGACATTGCTGTTTGAGCCCGCCACATCCAGGGCTACCTGAAGGTAGTCGCAGACGCCCCATCCCGCTGCGGTCAGCTTCTACACATGGAGTGGTCTCTGCGCCCACACATCCTTCGCCTGATCTGCTCGCGATGGGAGACGCAGCTAGTCGATCTTTGCCACCAGGTGGATCTACCAGCTACCGCTTTTTGTCTCTCCCATTCCGGACCTACTCTCCTGGGACGGGTTGATCGCTTATACCTATCCCCCGTCCTTTCTGGGATCGAAGATCCTACAGAAACTTCAGGGATGCTTCATGGTTCTCCTGCTGGTGATCCCCTTTAGCTGGACCCAGAGCTGGTCCTGCTCACTCCCGTGACGGACCCGCTCCTGGAGCTTCCCAGCCTGCCCTCGATGCTCAAGCAGCCCTGTCAGGCTCTCTTCCACCCATGCCTTGAGCGCCTCCTCCTACACGCTTGGAGTTTGTCTGGTAAGCCCTCGCCGCTAGAAGTTTCTCGGGTGCGGTAGTGGCAGGCCATGGCGGCTGCCTGCAGCCTGTCTACCAGGAAAGTCTACGAAGGCAAGTGGTGGGTCTTCCAGTCATGAGGCGCCGCCCTGCAGCTCCCCCTATGAAGCTAACCAACCCCCTATGGCGGAATTCTTTCTGTGGCTCTTTGACGACCTAGGCTCAGCTCCTTTACCATCAAGGGTTACTGCGTCATGATTGCAGACACTTTATCGCCACCTGATTCTCCCGGATCCAGGCGCTTATAAAGACCTTTCGGACCTGTTGGCCCATTTTGAACTCTGATGTCCGGTCTCCTGTTCGTTCATACCTCGGTGGGTCCTCGCCTGCGTACTGACGTGGCTACCTCGGACCGACCGATCCCTGCCCGTAGCATGGTTCGCCCACTTGACCCGAAAACGTGTTCCTCCTGGCCCTCGCCACGGTGTCCCGCGTGAGCGAGCTTCTTGTGCTCTCGGTACGCCCGCGTGTTGCAGTTCGAGTCGTTGGCTTGGCACAGCGGCTCCCCGACCTGTCTCTTCTGGCCAAGAATCGGCCTCCCTCGACTGCGCCCCAGAGGCTGACCTTACGTCCGCTCAGACGGGCGGACCAATCTCGCTGGTCGCGGCTACAGGACCCGGTCCGGACACGGAAGTTTTACCTGCGCCACGCAAAGCCACGCCGCCTGGGGCGCTCCCGCCTTCCTGTCGTTTCACCAGGCAGGCTGGTTGTCTCAGCCCAGATGGTTTGTCCTGGCTGCGGTGGGTGATGCGGTCGGCCTACCTAGACCTCTCCCCGGACGGGGATAGAGGTTACAGATCGGGGCGCATGAAGTGCGAGCAGTAGCCACCAGCGTGGCCTTTGACCGCTCCTGCTCTGCTAAGATATTGTGCCGGCGGTAGGCGGGCGTGCAGATGCCACCTTCGCCCGCTTCTACCTCCGTGACCTATCCGCCAGCATAACTCCCTGGCCATGGTGGGCGACATCTCTGCGGCCCAGCACTTCCTCCATGCGCCGCAGGCGCCTTAGCTACATCTTAGCCGACATCGTCGGGAGTGAGTGCTTTGTGGGAGCCTGCGGTGGGAGTTAATTACAGCAGGTTTCGGGGCGGCACCCTCCTCCCTCTTCGCTATTCTTCCATATAGTAATGCCATGGGTAACGTATTTTGAGAAAACAAATGAATTTTTTTCTAAAATGTATTTTTTTGAAAAATACTTACCGATGGCATTACTTGGATAGCCCTCCCTCCTGCCCCGCTTGCCACTTTTGGCTAAGTGTGAAACTGGCAAGCTTTCGCCATACGCATGCCTAGATAGGGTGGTAAGGGGAGGCCGCCCGGGTCTCCTATGCATGGATCCCCGGTGTCTCCTCCCCAGTTGTGCAGGGGACACAACTTTAGGCTGAAATCTATAGGCTATAGAGTGTATTCCATATAGTAATGCCATCGGTAAGTATTTTTCAAAAAAATACATTTTAGAAAAAAATTCATTTTTCACAGTTTTGCTCATGTATGAGCTAGAATGCAAATCCTACAAGCTGGAATGTCTAATTTGCTACGAGCTGGAATGTATGTATGGAACAATGCCTTTTATGAAAAAATCAATTTCACAAGCAGTCTAAGATGCTTCTGACACATTTTCCTTCATGATCTACTCTCATGGTTAATGCCTAAACACCTTGTAAAGTTGTGTGCGGTTATGTGCTTAGTATGAGAAAAGCACCAATATGTGAGAAAATACGGCAATTTCGTCATGTTTTGCCTAACCAAGAAAAAGGCAGGTTGCCTGGTTAATTTTCAACAACTGACAAGACAGCTGTACCATCCTGTGACTTATAGCACCACAAAGCCACACCATTCAGCAGTCCTGCCTTTTCCGTCGTCCTTTAAGCAAGTGAGAAATTCCTGTGTGTATGATCTAGAACGTGACGAGCTGCTACAGTATGGAACACTTATCAGCCTGTGCTTGTGCCAGCAGTGTAGCCCCTAATTATGGCATGCCCCTTTGTATTGTCAGAATTACCAACTTTAAGACATGTCTATTGCATAAGATCAGAAAGATGTTCCCAGCTTTGTCTTAATATTATCTACTGCAGGTCAGGTACTAATGAAGGAAAACATACAGAATGTCATCCGCTTTGCCAAGGCGGAGAACCTTGTTATCATGGCTGATGAGGTGAGTTATGTCCCTTATACAATGGGGTTGTTGTCTTTAATGTTTAGCTGTGTCAGAATTCTGCAGTTGTCCTCTAAACCTGACAGGTCAGGAGATAGATTGACCATTATAGTTCATATGGTGGAGCCAGGATAATTAGTTGCTTTTGATAATGCAAGGCTGGTGCCAGAACAAATTGGTGATAAACTGTTTTGGCATCATACTTAAGCCGTTCATGGCCTTGTAACGCAAACTGTTTCTGCAATATTTGTTAATCAAACATGAAAAAGCCTTGGCTGTCCCAGGATCATGGATTCAAAGTGGCGTCAGCGTGAGGATTAGATCCTCTTGAGCAACTGCGGGGGCTCATGATCTATTCATCATACAGTTGGGTTGTGTTCAACTTTTCTCGGCACTGAACGGCTGTAGCCACCTAAATGATGGTCTTGCATGACAGGTGACACATTTTACTCTTTTGGGATAGCAACTGTCTTTTAAGATGGCACTTTTCTTTCCAAAAAGGTAGTTGCTCAGAACAGGTTCTTCTACGAATATCTGGTCGATTCACATTTTGTAATGCATCAGGCTATAAGAGTTAATGGTATGGCTGAAAGTGTTAATCCTTTAAATGTTGGCAGTTCTTGTCACGATGATTCCTGCAGGAATCATCATGACAAAAACTGCTATTGACAATCAAAGGTTTAACCAGTGGTGATCTGCTTTTGCTAGGTGTACCAGCACAATGTGTATGCAGAGGGCTGTGCATTCCACTCTTTCAAGAAGGTGCTGATGGAGATGGGCAGTGACTACAACACCATGGAGCTGGCCTCCTTCATGTCCACGTCCAAGGGATACATGGGCGAGTCAGTAATTTAAAAAACACCTGAAACTTTATTGTCTCACAAGGGGATTTTTGTGCTGCCTTCCTCTGTAAAGGCATGTCGCCAAAGAGCTGTGACACCAAACCTGCCTAGATACTTTTAACCCTTTGGCTGTTGGTAGCGCTTTTTGTCACGATGAATGCTATCAACAGCCAAAGGGTTAAGACATTATTTTTCCATCAATTTGCTGGGTGAAAAAGGCTTAAATACCTCCTAAGTTATGATAGAACCTTCCAAGACTACATTTATATAGAAACGCACAGGTCTCTACATCTCCTGATTGTGCCATGCATTGCATAGTAAGATCGAGCTCAAATTAAAAAAAACCCAAACCAACAACAACAAATATCAAGATGTGATGAACCATAACCCCTAAAGTCCATTATGAGAGCTGTCCTCGCTGACAATGATCTTTGACCTGATTCTGATGTTGAATTATCTCCTATTGAAAAAGTCTCGCAGATCTGCCAATGCATCAGTGAGTTCTATAAGGGGCGCAGGATATACGCATCATTGATTTGTCAAACGTCATTTGTCATGACATTTATTAAGTTTTAATTTTTATGTAATTTTATATTTTACGTGATATGAGTTTCACTTTTGCGTCATAGGCTTGAGAAAATGGTGACATAACTAGAACTTCATGGTACAATTTCAGTCATGCTATAATTTGTGTGAAAGCAGGTTGACTTTACCTAGCTACATGATATACTAAGTACACGGGTCACCTGAAACCTCGTCGATGTGTTAGTGCGTGCATGCACACGCACTCCAAACATCTCCAAGAGGCATAGATCCTCATGCACCAGGAGGGCGCATGAGGATCTATTCCTCCTGGAGATGCACGCATGTTTGAGAGAGAGAGAGAGAGCCGCGCGCGTGAGAGAATGACTCATACTTAGAGTATTATGTCAATGTCTGCGTGGTGACGAAGTTGCCTCTTTTACGTCACCGCACTGTCTGATTTTCTCTAGAAATAAAGTTTTTTTTTTAGTGTTATAATTCTTTTCTGAAAAGAATTATTTTTACTAAAGAAGTTGAAAGGATACAAAGCTGGCTAACGAACTCACCCAATGTCTTTCTCCAAACTAGCTATATGCACAAGTTCAAGTAAATATGACAAAAATTTAGGACTCTAATCTGGATCAACCGACTTCCTATAAATGGTTCTTTATGTCTTCAATGAGACATTCAATTACAATATGCTCAGAGGCTGTCTTAGCCACCCACTTAAAGTATTTTCCCAAGTTTCAAGCTTGTGAGTACAGAAATATCAGAGATTCTCTTGTATACATACATACGCACACACATACATACGCAAATACGGCGCAGGGGCCAAATTTACGTTCAGCAGTGAGGTTAGCGTAACTAGACATGATGCGTAATTTTTATCTTGTTACTTCAATTGTTAGAGGTTTAGTCTGCCCGCCTTTGACATCATGGACATGCTATTAGATTCGCCCCACCGTGACCCGTCCTAAAAAGTCCCTTCTATAAATAGAAGGGACTTGACAAATGTCAGATTGTTCATCTTGCAACACTCGCTGGCTATTTTGACAGACTGGTAGTATAAAACGCTTTTCTCTTTACTTATTTTGACTCTGCTAAGCAGAGAAACTCTACAGAATTAGTGGTGAGCTCAGTGGCTCCTGACAGTCTGAAGCAAAACTGTTGTTATTTTCTCAAAATCATTACCGATGACATTACTACTAGGAAGCTTCACTTAGCATACCAATTTTAACCCCCCAAAACTTGTTGTGTCCCTCACAACAGGGGATGCAACTCTGGGGTGTCGTTACCAGGATACCCTGAGTAGCCTCCCGTGCCTCCCTATCCGGTGGCGCACTCACCCTTCCCGCCAGTCTCTTCGCTTAGCCATGCCCTCCCAGCTTCGGTGAAGACAAAGCGGCACCAGGCTCCACACGGGGACACGCTACTGTGGGGACCGACTTGGCAGACGGCAAGGAGTCCGCACCACCCCCCCCCCCCCCCCCTCCAATGCCTGGTTCAGAGGTGCCCGAACGCACCGGTCGGTGGGAGGCTAGCCCTCCTCAGAGTGGAGCCACAGCTATTGCAGGTCGAACCATGGTTCGTCAACGTTACAGAGGACCTGAGGATCTCCTTCCAGTCACCCCCCTCCCTTGCGACTCTTCCCCCCTGTGGACGCGAGTACCGGGGGATCGGCACAAGGTGACAGCGCTGTGCGGCATGGTGAGAGCCCTAAGCCAGGAGGAGGCCCCGGCCTGCTACAGTTGGCTCTTCCTGGTCCCTGAACCCAGAGGCAAGTGGCGCCCAGTCGACCTTTCGGCTCTAAACAAGCACTTCGGCCCTGCGCTTCAGGATGGAAACAGCCAGAGCACTGAGGGGGTGGTGTGACCCCACGATTTCGTTGTGAGCCTGGACCTAGCGGACACATATCTTCACGTACCCTTCCATCCGGCGTTGTTGCGTTACCTACTCGTCGCCTTCCGCGGGGTGCTGTGACAGTTTGGACCCTACCCTTGGACTTAACCTCAGCCCGGGGGTCCGCACCGGGACAGTCAACAGAGTTGTCTCAAGGTTCCAACAAGCGGCCGCCAGTCCAACCCCCTTGACGACCTGCTCCGCCGGTGAAGAAGAGGAGGAAAGAGAAAAAGAGAGGAAGAGAGAGGTTTGGAAGACAAAAGAAAACGGCCAGATGGCAGAAGCGTTGGAGGATGCGGCTTCCTGGCTGACTGCTCCGCCGACTTGGATTCCTGGTCATAGAGGCAAGTCCGACGGGATACCAGGGCGCAGGTTATCTAACTAGGCATGGAGTGCCTGACCGACAGCAACCAGGTGCAACCCCCAGAGGGCGGATATAGAAGATAGTGGTGGCGGTGCTTGGAGTGTCTCGCGCAGAGCTCTCCCGGCCAGGGCCTAACCCCATCTGTTGGACCTACGTAGCGCTGCAGCGGATCTCCTACCCCTAGGCAGATTCTACTCTCGGCCGATACAGCTACAGCTGCTCCTGCGCTGGCACCTCTCCTCGGTCAAGTCTCATGTCCAGCGGTGGATGGACAGTACCTGGCTAGCGGCGGGGGCACCACTCTTCTCCCCGCCGCCACAGATCCCCATCTGCACGGACACAAGCCTCTCAGGCAGGTGAGCACACCTGTGGCCGGAGTGTCACAACCTTGGGCAGCTGGATGGGGGAACATGTAGGCAGACCTTTCAGCTGGCAGGAGATGAGGGCGGGGTGGCTGACTCTCCAGTTAGGAGGAACGACTCGCGCAACAGGGGGTACTGGTGCCCTCAGACAGCTAGACAGTCGTAGCCTACATTCAGGACCAGGAGGGAACACGCTCACCCTCCCCTTGCACCCTCGTGTACCAAGTCCTCCCACGCGGACTCCCCCTCGTGCCGGGGGCAGCTGCTCTGCACAGAGTGTTCACACCGCCCGGATATCTTACAGCTACTCTATGCGCAAGGGGAGATGCCAATGTTCGACCTGTTCGCCACTAGGAGGAACCGGAAGCTGCTTCCTTCATCTCCCCCATACCGGATCCACAAGCCTGCACCGTGGACGCGCTCTCCATCCCATGGAATGGATTCCTTGCTTGTGCGTTCCCTCTCACAGTGCGGGTATCAAGGTGCTTCAGAAGCTCAGGGGCGGCTACACGATACTGATCCGCGGGGGCCTATTTCGGTGGGACCATGAGCTGGACCACAGACCTCCTGAGCCACGCTACGGACCTCCCTGATGAAGCTCCCTGCTCAAAGAGCCCCAGCAGCAACTGTTTCCTCAAGATAAGGAAAAGAAGCGCACCCGGAACAACTGCGGCTGCACGCTTGGAGATGGTCAGGAAGGCCCTCGCACCCAGGGGCTTCTCGGGTTCAGCTCCCAGAGGCTTCTCGGGTGCAGCAGTGGAGATGATCGCAGCAGTGCGGAGGAGATCTACCCATAACGTATATGAGGAGGTGGCGAGTACGCCAGGCCAGGTGCGCAGCAGAACGACTCACCCCCACGGACCTGATTAAACCCCTAAGGGCCGAGTCCCTCTGTGGTTTTGCCCCAAGCAGAACCTGGCCCCATCACCATCCGAGGTTACCTGGCAATTGCGGCAGGCTCTTACCGACACCTGGCATGGCCGGACCCGGGCGCATGCAAGACCTCTCGGATCAGATGGCGCACTTTGATCGACTTGGAGACCTAACCAGGAAGACCTGCTTCCTGCTCGCCGCCTTCTCCGTGCGTCCCTCCTGTCTCCAATTCAGGGCCTATCGCTCAGTGCAACTCCTCACCGGCCCTACGTGCTGGCCAAGAACCGCCTCCCAGCGTTCGCGCTGCAAGTATTGACCGTCCGTCCACACAGGGCTATGGACCAGTCCCAGGAGTCCAGTCTACGGGACCCGGTCAGGGCGCTTGAAGTATATCTGCGCAGACCTAAGCCGCTAGGACTAGGGTGCTCACGCCTATTCCTGCCCTTGGCTCCGGGCAGACAAGACAGTTCAGCATGGATGATACCTTCCTGGCTACGCTGCGTCATACGGTCGGCGTGCAAAGAGCTCTCCCCAGAGCAGGCCAGGACGATGCACACCTGAGCACACGAAGTCATAGCAGTGGCTGCGAGCATCGCCTTGGCCACAAATGCGCTGTGAAGGACTTTGGGACAGCCGTGGGGTGGCGGGCTGAGTCTACCTTCGCCTGCCTCTACCTCTGAGACCTATCCGACCAGCACAACTACCTGACCCTAGTGGGGGACATCTCGGCGGCGCAGCACTCCGTCCCGGCGCCACAGGCGCCATGGGTAACGCCTAGCTAAAATTGTCGGGAGTGGCGCGTAGGGACGGGCCTCAATAGTTAACAAGCGGAGCGCTCGGGCATGGGAAAGGTGTACCAAAATTGCGGCACCCTCCTCCTATTCGCCATTCTACCTAGTAGTAGGTATCGGTATGATTTTGAGAAAATAAATGGATTTTTCTCTAAAATGTATTTTTTCGAAAAATATTTACCGATGACATTACTCAGAGGTCCCTCCTACCCCCCTTGCCGCAGTAGAGCTAAGGCTCAGAGACTGGCGGGAAGGGTGAGTGCGCCACCAGATAGGAGGCAGGGGAGGCTACTCGGGGTATCCTGGTAGCGACACCCCAGAGTTGCATCCCCTGTTGTGAGGGACACGAGTTTTTGTGGGCTAAAATTGGTATGCAAAGCGAATCTTCCTAGTAGTAATGTCATCGGTAAGTATTTTTCGAAAAAATAGATTTTATAGAAAAATCTATTTTTCTCTGTTTCATTTTTTGGCAGTTGGATCCATTTGTAAAAGGTTCTATAAAACATAAGTGGAGTGTTGGTATACTGTCAATTCTAGACAGACCTAGTGACTCAGATTCTCAGTGGCAGCTGACGAACAGGCTGAAGCAAACTGTCATCTGCACTGTTTGAATTTTTTGCGCTTGGATTCTATTTGTGAAAGATTCTATAAAACACAGAATTTGGGTGTCGGTATACTATCAATTCTAGACAGACCTTGTTACTTGGATTCTCAAATTGAGTCCTAGTTCCCCCAAGGGCTGCGATCTCAGGAGACTAGGACTCGGTTTAAGAATCTGAGTCCATTTCTATGTTGTGTTTTTCAGCCATGATAATGACTGTAGTAACTTAAGTGTATGTAAAAATTGTGTCCCAGCTATAGATGAAGCCAGCTGTGATAGCTCAAGCTTGGGGCCAGATTAATTTTGTACCTGAAATCGGCTCTCTATGTTAACTGGGCATCTGTTTCATTTCTTTCATCCGTTTATCTCTTCAGGTGTGGTTACCGAGGGGGCTACTGTGAGGCCATCAACTTTGACCTTGGTGTCAAGGCCATGTTGTTGAAGTCCATCTCTGCCAAGCTTTGCCCATCTGTGTCAGGACAGGTGGGCACTTTTCCATGACTCTGAAGTGTGTGCAGCCAGCACTATTGTTAACAGTCCTAGAGGCTGCATGCACAAGAAGGTTAACTCCTTTCCCAGTTGACACAGATTGTGTTTTTGCAATCTTTGAAAATTTGGTACAAGGAACATGGCTGCAAAATGGTGACATCTCGAGGCATTTATCCCCATGAGCCCCTGCAGGGGCATGTGGGCTCATGTGGATCTTACATCACTTGCAGTTGAATCCTTTTCAGTTTTTCTAGGCAGTGAAGAGGTTAACTTACTGAAAAGGATGATACTTAGTGTAACTTGGGTGCTTTTTCCATGAAATAGTCTGAAGGTTGAGCTGCTATAAGACAGACACCCAGGTCTGAGATGCATGTTTACTCATGCACAACATGGTGGTAGAGAACTCCTGGGTTCGAGGGCTTATGACAATCAATACCTTTTGCTGAGTCGAGTTACCTCTACATTTGTATGCTTATGCAGAATGAATTTCATGATTGGTTACCCACTGCATGTACAGTTATTCACACACAACATGGTGTTGCATGAAAGGCACAGTCTGTAAAAAGTTTAGAAAATTAAAGCTTATAACTCAACTGTACATGAAAACAGTTACGTTGGCAGCAACCAAGACATAGTAATTTGTCTTCTTCCAGTAGTTGTCCTAAATATTTGCCATTGTGTCCCACTTTCATATGTTTCTTTTTTTCCTCTTTGTTAAGGCAGTGATGGATGTGGTTGTGAACCCTCCTCGACCTGGGGAAGCATCATATGAACAGTTCAAAAAGGTGAGTGCTGTCTATATAAATTCCTCATCTGCCTGCACTAAAAATCACTTTCACCTTAACCTATTTTTAACTTCATGGCCACATTTCCCAACTTTTTAAAATATCGCCAAGCTGATCTGGCACTACCCTTGAATTATCATGTTTGATCCATCTCCTGCTTTATTGAGTTGGGGCTAAATGGGTTCAACTATATAGCCTTCATTGCTCGCATTCCATGGTGAGAAAAAAAACCAAATGCAGAAACATGCATAGGATGGACGTTAAAAAGCAGTTTGTTAAATTTTCAAAATGGACAGACAAGAACACAATACACTACTTATTGTTCTTTTGTGAGTGTGATAATAGGAGACATTCCTAAATCAGTAAAGTTCAGTCTCTTTATAGTAAGGAAAGACAGTAGGTTGCTTCTCTTAATATAAGAACTAATAGGACTGTTTCGCTGGATTGCCCACATGCGACATGGATCCTTGTGGCAATTGTACTGTTAATAAACCATGAGGCAATAAAAGCGCAGAATGTTTCTCCATAGCATTTTTCTTCGTAAATGTGCTTTGTTTCAGATTACAGTTAAGTCCAGTTAACACGAATACACTTTACACAAATTTCTGGTTAACACGAAAAGTTTTTTAATTCCCGGCTGAGAACCCTCTTGTTCTCTATTAAAATTTCATGGTTAACACAAAATGCTTAACACGAAATCCTGCTTACACGAAGATGATTTTGTTTCCCAACAGCACATTTTATAGTATTTTCACTTGTTTAACATGAACAACCATCCAAAGGACTGAGACGATGCCGTCCTCCATGTAACACTGCACGCGGAAGCTTTGTTTACAGAAGTTTAACTCCGTTACGCAATAGCCAATACGCCTGAATGATCGCATCAGTCATTTAGCTATCACACCTCCTTCCGATCAGCATCGCCAATGGCCGAGGCTATCCATTGTTTTCAAGCACACGTGCATCAGTACACAAGTGACGGAGGACGTTGATGAACACACGTCCGCCACAGGTTCCTTACACACACACAGCCTAGCAAGAAGGAGGGGGCTTAGAGTGGTGGGTGAGGGAGAGAGGAGGGACGGGAGGGCTGCACGTTTTTTTACATGGAGCCCTGTTTCTGAAAATGATCGGTCAGTGGCAAGCATAGCAAGTTAGTCTAGATGAGATTCTTCCTTTCCCATTCTTTATTCAACCAAAGACAAAGACTGACCATGTGATGTGCGGCGGGAGTGAGGAGGGAGCACGATGGGGGAACTGCCATCCTAACTGATAGTGTTTCTGTATTCTGCCAATCTTGTACGTGTATTCATTCATCCACAGTCACTTATTTTTAGCACTTGATTTTTTATTTTTTAATATGAGCGTGATAAAACACATGCAGAGCTGATTTGTAAAGCAATAGACGCAAAGTACTACAGAGGGTGAAAACGGCAGTTCCAAGGATCGTGACATGGATCAATGCGAAGCGTTCATAGTAAAATGTCCGTACACAGCTAAGAATAGCACACTAGCTCCTACACTGCACGTGGTTACGGAGCTGTTTCATCAGATGGATTGTTGTTTTCCTGATGGATTGTACATTAAATCCACAAGCTGTATGCATGACGTGGTCTGTTGTTGTCATACTGAGATGAGAGTAAGCAAGTATAGTATAATACTGTGCACATTTAACCTCCAGGGCAGGGCACACTCGGATGCACATCAGTCTCCCACACACTCTCTTGTTTCAGACTATGAGTATGAACACATTTTAGTATAAATCGGTTACACAAAATACATTTTACATGAACTAATTTTGCCTGTCCCCAGAAATTCGTGTTAAGCGGACTCCACTGTATTTTGACGTCATTTGTTAGAGAATCCTTTTAAGAGTGCATTATTTCCAGACCTGCCTACCGTCGGACCCGATTCACACATTCCCCCATTTTGATCCCGATTCACGCATTGTGACAAGTCAAAATCCCGCAGATGTGTTTTTGCTTGTTGTTTGCGCTTTATAATTATTCAGTCTTTGAGGTCTTCCCTCGGTGTTCTCAGTCTTCAAGTGACCAACGCGAGACTTCCGTCCGGCAAATTTACTCGTACATGTTGACGCTCAGCCTCATGTTGCGTGCTCTGCCGGCGTCATGCCTAAGTGGAAAGACACAACAACTGACGATGGAAAGAAGAAAAAGCTGAAACTTATGACTTACTTTAGTTCATCGTACACGGAGCAATGGTCGTTTATTATTGCTTCGTCAAGAGGTGACGATTTTGCTTTTTGCAGAACATGCGACCACCATTTCCACTGCGGACATAGTAGCGCCTACGATGTGCGATCGGTGAATTCCCACATTTTGATGTCAAATCCCACATTTTGGCCTTGGTGGTCCCCCAAATTTGCAAAAAGGGGGTAGGCAGATCTGATTATTTCTCATGTAAATGGACTGTTTAGTCTTAAAATCTCACACTGATCACTTATGACATCAGTGATATGAGATATTGAAAGTAAAATGGGGAGCATCTTCAGAGGACACGGCTTAAAACCAGTGTGCAGTGTCACAAAGGTCGGAATCTTGACCTACTTTTTGTTTGTCAAAGGCACCTAAATAATCAATGTGACCTACAAACACGAAAATCAAACAGTTGATTATTTTTATGGTAGCGGCCATATTTTCTTGATCAAATGGATATGGGTGTGTTCTTTATCTATGTGTCAATCACTGGAGCATACAAAATGGTTTGAAAGTAATTTACATTAAATAAAATAAGACTTCTTCAGAAAATAATTTGCACTGGAAGTTCTGGTTCTCTAGTGAATTCTGCAAGTCCAATTTATTTTGAAACGTTCATTAACAGCATAAGCAGTCCAGCTCGCGCTGGGACCATATGGCGTTGAGGCGCGTCCCCTGGGTGGTGGATAGGGGGTCCCTCGCGAGAGGGGTGCACCGAATGAAATAAGGTGCCGTGAACCAACATGGTCTAAGGGAAGGTGACCCCGACAGAAAACCCCTGGTTCTCCTAGTAAGGGGGTTGGGCGTGAGAGCGCATTTGTTCAGGGATTTGTAGCAGAGACAGAATCTTGTATTGGATGTGTTGGGGGGTGGGAAGCCAGTGAAGGAGTTTGAGCAGGGGAGTGATGTGGTCAGATTTTTTTTTTTTGAGGACGAGGCGGGCAGCATTGTTCTGGACACGCTGGAGAGTGAAGGTGGTGGAGTGAGGGAGGCCGGAAAGGAGAGAGTCCCCTTTTCACTTGGCGCCATTTCAGTGTGTTTGAGCATTTGGAGTGAGAATTTTACAATTGTTTGACCGTTTTTGACATCAGTGATTGTCCAAAATGGCGGGTATACCAGACTTGAGCACTAGGCACACCATTATTATCATCAAAAATGATGTTTTGAGGAGATTAAACCTACTAAACTAGAAATGATGCTGACTCGGACGAAGAGCATTCATGTGCAGCCAAAGGTCAACGCATGTGTTGCCAGTTCACCTGATGCAAAGAGATCACTCTACACAGGTGTGTGACTTTTTGTTATTGCAGCACACATCACTTTAAAAAATAAGCAAAATTAGACAAGATCTAAAAAATGCATTGATTTCTTTGTCATCCCCGAAAAATGTGAAGTAGTTCAGTACAGTAGTCTAATAGATACACGCATTTAAATATGAGAGATATATACTAGCTGAAGCCAGCCAGAAAATAACTGGCATTTGGAAATGCTGCTCTGCAGAATGGCTTGCACAGAAAGGGTAATGGATGACCTGTAGTCATTTTTAGCAGCATGCAGGGAAGGAGTTAACTCATTCAGCCTGGTGCACGTATTTCCCAAATTTTGAAGGCGTCTTCTAAAGACTATGCACCTGTTGCAGGAGATGGGTCGACCATGATAATTCAAGGGTAGTGCCAGATTAGCTTGGTGCCTGTCGGCGCCAAGCTAATCTGGCACTACCCTTAAATCATCATGGTCGACCCATCTCCTGCTGTAGTGCGTCAGGGCTGGATGGGTTAAATGGGTAAAGTATCATAGCCATTACCACATAGATTTGTTCGAGTCTTGTCCAAACTGTGCTTTAAAATACCTTGCCGATGTTTAACAAGGGTCTTATGTTTCAGGAGAAGGATACAGTACTGGGCCAACTGGCGGAGAAAGCCAAGATGGTGACAACCACTTTCAACTCCATCCCTGGCATTTCGTGTAACACAGTGCAGGGCGCCATGTACGCCTTCCCCAGGATAGACCTTCCAGACAAGGCTCTCAAGGCAGCCAAGGTGGGTTTATATTGTTGTGCACTAATCTATTGAAACTATTCAAGCCACAGTCTTCAAACTTAGCCCAAGGGTACTTTGTGGCAAGACCTTTCTAAACATACAAATTTCATTCACCTCTCTCAAAGGTCAGGTCACAGGGGATCGAGAATAGCCATATTTGACAAAATCTGTTTTTTCTCTAATACTATTCACAACTTCAAACCTAAACATGGTACAAAGACACCTGTTGGTATTACCTTTCTATTCATGCTAATTTGGATGACCCCTCTGAAAGGTCAAGGGTTACAAGAGATCAGGAAATATATGAAAAATAGCCATTTTTGGACAAAAGATGTTTTTTTCTCAATTACTTTTTTTTAACTTTAGACCCAAACTTTGTACAGATACACCTTATGTTAAGACCTTCCTATGCATACTAATTTGGATGGCCCCTCAGAAAGGTCAAGGGTCGCAATAGATCAGGAAATAAGTCACAAATAGCTATTTCTTGATTTTTTTTTGGTTTCTTTCTCAAATGCTATTTACAGTTTCAAACCCAAACTTGCTCCAAAGATACCTGATGGTAAGACCTTCAAATGCATGTTAATTTGGATGACCCCTTGGAAAGGTCAATGGTCACAAGAGATCAGCAGATGCTGTGGAAAAAAGTAAACTTTAAGCTTCTATCAACACTTCCGCAAAACGTTTCTACCAAATTGGCAGAAAAGTAGCCGATAAGACCTTTCTGTGCATACTGTTTTGGTTCACTACTCATAAAGGTCAAGGGTCACAGAAGATTGACAAAGTCTGAAAAAATGCACCAATTTTCAGAAAATATGGATTTTGCAAGTACACAAGCCACACTTAAGTCAGAACTGGATCATTCATGCATGTGAACCCTAAGGCTTTGCCATTCTTGTTTTGATTATGACAGGAGAAGGGCCAGGCTCCAGATGCATTCTATTGCTTCAACTTGTTGGAGGAGACTGGTATCTGTGTGGTGCCTGGCAGTGGTTTCGGACAGGTGGAGGGCACATATCACTTCAGGTCAGTGTTTAATCTATGGCATCGATGTGAGACGTTTTCATTGCTTGCATGGCATCTCTCATTTGAGAAAAAATAGCCATCAGTCTGTCTTGTACCTCGATACATACGTGAACAAATAGGCAGACAGGACGTCACCAAATCTTCAGATCTAAAATGGCATTTTCACAAACACAAGATTTGTACGTAGCACACAAAACATGCCTGATCATGAATGAAAATAATCATACCTGTCTTACAGATCATTAGCACAATATTCGTTAGTGTTTGAACTTTCAGGCTATGGTGCATTTGTATGCAAAAGAAAAGTAAGATGTAGATAAAATAGGTGATTGAGTCTGATAACATTTCCACATACAGTGGAGTCCGCTTAACACGCATTTCTGGGGACATGGAAAATCACTTCATGTTAAACGTATTTCGTGTTGACCAATATGGCCTCAAAATTGATCACGGCCCTCAAGGAGAAAGTGTGTAAGAGATGTGTGCGTGAATGAGTACGAGGTTAAGAGTGCACATTATCGTACTTTATAATATGTATACCTTCAGCTCGCTAGAAAAACACAAGGAAACGTGTACAGCTTGCGTATTTAATGTAAAATCCATATTTAAGTACAATCCATAGTAAAGTACAATCCATCAGGTGAAAGGAACACAGGCTGAAGTACAATCCCGCATCGGAAAAAAGGGTTGTGTTGGTAAATGAATGATGCAACATGAATACAGTTCAGAAACGCTAGCCAATGAGAAGACAGATTACAACAGCCAAAGGCTATTCAGCCAATCACAGACTAGAGTTCGCTCTGATCTGTGTCATGTGTATTCAACAGCGTGAGAGCGACATGTGAATTGGTTTTCAGTGTTTGAGAATGAAATCTGTGTTTGTGTTAACCAGATGAATAATAGTGAAATTGCCCTGGTTGGGAACCAAAACCAGCTTCATGTAAAGCGAAATTTTGTGTTAAGAATTCCTTGTTATCAGTGAAATTTTAATACAAAATAAGAAGGCCGTCGGCTGGGAATGCAAAAACGGTTTGTGTTAACCGGAAATTCGTGTAAAGCGTGTTCGTGTTAGTAGCATTCACAGACCTGCCTACATGTTCATGTGGTTGTCAGGAAGATTTGGGGAAACTCTCAGTAAGATTCGTGAGATTGTCAGTAAGATTATAGTTCAACTGGACGATAAACCTTGCTTCCAGGGGCCAAAAATCAAACAACAGGGTGGGGGGGGGGGGGGGGGGGGGGGGGGTTGGCTAACTTAATCACCTATAAGAACATACATTGTCTATTCTGCTGTACCTAAAGGATATTAAGAAAATTACTGAGAAAATGGGCTGCTTCACCAAAGCGTTTATAACTTTTTTGGAATAGACAGATGTTTAAGTCTGTCTGTTTCTTAGCTCACATATGGATGGATAGTACTTCATTTTGTGGTGGAGTATAATTTGGTACCTGTTTATAATATTTACTGTAATTAATTACAGGTAAATTAACTGAAAAAAATGCACCTTGATTATTTTTATATATAAAGGACAAACAAAAGACATTAAATTGAAAAATGTCAGTGTGTGAAAATATGAATGTGTGTGATAGTGGATTGAGATATTTTTACGTTGGTGATCACGATGATCAGGCAATCCACTGATAATCCTTCAGGTAATCGAAGTTCACCTATCTCGTCGGCGGACGTTGCTACAAATTGATCACCAAGTTCGTCTGTTGGGCGAAAGTTTCAAACATTTCTGCAGGGAAATACCGATACAAATAATCAAGTGGTGTTGCTTCCAACTCAAGTGGAGTTGTTAGGCCCACATATCGCGTGAAAGGCTGCAAAACAGGGTCTGAAATTGGCCGCTGATGCCAGATAGCATCACCGCCGCCATCTTGCAGTCGTCGCCTCGGTAAACACTGCAGAAATACTCTGGTATCATTGTCATCCCAGTCCGACAGATCGCTAGTATGCACACTAGACACACTTATGTCACTTCCCTCTGACTCGGAAACTGGATTGTTGCCAATTTACCCGAAATGCTGTAAATTCTGGGTCACTGTCGCTCGATGGGACGTATGTCGCCATGTTTGTAAACACGTGCATTTAAAATGACAGCAGACGTTGCTTCCAAAAAGACGTGCTTTCCAATTGGCTAGACAAAATTATAGGTCAGCACACAGTAGCCAATCAGGATCAGTCTTACTACTACCGGCAGAAACGGCACAATCAAACTGTCTTTTTGCCAAAACAAACCCCAAAATACCGAAAAAAGCTACCGTAGAAAATTGATACATGACCGGAAGACCGTAAAAAAACACCCAAACTCGTAAGAAATACGGCGAAATCGTAAGAGTAGGCAGGTCCGCATTCATGCTGTCACCAGTGGCACCGAGAGCACTGATGGGCTGGGAACCTCTTGGGCCAAGAATTATCACAGCAGCCTTTAGAACCAGGAAAAAGATCAAGCTGAACATCATCGAGTGTTATGCGCCCACTAACCCATTAATGACAGTGACGAGGAAGAGAAACAAGAGTTCTACGACTGACTCCAGAGTGCTGTGGACAAATGTGCGGAGCGAGACATCACCATCATCATGGGCGATTTTAATGCCAAAACAGGGGAGGACAACACCGGATACGAAGAGGTGATGGGGAGACAGGGACTAGGGGAGATGAGTGAGAACGGGGAGAGGTTCGTAGACTTTTGTGCTCTAAACAGACTTGTCATTGGAGGCAGCATCTTCCCACACAGAAGAATACACAAAGCAACTTGGGTCTCACCTGACCATACTACAGAGAACCAAATAGACCATATCTGCATTAGCAAGAAATTGAGAAGATCCCTTCAAGATGTTCGAGTGAGGAGGGGAACAGATGTCGCCTCAGACCATCATCCGCTTATCTTAAGAATAAAGCTCAAGTTAAAGAAAAGCAGCACAGGGACAACAAGAAGACAGTGCTATAATGTAGGCCTCCTGAGAGAGACTGGAGTGAGAGAAGAGTTCAAACTGGTGCTGTCCAACCGGTTTCAAGCGCTACAGGAGCTAGTAAATGAGGAGGAGGCGGTCACCACAGAGCAGCAGTGGAAGGCAGTTAGAGAGGTACTGAACTCAACCTGCAAAGACACTGTGGGGTTCAAGAAACACCATCACAAGGACTGGCTGTCGGCACAGACCTTGAAGAAGATAGAAGTGAGGAAGCAGAAGAAAGCAGTTGTCAACAACAGTCGCACGAGAGCAGCCAAAGCAAGGGCACATGAGGAATACTTGGAAGCCAACCGCGAGGTGAAGAGGAGTATCAGAGCAGACAAGAGAGCATACACAGACAGCCTAGCAGCAGAGGCAGAAAAGGCAGCAGACAGCGGCAACATGAAACAGCTCTACGACATTACCAGAAGATTGTCTGGCAAGTATTGCCATACAGAAAGACCAGTAAAAGACAAGACGGCAAGCCTATTGCAGACAGAGCAGACCAACTCGACAGATGGGTCGAGTATTTTGAAGAGTTACTGAACAGACCCACCCCACCCGACCCCCCAGACATCCAGCCAGCAGAGACTGACCTACCCATCAGCTGTGACAGACCCAGCTGGGAAGAGATCAGAAGAGCAGTGGCATTTTTGAAGAACGGCAAAGCAGCAGGGCCAGATGGCATCCCTGCGGAGGCTCGGAAAGCAGACCTAGAAACAACAGTAGAGATGCTCTACCCACTGTTTGGAAAGATCTGGGAAGAGGAGGTGATGCCGGCTGACTGGAAGGAGGGGTACCTAATCAAGCTTCCCAAGAAAGGCGACCTCAGCAAGTGTTCCAACTACAGAGGAATCACCTTGCTGTCAGTACCAGGAAAGGTCTTCAACAGGATCATCCTGGAGAAAATGAAGAGCTCCGTCGACCCTCAGCTGAGAGACCAGCAAGCAGGATTCAGGAAAAACCGATCATGTACAGACCAGATTGCCACTCTCCACATCATCGTGGAGAAGTCTCTGGAGTGGAGCTTCCCGCTGTACGTCAACTTTGTGGATTACAAGAAAGCATTTGACAGTGTGGACCGAGAGACTTTGTGGAAACTCCTACGACACTACGGTGTACCCACAAAATTCATCTGCCTGATCAAGAGCAGCTACGATGGCATGACATGTCGCGTGATCCATGAAGGGCAGTTCACCAGGGAGCTCCAGGCCAGAACCGGCGTCAGGCAGGGGTGTTTGCTGTCTCCGTTCCTCTTCCTACTGGCCATAGACTGGGTCATGAAGAGGACCACAGAGCACAGACGAAGTGGAATACAGTGGACACTGTGGACACAGCTTGACGACCTCGATTTTGCAGACGACTTGGCTTTAATGTCCCACACTCATCAACAAATGCAGGACAAAACCACGAGGCTTGCTGACATCTCCTCCCAAGTGGGCCTCACCATCCACAAACAGAAAACAAAGACAATGAGGCCAACGCAACCAGGGAAGAACCAGTCTTGCTTGCTGGCACCCCGTTGGAGGAGGTGGAGTCCTGAACATGTTTCACAGTGTTCTTTCACCATCTACCCCCAATTTCCCCTGACAATTTTACAAGCATGCTGTCGAGTTTGATTTTCATAATTTCACACCTCAAACACACACTCACGAAACAGCTGCAAAACTTGCATTTGCATGCGATTCATCAGGATTGTGCAAAGTGAAGAAAGAGAATCCCAGTCAAATGTATTACAGTGAAGAACATTCTCACCTGTAAACTCGGGACCTAGGGAACCTCCATAATTTCTTTGTAGTCTTTCGTGGTCTCCGAGTCCTACTCGGATTCACCTATGTGGTCATGACTGCAGACCTGTCAATATAGATCTATATCAGACATAATGTCTTAGAGCAGGTGCCCGTCTGCATCACGGCCACTTCACCGGTCCCGAAACAAGCGTGTTTGCTTCAAAGTCTGTAATAGGTCGGGTTTATGTGGCTGTCGGTGATCTCACTATTATCCTTGCTGTCTCCTACTTCATCAGAACAGTCCTGAAGTAGGATTGGGAATGTGGCGCCGACACCATATTTTACACAGAAAGCGTAAACACGGCTACTATCTTTTAGATCTGATTTTCGAAAAGTATGCGCTTCAATTAAAGGCAAAGGAAGGCAAAAAGTGTTGAATTAAAGCCAGAACTCTGATGGATGCTGTCGTATGGATAATCTCGCTTAGACGGAACGTTGGAACTTTTTGTCATATGATTTGGCCTCTGTGACCGCGCAAGGTTCAGTGAAAGATGCTACACCGGGCACATAGGCCTGCGCCGGAGACAAAGGTTATGTACGCGTTGGTGAATAGTGCCTGCACCGTTTTCAAAAGGTTAATAATGCCTCTTTTCCATTTACTTAAGCTGTGTGGTCCATCACAGAAGCTACAAAACAAATCTTTGAAATAGATGATTTCTGTAAATCAGCAGCATTTAAAAATTTGCATGATGTTTGTTTGATGAACATAGTGTGTTAAAAATCCACACGAAAATTTGAAATCGCATTTTTGTCCAGGTTTTTTTTTAATTCATCATGTGCATGACACGTGTGCAAATTTGGACCTACTTTTAATTTCCAAACAATCTCTATTGCATATCATTGTTCATGTATTTTGCAGGCTTGCAGGTAACCTATGTGGTCTGATCACAAGAAAAGATTTTGTGAGCAGGACAATTATTTTATATTCAGAATGCTTGGTAGTCAGTTTTGTTCTAAAGTTTACAAGATATTTGTTTTTTCCTTTTTTGTGGGCAGGACGACGATTCTACCTCCAGTCAAGAAGCTAGAAGAGATGATGGGACGTTTCCATGACTTCCACATTCGCTTCATGAAAAAGTACTCTTAACTCACCACGTCATTTGGCCACCCAAGACCAACTTCAGACATGTTACTCTCTTATTTTGAAACCTATTTGCTGGATGGAATGACCATGTTACGTCAAGGGCAGTGCCTTACTAATGTGGTGCCTGTACAGGCACAGGCACCACACAAATCTGGCACTGCCCTTGAGCTGATACGTCTTTTGATTTTTCATCATCATCATCATCAGTCCCTTGCCCGAACTGGGCGTTGGGGGGACTGAAAGGCAGCAGCAACAGACAGTGCTCTCCACTGAGTTCTATTTTGGGCGGTGGCAAGCAAGTCTGACATCTCGAGTTCGGTCCATTCTTTTATGTTTGCGACCCAACTCTTTCTCTGACGACCTCGCCGACGACTTCCTTCGAGAGTGCCTTGGAGGATAGTCTTGGACAAGGTGTCACGTGGCCAAACCAAGCAAGCTTGCGCCGTTTCACGGTTGCCAGAAGGGGTTCATGTGGGCCCACCAGGGAAGTGACGATGCTCCGTACATATTCGTTGGTCTTGTGCTCGCGGTACAAGATGCGGAGCAACTTCCTCAGGCACTTGTTCTCAAAGGCCTGGATTTTCTTTTCTGAGTCTGCAAGCAGTGTCCAAGTCTCACAGCCGTAGAGTAGAATAGACACTACGAGGGACTTGTAAAGCCTGTACTTGATGGTGAAGCTGATGGAGTTACTTCGCCATATCCTGTCCAGCCTGGCCATTGCGGATGTTGCTGTACCTATCCTGATACGGATCTCTGCTATGCAACTACCGTCTTTGGACAGGGTGGCTCCCAAGTACTTGAAGCTATTGACCTCTTCTAGCTTTTGGCCATTCATGTGAATGTTGCTGCTGCTGTCGCTTGTGGTGTTGATCATCACTTTGCTTTTGATTTTTGCCAGAGGATAAACCCGCTCAGGCAGTACACAAGTGCACCTCTGTATAAACGAGACACTAAAGCATCTCATTTAAATAGAGGTGTAGTTGTGGCATACTCCCTTGGGTCAGTCTTGGGAGTACTCCTGCAAATGGGACAAGGTTTGATCATTGTCTGGAAGTTGCGTGTACTGTTTAACAGACGATTTGAATCAGGAGGTATTTATATGAGGCAGCTGCAACTGAAATATGTGCAGTGTGTGATTTAGGGACCTCCATGTCAACATTATTTTAGTCACATTTGTATAAAAAAAGAAAAAAGAAATTGACTCATGAAATAGACATGTCAAAGACTGTCAGTATTTTTGTGAAATTAAAACCATTGGGGAGAAGATGAAGCCTGTAATCATGTGCACTGCAAATTATTTGTACTTTTCTGTACTCGGACATATTTGTACCGTCTTTTATTTTGAAGAGTTTGTGAAGAGATGATTGCTGTGTATGAATACCAGTAGATATTATTTCACACATAAAATGCTTGCTGAATAATTAGTATTTTGGACATTTTTTGAAGAGTTTATTGTACTCACAAATTGCACGTTTTAACCCATTCAGCCCTGATGCACTACAGCAGATGAGTTGACCATGATAATTCAAGGGTAGTGCCAGACTAGGTTGGCGCCTATTGGCGCCAAGCTAATCTGGCACTACCCTTGAATTATGGTTGATCCATCTCCTGCAACAGGTGCATAGTCGTTAGATGACGCCTCAAAAATTTGGGAAATATGTGCGCCGGGCTGAATGGGGTAATCTTGCATAGATGTATCGACTTTCTTTTGCCTTGTCTTGCTTACACAAGAAAAACTTCATTTATTTGATGTTAAAAATATGATTTTCCCTGCTTTCTGATATATTGATTGTACAGCAAACAAGATCGTTTTTGCAGCAGTTGTTCATTGTAATGCTACACAGTGCAAGGTTTAACTCTGGTTTTGTATGTCCATAGACATTTGGAAGTCAGAAGTAGGTCAAAATTTTATGCTTTAACAAAAGCAATGGCTTTTAAGTCGGGATATTGCATGTTTGTCGGAGCTCTTTGTTGGGATGGCTGGTTTTGTCATGCAGAACAATTTTCCTTCGTTATAATGGCATTATTAATGTAACCCCTTCACTACCAAGAAAAACTGAGTGCAGTCCGGTTGCAGAGGCTTGTGAGGATCCGTGTGTTGTTGAGACCAGCTTTCAATGTCCATGTTTCTTGGACTTGCACCAACACAGATTTCAGTGACAAAATATGCACCTTCTGAATCTCGTATACTTAACTGCTGCAATCCAGTGACAGAAGAGGATTGTTATCTGAGTGATAAAAAATCTTGATTAGTACATATATGAAGTTTTGTGGGTTTTGAGATTATGAAAGATATTTGCTGTAGTCCTGATTTGTTTTCCATAGAACTGTGGGTTTTTGTTTTTTTAATGTATATAAAAATATGAATGTCTCAGACTTTCTGAATAAAAGACGTTTCACTTTATCGTCTCGATGAAGCAAAACATCTTTTCACTTAAAAATATTGCTATAAAGGTATTCCTGTGGATGGACATTGTGTGCTGGTGTGTTATTTTGTACCTTGTGGCTCAAGGCTGCAACAAGTGCAAGGTCCAAAATCACACAACAGCACACCAATGAAAACATGCCTCCTTGTGTACTCATGCTGGGTATATTTTGTAATCATATTTTATTCACCAGGCTCATGCTGTTGATTCTAATGAACTATGGAGGTGTTGGATGTGTAATTGTATTATGTTCTTAAAGACTTTTAACTCTTTTCCATTGTAGCATTCTCAGCGAGCAGTTCCCTGCAGACATAGCAGGAAAAGGACGCATGTTCCCTGGCGATGTACATTTTTTAGGTAGATTGAATTAATTTTCACAGCCTCCCAAGCTAACAACCATAGATAAATTGGGTATCGTTAGAAAGAGCATTAAAAGTAATTTAAAGTAATTTTCAAAACTGCGTGTGTTTGTGCATCAGTTTAGTGGGAAGTCGAATCAATTTGATTATTATGCAACAGAAAAAAACATGGCGGAGCAAAAAATGAAAAATGTGGTTTTGGTAGCAACAGTGTAAGCACATGCAACGAAAAACCCAGATTTACTCACCAACATGGCAGAAAAATGTATTCCACAAGCAAAGAAATCTCATAAGAGATCTGTCCCTTCTTGAATTGCAATTTTATGCGCTAAAAATCACTGTTGAAACCATGCTCATGAAGATCGAACAAGCTCGTTGTTCGGAGACCATCCAAGGCACGTTGTCGGCTACTTTGGCCTCGCTCCGACACCATCCGAAAAGGGCATTCACTTTCAGATATTTTAGAAATGGTTGGTGAAACATAGTGGTTGCTTCCCTTAGACCGATAGCTCTGCTTCATGCGATTTTTGTAAAAACGCAACCCTAGAATACTAGCAACACTATAGCAATACTAGCAACAGCCCCCCCCCTCCCCACCCTTTGGTACCGGTTTCAGGCCACTTTACAAATTTCAAATACAAGCGTTCAAAAATCTCTAACTTCAGTAGCTGAACTGGCCCTTCGTCTGTCTTGTACTGTGTTCGTCTTAAATGGCGTAAATCCGTGTCCGTTACATGAGTGTGCGTGTTGGGTTTCAGTTCGCGGCGCTTCGAGTCGATTCGCCCAAAAATTGAGAAAAAGCGCCTATATAACGGTATTATTATTATTATTATAGACGGCATGAGCATAATGCTACAACGTAAGGGTTTGTTTGGGCCAACGCTAAACCGGAAGCGTTCCGATGGGAAAGAGTTAAACAAATGGCACACATTCAGTTGTGACATGATTTGACACAGAGTCCAAAGATGCTCAAGAATTGCAGGTATTTCGACAAAACCAGTATATTAACAAACTGAACAAACGTGCGTATGGGGACAGTCATCAGTGCCTGATTCAGCGGTTTCAAAATCCCAAAAGGCTAAATTTTAGCTTTTTGGTTCCAACAGCCTGTTCCATCATTCTCATCAGCCCTTGTATCCACAGGGGCTCCTGAGAGTTCGTCTCTTGCTGGCCAGGAATCATGGGGCATAGTTAGTAGTTGCAATATTTTCAGTCATTTCAAATTTTCACACCATCGCCCATGCTTGCAGTATCGCATGTTTGTCTTGGCTTGTTTGAAATGGGGCTTGTCAGAGCGTGCTCCAGAGCATGCACATGATGTATTTGGTCAAGATGAAAATGACGTTTGGGGTCTAGCTACGCAAAAATTCCTGGAGAACATCTGTTTGGCACCAAGCGCTGTACGTGTGCGCGTGACAGCGACTAGAGCCCGCATTTCAGGATAGACTAGCTTGAAATTTTACGATATTGTCCCTAAAATAATAATCTTGATGTAGTTTTTAATTTTTATTTTATTATGATGCTCTTTGACGAGAAAATGGCCATTTCTCAGACTGGTTGATCCACAATGGAGTCCATAATTTTTCTTATTTTTACTAGATTTTTGGCATATAGGTAGATAAAAGGAATACATTGAGCAAGTTCGTTAACCAGCATTGTATCTTGAACATTTTGACCGATACAGTCCCATACGCTAAAGTCAAAAATGGATGTCAAACAACGCTCAAATTGAATGAAAGTAATGAAACACTTCTCTGCTCTCCCGAGTTCTCCTTCGTGCATAGGAGAGTTCCAATGACATTTAACATGGGCACTAGAAAACCTTTGTGAAGTGTGCATATTCACATGGATTGTGAAAAGCGTAGAAAAGTCTGAGAATCCATCTTATCAGGAAAGTTTAGCAATCAAAGTCCACTCTTGAGCAGACTGCTTTAATGCCACCATTGCATCATATTTCTTGTGTTTTCTTTTTGTTTTGTCACTGATTAGTATTGTTATATAGTTGCAGCCAAACAGTCGTAATCGTAAGGAACCAGAGGACAATAATCACAAAATGAGTCGTCGGTCCGTCTTGCACGTATTCTCGCTTTATTGATCATTACTGATGGTATTGAAATAAGAAGTGTACTCATTTCTGTAATTTGAATTTGTTTGGAAAAAAGGTGCGTCCGACTTTACTAGGATAAACAGATGGAATACAGATTAAATTCTCATCCGCATGCAATAAATTTGTTGAACTTTAAAGTCCACAATTTTGTTCATTTGTGACTTTCAAAAGCTAACATGATTTTTCTTTTACGAAAAAACTCATCTTCTCATTAATAAAGAGTGTTTGCATAAGCCTGTTGTTTGTCCCAGCTCAAGGGTAGGATTAGGTCAAATTGTGACCTGTAATCCTTGTGTGAAAATCGGCAAGAAATTCGCAAAGTTTAATCCTCCAATACATAAAATGTTAGTACTGCGATGAGCGACGTATAACATCAAGTAGTCACTATGAACATGGAGTCGTGGGACCAACGATGCTATGACAAAGCTTGAAGTGACGTCATTTCGCTGCACATTATTATTCTACAGACCACAGAGCTTCCGAATGGTGGGAAGCGCCCCGTGTCCATCTTTATTTCTTTGCCAGTGTGTGTGATCAGATGGTGGGTTAGGGTAGAAAGAGATAGATCAAAAGGTTAAGCTTGAAAATAGGTACACTTTGGGACTGGGCTGGGATCCCATCTTGTTTGTTTGCGGCTTGCATAAAATGGAGACGCAGTCCCAAATATAGGGAGAAATGTATGGCACAACAGTGCTCCAACAATAGTTGATGTAAAGAAAAGGGGAGACTGCCAGTGCTAATATTTTAGGAAGGTTACAAAGTAAAGTAGATTATAGCACTGTCAGGGGAGAGAAATGTGCATGATCGACCAGTGATCATAGATCTACTGTGGCCAAAGCACACAAAAAAAAAAAAGATAGGAAAGAGAGGGGGCGCTAAAAAGTGACTGAAAGAAATCGGGGGGACCTAGATTTAAATTTCCATGCACTGAGTGGCTGGAACAGTGGGATATGTGATACGCCCCCCTTCGGGGGGGCTTCCATATGCATTGCTTTCAGTCACTTTTTAGCGCCCCCTCTCTTTCCTATCTTTTTTTTTTTTGTGTGTGCTTTGGCCACAGTAGATCTATGATCACTGGTCGATCATGCACATTTCTCTCCCCTGACAGTGCTATAATCTACTTTACTTTGTAACCTTCCAATAGTTGATGTAGTGTCAGTATTTTGGCTGAAGTCAACCGATGACGGCAGCCTTTGCTCGAGACAAACACCACATTTGAGACGTTCTCTCTCTAGACACCACACTGGGACGCCATGACAGTTCAAAGGTAGTGCCAGATTAACTTGGCACTTGAGATGTGCCAAGCTAATCCAGCACTACCCTTGAGATGTCATGGCAAATTCATCTCCCATAGTCAACAATTGCAAGCCATCATGAGATCAAAACAATCAAGATACATTTTGTAAGTCATGTTTTTAACCCTTATCATTCGGAATTGTGTGTGAAATAAGTTCGACTAAAATAGTTTAAGGCTAGTGCTAGAATAGCTTGGGGCCTTTAAGCACCAAGCTATTCTGGCACCACCCTTAAACTAAAGCCATTGGTCTATATCCTTATCTGTAAGTACTATAATTTAGTCCAATGTAGCTTGCATATGGCAGTGAACAAATTTGAAGCTTTTAGCCTCAGTATGATATGGGTTAAATGAACACTGCATGTTTAGTTTTTAAACAAGGAACAGAATCAATGAAACTACAGTGCGATTGTTTATTGATGTAAAGAGACTTCTGCTCAACCTGTAAGCCTGTACAAGGACGTTTTTTTGTAAATAGGAAGTTTTCAGCACCGATCCCTGCTTTTTTGGCACCAAGAACGTGAAAACAAAAGCCGTGACATGACAACACATATCTTGGTAGATCACAAATGTAATGCTTATAAAAAAGCAATGACAAAAATAGACATTGAAGGATGTTCAATGCAAGTCTTTTGTCATGTTACTTTCACTCATTTCACCACACTTTGGTGTGCAGTATCCAATTAACTAATAAACAGAAAATACACAGCACAGAAGCTGCATTAACTTAACTGCATTAACAAGTTAAAGTGACACCTTACACTACCTGCTTTCGATATTTCTGGAACCATATGCCATCACATTTTTTGATGGGGTACATCCTTTGTGACAACTTTGCCACAAAAAATGCTTTTGGAAAAGCTCGAGGCTGCAAGTTACAATGAACTTAATACAGCTGAAATGGCCATTGTTGTATATTTTTTTAAAACGCTGCATTCGACATAGTGTTTTGTGCTACAGTGTATTTTACATACTGTTAGTAGTGTTACACTGCATGTGATGTCACATACAGGGTCGTGTGTTACTGTATGCATATACAGTGACTTTAAGAAACCAGAAATTTTTTAATTTTCGGAAAATTTAATGTAATCTATGAAATTACCGTTTCACTCGGATGCCATGAATTTTCTACAATTCTAGCGATTTTATCAAAATCCTGATATGCTGGTCACTTTTGCATGACCTTACTATGGTGACACAAGACACTGTATATGGCATACAGTGTCTTAAAAAATTTGTGGTGTTGACAGCCTTATTAAAACAAACCTCCATCTTCTGTGGGGAAGAATAAATGTCCAAGTAGGGCAGACGAATTAAATTGATTGTACTGATTGATTGTACATTGCTTAACGTCCCGACAGCAACAAGGCTTTCTCAGGACGTGCCTGCACTGCTTGTGAAAAAAAAAAAAAAACTAAACAGAAAATTGAATGTATGTCGCCAGCCGGTCAAATACGTTAAATAAACCTACAACATGGGGCCTAAATAAAGCTAAGACCATTTAGCAACACACATCCAATATCAAGAGCTACAGGCAGTGCAGACAGTTGGGAGAGTTTTAAAAAGACAAATACAGGTAAATGGACCAAGGGTAGACAGAAACACATGCCCCAGAATAGAAAGGAAACCCACCCTGTGGGGCTGACCAGGGTGACCCTGGGAACTAAAAAGTACCTAACCCCACCCAAGTCCCCCAGGGCAGACCCAGGTGGGGTAGACGAATTAAAAATCAAAAGAAAAATCACCTATAAAATCCTGATTAGGTACAGCAAAAATAAGACTCACAGGTCACCTTAACAGAAACAAGAAGTCATCTCTCACAGGGAGAAATTTTGACCGATATGTAACATAACAAATTGTGTACATGTATTAAATCATTGCACTGCACACCGATGCATTTTATCCTCCCCCCACACACCTAACAAACACCATTCAACTGCCACAGGCATCGATCTTAATGTGTCTGCAACTGCGGGGGCTCATGATAATCTATGCTGCTTGCTGGTGTCATGAATATCCTTGTCTTGGACAAGCAGTGGTGAATGTCTGATGGTTTCAGGGATGCAGTTTCTTGCTGCAGGCAGTGAAGAAGTTAAAAAAAAACAGTCCTTTGGAAAATGCTGTATCATGGTCCCAAGAAAACAATGCCAATACTGATTGTGGACTTAAGAATGAAAACAACTAAACCAAAGATAACGGGCCCTCTCCGGGTTAAAAAATCAAATCACGATGTAAAACCCTCTCTGGGTTTAAAATTCCAGTCACATTGTAAAACTTGTCCTGAGAAGTGAGAATTGTAAAAATGCACCTGACAATTTGAGGACAAGTGTTTAAGATGAAACAAATTTCCCTCAATCCGACAATGTGTAATGAATGCTCTACAACTTCAAAACATTCATGACTGAATTTCACTCATGACTGTAAAACCGACAACACTTTATATGCACTTTCAAGTGTTTCTGCAAATGTGTAGTGACATGTGCTTAGGCAAGTGCGGAATGTTCTGCTGGACTTAACCCTTTCACTGCTGAGAGAAAGAAAACAATCCATCTGCAAGAAGCAGAGATCCGTCCCCGCAAATGTGGGGGTTCGTTAGGTTCTATGTTTCTTGCTTAACCCTTTTAGCCCCAAGGTCCCATTTTTCAAATCGTGGGGGTGTTGTTTAATGACTGTACCAGTTGCAGGAGATGGCTTGACCATGATAATTCAAGTGTAGTGCCAGATTTGCTTGGTGCCTGAAGGCACCAAGCTAATCTGGCACTATTCTTGAATTATCATGATCATCTCCTGCTGTAGGGATCCAGGTCTAGAAGGGTTAAACTACTTTGAACACCTGTTCCTTAGACAGCTGGTGATCTTTAACGCTGAATTTAGGATTTCAAAACACAATATGCATCCAACGGCAGTATGCGAAGTCACTGGGCTGATATTGGCTGCACTTGACTTGCGCAAAGCCGTGCGGGGGACAATTGAAGTCAACACTGGCTGAATGGTCTTGCACTTGCTGGCAATCAGCATATTAACTCCGCCCTTGCAGCAGCGCATAGAAGCTCCAAACATTAATATTAAGACACCCAGAACAAAAAGGTGACCTTCAAGCATGTAAAATGCACAGAAATAACCAACAACTGCCAAAACTTTGTTTCTTTCTTTGTTGGGAATTTGCCAACAGTTTTTTGGCTGTCAGTAGTGGTTTTCGTTGCAATGGTTCCTGCTGGAATCGGTGACCAAAAGCGCTACCGACAGCCAAAGGGTTAAAAAGATCAGTCTTGATGATTGTAAACACAGTTGCTGTCACATTTGTTGTATGAACACTTTTGGAATCCTCTTAATTCAAAAACCAAATCGCTCATACTACAGCACCATTTTAAAAGTTAATGGAAACACTACACTACAAGTTATTGGTAGCAGGGGTTCAATGCACAGATCCTTGTAGGCCTGAAGGAGGTCGAAGGAACCCGAGGGGTACAATGGTTCCTTTGACCTCCCGAAGGCCTACAAGGGTCCGTGCAGCAAACCCCTTTTAACAATAATTTGTTTTCATTCCTCCACTTTTTTCATAAAAGAAATCAAGCGGAAATCGTCCGACCTGGATCACAGCAGACATGACCGACGTCAAAAGAATATACATGCATACATAATAGACGTATGACGTAATTTAAGATCTTTCATGACCAGCAGCACCGTCTACAAATTGTCGATGGAAGAGGTGCGTGACTGTTTGCCTAAAGAAAAAGGTAAAATTCTTCAATAAAATAGTACATAGGATGCTCATATGCTTTTGATTCCGCAAAGATTCTTTCTTTAGTGGTCTGTTGCACAATATTGCTGCAGATGTGTGCTACAAACAACAGTAGTGTGCCTGCTGTTTCGAACAACACTAAGTGACCCTGTCCTTTAGAACGTTTTGGTGGTCTTTTATAGAACAAAACTGGCATACAAGACACGTCAAAAAGAATGCTACAGAGTCTGCTCTATTAGTCGCTATAAGGGTTTTTGTAGCTCAGTCATGTGGTACAGTCTGCGCTAAAGGAATTGGTCGCGTGTGTGTAGTACAATGGCTCTCTGGAGCTTCTCCTACGAGTACCCTTGAGCTTTCAGACCCATTAAAAAAATCATTTTCTGACCGACTTGGCAGGGTGTAAAAAAAAAAATAGAAACAAAAAAAACAACCTGCATTCAACTCTGGCAAAAGATACTAGCGCATAGCCAGCACCTTTTTCTTATAAACAATACTCTCTCAAATGCTTTAATTTATACCTACTGCTTTTAAATCTTAAAAGTAATACTTCACACTTGTCTTCTCACTGAAGACCTGTCAACATTTATAATATCACATGACAAAGTCGGAACAGATATACAGATAATTAACCCTGTTCATCCTGATACACTACTGCTTGAAATACATTAGACTAAGATAGTTCAAAGGGGGTGCCAGAATAGCTTGGCGCCTTAGATGACAAGCTATTCTTGCACCACCCTTTTACTAAAATGGTTGATCTTTCTCGCAATCTGTAATGCAGCTTTTATAGGACAACAAACATGTAATGTGTTATAAAAAAAAAAAAGCTTGGTCAGCCAATTCTGGGACATAGCAAATGCGGTAAATCTAGTATAACCCACCCCTTGCTCCCACCCCACCCCTCCTGTGCACCTGTAACATGGGTGTAGGGTGTGGTGTATTGAAAAAAACAAACACTTGCCATTTGATGCACATTGCATATCTCTACTGGAACACATCACAAGTCGCTGAAGGCGGTGCTTTTTTAGCTTGGCATCTCTCCCGATGGAAAGCTAATCAGACACCACTCTTTTGCTACCTTGGTCTATCCATCTCAGGATGGACCAATGTAGTAAAAGCGTGGCGTCTGATTATTCAGCATTAGATCATCATAGTGGGAGGGAGCTGGCTTTCCATCCTAAAACATGCACCAACTGTGTTAACCCTTAGGCTGTGGGTAGCGCTTTTTGTCAAGGCAATTCCTGCAGGAATCACCGCAACAAAAAGTGCTACCCACAGCTAAAGAGTTGAAATGCCCCATGACAACAAGAAAAAACAAAAGTATAAAAAAAATGGTGTTGAAACAGGCTGAAACAGTTCACATGAAAAAAATACATGCTACTACCAGCTGCAAGTGATGTCATGAAGAAATTCAAATATCACATACACACATGTGCATGCGCTAAAGGAGCCAACTGCAGTGTCTTTTCAGCATGAATATACCTGGTGAAAATCTACTCGGTGTGAATCCACCTCACTTAGGTTCATCAAGCCCGTATGGACTCTTAGCAGGTAAATTTTTGTTTGATAGATGTACAATGGTGTTACACACAACTATGGTCATAATTGCTGCAACACAATCTAAATTGGGTAGTTCCACGCCTAGGTGGATTCACATTGGGTAGACTTTCTTTGAGTAGATAAACTCTGATGAGACCCCTTCAGCACCACTAACTGAAAAAAAAACTACAGTAAAACATTTTGAATGAGCATTTTTTTCAAATAATGAAAAAACCCAAAACAAACAAAGACACTTTGCAAATGAACTTGAAATTTTGAGGTAATACTCACATCACATAAGGACTCTCATTTTTAATTCTCTTGCCTTATACCTTTGCTATTGTCAAAGATAGGTAAAAGTGCATCTAACTCAATACAATAGGATCCTCTTTAGTCCCTGAGGTAGGCCTCAAACTGTCTGCTTGTGTCACTGTTTGTGACGGCAATCCACTGCTATCCATCTCTTGAACTGAAGTCATCTGTGACAAGCCATCAAAACCCGCAAATACAGGGGATGTTGAACGTGGGAAGAAACCTGAACTGTTTGCAGTTTCTGTGAACCTTGGGAGAAGAGGAATATCCTGGTGCATGCAGCCACCAGTACTGTAAACAGTACCAGTCACCGCATGCGCTAGGGGCTTAAAACCAATTGATGGCTCCGCCATTGTAGCTGAATGCGACCGTCTTGCATTTTGAAGTTCAAAGCCCGAAATACTTGTTGTATTACTGGTAGTGATGGCAGTGTTTGTAACGTTCTCCGTCATAATTGCTGCATTCCTCATTATTCCTGGATAAATGAACATTTCTGAGGAACCGACATGAACTATTTCTGTGCTTGGAAGAAATGCTACATCATGCACAAAGCCGGAGTTCTGTCCAAACTTTCTTTCCTGCATCAGTCCCGTGTTCGGAGCATTTTTTGTGAGTGACATTGTGTTCAATTTTTGTTTGAGCATGGCATTCTGGATGAAATGCCCTGTCTGCATTACACCACTGTTCCCCATAAGCTGTGTGTTGCGTTCAAAGGTTCTCATGTGTCCAAAACCAGTGACTTGGCGAAAGCTTGCATTCTGCATGATAGGTGAGCAGTCACATGACCCATTAGAACTTCCTACAGTTGTGCGAGTGTTGAGCATTGTACTGGACAAGATCTGAACCCCCTTGGGCACACAGCCAGTGGTACTGTTTACAGCACTTGTAGCTGCATGCATATGGTGTCTAAGGGGGTCTCTACCAAGGACATTTGGACGTATCCTGCGATACTTTAATCTGTGCACACTTGGTGACCTGTCATACTCCATACTTGTATGCCTCACACTTGCCAGCCCAAGGATTTCTGCTGGCGTCTTGGGAACAATTTGCAGTGACCTCAAAATTCCTCCCCCTATGTTCTGTTTTGGTCCTGCTGAAGACTGGGTTTCCACCGAGTCCTTCAACGCCAATTCACTTGCACCAGTACTTTTTTCTGACCCGCCATCGTCTTCAATAGGCATTATATGTAGGACTAAAGGGCTGTTGGGTCTAGCATGAACTGCCTTCCCTATTCCTGACATCTCACCTGTCATGGTGAAAATTTCTGCAGGTGTCTTTGGTGGGACTGCAGAATATGGCATGGTATCAGAGTGATGCAGCATGAGTGAACCCAGACTCCTTTTGTCAGCCACAGGCGTCTTGGGAAGAACTTGCAGTGACCTAAAAATTCCCCCCCCTCCGTTCTGTTTTGGTCCTGCTGAAGACTGGGTTTCCACCGAGTCCTTTAATGCCAATTCACTTGCATCAGTACTTTTTCCTGACCCGCCATCATCTTCAGTGGGCATCATATGCAGGATTAAAGGGCTGCTAAGTATAGCATGAACTGCCTTACCTGACATCTCACATGTCACGGCAGGAGTCTTTGGTGGGACTGCAGAACAGGGCATAGTGTCAGAATGATGCAGCGTGAGTGAATCTCGACTCCTTTCCTTGGTCACAGGCACTGACAGGTTCTCAACAGGAACCTCCTGCTCATTCTCCGTTTCTGTCAAATCAATACATTTGTTTGTAAAACTGGAACAGTCTGTCAAACTACCATCACTACAACTAACCGCCTTAATGCAGTCATCAGTGTAGTGAACAGTGCTGGTGTCTGCATGCACACAGGGGTTAATCTGCAAGCTTCTTCCTTCAGCCGTAGTGGCACTTAACATGTCTGGCGCTTCCTCCTCACTACCTGTAGCTGTTGCTGTCAACAGGTCCTGAAGACTCAGTGATCCTGTGTTGCTTTGAGAACTTGCAAATTCAGTTCCGTGGCTATCCAAGCCCTTTACAAAGTTCTGTGAAAATGCAATCCTCATGGGCACTTGCACAGTTGGAGCATGATCAGTATCCATGTAATTTTCAGATGAGCAATTTGCAGTATCTGTGCTGGAACAAATCATCATTTTGTGGGCACTCACACAGGAAGTGCAACGACCAGGTGGCATTATCTGAGAACTGACACTCATGCATGGTGGCACTTTCTCAGCTGACGAGATCTGCAGATTTGTTGTTCCTCTCTTGTTTTCTTCTGAGCTCTCAGCTATAGTGTGTGTGACATTTTTATCTGCAGATGTGCAGAAAACATTGTCAATATTTTCTGCAATAGGGCAGATCAGTGTGCCACAGGAAACAGAGGTGCTTTGTAAATCTGGCATAGAAACCACACCGACACACACTGGTCCTTCCAACAAAACTTTATCAACACTACCTGGTAAACTGTCAGCAGTATCTGTATCACTTAACCCCTTTGTGCATGCATCCACTGGTACTGTAAACTGTACCCGTGGCTGCGTGCACGAGGGGGTGAAACTTTCTGCATTCTTTGAAGAACTCATACATGTCATGGACATTGGTGCATTCAAAGTCATCAAAAAATCAGCAGTGCACTTTGGCATGCTGTCAGGCACTTTCTGCCTTTGTATGCTAGTGCCTGTCTTGTTGAAATGTGTGGACTCGTGCCATGTAAAACTAGGATTCTGTGCATAAACACCTGTGTTGTGCTTTGGTGTTTTACTCTTGTCAACACTCTCTACTTTGGCTTCTGAAGAACATAGTCTTGAGGAAAATCTTTCTGTATCTGCAGCGTTTAGAAGCCTAGAAACATTTGCTGTGAAATGTGATGCTGAAGACTGGGTAGCTGCCAAGCTCTGCGCACTAACTGCATCAGTGGTCTCATCAGCTGTCACACTGGTTAGCTCGCCTGATATGCTACTTGTAGCAGATCGAGGGAGATAACTAGTGCAATCAGGTGTAGCACAGCAAGTGGGAACAACATTATATTTATTTTTCTGTGCATTTTCAGCAACTGTTTTGTGAACAAATTCTGCGCTAACACTGGCCTGATGTGTTAAGTCAGATTCTCTGCTGGCTTTCAAGTCAAACACACTCTGAGCTGCTTCAACCTCATCTGTGTTATTCATGGTGACATTACCTGTTGATCCACATTGTGGTTTATCCACATGAATTGATTCTGTATGCAGTTGCAACTGAAATGCAGACCCCACAGATTCTGGACTTTTCTCAAAATTTGGAGATAGAAGACGGTCATGGACTGTATGCAGTGCTGACTGGGAGGCTGACAGCACAGTTTCTTGGTTTTCTTCAAAATTTGGTGACGATGGAAGACGTGCTTGGACTGATTCAGGCTGATTCTCTGGAAGTGGTGGAAGAAGGGGGTTAGCCCCTGTGTGCATGCAGTCACCTGTACTGTAAACAGTCCATGCGTCCTCATGCACAAAGGGGTTAAGTGGAAGCACTGGCTGATCCTCTGCATGCAGCTCAGAGTGAAAAACATGCTTTGAGTCAGCCTGATTCTTCACTGGGGTGGAAGTGACCAGGTTGATCAAATCTTTCATCAGATCGCTGTCAAAAGTCTGAGTAGTGAATGGACAGGGAACACTGTCAACATTGCTGCTTCCATTCTGCGAGCCCTCGCTAACATTGTGTGTTCCTATAGGAGTGCCACAGGCAACATGGTGTGTCCAATTTTGTGTCACACTCTTTTGTGAGGCACTGTTACCAAGATGCATGCTGGTCAACTGACTGGAGGAGGACTCGGCAATGTCCGAAAACTCAGCAATGTTCGGACTCCAGGCTAACAGGTCTGACAGAAAACTGACATTTGAGTCTTCACATCCGCTGTCCAGGTCGCTTCGATTGATTGTTGTTAAACCACTACTATCAATGTGAACTGTGCTGCTACAATGGCCCAGCAAAGTGATATCAAAACTTGGCCCCACAGCAAGAGGATTGGGTCTGGTCTGTTTAGGTTCATCAGCCAATGCCATCACCTCATTGGCACTGTTTGTGGGTAGTGCCAGAAAAGCCTGGCACCCAAAAGTGCCAAGCTTTTGTGGCACTATCTTTGAACTATCAGGGTCAATTTCTGTTAGGTTACTTGAAGTTTCCAAATTCAAAAGATCATCTCTACTGTTTTTGTTACTGGCAGGGCTGTGGTCTACAGAGGCAATGTCCTTACTATCTGCCAAAACAGCCTTGGCTGCAGGGCTGAGGGTAACAGTATTGTAATCTGCGATGCCAACAACAGCAGACTCATGATCACGCAAGTTACAGGCTGTTTCTTGTGAAGCCATCTCACTGGACATGTCAGACACTGCAGCAGAAGTATTGAGAGAAGTTTGCATGTCTGTGTTGCTGAACGACTCAAACACACTTTCACCAATGTCACTCAAATCGCACACCCTGGTCATCTCAGTAAAGGGGACGTGCTGTCTAGCAGTTTGGTTATTAGGGGTCTGTGACACCAAGCTCATGCCATTAACCCCCTTATGCATGCATCCATCAGTACTGCAAACAGTACTGGTGGCTGCATGCACAAGGGGGTGACCATTACTAATTTGTGGAGCACTGCTTGTGTGCAAGGGCAGCACCCTTGAATCTGTGACCAATGGGTTGACTTGAAGTTCAGCTGTAGCTATGTTGCTGCTGTTGATGCAAACACTGGCAGGCTGCTGGGAATTATCAGAGGATGGGCTGGTTTGGAACTCTGATGTAACCGTGCTGCTGCTGGTCTGTGAAGCTGTGTTGACAAACTTACCAGCATGGGTAGAGGTTAAGTTGGCTTGAAACTGGGCATTTGCAAAGTTACTGCTGTTCTGCAATGCTGTGATTACAAAACTGTCAGCACGAGAGGAGGAACTGCTTGTATCCCTTATACCAACAGACATGTTGGTTTGAAACTCTGCATTTTCAATGTTGCTGCTGGTCTGCAATGCTGTGCTAATGCTATCAAGAGCAGGTACTTGAAAGACACCCGACTCCTCAACACAGGTACCAACAAGAGATGGGTCAGTCTGAAATGCACTGTCCGCAAAGCTGTCACTGCTTGCATTGTCCGCAAAGTTGTTACTGCTTGCATTCTCAACAAAACTGAGACCACTCTCACCTGTGTGTGTGGCTTGGTCTCCATTTTTCCTGTCCCACTCTGAGCAGTTCCTGACAGCGGAGGCCAGGTCAAACTCGTTACACAGCTCAAGCAGATCAATCACCATCTCACTCACATCTGCTTCACCCAACATGGTGATGGTCGATTTATCAATCTCCATGGGCTGCAGCCGATCGTTGCTCGACTCAAACCTGTCATGGGGAGACCTCTCTTCATTCAAACTGGGCTGCTCCAAAGCATATGCTATCTGATAAAATTAAAAGAGAATAATAATATAGTAAACTTTTTCTTCTTGTTCAGTAAGTTTGTTATTTTAAGCGACGTAATTTACACATACAAAAAAAAAAAAGAAAAAAAGTGTGATCTGGACCTCTGAAACGGTGTAGTTTTATCCAATCCAACTTTTGTTGTACATATGACCATGTTATATGCAAAGTAGACTGCAATAATAAACTCACAATGAGGCACATACTCTAACACATAACCATATTCAGACAATGACAAACATTTTCTGTTGGCGACACCTACCGGTAGGTTGATAAGAGAATTGACAAGTTCCCCAAATCAGAAGTAGTTGAAAAATTTGCATGTTTGGCTTACAGTGGATTAAAGCTTCAATGAATCAATGAATCTTTTTTTTACAACGGTGAAGATATTAACACAGTCAGTGACTATGTCATTTTTCATACCTGCCGTTGCTACAACTACGACTAAGTACAAAATATACATAAAACGGGGACATCAAGCACAGTTATACAAAATATATAGTCCACTAAACACAAACACACATGTACACGCACTCGCACATGTCCACACACACAAACACACACACACATTGACATACACATACGCACATACACATGATTGTTAGAAAATACATGTACATTCGTGTGTTGACGCATAACTAGATATTGTTATTTGAGTGATATCAGGTATCTAATAAAGACTTGTCTTGAAACGAGATAATGTCGGAGTGGCTTTAACGTGATGTGGGAGTGAATTTCACACTGTGGAACCCGCAAATGACAAAGTAGATTTAAATATATCTATTCAGGGTTTTGGAACAATATAAAGACCCCTCATATTCCCATCTAGAGTCTGATTATTTAAACAGCTCTGTTAGATATTTTGGAGCGCTATGGTTCCACACTTTAAACATCAGTACCCCTTTGTTAAATTTAAAGTGATTTTGAAGGGGTAGAAATCCAGCTTTACTGAGATTTTCCTCGGTCATCAAGTGCGGGTCGGGAAGAATTAATTTAGCCATTCTCCTATGTAAAGAATTTAGTCTTTTTAAGTGTACATCACTGCAACAATCCCACACCGTCGATGCGTAGTTTATATACGACATGTGCATTACTGAACAATTTTCTGGTTTCACTATCTGTGTAATACTTTAATTCCGATAACATAAAGACATTTCTAGAGACCATTTTACAGACATTGTCAATGTGCATCTGCCACCTCAGCTGATTATCAATTGTGACCCCCAATAGACGTTTGGCTACCTGTTCTATAATGTCGTTGCCGAGTGATAAATTAAGCTTTAATAGTTTCAACTGATGCTTTTGGCCTGTTGCAATAATCATAGAGTTTGTTTTAGTAGGATGCAGAATCATAGCATTGACTTTACACCATGCCGCTATATCATCGAGACTTTGTTGAAGGCCATTTTCAACTACACTTATGTCTTATTAGCTGTGTGGATTGAGGTATCATCGGCGAACATATCACACTGTGTTGCTTCGTAGGCGAGACTTAGAGGTAGGTCATTTATGTAAATACAAAATAAAAGAGGACCTACGATTGACCCCTGCAAAACTCCGAGTTTAACATGTTTAGTAGAAGAACAGGCTCCATTAGCAATTACTTTCTGTTTCCTGTTTTCGAGGTATGACGTAAACGAAACAGCCATGTCGTTTTGAAGTTAATGCTTAAGTTTGGAAATCACTAAGGCGAAAGTCTTTTTTAAAAGTCAAGATAAATTACACCTGTCAGCTGCGAATTATTTATATTTGAAAGCCATGTGTCTGTTAATCTGCTGAGAGCCGTATGACATGAGTGCCGAGGGCGAAATCCTGACTGAGACGAATGGAGCAACTTTCGTGATTCTAAGTAGTCGGACAGGTAATTATGTATATGCCTTTCGAGGGGCTTAGATAATATTGACAGCAGAGAAATGGGTCTATAAATATTAGGGTCAGTTTGATCTTTTGATTTTGGCAGTGGAACGACTTTTGCGACTTTAAGGTCTGTAGGAAACACATTTTTTGTAATACATAAGTTATAAATATAAGTAAGGGTCTCTATGATGTATGGTACAGACAACTTTAATATTTGTGGGTTAACATCATCATGGCCGGAGGACTTCTTATTAGCTAGGTCACTAATTAGTTTGCCCACTTCGTGCACAACAAGTATGGGGATACTAAATGGTGGAGTGCAAGTTGTTTTTTTGTTGCAGAAATTAACTAAATAATCGGGGCATATGTCTGCCTCTGTATCACGACTAGGAGTAGTTATCAAGTCCGCTACAGACAGAAAATGTTCATTGAATGTGTCAGCAGAGATTACTGGGAATGGTTATTGACCTACTGCTATTGCCTCGGGTGATCGAATTCAGTACCCGCCACACTGCTGACACATCTTTGTCCTTGACAGTGTTGCGGATAAAGTCTCTCCTCAAGGTGCGCACCATTAACCTCACACGGTTTTGCTGCTTTTTAAATTCATCAAAATTCTTTTCTCTTTTTAGGTCATTTCGCACCAACATGGCATGCGTTATTTCTTTTGTCAACCAAGGGGGAAGTATCTCACTCTTTAATCTTTTTGTTATAATTGGTGCATGTCTGTCTAATACTCCAAGGAATAATCTGTACCATCTGTGAGAAGAACCTCGTCAAAAGGAGTGTTACTAAGATCGTGTAGAAACTCATTACGATTGAAATGCTTAAATGACCTGTAGGTTGTTGTGGTATGACGATGTTTCTTTAATTTGGGGAGTTTTATAGACCAGTAACAAATCACGGGGCAGTGGTCACCAACACTAAGATCTGAGACACTAACATCGGTCACCGCCTGCGGTTTGTATAGACGTGGTCAATGAGCGTAGAGCTCGTGGCGGTAATTCTGTTAACTAGCTGTACTAGGCCAAATAAAGAAGATGTAGTTTCCCATGCGGGATGGGGTTTAATCATGTCTATATTAAAGTCACCTAGAAGAATGACGTCATTGTGTCTTTACATACTTTGTCTAGGTTAGTAGTAAAATTGTCATACCACTCGAAGGTAGACGCCGGATTGCGGTAAAGAAACCCGAAAAATGATGGTGAGCAGTACGGGCTCTTGACTTCAATCCACACACACTCTACTTCAGCCATTTCTCAGTCTTTACACCTATGGACTAAGTGTTCAATAGAGTGATGAACGTATACAGCAATGCCTGGTTGACCCGTGACAGGAGGAATCTCTTCTCATGATACTATAATTAGGAATTTTTACGTCATCACCACTGATTTTTTAATTTAGGCGTGACTCGGTAAGGCCGAAAATGTCAAACGGTGGTGGGACTGTTAAGGAACGCCAACAAGTCAGATACCTTATTATAAAGATGAAAAACGTTGAGGTGACCAACTCATAATTTGTGTTCTTTTTTTTGCTTCTAGCCATGAGCATTTCGCTAACAGCTGTATATTGTTTCACATTGAAAATAGCAACTACAATAGCGGTGGTTGAGCAAACGTCAATTAAAAATGGAAGGCCAATGTAAAGAGAAAATATAACAATTAAAGAAAACAATAAAGTATGAAGACAAAATGTGATAAACGTTCAGGGATTACAAGAGCTGAGCGTTGCGCTCTCCCACAACTGAAGTGTATACGGGAAGTATCAATGTCCGCTACCCTGAAGGAGCAATGTCAAAAATACTCCACGTCTGTTTAGGAACAGAACTTACGCCACGGAGCACCCACAATAGAACGAATCGCTGTAAATAAAACAGTCCATCAGTGTCCAAATTTCCTGCAATGTCTATAGTACGGCTTAATAAACGCCGATTTAGATGAGAACGGTTTAAAGCTTCCACACGGAGGTGCTCAGTAGAATGTAAGTGAAAGCGCTACACCAAAGCAGCATTTACTATAGAGATACTCGGTCTAGTCTGCAAAAGATGTGAGAGAAGTCCAGAGGTCCGGGCAAGTCAGTCATGTATCAACAAAAGCTATAGAGATACGGCACCATACACACTTTCATTATGCGGTACTAAACGTGCTACTTTACACTCATGAGAAACACAGATGTGAGTGTAACCTGCGTGAGGCATCTATCCTTACGAGCACGTGCAACTGCAGGAGCTTATGAGGATCTATGTCTCTTGCATTTGAGGCTTGTAGATGACATGCGGTATTTATCCTCATGAGCCCGTGCATCTGCAGGGGCTCACGAGGATCCATGACTCTTGCATTTAAACAGGTAATCGCGGCCTTCGTGAGGTAACTATCCTCCATAGACCGTGCAACTGCAGGAGCGCATGAGGATATATGCCCTCTGCATTTAGAATTTGCGGTCAGCATGACGTATCTATCCGCATGAGCCAGAGCAGCTGCAAGGGCACATGAGGATCTATGCCTCTTGCATTTAGTAGTCATCAGGCATCCTCATGAGCCCGTACTGCTGCAGGGGCGCATGAGGATCTGTGCCTTTTGCATTCAGATTGTCAAGTTAGTTTCGTTCCGCAGAGGTCTCTGCGTTCTGGTATTGACGAGGTGAAGAATTAAACATGCAAGAGGGGGCGAAGGACTGGCCTGAGGGGGCTGGGAGAATAGAGCGCTGGCCATCTTGGCAAAGCTGTCCCTCAGTGCTCCGAACTCGTCGTCAACCCAAGTTTTGCAGCAGTTAGCCTGTCCCAGTGGTGTAGAACAGTGTTACCGTAATTAGTTTCCGTGTGCCAATTAAAAGCTGAATGATAGTTTCATATAGTTCACTGGGGTAAGGCGGGCTGATTGGAGCACTGGTTTTCAACGCCTCATGGTCTTTATCTCTGTCTCTCCAGGAGAGGGTTATACCAGGTGGCATAGGCTCCTCGCCATAGAATTTGTGTAGGGCTCTCCTCCACAAGGGTATCTTCCAGCCTTCAGTTTCAAAAGTCACTTGAATTAGATCGTTAGTCCGTATTATCTTTTCTAAGACAGTCTTAAGCTGGCCGCAGTGGAGTGTGTGACTGGCATAGTGGAAGTACGGTGGTGCCGCCATAATCAGTTTATACTCAGGGCGTCAACATGTTTGCTGATCAGCTTGGAGTTAGTCGCCGTTACACAAAACAGGACACTTCAACATCTGGCCAGTCTTTCAAAATCACTCATGCGTGACGAGATGCGGCGACAAGGACCATCCTACCAGCGTGACACAAGTTAAGCGCCTCACTAGCCGAGGCAGAGTCCGAGCCGCTTACACTTTACGTAACTAACGACACTGACACCACAAAGACGATGCACAACATGGCTGGACCATGTGAATAGTAAAATATAATGAAAAATTCACAGATTAATAACTTACAAAATATGATGTCCACAGTCCTAAAACTACACCATCGTGGAGAATTCACTGAGCACAAACACTCTGCCAAAAGTAACAACAGAGAAATAACATATGATTGCACAATAACCAATCAAGTGCGGAGAGACTAGAGCACGATGTGCACTCTCCGACGACTGAACTGAACAAGCTTGGACAAACATGCAATATCGCATGTTCATCCCAACTTTTAATCCACTATTTGCCTCAAAACATGTTCAATTTGTACCTGCTTTTGATTTCTGAACAGTGTCTATTACTGCTGGGAAAAGTGAACACCACCCAACTGCAAGACACAACACAACAAGCCCCTCCCCCAAATGTCCTCCTGAAGTTGCTAAACAGAAAATCACAGTTCACATAGGATGCTGACCATCACACACTCTTTTTTCTCTCACCCCTTTAGTCCTGACACACTACAAAGACAGACTGACCATGATAGTTCAAGGGGCCTAGATCTAGAGGTACTCCAAGCTATTCTGGCACCACCCTTGAACTATCATAGATGGTCTAGATCTTAACCCTTTCACTGCCAGTGGAGACACATTCTATTTCTCAAATCTTTCTAAATTCAAAGATGAGAAGCCACAACTATCAAAGAAACATGGATACAAAATGGGCTTAGCAAGAGGCATTGATCCTTATGCGCCCCCAAGGCAATGGGGATCATGGGAATCTATGTCTTGCAGTTGGACTGTATTCACTTTTCTCTGCATTGAAGGGGTTAAACTGGTAATATATCTTCAAAAGACAACTCCAAAGATTTTGACCTTGGGTCTGAATGTGCAGTGGGGAGGGAGTGGGGCATTTTAACATACTCACTGTGTTAAGATGCAGCCAGGCTGGGTGACAAATCTGACACTCATGTCCAGCAGGGCATGTCACATTGGACAAATCTGCACACGACAAAAAAACACGTTTACGAAAACTGGCCCTAGCCAGGAAGATCCCAAACTAATCCCAATCTGAGCCAAGCGCTACTTTTTGCCTATAGTATATATGGCCAATACAGGTTATGCTTAAAACAGAAACAGATCAAACTACACACAGACTCAGACATTCCCTAAATTCATCCAGGCCATCCATCTGCAAGAGGCATATATTCTCATGAGCCCCAGCAGCAGCAAGGTCTCATGAAAATATATATATATATATATATATATATATATATATATATATATATATATATATATATATATATATATATATATATATATATATATATATATATATATGTACCTTCTTAGGAAACTGTGAAGTACTAGCATTGTCAGTGATCCTCGTCACCCACTATTTGATCAGTTTCAAATGCTATCATCAGACAGACGTTTCAACATGCCACTTGCCAAAAAGACTATTTTTACGAAGTCTTTTATTCCAACTGCTGTCTCGATTTTGAACTCTTGTTTATAACGACGTGATATTATGTGATCTACTTAACATTACCTCCCATTTTGTGTGTTACGATTGTGGTTGTGTTGTTCTGTGAGAGCATGCATGTGTTAATCGTAGGAAACGATCCGATATTTATTAGAGCTATCCTGGTTACGGATCACGTACCTTTTTAGTAAGATTCTTTATCGTTCACGCAGATAGCGAAATTGGCTTTGTTATGATACGCTAAGTTTAGTCCGGAAGCTTCTAGCAAAGTCGCACGGAGAAGAGCGGTCGATTTTTGTTTTGCGTAGATTCGCTGAGAATAAACCAGAACGTTCAAGCAAGGTCCCACTGTCTAGTGACCACATTCATGTGACGTAAAAATGTAAGCAACATTTTAGTAGAGACGCTCTATTCTTAGTCATATTTATTTTTTTGTGCGCGTGAATTTAGCAGCCAGTCAGTGTATTATTAAAGGTCGTGAACGGTCTGCCATACTTTTGTGTGACGTCATTACTTACTTACTTACGCCTGTCACCCCTACCCGGGTATAGGCCGTCGACGAGAGACCTCCAGCAACTCCTGTCCTGTGCTTCTCCTTCGATTCTACTCCAGGTGGTTCCCAGTCTCTTGATGTCTGCTTGGAGGTCTCGACGCCAGGAGTTTCTCGGCCTACCTCTTTTCCTCTTTCCCTGGGGGTTCCATGACAATGCCTGCCTAGTGATACTGGAAGCTGGCTTTCTCAGACTGTGACCGATCCATCCCCATCTTCTTCGCCCAATTTCATTCTCTGCTGTTATCTGCTCTGTTCTCTCCCAGAGTCTGACGTTGCTTATCTTCTCTGGCCAGTGGATTTTAAAAATTCTTCTAAGGCAACTGTTCATGACCTCGCGCTGGGACCATACGGCGTTGAGGCGCGTCCCCTGGGTGGTGGATAGGGGGTCCCTCGTGAGAGGGGTGCACCGAATGAAATAAGGTGCCGTGAACCAACATGGTCTAAGGGAAGGTGACCCCGACAGAAAACCCCTGGTCCTCCTAGTAAGGGGGTTGGGCGTGGGGGTAGCTTCCCCACCCTGCAAAAAAGGAAATAGCTACAAAAACGCCGACGAAAAGACTAACAGTAATTCCTTTCCTGGAGGAGGAAGGTTCTTCTACTAGAAGACTTATGACGTCCTGTGGTGAAAGCCGGAAGTCTTCGGAAGCCACAGGACCGAGCCGCCTCTCTCTATCCAGGGATACAACCATGGGCACATGGAAGGTCAAGACCATGTACCAGAGCAGCAAGGCCACCCAGATAGCAGCGGAAATGCAAAAGTACAACCTTTCCCTGCTAGGCATCAGTGAAGCCAGATGGACGCAGTCTGGCCAGAAAAGGCTGTTAAGTGGGGAGATGGTTCTGTATTCAGGTCATGAAGAGGAGAATGCCCCCCATACAGAAGGAGTAGCACTCATGCTGTCACCAGTGGCACAGGGAGCGCTGATGGGCTGGGAACCTCTTGGGCCAAGAATTATAACAGCAGCCTTTAGAACCAAGAAAAAGCTCAAGCTGAACGTCATCCAGTGTTATGCGCCCACCAATGACAGTGACGAGGAAGAGAAACAAGAGTTCTACGACCGACTCCAGAGTGCCGTGGACAAATGTGCGGAGCGAGACATCACCATCGTCATGGGCGATTTTAATGCCAAAATAGGGGAGGACAACACCGGATACGAAGAGGTGATGGGGAGACAGGGACTAGGCTCGGAGATGAGTGAGAACGAGAAGAGGTTTGTAGACTTTTGTGCTCTAAACCGACTTGTCATTGGAGGCAGCATCTTCCCACACAGAAGAATACACAAAGCAACTTGGGTCTCACCTGACCATACAACAGAGAACCAAATAGACCATATCTGCATTAGCAAGAAATTTAGAAGATCCCTTCAAGATGTTCGAGTGAGGAGGGGAGCAGATGTCGCCTCAGACCACCATCTGCTTACCTTAAGAATGAAGCTCAAGCTAAAGAAAAGCCGCACAGAGACGACAAGAAGACAGCGCTATAATGTAGGCCTCCTGAGAGAAACTGGAGTTAGAGAAGAGTTCAAACTGGTGCTGTCCAACCGGTTTCAAGCGCTACAGGAGCTAGTAAATGAAGAGGAGGCGGTCACCACAGAGCAGCAGTGGAAGGCAGTTAGAGAGGCGCTGAACTCAACCTGCAAAGACACTGTAGGGTTCAGGAAACACCACCACAAGGACTGGCTGTCGGCACAGACCTTGAAGAAGATAGAAGCGAGGAAGCAGAAGAAAGCAGCGGTCAACAACAGTCGCACGAGAGCAGCCAAAGTAAGGGCACAGGGGGAATACTCGGACGCCAACCGCGAGGTGAAGAGGAGTATCAGGGCAGACAAGAGGGCCTACACAGACAGCCTGGCAGCAGAGGCAGAAAAGGCAGCAGGCAGCGGCAACATGAAACAGCTCTACGACATTACCAGAAGATTGTCGGGTAAGTATGGCCATACAGAAAGACCAGTAAAAGACAAAGAAGGCAAGCCTATTGCAGACAGAGCAGACCAACTCGACAGATGGGCCGAGTATTTTGAAGAGTTACTGAACAGACCTAGCCCACCCGACCCCCCCGACATCCAGCCGGCAGAGACCGACCTACCCATCAGCTGTGACAGACCCAGCCGGGAAGAGATCAGAAAAGCAGTGGCATTTTTGAAGAATGGCAAAGCAGCAGGGCCAGATGGCATCCCAGCAGAGTCTCTGAAAGCAGACCTAGAGACAACAGTTGAGATGCTGTACCCACTGTTTGGAAAGATCTGGGAAGAGGAGGTGATGCCAGCTGACTGGAAGGAGGGGTACCTAATCAAGCTTCCCAAGAAAGGCGACCTCAGCAAGTGTTCCAACTACAGAGGAATCACCTTGCTGTCAGTACCAGGAAAGGTCTTCAACAGGATCATCCTGGAGAGAATGAAGAGCTCCGTTGACCCCCAGCTGAGAGACCAGCAAGCAGGATTCAGGAAGAACCGATCATGTACAGACGAGATCGCCACTCTCCGCATCATCGTGGAACAGTCTCTGGAGTGGAGCTCCCCGCTGTACGTCAACTTTGTGGATTATGAGAAAGCATTTGACAGCGTGGACCGAGAGACTCTGTGGAAACTCCTACGACACTACGGTGTACCCACAAAGCTCGTCCGCCTGATCAAGAGCAGCTATGATGGCATGACATGTCGCGTGATCCACGAAGGGCAGTTCACCAGAGAGCTCCAGGTCAGAACTGGTGTCAGGCAGGGGTGTCTGCTGTCTCCGTTCCTCTTCCTACTGGCCATAGACTGGGTCATGAAGATGACCACAGAGCACAGACGAAGTGGAATACAGTGGACACTGTGGACACAGCTTGACGACCTCGATTTTGCAGACGACTTGGCATTACTGTCCCACACTCATCAACAAATGCAGGACAAGACCACGAGGCTTGCTGACATCTCGTCCCAAGTGGGCCTCACCATTCACAAACAGAAAACAAAGACAATGAGGCTGAACGCAACCAGGGAAGAACCAGTCTTGCTTGCTGGCACCCCGTTGGAGGAGGTGGAGTCCTTCACCTATCTCGGGAGCATCATAGACAAAAAAGGCGGCACTGATGCAGATGTCAGAGCACGAATCGGTAAAGCCAGAGCAGCCTTTCTCCAGTTGAAAAAAGTGTGGAGTTCCAGAGAGCTGTCACAACACACCAAAGTCCGGATTTTCAACTCCAATGTAAAAGCAGTTCTCCTATATGGAGCAGAGACATGGAGATTGACAAAAACCACAGTCAACAGAGTACAGACCTTCATGAACAGTTGCCTTAGAAGAATTTTGAAAATCCACTGGCCAGAGAAGATCAGCAACGTCAGACTCTGGGAGAGAACAGAGCAGATAACAGCAGAGAATGAAATTGTGCGAAGAAGATGGGGATGGATCGGTCACAGTCTGAGAAAGCCAGCTTCCAGTATCACTAGGCAGGCATTGTCATGGAACCCCCAGGGAAAGAGGAAAAGAGGTAGGCCGAGAAACTCCTGGCGTCGAGACCTCCAAGCAGACATCAAGAGACCTGGAGTAGAATCGAAGGAGAAGCACAGGACAGGAGTTGCTGGAGGTCTCTCGTCGACGGCCTATACCCGGGTAGGGGTGACAGGCGTAAGTAAGTAAGTAACTGTTCATGAAGGTCTGTACTCTGTTGACTGTGGTTTTTGTCAACCTCCAAGTCTCAGCTCCATATAGGAGAACTGCTTTTACATTGGAGTTGAAAATCCGGACTTTGGTGTGTTGTGACAGCTCTCTGGAACTCCACACTTTTCTCAACTGGAGAAAGGCTGCTCTGGCTTTACCGATTCGTGCTCTGGCATCTGCATCCGTGCCACCTTTTTTGTCTATGATGCTCCCGAGATAGGTGAAGGACTCCACCTCCTCCAACGGGGTGCCAGCAAGCAAGACTGGTTCTTCCCTGGTTGCATTCAGCCTCATTGTCTTTGTTTTCTGTTTGTGAATGGTGAGGCCCACTTGGGACGAGATGTCAGCAAGCCTCGTGGTCTTGTCCTGCATTTGTTGATGAGTGTGGGACAGTAATGCCAAGTCGTCTGCAAAATCAAGGTCGTCAAGCTGTGTCCACAGTGTCCACTGTATTCCACTTCGTCTGTGCTCTGTGGTCATCTTCATGACCCAGTCTATGGCCAGTAGGAAGAGGAACGGAGACAGCAGACACCCCTGCCTGACACCAGTTCTGACCTGGAGCTCCCTGGCGAACTGCCCTTCGTGGATCACGTGACATGTCATGCCATCGTAGCTGCTCTTGATCAGGCGGACAAGCTTTGTGGGTACACCGTAGTGTCGTAGGAGTTTCCACAGAGGTGTGACGTCATTACACACTAGGAAATGGGGCTGAAATTAGCAGTCATATTTTTATAGACTATTGTAGTTATTCTAGAAAGTTCTTTTTATTTAATATTTATGAGTTTCAGTTATTGTTTGCGTGTGTACATTGTCATGCACTGTTAGTCGTAGGGACACACAGTTTATCGTAGGTACGCGGCCCGTATAGGGTGTACATTGTGAGAGACGCAGCGCAACGGTGGTGGTGTACGTTGTAAGAGAAACGCATTGTGTCGCCAGTGTTGACATTTGCAGAAGAGACATTGTATCAGTGTTGGTGCATTTGGGAATGCATTGTGTGGAGATCACATCGCTGAAATAAAATATTGTTGGAACTGTTACTCCAGTGTAGTCTACATCCTTAAGCCACGTGTGATGGGTTGCAGCTGAATGAAGTTTCTTTAAAAAGAACCTTACGTGCATGCGTCTGGTGTGATATCATACTACGACTACGACTCAACACGTAACATTGTGATAGATCGCTTGTGATAGATTGCTGCAATGATAATTTTAATGGAATGTTCTTATAGTGTTTATTAGTGTCTTGTCTTGTTGTTTATGACGAGTCAAAAGGCAAATTTCAGTCGTACTTTGACTTGAACAATCTTGCTCAAAGTTGTTTCACTAACAAACACAGTTTGAGGTACTTAAATCCCATATTTACAGTACAAATGTTATAAGGATGCATGCCGAGGTGATCGGGGTGATCTAGAAAAACGGTCTCTTCAGTTCTGTTTATAAAGGGGCACGACCTACTGTCTTTCTTTTCCTTAAAATACCTACTGTACTTGACCTGATTCTGAATTTAGAGTAACTCAGATTGATTTGCCACGCTGGTACAGAGTTTTCTTCAAAAGTCATTAGTAGGTGTCACAGAGGGAACACGTTCATTTTTTATGCACCACAGTGGGAGATGGATGGGCTATGCTAGTGCAAGTGTTGTGGCAGATACGCTTGCTCTTGAACTATCAAGACCAATTCATCCCCTGCAACTGGTGCATTCTTTATCATATGGATGCCTTTTTTCTTTTGTAATGTTGCATAAGTAACATGCCAGTGCAGTGCTGCTTGTGCAAAAAATGTATCCACAAAATCCAGAGTCTTTGTTGTTGTTGAGACATAACCAACGATGCTTACAACCAACCAACAAAAATTGTTAGTCACTATACAGCAAGAATGTGTTCACACGTTCCCTCTGAAGCAGGAGATGGATCAACCACAATAGTTGAAGGTTAATGCCAGATTAGCTTTGTGCTTGGAAAGGCGCAAAGAAAATCTGGCACCACCCTCAAACTATCTTGGCTGATAAATTTCACACAGCTGGCATACAGTCTTTACAGATGCTTCCAAAAGTCATAACTTAAACTATGCATGGACAAGTTAATCCACTTACATTCTTCAGATTTGAAATTCAGCCTGAACTGGCTGAAAGCGTCTCGTATGACACGCACATGCTCCCGGTGGGTCTGGCTGTGGAAGTGCTGCAGTTGTCTGGCCTTGTGGTAACTCTTCTGGCAGAGGACACATATGCGAATACACTCAGCCTCACAGGCGACCTTGTGTACGCGAAGCTCTTCCTAGATTCAAAAGAAAGAGAAAGAAAGCAAGAGAAAGGAAAAAAAAGCAACACTATTAATAAATGTATTGGCCAGCCTCAATAAATTAATAATACACAAAATTAGCCTGAGAATCCTGACTGATCACTGAATGTTTCCAGAAAATCACAAAAAGAGATCTGGACAAGCCTCTGGGTCCAAAATGGATATCCAGTAAGCACAAGACCCTCACTCTGACGTCAGCCTTAGCTGGTAAGAGCACTGTCGTGTGCAAGCGAAGAAGGCCAATCTCAGCCTGAGAATCCTGACTGATCACTGAATGTTTCCAGAACAATAAACCTCTAACATGCCTTTTTAACCTCTTAACCCCATGGCCGCATTTCCAAACTTTTGGAGGCATTGTCTAACGACTATGTACCAGTTGTAGCAGATGGATTGATCATGATAATTCAAGGGTAGCGCCAGATGAGCTCGGCACCTGAAGGTGCCAAGCTCATCTCACACTACCCTTTCAGTTTCATTCTCTCTCTTTCTACACACGCATCGACGCGCCGTCAAAGAGCATGCAGGTGTACAGTAAAATATCATGTGTGTAAAGTCAACCCTAATGGCTCACACGGAGTCTGACCTCCAGACCATCGTCAACAGGTTCTCGGAAGCCTCTCGACTGTTTGGCCTCACCATCAGTCTCAACAATATCTAGGTCCTGCACCAACCAGCCCCAGGCACAAGAGCACTCCCACCCAAAGTGTATATCGAAGGCACCGAGCTGAAGACTGTCGACCAGTTCAGATACCTGGGGAGCATCATCTCTTCTGACGGTACTATCGACAAGGAAATCGCAGCTCGCATCAGCAAAACCAGCCAAGCCCTGGGTCGTCTGCGCACTCGTGTGTTGAATAACAACGTCAAGCTCAACACTAAGATCAAAGTCTACAAGGCAGTAGTCCTCCCCAGCCTCCTCTACAGCTGTGAGTCATGGACGCTGTACAGAAAGCACCTCAAACAGCTTGAACATTTCCACATAAGATCCTTGCGCTCACTCATGAGCATCAAATGGCAAGACAAGGTGACAAACCTGGAAGTCCTGGATAATGCTGGCTTAGTGAGTGTTGAAGCCTTGATCTTAAAGACACAACTTCGCTGGACAGGTCATGTCATACACATGAATGATTCTCACATGCCACGCCAACTCCTGTATGGTGCACTCTCAAAAGGCCACAGGAAGCAAGGATGGCCAAAAAAACGCTTCAAAGACTGCATAAAAGACAGCCTCAAGTACTGCATCTTCCCGGTAAAGGAACTTGAAGCACAAGCACAAGACAGATCTGGCTGGCGTGCCGCCACCAGAAAAGCCTGCACGCTCTTTGAACACAATCAGCGCGAACAGATCACCAGTGCCAGAGCTCGCATAAAGACAGCGTCGACTTTCCCCACAGCTACGTTCCAGTGCCCCCATTGAGCTTGCAGGTGTGGCTCCAGGATTGGCTTGGCCAGCCACACCCGCACCCACAAATAGAAGTCATGCACAATGACTACATCATCGGTTTTCGATGGTCTACCCACTAAAAGTCAACCACACTTCACGCCCCTCGCGCTGGGACCATATGGCGTTGAGGCGCGTCCCCTGGGTGGTGGATAGGGGGTCCCTCGTGAGAGGGGTGTACCGAATGAAATAAGGTGCCGTGAACCAACATGGTCTAAGGGAAGGAGACCCCGACAGAAAACCCCTGGTCCTCCTAGTAAGGGGGTTGGGCTTGGGGGTAGCTTCCCCACCCTGCATATAAAGAAATAGTTACAAAAACGCTGATGAATAGACAAACAGCAATTCCTTTCCTGGAGGAGGAAGGTTCTTCTACAAGAAGATTTATGACATCGTGTGGTGAAAGTCGGAAGTCTTCGGAAGCCACAGGACTGAGCTGCCTCTCTCTATCCAGGGACACAATCATGGGCACATGGAGGCATTGTCATGGAACCCCCAGGGAAAGAGGAAAAGAGGCAGGCCGAGAAACACCTGGCGTCGAGACCTCCAAGCAGACATCAAGAGACTGGGAACCACCTGGAGTAAAATCGAAGGAGAAGCACAGGACAGGAGTCGCTGGAGGTCTCTTGTCGATGGCCTATACCCTGGGAGGGGTACAGGCGTAAGTAAACACTTCACGCCAATTATAGCTAGAATGAAATTGTACCATAAAATTCTAGTTTTCTGTTTTTATCTCAAGTCTAGAAGTCACATAAAATATAAAATTACGTAAAAACTAAAATTATGTCATGACAAATGACATTTTTCAAACCAATGACGTGTATGCACTGCGCCCCGTTACAGAGCTCACGGACATATTGGCAAATCTGTGAGGCTTTATCAATAGGAGATATTTCAACACCAGCATCAGGTCAAAGAGAACAAGTAGAGACCCTTGACAGTGAGGACAGCTCACATATAAAGGGACTTTGTGGGTTATGGCATACAGAAGAGAGTTTGTGGGTTACGGTTCATCCCATCTTGTTCTGAATTATGATGATCATTTTATCAAATGAAGAAAAGGGATGTCACACAGATCAAAACAAATGGGTTCTTTCTCCGAGTACTCCGGTTTCTTCCACCGCCCACCCCGCACCCCCCCCCCCCCCCCCCACACTTTGGTACTGGTTTCAGGCCACTTTACAAATTTCAAATCCAAGCGATCAAAAATCTCTGTAACTTCAGTAGCTGAACTGGCCCTTCGTCTGTCTTGTACTGCGTTTGTCTTAAATGGCGTAAATCCGTGTCTGTTGCGTGAGTGTGCGTGTTGGGTTTCAGTTCACGGCGCTTTGAGTCGATTCGTCCAAAATTGAGAAAAAGCGCCTATATAATAACGGTATTATTATTATTAAAGGTAGTGTATTAGCTAGAAATCTTTGCAGATACACAGCTGAACCTGTATAAATTTTACGAGAGATCACCTAGTTTTATTAAAGACGATCTTTAATGATGGGTGACACCTTTTGCCTACAAAACATCTCTTGACAGACCACCTGTTTTTTAAGACCAACTTTCTCTTGCCAAAAAAGGTGGTTGCTCAAAACAGTTTTCCTGTATGTAGCCACTCATGCATGGTCAATCTCGCTCCCATATTTGGCACTAACAGTAAAGTGGTATATTAACCCTTTTAGCCCCAAGGTCCCATTTCTCAAATTTTGGAGGTGTTGCCTAATGACTGTACCAGTTGCAGGAGATGGATTGACCATGATAATTCAAGGGTAGTGCCAGATTAGCCTGGTGCCTGAAGGCTCCAAGCTAATCTGGCACTACCCTTGAATTATCATGGTCGACCCATCTCCTGCAACAGGGACTCAGGGCTAAATTAGTTAACTTTTTAGCCCTGATGCACTACACCAGGAGATGGGTTGACAATTCAAGGCAAGTGCCAGATCAGCTTGGTGGCTGTTGGTGACAAGCTAAACTGATACTACCCTTGTATTGTCATGGTCAATCCTTCTATCTCCTAAAACTGGTACATAGTAGTAAAATGACACCTGCAAAATTGGGAAATGTGGCCATGGGATTAAATGGGTTAACCCTTTTGTGCATAAAGTCATCTGGACTGTTTACAGTACTGGTGACTGCATGCACAAGGGTCTGAACTTACTTCGGTGCAAAAGCGGTGATAGCACAGTGTGCAGTGGTAGGGATGACATTTGGCCACATGCATCCTGCGTTCCCCACGATCCCTCGTTTTGAAGTTGGCACAGTAGCGGCAAGCAAGCATGCGTGGTCCACGCCTTCGACTTGTTCCTTTTACGTACCTCACCTTCACCACTAACTTGCCTTGGTCTGAGCCTGATCCTCTCTGCAGTACATAGTGACCGCTTTTCTGTACCCCTGTGCTGGTACTTTGAGGTGTTGAGCTGTGCCCTGCTTGTTTTTCCTTTGCTTCTTTTCGTTGTTTTTTTTCATCCCCTTTGTGTATGCAGGCACTGGTACTATCTATGTTACTGGTGCCTGCATGTGCAAGGCCATTCATGCCACTGCAGTCTGAAGATGAGCTTCTGCCTCCAACAGAGGGACTGTCGAGTCCTGATGTTTTGTAAGAATGGTGTAGTTTCTTTGGACGTTTCATGTTCCAGAAACAATTAGGCATGGGATGATCAGCAGGAGCAGAAGTTTCTTGAATGGATGGCGCAGGAAATGTGTCAGTGTGGTCGCCATCTGAAGCATGATTGCCAGAATCTGAAACTTCTTCTTGCATTGCCCTCCTTGATACACCTGTCTTGCCTGTAATGCTCATTTCACTTTCACTCATCTCATTCCAACTCATGTCAGTCTGAGATTCAAACTTGACAAACAAGTTGTCACCGTCTTCCGATATGCTGCTGTCGAGTTGCAAAGTGATGCTTGTATCAAGCTCTGAAATGTCATAATTTGTGATAAACACCTCATCAGAAACATTAAAGCCTTGACAGTTAGGGCTGAACAACGTAAATTCACTGTCACTTTCAGTCTTGACCTCGGGCAGCTTGTCCAAAACCACAACTGGGTTTAACTTACAATCAGTCTTAAAATGGGCATAATTTAAGCAAGCAGATCTTTTCTTCTCTATCTCTGGAGACTGGAGTTCAAAAGAATTATCTGGTTGTGTTTCCTGTGCTGACGGTGGCATTGTACGTAAGTGCCAGCGGGTGTGCCATCTTGAAATTAGACTGCTGAACAATGCCTTCTTCTCTTGAAGTCGTGTGGACCGTCTAGGTGGCATGTCCTGCAACCAACAGTGCCAAAACTTCTTTTTGCAGACTCTGTTGCAGAAGGACATTCAGAAAAGTTTACTATTTTTGAGTGAAGGACTGTTGCACCAGTCCATGTCACAGCTTACCGACAGATCTTTGTCCAAGCAAGCTGTTGGAAATTAAATAAAAGTACAAAAACAAAAGTTCAAAAATATGTGTGTGCTTTCCTCCCAAAGTGGAATATATACCTTCCCCTTTATCCCTCCCAAAGAGGGAGAGAGAGAGAGAGAGAGAGAGAGAGAGAGGGGGGGGGGGGGGTGTCTGTGATAGAGTGAAACATGTAGGGCTGAATGTCACAATTAGCTTTCAAAATGTATACTACCTGGTGAACTGCTTTGGAAGTATAATAGCAAACTTCGGGTATCACTTTCGTATATCTGAGCTTGTAGCGAATGTAACCAATTACAAGATATATGAAGTGAATCACAAAGTACTACAAGATATATGAAGTGAATCACAAAAGTACTACAAGATATATGAAGTGAATCACAAAAGTACTACAAGATACATGAAGTGAATCACAAAAGTACTACAAGTGTACAGTTCTAACTCAGACTCCAAAATGCCTAATCATTTTGATTCGATGGAATGTGCGCCCCCCGCGCTATTCTCTTTCCTGCCCCACCAGCCCGATCCAGCGGCTTGTTTAACCTGCTGTCAACAAGTGATGAGTGTCATGCATTACACTGGGTAGACCCAATTCCGACGCCAAATGAGGGTCATAGACGTAAATAAAGTGTGTAAGGTACATGTATTTTCATGAAACCTAGCAGCCCCATTTGGACATATTTCATGTCTTACACCGAGACAATGGCAGGTGTTCACTGAATAATCTTGCGCAGCATCCTCAATGTGAGGACCAGTAGGTATTCATGAGGCAGGCAAGAGGCATGATTGTCGTTAGCTCTTGCATGAGCGGGTGGCATGAGGATCTATGCCTGCCCCAGACGGAAATAGTTGTTAATTAGTGAATAATAGTACAGTGTGAGACTGAGCCCTTTCTACACAGGGACAAAATGCATAGATTCTCATGAGTATATGCAAATATACGCTCTATGGTTTCAGCGGTTCCTTTTGTTTTTCAGTAACCATACATCAATGACCATATACATATGAACACACTTTTTCCCCCTCTTTCGTTCTGGTAAAGACAGAGTCGGGTTTACTATGGAATATACTTGGATCTGCTGAGGCACATATACGGGCAGGTTTATTTCTGAAAACTCCGAAATGTAAAAGCCAGGTTACAAATTAAAAATATATACTGACATGGGCTTGGACTGGGCTGTTATTTGGTTGAGGGCTGGGGGCAGTACAAGGCTAGAGCCAGCCTTCAAGGCTTTCAGCGTAAACTGCGGTCAAATGGTACGGCAGAAGGTTCTCTGTTCCGTCTGATGTGCACAGAGACAAATGAACCTATCAACATCAAGAAACATTCATTCCACCGTTACCGCATACTTTCACGAGGATAAATATATTCTTGTTTTTACATCAGATGGATAGCATTCACTGTTTAGCAATGTTCGCCTATAACCATAGACAAAACTCCCCAAGAGACATAGATCTTTATCTGTTCCATATAGAGAAGCTAAATGTATTTCTGAGTTGAATTACCTTCATGCCTGCTATGTTTACGTAGTTTAATCGAGTTGTGGTGATGAAAATAACACAGGCAAAACGTCGACAGCTGCAAGAGTCACATATGCTCATACGCGTCTAGGAGTAGGCGCGGTCATAAGAATCTGTATCTTGCTGGCTAGTGTTGCCTCTATGCTTCTATGTTTATGCAGTAGGGATAAAATCTGGGCGTCAACATGCGCGATTCAACGACCGTCCCGGTTCTGCGGCGTTGAATAGCGCGATGCTCATGCTCCCTATAGATTCACGGCAGTGCAAACTTGAGTCTGGGGACTGTGTACACAACAATGTGAAATACGGCAAAATGTCTCAATGTTGAGCATCAAGGGGGACAATTCCGTCAATGCACTCACCGCCGCGACTCGGCGTGCGTTCAGTTATGCTTTACGTGTACTGACATGTGCCTGTTTGTGTAGACGTATGCATGTCTATGTATGAGTGCGACATTATCATTGTTATCACCTTTCTAACTCGAAAGCTACCCCCCCACCACCACCTCCCCCCCCCCCCCACCCCCCTCCGTCGAGCAACACCGGCACTGGACGCCGCATGTCCAGGCAATGACACCGATACAGTCACTGCGAATCAGTCACCTACAAGAGAAAACAATAAGTCAAAATACTGTCTAACGTCTTAATTACTTTCTCCCTTATATACCCTGTCTCTTAATTCTTGTCTTGCGTCAAGCGTGCAATAAAAACCGAAACTGCTAGCACCATAATTTATGGCCCTGTATTTTTATTTTGTTTCTTCAGCACGGTCTCGGTCACGGTCGAAACGCCTTCCTTGTGTTCACCGAGTTTCCAAAGCAGATAGCTGTTCAATCTTATCGTAAACTGCATTGTTTACAAAACATACTGTTTTAACATCATATACTTACCAGCCGTCCAGTCCCGGCCGAAGTCCCGCAAATATTTCCCACCATGATTACGTCACGTCTTTGTCACGTGATCTTCCGTTTCCTTCGGTCCGATTCTTTTTTCTTGGATTGTTCGTTTTCGTGATGTGTAGTACTTAATATTTTTTTCTGTTTTTTTTTTATGTTGCTTGTTAAATCCATTGTAAGTTTTGTAATGTTTTAAAAAAAAAAGTAGTTTCGCTGAGCGGTGAAAATTTGCACGGGTCACAGTTTCAACTGATTTGAAATGATTTTACACTGATCCACGCCCGCATTCTGCCCAAGCACGTACTACTCCACGCACACTGTGACACGTACGTACACACACACACACACACACACACACACACCGTCACACACACAGTGACACACAGGCACCAGGGCCGGACCTGGGAAAAGTCGATGGGGGGGTTACAGATTCAGTATAAAGCGAAGGCGCGAAGCGCCGAGCCTTCTAGGGGGGTCCGGGGGCATGCCCCCCCGGAATTTTATTTTTTCAAGGATGCAAAATGGTGCAATCTGGTGCAATCTGAGCCTTGAAAAAGCCATTTGTGATGGTCTGGGGACTTTGAGCTTTTTGAACAATCGAACTGACAAACTCTGGGGTACAAAAATTATCACCTGCCCCTCCCTTAAAAAAAACACCCACACCCACACACACACACACACACACACACACACACACACACACACACACACACACACAAACATTTATTTATCAACAGAGATGTTTTGTATACTATTATTATTCACTACTTTTCGTTGATCGTTAACGGAATAAAGCTTTACCTTGTAGTTTATGAACATCAGGGCCCTGCTTTCACTTCAGTTCAGTCTTGCTGCACTAGGTTCCTCGGCATTAGTACCATTTGTGAATTGTATCTTCTGGCAAAACAGTTCACTGCCTCTTTGAAGTCAATATCAACATCCCTGTGCACTTTCAGTAAAGCAAGTGCATTGAGTCTCTGTTGCCCCATTGTAGAGCGCAGGTAGTTTTTCAGGTTGCGCAACTGACTGTTTGAACGCTCACACTCGGCAGTAGTGACAGGCAGGGTGCAAAGGTTCTTTAGCATGATGAACAGGTTGGGATAAAAATCCCTGTCACAGTGTTTCAGTGCTTCTGATGCCGTGGGTGGGATGATAGCTGTCGCATTCTCAGCAGCACTTCGCCATTTGCAAACCCACCGTTGGTATTCTGCATCAAGGGTAGCGTTGTCTGGTAGGTCAGACTCCCACAACATTGCCAGTGTCTTCACCCCTTCTGGAACCTGCATGAAACCATCCTGGTTGTCTATTAAAGTGCTTGGCACCAGACAGAGACCATCAACTGCTAGGTCAGCATTTTTGAACCTCGAGTCCAATTCGGTTGACAGGTGTTCCAAGAAAGGAATGGCAATGCTAATCTTGAAATATTCTTCTGGAGTGGCCGCAGGTTGGTTGTCACGGAGAGTCTGGCGGGATGCTTGACGAGGAACAACAACATCAATTGTCAAAGCATTTGCCATTTTGCTGACTTCACCAAACCAGGCAACAAACGCTGTGTCGACATCTCTTCTAATAGAAGACATGCAGTTACTGACCTCTTTGATTTCCCTGTAGGCATCGACAACATCTTTTGTTCTTTTCTGGAGCTTCACTGTCAAGGGTTTTAAGTAACGCAAACAATTGCGGACGACAACGAATGCAACGAGGAAAACACTGCTGCTCAAGGTGTGGAGAAAGCCAGTTGCCTTGGTCAATGTCTCACTGTCCCAATTGTCACTGTCTTCACACATTTGTCCCAAACAGTCGTGAACAACCAGGAAGAGAGATGTGTAAACCTCCAGTGCTTCATGTTTTTCTACCCATCTTGTTCTGCACAGATCAACAAGCTTTGTCTTTGTCGTGTCAGGCTGAGATGCTTCGATGGTATCTTCAAGTTTTCGTTGTCTCTTTGGAGAGTTTGAGAAAAACAGTGCTCCCATCATGTTCTTCACTGCAGGCAAGCCGCATGCTTTTACAATGCAGAGACTCAAGCTATGGGAAGCACAGTGAAAGTACAGTGCTTTGTTGTTCCTTGCTTGAAAACGTGCCTGCACTCCTTTAAACTTTCCTGCCATGTTTGCGGCCCCGTCATAACCTTGTCCTCTAACATTGTTGAAATCAAGCCCCCACAAGCCCAGACACTCAACAATCTTGTTGTAAAGTGTTTCACCTGTGGTATCTCTGCACTGGACAAAAGCCAGGAACTCTTCACGAACTTTCAGACTTCCATCGACGAATCTCAATATAATTGAAAGTTGTTCCCAGTTTGAGCTGTCTGTGACTTCGTCAGCAAGCACGGTAAACTGTTTTGCTGCAATAATTTCTGCAAGAATCTTGTTGCGGATCTGATCACCAAAAACCTCTATCAGTCTGTTTTGTGTACTTTTTGAAATGTATGTGGCCTTCTTATCGCATGTATCTAGATGTTTCCGGAGAGTTTCATCTGCTGCATTGATGCACAGATTCAAAAGGGCATTGAAATTGCTTCTGTTCTCACTCTGAAGAATGCCATCATCACAGTTGCCCCTCAGAGCTAACCCCTGTCTTCCACACACTTCAACAATCCTGAAGAGGCTTGTCAGAACTTGTCGATTTGCAGCGATGTTTTCTGCATTTTTCTGATTGATTTCACTGGCGATGCTCTGCTCTGGTTTATCCATGATTGTCAAAAACTGCTCTCCACTTGCCATTGCATCTTTGTGGTATTGTAATAACGAGTGCTTTTTGATCTGATCACAGGCTTTATTCCAGTTCTTGCATGGCGTCTTCACAAATTTGCCCAGGTTTTCAGTAGACTTTGCAAATAATAGGCAATACTTGCAGTAAGCCCCATCCTCGAAAGGAGAATACACAAGCCAGGAGTACTTTTGCAACCACTCATGCTGAAATTTTCGGTTCTTGTTGTTTATCACTGTTGTTGGAAACTGAAAACCAGGTGATGGTCTCCAGTGTTGCCTTAGAAGATGCTCCTTGTCACGGCTTGACAGTGAAACGACTCGCGTGTGTTTCTTGAAAACTTCACCAAAATCGATATTTTTGTTGCTGGTGATCTGAGAGGAGAAATCTGAAGAGTCAGAAAGCAGGCTCACATCAGGCTGGTTGGTCATTGGCATGGCAGAGGATTCAGAAAGCAGGCCCCCGCCAGGCTGATCAATGCTTGAGGAGGAGTCTGAAATACAAATAAAAGTTGGGTCTATGAGAAGTCTGAAATACTAAAACGATTGTGTGTGTACCTGAGAGAGAGAGAGAGAGAGAGAGAGAGAGAGAGAGAGAGAGAGAGAGAGAGAGAGAGAGAGAGAGAGAGAGAGAGAGAGAGAAAGAGAACAATGAACAATGAACAATGAACCTTTATTTTCCAACGGTAGAAGTTATTGGTAACAGGACCAGTTTTCAAACTTGCCGTTGCTACATCTACTACATAAGTGACATAGACATGTAAACATACACATACCACACACTGCTGCATGCACTGCTGCATTCGCTTACGCACGCACGCACGCACCACGCACATACACACACACATACCCACACACGCACTCAGGTACGCACGCATGCACATCACAACTCGCGCATGCACGCACGCACACACACACACACTCATGTACACCGCAATTCAGTACGCATGCACACACGCACGAACACTCACACACACACACACACACACACACACACACACACACTTACACACGCACGCACTCAGGCACATACGCACAAAAACAAACACACGCTCTCGGACACGCACTCCAGACATTCCTACCCGCATACGCGTACGCACAAAAATATAAAATCAGTAAAAATACAAAGTAAAGCAATAAACAAAGAATCATTAAGTACATTAAAGTTCATACAGCAAGGGCAAATATGTATGCAGGTGCTATCTCCCCCCCCCCCCCCTCTCTCTCTCTCTCTCACGCCGACACACACACACACACAGCATGCACGCACGCACACACACACACACACACACACACACACACACACACACACACACACACACACACACACACACACACACACACAGAGTCACACATACTGAGAGAGAGAGAGAGAGAGAGAGAGAGAGAGAGAGAGAGAGAGATCATAGAGAGAGGGGGAGAGAGAGAGAGAGAGAGAGAGAGAGAGAGAGAGAGAGACCTGCAACAAGATAATTACATTTAAAGCATATATATGTCTTCGTTTACACACTTCAGTCAAGCTTAGATATATATTTATGATCTGAAATAACAGCTTTTCTTTTTAGACCCCTCCCCCCAAATGATGGACAAAATCTTTGCTACCTTATGACTCGTAGAGTCTTCTTAGGCTAATGATAGCCAATGGAACACACCAGTCATTTTGTTTAATATTAATTATTAAATTGAAACACTCAATCACGTATCAATTTCAGGTTGTATTTAATTTTTTTTTTTTTTGAGAGGGGGGGGGGGGGGGGGGGCGGGGCAGTAAATTACTCACCAACACTGCTTTTACTTGTTCCCATGTCACTGTTTCGAACTCCACTGCCAGTGGTCTCACTTTGGGTTGATTTTTGTCTCTTTCGAGGAACTGCATCATCTGCCGTTTAGAAAAACAACTTTTATTATTATTATTATTATTATTATTATTATTATTAAAGGTTTTCTTATATAGCGCTTACCTGTAAACAGCTCTAAGCGCTTTACAATTTACTCAACAACAAACAAACAAAAAGAAAAAAAACAAAAAAAACAAAAACATAACATAAAAATTAAAACATGAAATTATCCTAAAAGCAACAACAAAAATGTAAAATAAAATAGAACCGTCTTTTCAACATCTTATATATGATTATGCATTGCAGGTGTTAACACGTCTACTACAATTTTATAATAATAATTTAATATAAAAAAAACAGTGGTTTTCTGATTAGTTCTTAGCTTATTTTAAATTTCATCAACAAAAGGCCTAAGGGTGAATAATCTTATTTTGTAGCACGCTGTTCACAGGCATAGGAACTGTTAACAAATTTGCTGATTTTCAGCAGTTGGCAAAATTTCAGCACATTTTTATTTTCCATTTTATTATGTGAAAAAGGCAGTGGTTGGTATGCCGTCATGATGGCTTCTTGTCGTTCCAAAAACTGAAGTCGTCATGACGGTTTCGCACCCGGAAAGGCTATGTTGCCGTCACAATTGATGGCGACGCTGTCAAAGTGGTGTCAGATAGGCTATGGTTTCCATAGTCAGCCATCAAGACGGTTCTGTTCTGCTCTCGGAAGAGATTTACGTCACAATACATAGCTAGTAAGCTGCACTAGTGAAAACGATACCTTATAACTTAGCCCTTGGTTTTGTTATTGAAAACGATATTTTGCCGTCCAAAGATTTTTTTTATAAATATAAAAGCAATATTGATCATTGATGCCGATATCTTTATTCTTTAAATTGACATTTTTAAAGTTATATATCATAATACTTTGTGAAATAAATTTTAGGCTATGCATTACTTTAATTGTTACCTGTTTTGGTATTTTAATAAGTGGGGCTGTTTTATATCTATGATATTCATTATATGCAGCTAGTATCAGCTCCTACAGCATAGGCTACACTCACAGGAAGGAAGTACCGGCGCCATCGCCACGTGCTCATTTGAATCGAATTCGGAATGGGTGAATTTTACCTAGTTCTACTGACTACATTTCTTTTATGAGACAAAATTGGATTTAAAAATGTACCCACCTTCTGAAATGGAGCTTGATGAAAACCAGCATGACAGTCGCCTACTGCCATCAGCATCTGTTTTTTTCAGTTTCGGCATTTTCGAGGAGACGGCAAAAGTGAAGTGTTACCAAAGAAAATAGATCTAGATTTAAACTTCCCCCCACAAACCTTAATGACGTCAGACGTCTTTTCACTGATCTTTCTCGGAAAGACATGCACTGAAGGAAAGCAACTCTTTTGGGTACCTGGTCGATTCAACGGAAATCCATTTCAACGATGTTTTTGGACGATTCAACGATGGTCGTTTCAACGGATGTTCGTTACAACGAATTATCATAATTATCAACTTAGCGTCTTAATTAATCTTTCTAAAAAGTCGTTTTTGGGGGATTAGGGCTGTATCAAGGTGAAGGCGCTGGAAGAGGCTTGTGGCCAGAACAAGAAAATATGGCTGCATTTACTAATTTAGGGTTAGGGGTTGGGTTACTTGGTTGTTTCAACGGGAAAACGTTTTGGACGTTTAAACGGATCCCTTGAAATGGATTTCCGTTGAATTGTCTATAAATAACTCTTTGTGCCTTGGATCAAAAGTGACTAAAAACTGCAATGTTTTATAAACAATAAAAAAATAATAAAACTTTGGAACTCACTTTGCATTAAAAAAATTCACTGTTCTTTTTTTATTTTTTTTTTTTTTTTTTTTTTTTTTTTTTTTTTTTTTTTTTTTTTAGTTGGGAGGGGGGGTTCCGGAACCCAGGTAACCCCCCCCCCCCTGGGTCCGGCCCTGGGCACACACACCGCCGTGCACTTCCGAAGCAAAAGCCCGATGGCGGCCGTTTGAACTTAAAGGGCGTCTAATATATCAAAATTTATAAAGGAATCAGATCGAAAGTTTTTCATGCTGATGATGACAGAAACAGACATACCGACACATTAACAGGCTTACAGAATTGTAGATAAATTGACAGACACGCGCAGAGGAACGAAATAGGCCGCCCTATCATTGCAAAGCGGGCCAATACATGCATACATTATTATGTTCTGGTATGTGATTTTGGACGCATGTTACGGCTTGAGCCGTAAGTCCCGGCAAAAGCACAGACCAGAAATCACGTACTGTTCTTTGTTCCCAAGGCTAATAACAATGAAATTTGAACAGTTCAAAATTATTAGTTTTTGAAACGAACTATACAACAGTAACACGCTAACAAGCCAACTTGGGACATGACAAAACGACCCTCCACCATGAGTTTTCTGCAAATATGTCGCTCTTTCACGCAGCAAGACTGTGGTGTTCTTTTCTTTTTATTGACGCAATAAATTAAAGGACGAACACGTACACAAATAAATAAATTTTTAAAATAAAAGACAAAAAAATATTACTCTGATAATGATATGCACTAGCTGCAACGATATCACCTACTAAATCAGTAACAACATGATTATACACTGACCAGATCTAAGGCAAGACTGCAATCTCAGGAATGACTATCTGTGGCATTGAACTGATGCAACAGGTACACACGATTATAGCTGAAGAGCTATGAGAAAATGAAGATGCAAATCCATGTATCTGATAACTTAAAACAATGTTTCAGTTGATAGATCATTAGTCATGTAAGTAAAAGGAACAAATTTGTTTAAATTGTGTGTTTTTTGGTTGTCAGTTGACTTCTCGATAGTCCTACGCCGCTATCATTAGTCCAACGTATAGAAATTAGTCTTATCCTCGATAGCCTCCAAAACCTTGCTTTGTGTCGCCTAATACAAGGTTCTGCATTAAGACTACTTCATAACTATCTCTGATATTAACCAGACTCAGCTGTGATATCTGATCACACTGGTGTTGTCCAAGGGTAAGCCCAATTTACGTGGCACCATCGGCTTAGAGGTGACCAAGGTAATCTGGCACCTCCGTTGAACTATCAGACGAAAGTCACTTGAACAGTAGTTCAGTGACACAAGTAACTACTTTATGTTGTTTTCTTAAAAATTGTTTTCATTTTTAATATAATTTTATTTTAGCCGGTTACAAAAAAAAAGCAGATCGATCTGTCACTGGGGTACAAACAAGAGGTTCTTGGCATACAAACATATTTCTTTACTGTATAATTACCTTTTACTTCACTTTAACTGCAATTTTAATTAAATAATTACTGAAAATAAATTTACTTTCAGTTTATTGACCGTGTCCATGATTAGTGTCTTTCAACCGTGGCAGATGACGCCAATCCACTCGAGGAACACCGCGAATATTATTGGGGCTGCCATGAGACATGGATCCTCATGGGGGGGGGGGGGGGGGGCGTCTTTGGGGGCCCATGAGGACCATTGCCTCTTGCAGCTGGATGTTGTTCATTATGTCTAGGCCGTACAAGGTACAAACTAGTACTGCGGTCGTATAGATTCTCAAACGTGTATGCTAATGCTGTTTGTATCTTTCTGGCGTAATGTCCGATACTGTTACCATTCTTGATATGGCTTTCCTTAAGATGAACTGCTGTATAGCGTGAGTGTGTTGGCGTGTGTATATACATGTGTGCGAATCGTGTGCGTCAGTGTGTGTGTCACAGCGTATGTGCGTGTTCGAGCGCGCGTTTTTGTGGGTGTTTGAGTGCGCGCTCACTCGTACGACAGCATGTTTCCAGGTCCTTGTATGGCAATACATATGCAGAGTCATGGACCTGCCCCCCCCCCCCCCCCCCCCCCCCCCCCCAAAAAAAAAAAAAAAAAAAAAAAAAAAAAAAAAAAATCCGTTACAGAAAAATCTTTTCTTGTTTCTACGCCAAGAGTCACACGCATTTACATTACATTTACGCACACTGGTACAAAGATACCATGCGCGGGCAGGAGATATGATTCGGGAGCGGGTGGAGGGGGGGGGGGGGGCGGGTGAAGGGCAGGGACACGCACGTTCTCTCCCTCGATTCGCTTGCGAATCGATGGCGACAACCAGTGGCATGGGCAGGCAGGGTATGAGTATGGCCCTTGCAGAATGCTTGAGTGATATGTGCTATACGTATATACTTTTACAGAAATATTGACATCACATATTTCAACATGAATATATTTATCTTATATTTCATACAAGAATGACTAGTACTTTGTGGCACGATACGTTGAGGGGAAAGAGGCTGAGAGTGCTATCAATTAAAATATAAAAATCTTGCTATCTAGTTTGGCAACATCAACTATGGCTTGCGGACAACACACAGCTAGTTTATACACTCCGTATGACATCAATCTGCATGATCCTCATGATCCCCTGCAAATGCGAGGGCTCATGAGCTCAGGGTTTATTTCTACGCTGGTAAATACAGCTTTGTGCTTCAGCAAAAATATGAGACGTCATTTCTCAGGCACTTATGAAGACTGAATAACTAAAGCTACCAAGCAAGTTTTAACAACTAAAATGTGACAAAATAACAACTTCCGTGGAAGTTTTGACAAGCATCTTCGGCATACTTAGGAAGGTAACGACGTGGAGTACAAGAAATGAAATGCAAATGAAAGAAAGAAAGAAAAAAGGAATAACCTATACTGTCTTGCAACTTTCAAACTAACATGTTCATTATTTATGTGATCTGACGCATACGTTCTTGTGTTGCAAGAGAATTATAAAAAAAAAAAAAAAAACCGAAAGAATGCTTCTCACACAATATTCACACAAGAAACACAACTGAAATAAAACAGGCAAACAAAAGCATAAAATAAAATGCCGGAAGAACGAGAGAGAGAGAGAGAGAGAGAGAGAGAGAGAGAGAGAGAGAGAGAGAGAGAGAGAGAGAGAGAGAGAGAGAGAGAGAGAGATTTAGTCAGAGAAGCAGCGTCTATATTTCGATGTGAAGCTTACGTGCACAACGGAGTATAAATTGTTGGTGTTTGGAATTTTTTGGGGTTTTGCATTTTGTTTAATTAATTTAACTATCCACCACCAAGAGCCCGTAACCGATACAAGTCTCTAAGAGTTATTGCCCTTTTCCCGCCACTGAATATCCGCGATATAAAGACCGCCACCTCCACGCTTGGTGGCGCTGTCGTCTGCATAATCAACAGACAAAGCGGGAACCAATCGCTGAAACCAAAACATATCAGATAGGTGTACAGTACATGTAACGAGCAAAGGCAGTGGCTGGTTGACCAACTGCAGATCACTGATGTACAGGCATTAGTACGTCATGTTGTATTTCATTTTCAGAACTATCATGGTCATCACGAAAAGTAATACAATAAATTCCCATCAATATGAAAATACATTTAAGCTGTTTGTCGGTCTAGACGTGACTAATCCCTCAACAGACTACTTTGTTTTACTAAGATCGGGAACTACTTTTGCAAAGGTTTCCACTTAGCCTCGGGATACCACTCCGGCGGTCAGTCCGCCAAACGATCGCTTTATGTACATTTAAAAAAAGAAAAGAAGTTATTATAACCGGTTTTATTTTTTGTCGGGATGTCGCACTAAAACTTTTATCGGATGGACTAAATCTACACCCAAACCTTTTCTAAATAGTAGGCCTACAATTGAACAATTTTTGGTCTAGATTTGGCTCATCGAAGGCTGCTGTGCGTCATGTGGAGAAAAAAAAGAAAGAAGTTATTTTCCGCCTAAATCAGGCCAACCAGCAAATACCCATGACATCGCTTGAGGTTAGTGATTGTGGTATTAACCCTGTGCATCCCGTGGCTACATTGCTGCTTTTATAATATGGCTGGGGGTGGAGAAATGTGGGATGTGAGGGGGTGGGGGGAGGGGGTGGGGCTTGCATATCAAAAGCAATTATAGAACAAACACAGACGACACACTTATATAAATTGTGAAAAAGACACACGACGGACATTATCACGTAGTTCTGTTGCACGAGTCCAATGTGAGTGCCGAGAAAAGCCAAACACTGTGCAGATGAACGCTCACATGCAGTCCGCACACCTCTGTGCAACGGAAATACAACAGATAACATAAAAGTAGTGACAACATGATTAACCCCTTCACTGCCGAGAAAAAGTAAACATGATCCAACTGCATGAGAAACAGATCCTCATAAGCCCCCGCAGTCGCGAGGGGCTAATGAGGATCTATGCCTCATGCCAAGATCAATTTGTGTCCACATTCCTTGGACGATTGTGGCTTTTGGTCGATGAATGAAAAGAGATTTCAGAATCAAAATATACGTCCAGAGGCAGAGAAAGGGTTAAACATTGAAAATAACCCTCTTGTGGATGCAGCCACCAGTACTGAAAACATTACCGCTGACTGCATGCACATGGGTTTAAAAAAAAAGACGACACCAATTTGCCATGAGGACCCTTGACCTGCAAGATTTGCATCACGGGAAGACAGGGAAGTAAAATTCAATTGTCATGAGGAATAACCGCCACCAAATACGACCCTCGCCATTTAAGCACCACCACCAGACAGCAAAAGAATGGAATTTTTTTTTTATTCTGGATTATTAATTATGCAAAGCTAAACTAGTAAAAACAGGCTAATATGGTAGCCAAACAACTCAATTCAAATTGACAATGTCAAATACACAAATGAAATCAATTTTTCTGAAAAGTTCATGTAAAGAACAAGTAGTCATCAAAACACAAAATGTAAAAGCAAATCAAAGACACATGTACAATTTAAAACATACTTCTCTGATAAGACTAAACAGTTTTTGCGAGGAACAAATGAGAATGAAAATAGACTGAAGCAGCAGAAATAAAAGTCAAAGCAATGAAGAGTGAAACAAGCACAAAGACGATTTGTGTTTTTTTCAATATAGGCACTTGAATATTAAATGGTAACGGGGAAAACGGATGGACCTAACCACAAAAATGTAACAATGGTGTTATTGTTACGTTTTGCGTTGTCAAAGGTTTACACTTTCTTTCAAGAAGGTACAGGTCACCCTCAGTATATCGCGGTATGCGGCAGCCGTAAGGTCAGACCGCGTCATTCGCGATAGCGTTGTTGTAGAGTGCTGAATTTACACAGCCTTGGTAAGTAAAAGATCCTCAGGCCGACGGATGCATTACCTGGCTCGCGGACTAACGTGCGCGGGCCAAGTAATATTGACGTCGACTCGAGGACCTTTTGCTCGATGGGCATCTTCGTGGGAGCCAGGATGCGGACCAGTCATTCAATTTCAAACGGCAGAGGTCTGTGTGAGTCCTCGCCTTGAGGGTCTATGCCTTTCGATGACCTTCTGTATTCCTTAATCAGACGAGGTCACTGGGAGTTGAAACTAAGCAGTTACTGAAACTGCTGAGTTCAGCCAAATACAGTTCAAATCCAACTCTGTGTGCCCTGTTCTTTCATTTTAGACCTTACGGCTCTAGACTGTGAGGTTCAAAAGCACAGATCAGCACATACCTGGAAGCCTTCAAATAGGAACAAGAGCGCGCATCTAGTAACTTCAAGAATATTCATGGACACAGGTTCAAAATTTCAAAAGGAGAAAATAGAACCATCAAGATCTACTGCGAGAACAACACATACAGTACTACTGAATAAACACGGTACATCTGTACAATACACATATTGCAGATCACATAAGGTAAGGCCAGTCCGCTGTTACTTTCTTGTCCCAGTGAGCAAAACGTTCTCGGGCCGACGCTGGCTCAAGGATTTGGGGCCAGCTGCACGAGTGAGCTTATTCCTGCGCTAGCCACTAAGCAAGGTGCTCTGCTATAGCGGAGCACCTTGCTTACTGTATTGGCTGGCGCAGGACTATTTACAGCGGAGCACCTTGCTTAGTGGCTGGCACCTAAGCTCACTCGCGCAACTTGCTCCTGTTGCTCACGTAGGATTTCGAACTTTAAGGCATCAGGCGATATACATTCATTCATTCATATATATATATATATATATATATATATATATATATATATATATATATATATATATATATATATATATATATATATATATATATATATAAAAACACGACAACTCAAAGACGAGATATGACCAGCATTTTCGTGAAGTAAATATCAATTTAAAATAATTACATCGTTACGTATGTACAAGGCACTTTCTTTAAAAAATACAGACATGTAACATTCGTAGGCAATATAGAAAGGTTATTGTATGTTTGAAACAGACATTGCATATTGCACGCGCAGAGGTTACTTTCTCATTACACAGTATTGTAAAAGTCTGCTGCGGTGATTAATTTAAAACACATGACATTTTCAAATTATTGCTACAATTCACGCAGAATAGTTCAAAAACCGGGCGCAAGGACTGGTTTCTGGTGACGAACCTGACCATTAAATAAAATATTTCTGCTACCACCTACGGCGTTAAGTATACAGTAAATTCTACCTCTAGTAGTCTAATTAAAAAAAAAAAAAAAAAAAAAAAAAAAAAAAAAAAAACATCCCTGCAGACAAAAATTGACACACACACACAAAAACAACATCGCTATCATTTCGTTTTCCTTCCTAAAAATAAAACTTTAACAGTGTTTAGTTAGCAACAGAGAATCTTTCAGAAATCACCTCTGTAAAAGAGATGCAAACGAAACCCTACTTTTTCTGTTAAAATGTGCACAACCGAAAAATGAGGTGCGACAGGAAAATGATATTAACCGTTTGGATGTCGGTAGCTCTCTTTGTCGCGATGATTCCTGCAGGGACATCGCGACTAAAACCGCTACCGACAGCCAAAGGATTAAAGCATTTCATAAATTACAAATGTTTTGTGGTTTGGAAGCAATTTATTTTCCACGCAAAACAATGCATAGACCAAAATTGAATTTATTCTTACGCTTACAATATGCCTTTATCCCTCTACAAAAGAGAATTTGGCTTTTCTAAAATTTCGTTATTGTAGGCTGACTTTCATTACATCAACTGGACCTGAGAGTTGTACTAACAGCGACATTAATCTATTATTCAGGAACGCATTTCGAACTTTAATGCCACCAGAAAACACTAGAAAATAGTTTTTGATTCAGATTTACGACTCACTAGTTATGACTTTTGGCGACTCAATAAAGTGCCTTAACCAGTTAGGGAATACAGTTTATGCGCTTTATCGCCGAACACTTCTCATTTCATGTGTTAAAATACTTTATATTACACGCGCCGCTGTGGTCAACGAACCTCCTTAGAATAAGATTCGTATACCACGGCTGCGCGTGTGATATTTCTGTAACATTTCTCCACATTACACGCGCACCTGTGGCATGCAAACCTTTTTCTAAGAAAATCCGTAAACCACGGTTGCGTGTGTAATATGAATACATACTTCATATTACAGACGCCGCCATAGTTTACGACTATCTGTATACCACGGCAGGGCGTGAAATATGAAGCATATGTTGAAATCTGTGTTTAGCTTAGTTTGTACACCAAAGGGCGCTGCGTTTGATACAGTCGTGTCACTTTACCCTGCACAGGCAGTTGACTAGATTCAAATCGTTTACACAAAACAAACGATCAGATAGCATGCACACTCCTGGAGCATCATAATGCAATAACATTGACAAGACTTTGTTATCTATTGCTTCAAAGAATTGTTGTCATGAGACATATCAGTCGCGATGAAACATAAATTATAGTGATATACATTACGAGATACTACAATATTTAGCGAGCATATAAAACAATTCAATGACAGACAGCTTACATGGTCCATACTTACATGGCGACAGTTGTAGGAGAAAGTGGTTTTCAAAGACAGGTACTCTCTCAAGACAAGTCTTAAAAATCAAAACGTGTCATCTGTCATTAACTCATTCTACCCCAGACACACCACAGCAAGAAAAGGATCGACCATGATAGTTCAAGGGTGATGCCAGAACAGCTTGGCGCCTATGGGCGCCAAGCTATTCTGGCATCACCCTTGAACTATCATGGTCGATCTGTATCCTGCACTAGAGTGCAGTCTTCAGAGGACACCGGCAAAATTTGGGGATTTCGGTGTTGGGGTAGAATGAGTTAAAGGCCATCATTCATGTGGCTATAGCCACCTGAACAATAGTCGTTACTGACAGGTGATCTCTCATAAGGGTGGTCGCTGTATTGCTTTGACGACCAAACCTTCCTATCTCAAAACAGAAAACTCGTATCTTTGCACACGTGATAGCTGTCTGCCATCAATTTCAAATCAGTCACGTGGAACTGTAACAAATGGAAAACTTTTGCAGTTTCTCTTGCATTGTCCAGCGGTTCCCAGATACACAAATCATGCTAAAAATTCTCTGCATACTAGAATTCGGGAGAGTTTGGGGAGATCAGGAGAAAGGGGAGGGGTGGGAAGACTGAGGGGGGTGGGGGTGGGGGGGGGGGGGGAGTGAAATGGAGGCTCTGGGACCGGGAGCAATGAACAACAATTTGTTTCCCCCAGCAGAAATCCAAACTGATAGAGTTGTCAGACAACGTCTACATCCCGCCCTTTCTCACCTCCAACCCAGAGAGCCTCAACTTTCAGCCATCACACAATTTGACATCCACACGTTCAGAGCTCAGAAGAAACAGACAGCTGGGTAATACGTGAGAAAACGTAGGTAATGCCACAATGTGCAATCATCTCAAAACAAGCAAATATCTTCAAATATACACAATATAAGAATCTCTGGTAACTATGTACAAAATTAAACAAAAAATTGCGTGGTTCGGAAAAATAAAGTGTGCTGGTCTGCGAATTTAGACCTTGCAGCCTGGGGCCGCAAAGTCCAAAATCAAAAACCAGCGCACACATCTTTGAAGCCTTTGCAAGAAAACAATCGAAAAAAAAGCATGTTCTCTAAATATCAAAGTAAATGGTTCAATAACGGAAATGTATTTCTCAAAATATATAGCTGTGTATAAGCATGCTAAAATGACAACGTAAACGTTTGAAATCTATGTACAATAATATATAATCACTGGCTGAAAAAGGCCTCTGCGTAGTGTATAGCGGCGTGCATAAACAAGTATAACAATTCGCAACGGCACTTGTATAAGTCAGTATAAATGAGGAATATGTAGGACATACACCAAACATGGAATGCGTAATAAAAGTGCATCTTGGTTTTAAATTGGCAAAAGTTGCATGAATAAAAAAAGTTGCGCACAAATGTAATGCCAGATCTACCATATTCAATTCAGATCAGCATAAAGTAGTTGAGCGTTCAGTATTGAAAGTTGCTTACAACACTTTCAATATTTCAGTCACTGCTGGAAGACACAACTGGCAGTACACTAACAACAAAAACCATTTAGTCCTTGAGAAGAAAATAAAATAATTAATTTGGAACATCTCTGTATTTAAAAAGGTTTAAAGTGGAATGATCAGACTGCAAAAGACAACATCTGCAGTTTGTGTCTGTTAAAAAGGCAACAAAAAACGGCACATAAAACAAAATAATATGTTTGCATTTTTTCAAGTGATGACATTCAAGCTTGAACTAAAACAAGCCGATTTATATATATATACTTTACTTGTAACAAAGGCGTCACCCAAAGCCAAAAAATGCACTCAATCAGATTAGCTCCAAAGGACGTAATTTTTCATTCAATTCTGAGAATGCTGTGCTAATGCCATGGCATTTCAGGCTGATAAGCTTGCATTGTGTCATCAGGACATCAGCTGCCCTTTTTGTGACTGCATCGCTTGCTAGATCTTTTGAGCCTTCCACTGAACACCTACTATAACACCTACTATAATACTATAACACCTACTATAACACCTACTATATATATATATATATATATATATATATATATATATATATATATATATATATATATATATATATATATATATATATATATATATATATATCCTCTGGATTTTGCTGTAACGTTCGAAATTGTAAACATGGAAGGATATATTATTTTGTTTCTTGATCTAACCCAGTGGGTTATATATATATATATATATATATATATGGCAATGTGCGATGGCATGTGATTTTGGAACTCGTGGCCGAAGGCCGCAAGGTCTAAATTCACAGACTAGTACACATATGCAAAGATAACAAAGTGTGGTTCTGTGCACATAGCAAACGGTTATGATTTATCGGAATATAGCAATTTGGGAATGTCCAAATCTGGCGTCACATATAATAACTACTTTACATAGATAATGCACGGATCATCAGTTATTTTTGCTGCTAAATGTATTGCCACGATTTGGCCGATTTTCTAAAGCCTTTGAACAATTTCCTGATTTAAAAAAAAAAGCTAACAAGAATGCCTTGAGTGTCTATATTTAAGTGGAACAAAGGGTTTGTGTCAAACAGGCACACACCCTTTTGCATTCAGCTATTTTCAGTCTAAGTAACCATCAAATGAAAACAGCGTGTGTGCTTGTCAGACATAAGTGGTTGCGGCGCTGAATTCATTATTATATATATGAACAAAGCATATGATGATTACATATGATATTGGCATCAGCCATTTTCACGTTTCCGCTATACTACAAAATGAAATTGTCCACAACCTACTGCAAATCTGAAACGGACGTCTCTCAAATTTTATGTGCACTAGCCACATTTTCTGCGGATTCAGACGTCAATTAGAATACCTGTATCCGGCAGTTGAAGTAAAAAAGTGAGATCTAGAGATGTCAGTATGTTACCCTTTAAGGCCTAGTGCCATTGTACTCCAATTCTTTCGAAACAAAACATACACGGCATTACAAAACACGTCATAACAAATGAAGCTTATGACTGAACTGCGGCAGCACAAAACAACAGACCTCGAAGCCAATCAGCAGTGTCAAAACAAAGCACGTGACAACAACGCCGCCAATCAGCAGCTGTATAATGTAACAACTGACAACATAAAACAGCAGACGTCAAAGACGGAATAAACGTCCAATCGGACTCCATCAAAACTTCAGGAAGACTTTTGAAGTGCAGAATTTTCAGCATTACTGATGTGTAAACGACATCAGAGTTTAGGCCAAAACTGGTTCTCTTACGCCATAAAAAGTTCGATGAATCGGTTTCCAAGATGGCGACGGTTTCGCTCCACAATGGCGCGCTCAGCCTCGCCACGAGTCAGGAAGGTCACGACAGCGTCTCCATTGGGCTTGCCTTCTGCGTTGGTTTGAAGTTGCACGCTTTCGTGGGTCACCTAGGAAAATGAAGTAAAACAACGTGACCTTGCTGGAAAAAAAAACATCTGCAGCCACAGAAAACTGTAAATGAACACAAACACAAATTTTGCAATTTTCAAGAATGTGAAATGGAAAGTCGAATATCGTTTTTTTTAAATGCAGTCTACTGATTTAACATGGGATTACTTTAATGCAAATGGAAACTGAAGTATATTTCACTGAAATCCACATTTTCTCGTACTGAATTTGAAAAAAAAAAACATACTGATGATTCTACTGTTAACAGTACCGGTGGCTGCATGCACAAGGGGGTTATTACATATAGTTCAAAGCATGCATTATAATTTGAACAATGTTATGTTTTTGTTATTTCACTGTTTTGCACAACATTTACTGGTGATGCATGATCAAAACTGATGACAAACGAACTGAATAAAAAGGGCTTGTGGGCAACTGAAAAAAATCACAAAATGAGAGCCAACAAAATGAGAGGCAAGCCATGTAACGCAAAACAACAAAACACCATCCCATGAATCAAGACACACTAAGCAGCCAAGCAGTCATTCGCAACGTTATCTTCATTCATGATAGTTTTTGTCTATAAACTTCAACCAATTCATTCTGTCGGCCTAGTTGTCTAAGTTTAAAATGGTTCACATTTTCTTTTTCACGTTGCATGTTACTCTAGAGGCGTTAGGCGTTAATTTAAATGTCAGGTATATTTTCTTGCACGTGTATTTATAACCGATTCAGTGACTTTAATTCGCGTTCAGCTACTGTCTTTGTTTCACGGGATTTCAATAAAACGAAAGGATAACTCGTCAAATAAATGACAGAATAACATTGAATTGAGAAGAACTCAGCTAAAAAAAGCAAAATCCAAAACAAAAAATCACGACAACACGACAGAACCCCGTATACCGATGGCAGCAACAGAAGCAAAACGACAGAAATTGCGGGGATAAGGGACGGATTGTGGCAGAGGTTCTGGGGCAGGGGGAAGGGGGCGACAGAGTTGGTGGTAGTGGTAGGGGTAGGGCGGATGGTGGAAGGGTAGAATGGAGAAGTGAAGGGGTGTGTGGAAGGAAGGTACAGGTTGGTCGGGTGGGTGAAAGTACGTCAGGGGGAACTGAAATGGTCATGGAGTGAACCCAAAATGAAGAAGGCACCGTAGAGGCTTGAACTGAACAAAACGCAACGAAACAAAATGCTGGGCTGCGATGCGAAGACGGATGCGTTCGAACCGAATCCAATGATGAATCAATCGATTTTCTTAAACCCCTTGCGCATGCGGCCACCGGTGCTGTTCACAGCACCGGTGGCTGCATGCACAAGTGGGTTAAGTGAAACTTAGACCGCTTTCCTTCAAGACTGTCCTACCTCAGCAAAGCCTTGGAAATAGTTCACTACATCCTGCACAGTTACGTTATATGGCAGGCCTCTCATAACGATGGCACACGGGCCAGGGTGCGTGAAGTAGGTCTGGGGAGAAACGGGTGGGCTCGGGTACCAGTAGAGAATGGGCGGGTAGTACGCAGGTCTCGGCGCAGCCGTGATTGACGTCATGTGCGGGAAGGGCGACGTCATTGGCTGCTGCGGGATCTGCGTCATTTGCATCGTGCCCATGGTCATGGGTGTCGGCGAAGGGGAGGTAAGATGAAGGGTCGGTGCGGACACTGGAATAAAATATAGACACGATCATTTTAAAATCTAGCTTTAAGAAATCTCAGTAAATTTTGTTACAGAAAAAAAGAATGTGGGATTTAATTTTCTTTGTTTGTTGCAAAATCTGATGTGGTCTGTATTTTACTTTTAGGCACTTCTTTGGTGTCAGAGACATCAACAAGGATTTTTACAACGCACACATTGTCCAAAATCTGATGTTTATTTCCACACACTATTTCAATATCATATTTGCCTAATAAAACTGTGAACAAAAGATTTTCCCCCCCTTTTTAAATTATTTCTATGTGTTGTAAAGCGCTTCGAGCTTGCGGTCTGTGGGGAAGGGCGCTATAATTATAAAAACTATGTATTATTATTATTATTATTATTATTATTGTCCCGTGATGCAGGTTTTGGCGCTGCCGTTAGGCCTATCCAATATTTCTTCATCTTTGTTCCAAAACTGGGGTTGTAGAGCACAAACCAGTTTAGGCGAAACACTTCGACAATGATAGTTCAAGGGTGGTGCCAGAATAGCTTGGCGCTGCTAGGCGCCAAGCTATTCCGGCACCACCCTTGAAATATGGTCGACCCGGCTCCTGTTGTAGTATGTCAGGGATAAATGAGTTCAATAAACATATAATTTGTGAATGTCCTATTACAATGAATCTGTTGACAAAAAAATAACATAACAGTTGATCACTTAGCAGAAAATTTGCCGTCTGACATCTTACATAGAAATATTGCAATCCCAACAGTTAATATAATAATTCATAGTCCGGTGGGTAAACTATTATAATAAGTAATTTGTGTGTATGGTTGGATGTTAATTATTGCTATTCTTTGATTCACAAGTTTTGTGTTTGGTTGTTGATTTGTGTGTGTGTGTGTGTGTGTGTGTGTGTGTGTGTGTGTGTGTGTGTGTGTGTGTGTGTGTGTGTGTGTGTGTGTGTGTGTGTGTGTGTGTGTGTGTATGTGTGTGTCTAATATCACCAATGTGTGAAAAGACGTTAAATAAATTCCTGATCCTGATCCTGAGTTCAATGAAAATGAAATACAAATATGTACTTACTGATGCCGCTGGGAGACAGTATGGGGCGGTGTTGGAGGCTCATAGGTATCTGAGCCACTGAGACCACCGGCGAAGCCACGGAAGACATTTGGGCCATAGAAGGCACTACCTGAGGGACATTCTGCACTACTGAAGCTACCCCAATCGTCGGGAGGCTGTTTGCCAGAACTAGGCTCATGTCGTCACCGGAACACTGGATGACGTCAATGATGCGTTTCTTGTTGCCGAAGATCATTGGTCGCCGGTGTCGGTTCAAGGCAGTTACCATGGCAGCCTCTTCCGAGTCGAGCTGGATGAAGGCTTCGCCTGATGGCTCACCCTGTGGGTAGACAAGACGTAATGTGTTGGGCTGTGATCTTTTACCTTAAGGCCCAGACATGTAAGACCCAAAAATCACAGACAAGTACACAGGTACATTATAAAAATATTAAAAAATAAATCATTATATAGGCGCTATATCCCAATTGAAAATTGGGATTTCTTTATTTCTTTATTTAGGTACATTTAGAGTAGATAATGTTCATATCGCATCTGTTATGCTTGGGAAAATGAGAATGTCTTAATAGAGTCGGCTAAACCTAAACCAGGCCCTGTGAACGTCATGATGCTTCCTCTCCCTCACCACATTCAGCACCCTTAAGCCCCAACCGTAACACTCGTACTTCCCCCCTCCCCTTCCGCGCTAAAAAACATCGAAATTAACTAATTTGCACCATGTGCACGCCTTTGTATAGGAACAGCGTATAACCAGCCACGCTACACTTCAGACTGACCCAGGCGGCTACGCGAGATTGACTGTGGGTCACTTTGGCCGAACGCCACTGAGTCAACCCGGGTAGTTTTGGCGTGAGCCGCCTAGAGCAAATCCGGGGTCTCTGGGGTAGTTTTGGTGTGGCAAATTTATGAGAGTGACACGTGAAAGTGACTCTTACGCCAGATGGATCCGGAGTTACTTTGGCGTAAGCCAAAGTGGCCCCGGGTCCATCTGGCGTGAGTCACTTTGGCATGTTACACCGTGGAGATCTAGGTCATGTTGTGACGCCTTCATCTTGCCCCTTCCCCCACACAAATCCCAAGCCAGTTTTGAACCCACCTGTGCAGTGAAGACCATGTGAACGCCCTGGTACACGATGAACTGAGCCAGTTCTGCCAGAAAGGTCAGGATGTCCGTCACCTGGGCCCCCGTGGGCAAGTTGCGCATTCGTATACAGTCCCTGCGCGTGCCGGCGGTAATCATGTTTTGCGGCACGAGCGGCATGGCCGTGGGAGGCAACTGGATGAGGGGAGGTAAGTGGTTCTCGGGCTGTTCCGGGTTGCGGGGGTCCATGCTGCGGTTCAGAACCTTGACAGAATTTTTTTCACATTGAACATACTAAAATGCTAATCTCTCAAAGAAACACATCAAAATAAAACAAGATGAGGATTTCATCCCAAAGTCTACCGTATTGTTTGGAGCTCAGATGCGTTTATTTTTTTAGGAACATTCAGAGTTGTTTATATTTTTAGGCTTATTATGCTGATCCTTTTCCCTCCTCTCTAAGCCAACCCCGGATCAACACACACGTCGGGCGCACACAAATAAAGACGGACACACGGCGCTTCCCACCATTACTACGCTCTGTGGGCTCGTATAGCGACAGGAATCCATCTCCTTCTACTCTAAACTACCCTCTGATCCACACACAGGCACATATAAATGATAAAGACGGACACACGGCGATTCCCGCCATTCGTAAGCTCCGTGGTTTGGCGTAGGATAGCTATTCTAAAGAAAAAGAATAGCACGAGCATCGAAATGACGTCACTTCAAGCTTCACGTCATGGCATCATTAGTCCCACGACGTTGTGTTCATAGTGACGACTCGATGTTATACGTCACTCATCGCAGTACTAACATTTGACGTATCAGAGAATCAACTTTGCAGTTTTATTGCTGATTTTCACGCCTAGGGCTTACAGGTCACAATTTGATCTAATCCTACTCCAGGGCCGGGACAAACAGCAGGCTTATGCAAACACTGTTTATGAAAAATCATGAGGGTATTAATGAAAAGATAGGGGGTTTTTATCGTAAAAGAAAAATTAAATTTATGTTAGCTGTTTTACAAATGACTCCTAAAAAGTGGTGCAGAACATTGTCTGATTTTCACACCTAGGGCATACAGGTCACAATGGATTTAATCGTACCCAACTGCCGAGACAAACTGTAGGCTTATGTAAATACCGTATACGAAAAATCTTGCGATTATTAATGAGAAGATTGTTGTTTTTTTTTTTTCATAAATAGATTCAATTGTTTTAAGATTAACCCATATATTTCGTGAAATTAATCCCCAAAACATGAGATTTTAAAAAAATATTTAATTATCACGCAAAAGGTTCCAGAGGTACAATGCTGGTTAACGAACTCATTCAATATCTCCCTTTTATCTAGCTATACGCAAAATATCTAGTAAAAAATAAGAAAAATTACGGACTCCAGTGTGGATCAACCGGTTTTTGTGAAACGGCCATTTTCTCGCCAATGAGCATTTTAATTTAAAAAATCGAACAAGATGGGATGAACCATAACCCACAAAGTCCCTTTTATATGAAAGCTGTCCTCGCTGTCAATGGTCTCTGCCTTTTGTCTTTGACCTGATTCTCATGTTTAATTATCTCCTGTTGAAAAAGTCTCGCAGATCTGTCAATGCGTCAGTGAGTTCTACAAGGGGCGCAAGACATGCGCGTCATTGATTTGTCAAACGTCTTTTGTCATGACTTAAGTTTTAGGTTTTACGTAATTTTATATTTTGCGTGATATGAGTTTCACTTTCGCTTCACAGGATTGAGAAAATGGTGACAAAACTAGAACTTCACGGTACAATTTCAGTCTTGCTATAATT
>BTPG01000002.1:176737603-176843870 GCA_036245525.1 Semisulcospira habei
CATATTGCGTGCATATATGTTTGCAAGTATTTATACAAAGTACATACATGCATAATATGACAGTAGTCAGAACATGAACAAGAAAGGCAATGTCCTTATGGTTCATGTGTATGACCAATCCACATAATACGTCTGACCTTTTTGACCTTGGCTTGACTTCTCCAACAGGTCTCTGAAAATGTCTAAACATAAGTATAGGGCTGGATTTTGTACCAGTGAAACCTGAGTATTTTTTTTTCCAAATCCCTTCATTTTTCACACATTTGTCAACCCTCTGTGACCCTTCACCTCTGTGAGGGGCTGATTACATTAGTATGCACAGAAAAGTGTTATCATCATGCCAAATTTTATTGAAAAGTTTGCAAAAACATTGATAAAAACTAACTTTTGTCACCCTTATCATGTGGTATCTCCATAGCAAGTTTGAGTTTGAAGTTGAAAATACTACTTGAGATGACCTTTGAAAGGTCACAGAAATTGGTATGTTTAGAATTATTTTACCACAAAGTACCCTTGTGCCAAGTTTGAAGTCTGAGGCTTGCATAGTCTTCGAGGAAATGCCAATGTTAAAGTTGCCCACAGATAACAGACAGTCGACGGACGACCCATTACAAACACTTACTTTTGCTATCACACGTGCGCCAAAAATTAGACGCCATTGAGCTTGAAATGACCACAAAGGGTGTATACATATATCTAGAATCAGCATCAATATTCAAAGTGTAACTTGCAGAAATTGTTTCAAACAGGACACAACACATTGCTGTTTAGCAACAGCACACACTGGACCAAATGGGTAGTATTTTCAGTTTTCTAGTCCTTCTGTATGCACTAAGTGCTTATTTAAGAAAACGACAGTATTTGCAGACTTGCCCAACCCTCTAGTTTTAAAATCAAATGCAATATGGTGCCACTTGTTGACAGCAAGTGATTTTAGCATTCGGTGTTGTTGAGAATGCTGGTACTAGTACTACAACATCTTCAAAATGAAAGAAAGCATTACAGTGTGATGTGTTTATTCCAACCAGTTGTGTTTTGTTATGAACCTGATTCTATTCACAAATCAATCTGTATGCTTTACCTCGAGTCCAGGACAATAAGTGTCACCTTCTCTCACTTTAGTTGATCCGCTGGAACTGGAATTGCCTGCTTTTAGCTGTGGCCTTCTCCTTTGAGCAACATGACCTGACTAGTTCTTGCCTCTTCTTGGTGTAGGCGTCATACTTCTGTGCTTGTTTGCAAGTATACCCTCTGGGCGTGACTCTGCAGTGAGACGTCAACAGCAGCACTGACCTGAATGAAATACATGTTTATTATTGTGTTATTCGGCAGCATGGCAATTTCACTTCTGATCTTATTTCAGGGTGGGTCGGTTCAAAACTCCACAAACAGGGACTTTGTTATAGCATTATAAACAATTCGGGGCCGGTGGGGGGAGTCCCCCCCCCCTCTCCCACCCACCCAATTCGTCCCTACATTTAGTTTACACATTACTACCTTCAAACTAATGTGAAATAAACTGTGAACACCACAAACAACAATGGTGAAGCCTGGATCGCTCATGTGCATTTAAAACTGATCATTTTCTTAATCTGAACTGTGTGACCTTTCCAACAGGTGACTGAAATTTAAGTGCCATGAGTCTAAGCATAAGTAAAGGGCTGGCCTATGTACAGTTGTGAATAGTATTTGAGAAAAAATATCTTTTGTTAAAATATGGCTATTTTTTTTTTTTACCTATTTCTTGATTTCTCATGACCCTTGGCCTGAACTCAAACTGGTAGGCTAAGAGTAAGAAAGGTCTTGCCACAAAGTATCCTTCGGCTACTTTTGAAGACTGTGGTTTGAATAGTCTCCGAGAAAATGCCAACATTAAAGTTTACCATGGATGACCAATGGCCCAGAACATAGCCTTACACTTGCTTCGCACATGAGCCAATGAAAGAAGGCATTACAGTATGATGTGTTCATTCACATCATAGTTGTGTTGTGTTCTGCACCTGATTCTCATCACAGATCTACTGGTATGATTTACCTTGAGTCCAGGAGAATAAGTGTCACCTTCCCTCACTTCACTTGAGCTGTGAGTGTGACCTTGGTCAGTTGGTGTAGGCGTCATACTTCTGCGCTTGTTTGCAAGTATGTACTCTGGGTGAAAGTACTGAGACTCCACAGCGAGAGGTCAACAGCAGTATTAGCCTGAAATGAAATACATGATTATTACTGTGTTGTTCGGCAGCATGACAATTTCACTTTGCGTGAACTAAATGCAGGGGCAGATTATTACTTTCAAAATAAATGCGACAAAAACTGTGTAAACCGCAAAGAACAAACAACAATGGCAAAGTCTGTACGCCTCATGTGCATAACTGATTCACATATAAATATAACCTGTGTGACCTTTCCAAGAGGTAGCTGAAATAAGTGTCATGAGTCTCAACATAAATGCTTGCTTTTGTACTAGTCAAATTTGTATTTTTCACACATTCCACGGTCATCCAAAATGGTAGTCAACAAATATTTGGGTTTCAGTCAAAGTAGCGTTTTACTAGGTAACCCTTTTAATCCTGATACAGCCACTGCTTGAAATAAATGTGACTATGATAGTTCAAGGGTGGTGCCAGAATAGATTCGCGTCTCATCCGCCAAGCTATTCTGGCACCATCCTTGAACTAAAAAAATGCTGGACCTATCTCCTAATCTGTAATATAGCCTTCATAAGACAGAGAATGGATAAGAAAACTAAGTTACTAAGTACTGAAAGCAGTTACTGAGTTAGTAATGCCAAATTCTCCCTTAGCAGGACTTTTTACTACACACAGTACGTTTTCCTAAATAATAAGCACTGGCACTGGTTTAATATCACTACAATGTCGACTACATTCCTTCCACCATATTAGTAAAGGCTCTCTGAGAATGTATGGAAATGTTCTACTTCTAGGTGGTGACCGACATGGAATGCATGCCCCTGTCAACCCACAATAAAATGTAGTCTTCTTCATTGCAGATAGGCTGTAGCGACGGCAATAATGCGGGGACCTAAATTTCCATGCATAAAAGGACAGTTAGCTATTGGGGTTTTACGCCGTGCAGGTGACATCTCACCGCGGTGCATAAAACGTTTTTTTTTTTAAAGAGTTGGAAAACCAGTCAGATATGCCACTTACGTACGACATTTTTCTTCCACTACTAGTAACTCGTGTTCTAGTCACTTAGCAAACACCACCAACCTCTTTTTCTACTTTAGTTTACCTTTTCCTTGCTGATGTCTGAAGAGATTTTGTTGTTTTCCTGGCTGCCACGTATACTGCTTCCCATTCATTTTTTTCTTCTTCTGAGAAATGTTTATGCATTACGCTCGATGACTTGTCGCAACTTATGCAAAAGTATCTTATTTCTGAGGAAACAAAACATTTTATGCATAGAAACAGTCAGCTTACACACCTATTTCAGACAGTATATATCTTTTGTCAATTATCGATAAATTGAGCTTGTTTGCAATACGACTTGATGTACGGCGGTTTTTTTCGGTGACCTCTAGTCTCAGGTCACGGCAGACGCAAGATAGCGGTATCTAAATGCGCAGAAAAGATGCGCGAAAGAGGTGTGTCCTACAACCCTAAGAAATTATTTCGCCAAGTTTCAAGCTTGTGTGTACAGAAATATCGGAGATTCTCTTGTTTACATACATACGCACATACATACATACATACATACATACATACATACATACATACATACATACATACATACATACATACATACGGCATACATACGCACATACATGTGCACATACGGCTTACTTACTTACGCCTGTCACCCCTGCCCGGGTATAGGCCGTCGACGAGAGACCTCCAGCAACTCCTGTCCTGTGCTTCTCCTTCGATTCTACTCCAGGTGGTTCCCAGTTTCTTGATGTCTGCTTGGAGGTCTCGATGCCAGGAGTTTCTCGGCCTACCTCTTTTCCTCTTTCCCTGGGGGTTCCATGACAATGCCTGCCTAGTGATACTGGAAGCTGGCTTTCTCAGACTGTGACCGATCCATCCCCATCTTCTTCGCCCAATTTCAGTCTCTGCTGTTACCTGCTCTGTTCTCTCCCAGAGTCTGACGTTGCTGATCTTCTCTGGCCAGTGGATTTTCAAAATTCTTCTAAGGCAACTGTTCATGAAGGTCTGTACTCTGTTGACTGTAGTTTTTGTCAATCTCCAAGTCTCTGCTCCATATAGGAGAACTGCTTTTACATTGGAGTTGAAAATCCGGACTTTGGTGTGTTGTGACAGCTCTCTGGAGCTCCACACTTTTTTCAACTGGAAAAAGGCTGCTCTGGCTTTACCGATTCGTGCTCTGACATCTGCATCAGTGCCGCCTTTTTTGTCTATGATGCTCCCGAGATAGGTGAAGGACTCCACCTCCTCCAACGGGGTGCCAGCAAGCAAGACTGGTTCTTCCCTGGTTGCGTTCAGCCTCATTGTCTTTGTTTTCTGTTTGTGAATGGTGAGGCCCACTTGGGACGAGATGTCAGCAAGCCTCGTGGTCTTGTCCTGCATTTGTTGATGAGTGTGGGACAGTAATGCCAAGTCGTCTGCAAAATCGAGGTCGTCAAGCTGTGTCCACAGTGTCCACTGTATTCCACGTCGTCTGTGCTCTGTGGTCATCTTCATGACCCAGTCTATGGCCAGTAGGAAGAGGAACAGAGACAGCAGACACCCCTGCCTGACACCGGTTCTGACCTGGAGCTCCCTGGTGAACTGCCCTTCGTGGATCACGCGACATGTTATGCCATCGTAGCTGCTCTTGATCAGGCGGACGAGCTTTGTGGGTACACCGTAGTGTCGTAGGAGTTTCCACAGAGTCTCTCGGTCCACACTGTCAAATGCTTTCTCATAATCCACAAAGTTGACGTACAGCGGGGAGCTCCACTCCAGAGACTGTTCCACGATGATGCGGAGAGTGGCGATCTGGTCTGTACATGATCGGTTCTTCCTGAATCCTGCTTGCTGGTCTCTCAGCTGGGGGTCAACGGAGCTCTTCATTCTCTCCAGGATGATCCTGTTGAAGACCTTTCCTGGTACTGACAGAAAGGTGATTCCTCTGTAGTTGGAACACTTGCTGAGGTCGCCTTTCTTGGGAAGCTTGATTAGGTACCCCTCCTTCCAGTCAGCCGGCATCACCTCCTCTTCCCAGATCTTTCCAAACAGTGGGTACAGCATCTCCACTGTTGTCTCTAGGTCTGCTTTCAGAGACTCCGCTGGGATGCCATCTGGGCCTGCTGCTTTGCCGTTCTTCAAGAATGCCACTGCTCTTCTGATCTCTTCCCGGCTGGGTCTGTCAAAGCTGATGGGTAGGTCGGTCTCTGCCGGCTGGATGTCTGGGGGGTCGGGTGGGCTAGGTCTGTTCAGTAACTCTTCAAAATACTCGGCCCATCTGTCGAGTTGGTCTGCTCTGTCTGCAATAGGCTTGCCTTCTTTGTCTTTTACTGGTCTTTCTGTATGGCCATACTTGCCTGACAATCTTCTGGTAATGTCGTAGAGCTGTTTCATGTTGCCGCTGCCTGCTGCCTTTTCTGCCTCTGCTGCCAGGCTGTCTGTGTAGGCCCTCTTGTCTGCCCTGATACTACTCTTCACCTCGCGGTTGGCTTCCCAGTATTCCCCCTGTGCCCTTACTTTGGCTGCTCTCGTGCGACTATTGTTGACAGCTGCTTTCTTCTGCTTCCTCACTTCTATCTTCTTCAAGGTCTGTGCCGACAGCCAGTCCTTGTGATGGTGTTTCCTAAACCCTACAGTGTCTTTGCAGGTTGAGTTCAGCGCCTCTCTAACTGCCTTCCACTGCTGCTCTATGGTGACCGCCTCCTCTTCATTTACTAGCTCCTGTAGCGCTTGAAACCGGTTGGACAGCACCAGTTTGAACTCTTCTCTAACTCCAGTTTCTCTCAGGAGGCCTACATTATAGCGCTGTCTTCTTGTTGTCTCTGTGCGGCTTTTCTTTAGCTTGAGCTTCATTCTTAAGGTAAGCAGATGGTGGTCGGAGGCGACATCTGCTCCCCTCCTCACTCGAACATCTTGAAGGGATCTTCTAAATTTCTTGCTAATGCAGATATGATCTATTTGGTTCTCTGTTGTATGGTCAGGTGAGACCCAAGTTGCTTTGTGTATTCTTCTGTGTGGGAAGATGCTGCCTCCAATGACAAGTCGATTTAGAGCACAAAAGTCTACAAACCTCTCCCCGTTCTCACTCATCTCCGAGCCTAGTCCCTGTCTCCCCATCACCTCTTCGTATCCGGTGTTGTCTTCCCCTATTTTGGCATTAAAATCGCCCATGACGATGGTGATGTCTCGCTCCGCACATTTGTCCAAGGCACTCTGGAGTCGGTCGTAGAACTCTTGTTTCTCTTCCTCGTCACTGTCATTAGTGGGCGCATAACACTGGATGACGTTCAGCTTGAGTTTTTTCTTGGTTCTAAAGGCTGCTGTGATAATTCTTGGCCCAAGAGGTTCCCAGCCCATCAGCGCTCTCTGTGCCACTGGTGACAGCATGAATGCTACACCCTCTGTATGGGGGGCATTCTCCTCTTCATGACCTGAATACAGAATCATCTCCCCACTTAACAGCCTTTTCTGGCCAGACTGCGTCCATCTGGCTTCACTGATACCTAGCAGGGAAAGGTTGTACTTTTGCATTTCCGCTGCTATCTGGGCGGCCTTGCCGCTCTGGTACATGGTCTTGACGTTCCATGTGCCCATGGTTGTATCCCTGGATAGAGAGAGGCGGCTCGGTCCTGTGGCTTCCGAAGACTTCCGGCTTTCACCACAGGACGTCATAAGTCTTCTGGTAGAAGAACCTTCCTCCTCCAGGAAAGGAATTACTGTTAGTCTTTTCGTCGGCGTTTTTGTAGCTATTTCCTTTTTTGCAGGGTGGGGAAGCTACCCCCACGCCCTTACTAGGAGGACCAGGGGTTTTCTGTCGGGGTCACCTTCCCTTAGACCATGTTGGTTCACGGCACCTTATTTCATTCGGTGCACCCCTCTCACGAGGGACCCCCTATCCACCACCCAGGGGACGCGCCTCAACGCCATATGGTTCCAGCGCGATGGCGCACATACGGCGCTTCGCGTCAAACGAGATGTACGTTCAGCAGCGAGGTTAGCGTAATTTTTATGACGTAATTTTTATCTTGTTATTTCAATTGTTAGAGGTTTAGCCTGCCCGCCTTTGACATCATGAACATGCTATTAAATCCACCCCAGCGCGACCCGTCCTAAAAAGTCCCTTCTATAAATAGAAGGGACTTAAAAAAGGGTCCCGAGATAATTATTTTAGGGACAATATCCTAAAATTTCAGCTTGTCCGTCCTCAAACGCGGGCTCTAGTCGTTGTCACACACACACACACACACACACACACACACACACACACACACACACACACACACACACACACACACACACACACACACACACACACACACATACACACACGGCGTTTGGCGCCAAGAAGACGTTTTCTAGTTTGTGTAGCTAGACGTGACGTCATTTTTATCGTGTTACTTGTTTGCCAGAATTTCTGCGCCGCACGCCAAAAACGTCATGTGCATTCTCCGGAATGCGCTCCGACCAAGCCCCATTTCAAAGTCTACCGCAATTTTTTTTTTTAAAATACGGTAGACAAAAAGAAGGTGTGAAAACACAACACATCAGACCTCCGCGTGTCCTTAGCTCAGCAAATTAAACTTACATGGTGAAACATATGCATGAAGTTAAAGTCCAAATTCACACTGGCAACTGAAATAGCGTTATTCCGTCACATATGCGGGGTTATTCACGCGTCACCGAAGCAGAAGCTGGGCTCAGAATCATCAATTCAGCGGCACTGAAGAAAAATGGGTAACACTGCTTTCGACAGTTCCATGGTGAGAGTTTCTTCTTCGCCGTGTAAAGTCTATACACAAGCAGAACCATCAACATTCCAATAAGGAACCCCTTCTTAAACGGAAGAATAAAATCGTCTTTTCATTCACAATCTCTGAAAGTTCACTAGCAGACGTAAACACAGAATGTATGAAACATGCACAAATCCAGTCCCAGCATTTGCACTTGCTGGCTGAAACCGACTGTGCAGATGTTTTTAGAAAATGGACCGCCTTACACACACTTTTCCCGAATGAGGATAACATATGACAATAAATAGGATCGATCATGACAAGCAAGAGGCATAGATTCTCATGAGCCCCTGCGAATGCAGGGGCTCATGAGAATCCATGCCCCTTGCACACTAAAATATGAGGCTGAAGTAAGAACGATATTGAGCATGCTGAGGGGGTTGTCAACGGCAACTAGGTTTTGTTACAACGAACAAAGCAGCCACGTCGTTTCCACTTCTGTGAGTGATTGAAGCGTCTATATTCCCAATCGATCGATCAGTGGTTGGTTAATACCCTAATGTCTCCCCAGACCAAGCAAAACAGGCTGACGATGGCCATAAAGGGCTCATTAACATGTCTTTCACGTGTAAAAATGTAAAACAATCTCTCATCTGAGAAAAGGCTATTTAATCTCGACTGACCAACCTTTTAAAGGAAGAAACATTAAAAAATACGACTTTCAGAGACCAAGCGTATAATAAGGAATACGTATAAAACCACGTGTGACCACTGCAAACAAATAGGATATATTCTCAGGAACCCTTAACCTGCTTCAGAAGATCTATGCCTCTTACAGAAAGAAAGGTTCGCTGGAGGACTTGCTAATGCTTCCATGCCGCTTGGGCGCATTCTGCTCATATAATAAAAGGCAGGCTTTTCACTCGTTCTAGTCAGAAGGGGACATCGGTATCAGGGACTGTTACAATGGTATGATCAGAGAAATCTATTATACTGTCCACGATACCGTTACATACAGGGAAGTCTACAGTTATGCACGGCTTTTTAACACGACAAAACGAAAGCAAATCAATGATTCACAATACCGCCATTTCCCACGTTTACAGGCCTGAAAATGCGTTCTCTGCATTTCTTAGTGCGTGCTGTGGCACAAGTATCAACCCCTTCGTGCCAGTGGACGCAGATTGTGTTTTTGCAATCTTCGTTAACCCTTATCATTTGGAATACACCAGTGCGTGAAAGAAGTTTGACTAAAATAATTCAAGGGTAGTGCCAGAATAGCTTGGCGCCTCTAGGCGCCAAGCTATTCTGGCACTAACCTTGAACTAAAGCCATTGGTCTATATCCTTATCCGTGAGTATTATAATGTAGCTTGCATATGGCTGTGAATAAATTTGAAGCTTTTAGCCTCGGTATGATATGGGCTAATTCAGCGCCAAAGAGCGCCAGCTGTTCAACGAACATGGATACAAGGCGAAGTCAGCAAGAGTCATAGATCCTCGTGAGCCCCCGCGAATGCGGGGGCCCATAAAGATCTCTGTCTCGTGCAGTTGAATCGTGTTCACTGTTTCTCAGCAGTGAAGGAGTTAAACTGATCTATCTGTACTGGACAAGCGTTCGTTTCTCTCGTGCTATGTCCCAAGAAATAATACATCTCGGTACTGTCGCGTTTTCAACTCATTCAGCCCGACGCTGACGTTTTTCCCAAATTTTGGAGGCGTCATCTAACGACTATGTACCTGTTGCAGGAGATGGGTCGACCATGATAATTCAAGGGTAGTGCCAGATTAGCTTGGCGCCTGTCGGCGCCAAGCTAATCTGGCACTACCCTTGAATTATCATGGTCGACCCATCTCCTGCTGTAGTGCGTCAGGGCTGAATGGGTTAAAGCACACAAGTGTACTGATTGCCTCTACTGCGGTCACGATGATAATGCAGGAGCTGAGCTTGAATCCATTTTTCTTGTTTTGCCAATGTCACACGTGAGAACAAGTTGCTGTGGCACACGGTCTAACTCCTTTGTGCATCAGTGCAGAAACGGTATAGTAAACAGTGTGTGTGTGTGTGTGTGTGTGTGTGTGTGTGTGTGTGGTACTGTAAACAGTGTGTGTGTGTGTGTGTGTGTGTGTGTGTGTGTGTGTGTGTGTGTGTGTGTGTGTGTGTGTGTGTGTGTGTGGTACTGCCAACAGTACCGATAGCTGCATGCACGGGGGAGTTTACAGATGCCCCCGAAAGTTGCGAAAGTCATCGCTAGGTGTGAATAATCCAAACAATGTAAAGAAAAACCTACCTGCTGCACCTCAGCCGTAGTACTCTTGAACAGCTCGATGTATCTGGTGCCCATGGTTTCTCGGTGTTTCTTCAGCGCCTTCAGCGACTCCTCCTCGTTGGAGAACAGCACGAAGGCGTCGCCAGTGGAGCGGCCGTCTGGGTAGTGCACAAACAGAATCCCCTCCTCACCGTCGAGGACCTCGCAGGCATTCGGCTCTCTCGTGAAGAACTCAAGCTGTTCGTGCGTGAGAGAGAAAAAAAAGTTCTGGATTTGAGTCATCTAGCCTTGGCGACCTGAATAGGATGATGACAGCGTGACCCCTTTGCACACTGGTTGTCTCCCTCGATTCGCTACCGCTGATCAGCAAAGGAGACAATCAGTGTGACCCCCTTTGAGCGTGCAACCACCGGGACTGTTCACAGTATCGACAGCTACATGCACAATGGAGTTAGGGCCTAGAAGATGGACTGACCCAGAAAACTCCAGCTGTAGGGGAGGAAGATAAAGGGTTTGGATCTGGCTTTTAGTCATGGCAAACTAGGAGAGAGTGAGAGATCACAGTTCAACCCCAGTCAGCAATGGTCCTTGGGTCAGCCTCGGCACAGTTGCGCGCGGGCCAACAGGAACCGATGTCGGCCCGTGGAACTATTGCTTACCAGGAGAGTATTGTGTGATTAGCTTTAGCACCTGGGTATTCTGGAAGTGGACTGACTGAAATCTCCAACTTGGCTGTGATTTTTACTTCGTGTGGAAGGATCATGGAAGGAAGTAGTGACAAAATGCCGCCCGCCGCGGGGCCGACGAGGGCCGCTGTTGGCCCATGCATAGCTGTGCGCGGGCCCTCTGCGGCCCACGTAGGTCCGATGGCCTTTTGCAAAAAAGGGAACTTGAACAATCCCCAGATGTAGCGATGGAAGAAAGCTCTTAGTTAACTTGAACACGTTACATAAGGATTCTCTTTGGTCTGTTCATAATTATGTGCGTTGATAGCAAGCAAAGACCGATTCCTCCAGTTGCAACAGGGTCGTCATTCTGGGCAATGCCATGACGTTGAAGTGACTGTTTTAACCCGTTGCATGTCGGTAGCGGTTTTTGTTGCGATGATTCCCGCAGGAATCATCGTGACAAAAAAACGCTACCAACACGCAAAGGGTTAACAGAATGAGACCGACCAACCATGGAAGTCAAAGGGTAGGTGCCGCTGATCTGGACAAGCACTCCCCTTGAGCCTACCACAGTCGATCCATCTCTACCAGTGTTCCTTAACAGTGAGAGGTCTTAGTGAGCAAAGGTTCTCGGGCCGACGATCGCTTCAGCTGCCAGACACCTGACTAACAGAGGGCCCGCGACTGCAGCGATGTGAAGACTGGAGAATTTCAGTCCAGCTCTACTTTCACGCGTTGGTAGTCAGAAGCTTAGCCCTCTTCTGTGTGCAGCCACCGGTGCTGTAAGTAACAGTGAGGTTACGATTACATCGAACAACTCACAACAACGAACGAGAGCGAAGTCAAGGGGGATAACCAGACATTCTACTAAAAGCATAGACAACACTCCAAAAATCTCCAAGAGGCACAGATCCTCATGATCCCAGGGGCTTATGGTAACAAGCTGTTTGTCAGGCGTGATCTTGCTCTCGTTTGTTGTTATGTGTCGTTCGTTACAAACGAAACCTCTTCATTACCAGTGGCTGCGCGCACAAGTGATCTAAATAAAGTATCCTAATAACAGGAACCCCCCCCCCCCCCCCCCCACCAAAAAAAAAAAAAAAAAAAAAAAGGAAAAAAAAGTAAAGAGTAAAAGACATCAACAACAGCAACAAAGGAACGACCAGTAAATAAACCCCCCTTGGGAGGTGACAATAAAACAAAAAGACAAAGAAAGGAAGAGACTGATGATGACATACACACAATACGAATTCGATATAATAGAGACAAACAATTCTTGCAATGATTGAACGTAGTCTGCAACACTGCCAGATCGTCAGGAATAAGTTCCTATGTGATGCAAGGGCTTTTTATAATCTACGGTTTTTGCTGGCCCCATTTACATTTGTGTTCCTCAGGCAAATGAAGTATCCGGCGTGCAGAAACGATAAACATACGAGGAACGACAAACGCACACAAAACAGATAAATAATAAATAAATCACAACAACCCCACTAGGCATAGAAATGATCACAAATTCTTTAAAACAAAAAGTAAAGTATATCAGAAATATGTCACATGAATATTACCCATTCCACTTAGTATCCTAATAAACTCACAGGATGAATAGAGAAAAACCTAAATCTGCCTTATTTCCGAAAGAAATTTGAGAACCTTCCATGGTGTATTTCGTTTCGTTTGCTTTATTTCTTTTCCTCACCCCCCCCCCCCTCCACCCCCAACCCCACCCCACCCTCATTCTGGCATGGTTATTAGCGACACAAAAAGCGTATACCTTTTTTTCTTTTTCTTTTTTAATCGAGACTAATATACTGCCTACGTTCCCCCTCAATACTTAAAGAAAAATATTTTGCTGTTGACATGCACATATTTCGTTTGTGTGCTGGTCTGTAATTTTGTACCTTAGGGCTTTGAGCTGTAAGGTCCAAATTCACAGAGCGGCACACATTTGTTGTCAGCATAATGACAGACTGAACACCAAATATTATTCCAGATTTGTGCCCCAGGGGCATCAGACGGCCCGTTTGTCAAAATGAGTGGTGTTTTATGTTAACCATAACAATAACAACCGAACATCATGTTCCCAGGACTTTGTGACAAGACAAAGGATTGGATAACCACGCCCGCTCTAGTCACCTTTGACCCGTGTGGAGTATGGTATACGCCTAATATAACCCATTGCCACTTCCGTATCCCCCGACCAAGCACGCTGTTTTGGGAACGCACGTAACGTAACGTACGTACATTGCAATCGTTGACCGTATGTGACAAAAGTACAGCTTTTCTTCATGAAAATGTATTCTTTTCTCACACACGGCCAATGACACATTGCGAATCAAATACGAAACGAAGCGACATTACAAAATACGAATTTGGCGAAACATAAATTGTCCCGTGACCCTTTGCATGCGACAACCACCAACAATATTCTACATCCGCCGATTCTCATCCTTCTCCGCTACCCATTGGCTGTCTGGCACCCTACACCTCTAAACATCTGCGACCGAGCCGTAGTTTCATACTGCATTTGTTGTGTGCTGTGTGCGTTGTTGTGTGTGTTGTTGTGCGTTGTTGTTACTGTTGTAACTGTTGCAGTGATGGTGGTCGGTTGTGTTGCTGTCGTTGTGGGGGCTGAGATTTGGGTCTACAATGCGTTTCCATATGTATTTTGACACTTTGATGGTGAACAGAACAGACCTAACCTGTGTAAGAAAAAAAAAAGTCAGTTCATTTCCGCCAGAAGCGAGATTTCCATTGTAACACATTGTAACACAATGAAAATCTCGCTTTTAACCGGTTAACCCTTTTAGCCCTAAGGTCCCATTTCTCAATTTTTGGAGGTGTTGCCTAATGACTATGTACAAGCTGCAGGAGATGGATCCGGGGCTAAAAGGGTTAAAAAAAAGGACTGTCTTGATATCTATACACACCATGTAATCACGCTTCTTGACCCAAGCGCGTGTGTAATGGTTTCCCACAGAGAACTCCCCAAGGACGAAGCTACTCGTGAACCCTGTGGCTGTCGGGAGCGCTTTCTGTTGCCGATTCCCGCAGACAATCATCGCGACAAAAAGCGCTACCGACAGTCACCGGCTACTGAGATACATGAGTTTGTGTGATAGTGTACATGCGTGTGTGTGTGTGTGTGTGTGTGTGTGTGTGTGTGTGTGTGTGTGTGTGTGTGTGTGTGCGTGCGTGCGTGCGTGCGTGCGTGTGTGTGTGTGTGTGTGTGTGTGTGTGTGTGTGTGTGTGTGTGTGTGTGTGTGTTCCATTTTCTCATCGAATGATCTTTTGTTGTAGTTTCCAGTTTTGCATACACTGTCTTCTACGCGAGGGAGTGCAAAATTGACTTGTAGTACTTGTGCCTGTTTGTATTTTACACTATCGCGCTTCGCTTTTTACCTTCCTCTGGCCAAATGTCACCCCACTGCACATGAATAACACAGAAAGTGTGACTACTAGTGGACTAAATACCCACAACCTCTTTGCCTAAACCACAGCAATGCTAATCAGCAAGATAGAGACATTTCTACAGAATTCTGCTATCACCAATCCTGTTCTACATAAACTCAGAGCCTGGGAGCGGAACAGAACAATGTGTCTGCACTCAGAAGGATCACGTGGTTATCTTCACGTCACAAACTGCGGGAGATGGATCGACCACGATAGCTCAAGTGTAGTACATGATTAGTTAGGCGCCTTAGCGGCAGGGTCTGGAGTCTGACGAGGCGCTAAACTAAACGGACACTACTCTGGAACTGTCACGGTCAACACCTCAAGAGAACTGAGTAAAACAGGCACTACCCTTCAGCCGCAGTCCCAGTGAGCAAAGATCGTCGGGCCGATGTTGCCTGCGGTTGGCCCCCGCACACTGTGCGCAGGCCAATCGCGGCTGACGTCGCCCCGATGACCTTATGCTTACTGGTGTGCCGATCCAGTTCCCGCGATTTCTACAGAATTGACTCGTATTACTGAAATTTGAACTAGCAGTTAACAAGTACAGAAAGCGAAAAAGTGAAAAGTTGCAAGTTTGGCCTTTTTTTTTCTCTCTCTCTCCCAATGATGTAATGTCAGACAAAGAATCATGATACAGAAAAGTGACTGTAGTTGTGTTTCGCGAAACACGATGATCAGTGACAATGACCCAGGAGGAAGATCTCGAAACTGATTGGCAAAAAAGGAGTGAAACAAAATAACCGATTGGGAATAGGATTAGCCTATTATTTCAGAGTATTTTTAGTAATAGGGGGGTGATAGTGTCGGAGTAGGAAAGGTCGAATTGATCAGTGAAGTAACCCTTTTGTGCATGAAGCCACTAGAGCCGTAAACAGTACCCGTAGCTGTAAAATGAGGGTTAATGTGTGTCTTTGGATATGAACATTTGAAAGGGTAATACATGTAATATTCGTCTTTGAAAAAAAAAAAGGAGAGACAGAGAAGCTAGCCAAGGCCAAAGATGGAAGACGGCGTATTCAAAAATAGCCAGCGACATCCCCGCACCGCCAAACAGCCTGCAACGTGATTGGATAGTTTCAAAACAAAACCGTTATGACCCGGATGCGACCAAACACAAGTACACCATACGCCACCCTTCTTTTAGGTACAGTTCCCCGAACCGGAAACTTACCTGTCACGTGACCTGACGTGCGCAAATTTTATGCGCAAAAGTACTTCTGCTGCAATAACTGAAAATAACAGCGCATAATGGTTTGGTATTGTCCTGTGTTGCACAATGCGCCTGCCGAGAGAAATGGCTGCCAGTCTTTGACAACAACAGCTGTTTTCATGAGCGTATAATATATCATTGCACTATGTGCTGACTTCAATGCATTATAGATAGTGTGCTGGTTTGTGATTTTGGACCTTAAAGTCCAAAATCACAGGCCAGCACATATTTAAAATATAGCACATGCAAAACGAACAATGAGCAGAGTGTGAATTACGGAGCCGCTGTTGGATTCCTCTTTTTCAGCATTAATAAAATAATTTAATTCTTTGGGTGTCGGTAGTGATTTTGGTCGAGGTGATTCCTGCAGGAATCACCTCGACCAAAATCGCTGCCGACACCGAAAGGGTCAACACATGCATACTGGTCTGTAACACTGACTGCACTTTACGGATCCAAAAATGCCCGTAACGTCCAAAACCACAGGCCAGCATCCAGACTGACTTCGGAAAGAGTGGCTCTCAGTTGCTTCCAGGCCCATCAGACTGGGCGGGGCTGAACTGGTTGGTATTGAGGTAAGACTTTATCCTTTGACAATGGCAGCAATACTTTCTCTTTTCTGCTATGCAGTTTTGTCAGTCGTTGATGGACCGGAAAAAACAGCCATTTCAAAGCCTTCGTCAGTATCTACTACAAGGGTAGGACAAAACATGCTGCTGAACCTAAAAATCCTACCTATTAGGTCGAAGTCAACTTAAATTCTTCAGGTTGGTGTTGAGGAAGATTCAGTTGGCCGCTGCAGCAGACACGAGTAAGTGACACAGACAAATAAAAAGCAGTGATGGAAATTTCAGAAAGGCTTCTGAAGATTAGGTCACAGAAATGAAGGATGAGAAAGCAACACTTAACCCCCTTGTGCTTGCAGCCATCAGTACAGTGAACAGTACCGGTGGCTGCATGCACATGGGCGGGATTACGTGAAAAAGTCCACGGAGAAAATGTTCTTACCACTTGCGCAGTGGTTGCCGTAAAAGGCAGGCCGCGCATGCGTATAATGGTCTGGCCACCACGTGACAGAAAAGCCTGGGCCTCCGTGTTGCTCCCTGTAATAGATAATATGGCAGTGAGTGAATTTCTGTGAAAGAATCAAGTCAAAGAAAACAAAATTGTGGTAATCGCACAACCACTGATCCGGCCTCCTTCACAAAAATAGACCAGGGGAAATAAGTGTAAGGACTGAGTCAAGTTGGCACTGACTGATTTCTCCTTGCCTGACGCATGAGTAAGTTGTATCCCTTACCCCACAAAAGCCAAGCGGCAATGTTTCAGATCGTAAATTCTCTGTCAAGTAACATGCAGGGTTCCACTAGTTTAGTAAAAAAAATTGTCTGTGACTAAATTTTGACTAAATGTGTTAACTCTTTAACTGCTGCTGACAATACCGCGTAACTAACGTCTTGTTTCCGCTGGGCAACATCACTCCTAATAGAATTCAGTCAGGGGATTTAACCCATTTAGCCCCAATGCCTTACAGCAGCTGATGGATCGACCATGATAATTCAAGGATAGTGACAGATTAGCTTGGCGCTATCACGCCAAGCTAATCCGTCACTACCCTTGAATTATCATGGTCAATCCATCTCCTGGAATTGTTGTTAAGCCATTTGGGAAACTGATACGGCAATGTGGTCTCAGTAATGAGTTAAACACATTCGCGGCCAGCCGCATCCAGATGCGGCTGGCCGCGAATGAGTTAATGGGCAAAACAGATATACACGTACCCCCAGCAACATTGATAAAGTCTTTGCCCGACGCCTTGTAGACCTCGATGTATCTCTGGCCGATGTGGTGTTTGTGTCGTTTCAAGGCCAGGTCCCGGTGTTCCTCAGTCTCGAAGCGAATCAGAGCTTCTCCATTCCTCCGGCCCTGGGGACTCAGGCACAGCGCCACCCCGCCCCTGGAGAGAGAGAGAGAGAGGGAAAGTACGAGAAACGCTCAGCCTGGAATGAAAAACATTCTTGGAGTGTAACGGAAAATGGGGCATAAAAAGGGGAAATAACTGACAAGGGTTTTCAAACAAAAGAAGAACTGATATATGTATCATATTATTTTGAGGATTCTTTTTTTTTTTTTTTTAAAGTTTAGTAAAATGTGGTATCTTAGACAATGAACAGCAAATTTTAGGCAACGAATACAGGAAACGATTTTTTTTTACGAATCATACAAATAACTAAATTCAGAAATATGAATTCAATCGAAGTTGACCGCCCCCGCCCCCCCCCCCCCCCCCGCACCCCCCTCCCCCCACTTCTTATCTTACCCATTGTCAACAACGTAATCTGCCTAAGCATTGTCAAACATTCAGACAGGATGACGTAGACCCAAAATACTGTGATAGCAACACCGTGTCATTCTCTGAGTCAATAAAATTTATAGTAGCACAATGTCCTAGTCGTGGGGGGTGGAAGATATCATCATAGCCGAAAGATAGTGCCGGATTAGCTCAGACGCCAAGCCCATCAGAGTGCAAAGCCAGTATGGCATGCACATGTCAATGCACGCTTGAGCTACCATGGTCGTTCCATCTACCGCAATTGGCGCTTCAGAGCAGCAGTCAGGTATATAGCTTCTGTACATTTCCGCCCAAGCTGTCACCAATACAACAGCTGGCTTCCTCGTCCATTATCATTCTACAGCTTAAACTGGAGATGCAAATGCAACAAAGCCTCTGCCGGCAAGAGGCATAGATTCTCATGAGCCCCTGCACCTGCAGGTCTCAAGAGAATCTAAGCCTCTTGCACATGGAACATGTTTGATATTCAACTGCACGCTTGCTTACTCGCCAATAACTTTCAGCTCTGCTAGATAGTGCAATCAATATTTCGTTCCGTTTCAAAGCAGTACCGCTGCTACTTTTTAATCAAACCCACCAACATGAGTGACATCTGGTCAATTTCAGCTGCCGGGATTGCACGGAGTTCTACCTTGGCTGCCATATTGATTTTCATACATGAACTATATCAAAGTCCTTTGTTGTGAATGTCATGCAGAAAGAGGTGTTGAGTTGCACGTTGATAAAATGGTCAAAAATAATTTAATAACAGAGATAAGCTGAGTTTCGAAAACTGGGCAGGAGCACAAGTTAAAATCCCGTGTAGATATATACTGCTATGAATCGATGGGTGGAGAAACACTGAACACGTTGGAGCAGGTCCAACTCTGCGTCGAAACCCGGTCCAGAGCTAAACATCTTTGCTGAACCTGTTTTCACCGCTTTTTAGTGGCAACGGTTATAAATGATGTCTATGAAACCGACATGATCCATGATCGCCATCTGTCAGAGGAACAGGGTTATAGATCTGGGCAGCAAAAGGCATTGATCTTTATGAGCCCCCGCGTCTGCGGAGGCCCATGAAGATCTATGCCTCTTGCGGTAGATTGTTGTTTGCGGTGTCCGGCCCGAGGGATAAAGGTTACACAAAAACAGAGAAGCAAACCACGTGAAGTTGAGACTGACACCTACAGTTACTTGTTTACAAGAAATTCCCAAAGAAAAAGAAAAGAAAAGAAAGAAAAGGTACACTTCTCGCCTACAAACAGATATAATAAGCATAGCGCTGTATTTTGTGGTTTCTGTGTGTGTGGAAATATATTAACTGTGTCGAACTCATACTTTCTCCGTTTTCTGGGGATTTCCTTGCATTTTACACGACTGGCAGTCTCCTGTTTGGTCTGCATTTCCTACTGAATCCAAATCACAAAATAAACACCATTATGAGTATTCATACGTTATTACATTTATAATTATACCATTTTATAATGGGCAGGGCTTACTCACTTTGCGATGTTAAGGCCCTTGAAGAATCGGGCGATGTCTTGGTCAGAGGACTGCCATGGCAGGCCCCGAGCTCGCACCACCGTGTTGTCATCGACGTACTCGTTCTTACTGCTGTAATTTGGAAAAGAACATGTTAACAGAATTATCCTATCACAAATTAACACACTGAAGTGTACAGATCGAGAACAAAACCCTGTACTAGTCTGACGATTTTTTTTTTAAATCAAAAGAAAGAGGAAGCGTAATATTGCTTACATTTTGAAGAAAACATAGAGCTAGTGAAATCAGCAAGAGGCATAGACCCTCATGGGCCCCCGCAGTCGTGGGGGTTCATGAGGGTCTATGCCTCTTGCAGTTGGATGGGTGTTCCCTCAGTGTGTGTTGATAGCATAGGGCTCAACTTGTGCCCGTAAATTATGAACGGTTGGAAGAGGTCAGTGTTCCAAGTTGCATCGTCTTACCAGATTCCGCTTTCTAGTCGCTCATTGACCACGTCCGGCTCGCCAAATGTGTGACCTGCAACACACAGAAAAGAACGCAATTGTTTATCCAATAACCTTTTTAATTAACACACAACGAATATATTTGGCAACGGTAACAGTTTTGTCAGAAAACAATCGTCAATTTGCAAAACTTGCCGTTGCAACAAACTACACTAAGGGACATAAGGGAATCTAGAATTTGGGGGGAAGAGAGGAAACAAGGGAGGAGGGAGGGGGGGGGGGGGGGGGCTCGTCATACCTTTTGTAGATTTTTGTGGATATGGTCACAGTATCTTCTTTTGGCCATACCACGTTCGTTTCTAAAATTACCAAGATGTGAAGAAAAATTAAATTTTGAAAAATAAATAAATAAATAAAAATCCACTTTTTATTTCCTGTTCTCTGCGAACAATACTTCCCCTTGGCTCTCCTTTTGTGCCCAGCTAACTGTTACATCCAGGCCATTCACCTAAAAAGAGAACAGCGCGTGTTCCAGAAGTAATATGTAAACGCCAACAATAAGAAAACAATTGTGTGCTCGTTAACCCTTTGCGTCTCGGCAGCGGTTTTGTCGGCAATGATTCCTACACGAATTATCGCAACAAAAACCGCTACTGACTCTTAACTCTTTCTACCCCAACACCGAAATCCCCAAATGTTGCCGTTGTTCTCTGAAGACTGCGTTGCAGTGCAGTACACAGATCGACCATGATAGTTCAAGGGTGATGCCAGAATAGCTTGGCGCCCATAGGCGCCAAGCTATTCTGGAATCACTCTTGAACTATCATGGTTGATCCTTATCTTGCTGTGCTTTGTCTGGGGTAGAATGAGTTAAAGGGTTAATATTCTTACAGACCAACATATACATGAATATAGCTAACCCTTTGGGTGTCCGTGTAGCACTTTTTGTCGAGGTGACTCTTGCAAGAATCACCTCGACAAAAAGCGCTACAGACACCCAAAAGGTTAGCTAATGTCCCAGCCGGCTAAAGCAATACAGCAAGCTGCAACATGTTACCTGAATTGTCACGGACCATTTGTTCTAAAGACTTACAAGCAGGCTAACATTATGTCTGCTTTCAATATAGACCCAATGTGTGTAGGCGAGGAAAAAGAATTTTAAAAAACTGAACAACTTGCAATAGGTGCCATTATTGTGTCGCGTCTTTGGTGTGTGGGTTGCCAATGTACGTTTAACTCATTCGCGGCCAGCTGCATCCGGATGCGGCTGGCCGCGAATGAGTTAATGAGATGTCTCTTGTATAGAAGGTAGCTCTGATCAGATAGAACATAATGATAAAAGTTGCATATCTTGGACTCTGAAAAGAGCAGAGACAAAATTTAATGCACTAAATTTAAATGTAATTTAATACACTTAATTTAATATAGTCACTACAAGTAACACGACAACGCACAGGCGAGGTAGGCCCGCAGACCCGCCTCATGTTAATTGGGGTGTATGTAAAAACGATACCCCCCCCCCTGCCCTCCCCTCTCCCCCTACCCCTCATACCCCAACCGGGTCTGCCCTGGGGGACTTGGGTGGGGTTAGGTATTTTTTAGTTCCCAGGGTCACCCTGGTCAGCCCCACAGGGTGGGTTTTTCTCTCTATTCTGGGGCATGTGTTTCTGTCTACCCTTTGTCCATTCACCTGTATTTGCCTTTTTAAAACTCTCCCTACTGTCTGCACTGCCTGTAGCTCTTGATATTGGATGTGTGTTGCTAAATGGTCTTAGCTTTATTTAGGCCCCATGTGTTAGGTTTATTTAACGTATTTGACCGGCTGGCGACATACATTCAATGTTCTGTTTCTTTTTTATTTTTTCACAAGCAGTGCAGGCACGTCCTGAGAAAGCCTTGTTGCTGTCGGGACGTTAAGCAATGTACAATCAATCAATCAATCCCCGCACCCGCCCCTTCCCCAAACAACCATCCAAGTGAGTGTGTGCGAGTCCGTTTGTATGCGTGCACGTCTAGATATGGCCAGTGCTTGTGCGTACGCATGTACACGCATGTCAGTGTCCATGCACACACTATTTTGGTTATAAAATATAGTATTAGTTGACAGACAACAGTACACGTACTAGCGAGTTCCACATATACCAGTCTATTCAGAATCAGCAGTATTCCTCTGTTTGCAATCTTAGAGGGGTAAAATTCAATACTGTGTCTACCACAGAACTACAAATTTCCTATCAGCGGCCCTTTACCACGCTCACGCAGCCATTGACTCCCCATCTGCACGAGACATAGGTTCACATGCGCCCCTGCAAGAGCAGGGCTCATGAGAATCAATGTCTCTTGTCGGCCAAGCACGGCTTCATCCATTCCTGCGGGTATTATTAACGACTTTTAGTGTGAAGTTAGTACATTTCAGCGCCACATGACACCAAAGAACACATGACGGTCCCACAGCTGTTGGGACCTAAGGCCACGTATAGACTGAAAGCCCTAACGACTCCCTCTGCTTGAGAAAAACTGTGTCAATCAACGTCAGCAAGAGATATACATCCTCGACAGCCCCCACACCCTGTGGAGGCTCATGAGGATCTATGTCTCTTGCAGTTGCCGGGATGGAGTATAAAATCCGACTGAAAACAGTCACTACACGCAGTCGAACACGACACGTATCATTCACCTAAAGGTTGAGCCCCATACGCACCAATGATAATTCTCAGACACAACCCCACTGCTGACGTGTGCGCTGATCTGTGATTCTAGACAGTACTACTTCAAGCCCTAAGGCCCAAAATTACAGAACAGCACAACTCAAAGAATGCCGCCTAACCCCCCGCAAGCGGTTCGGTTTTCTGCAAACAGGAAACTTCATAAAAGACTGTCTATATTTGCAACTGTAAAAGAACATGCCGAAACTTGTCTGAGTCTATTTAATTACAGTAACTAAGTACTCCAGGGTGGCGTCAGATGAACTTGTGGCGGTGACAAGTTAGTTAAGGCATCCGTACACGAGGATAGAAATGGGCCTATCCTGTCCTATCCGCGCCTATCCACCCACTCGATAGTTTGTCGATAGGTCTCGCTAGCTCGCCGATACTTTTCTATCCGCCTGATAGTCCGAATAGAGACTGCTTCTATTTTTCCTATCCTAGCCGCCTCGCCTATCCGCCAACAACCAATCAGCAGAGCAATACGCGTCACGTGTGATTGTGGTTTTCTACTGTGCAAATATGGCGGCAAAGACGATGAGCGACTGCAGACTGCCCATTTTATTGAGCTAGTCAGAGAAAATCCGTGTATCTGGGATACACGAGATCCAGCCTACCATGACCGAAATGCGGACGCTGAAGTATCCACTCCCTCGCCCACACTCTTTTCTCCTTCTTTCTAGCCACAATAATTGCGGTTGCTGCGACAATTGTGCTCAGTTTTACGTCGGATGAATCGTCTCTCATGTACGCAGCCATTTTGTTTGTTGTGTCTCGTGTACATGAACGTCTCGCGAGATTTTCCAAATAAGGAAATAGCGCACACGCCTCTTGCTGAGAGCTATCGCCGTGTACGGTGAAAAACTATCAACCAGATAGAATAGTCCGCCGATAGTTTTCTATCCTCAGGTCAAAACTATCCACGTGTACGATTGCCTTTAGACACGTGCTTCAACTATAAGGTCGATCCGCCTACCGCGACTCAAAGGCTACGTCATAACTATTTAGAGACGACCCTTTAACAGACTGAATCCTAAATTCGAAAACTTACAAATTTAGCTGAAGAAAACAGTACAGTTCAGGAAACAGACTGACCATGATAGTAAACAGGTTGTGCAAGAACAGCTAGCGTCTATAGGCGCCTAGCTGTTCAGTCCGGCTGACACCACCCTTGAACTATCATTGTCGATGCACATCTTGTTGCAACGAGTCAGGGCTGGATGGTTTAAAAAAGAAGTCAGCTATAAATGGATCGCACGTGTTGTTTTTTTCTTTTAAGTTGCTCCATCGTGTCACTTTTTCTGTGAACTGAAATAGTCCGTGCGCTCATTTGATTTTTGAAGATTCGGGCCATACTTCCCCTGAAGATGTTCCTACACCACTGAAGGGAGGCGAGTGGCACGAAACAGGTGTGTGTATTTAGAACTAAATGTCTAATTACACCCATTGGCCGATCTTTCCTCTGCCTCCTTTTACAACTTAACCCATTTAGCCCCGGGACCCTGCAGCAGGAGATGGAGTGATCATGATAATTCAAGGGTAGTGCCAGATGAGCTTGGCGCCAAGATCATCTGGCACTACCCTTGAATTATCATGATCAATTCATCTCCTACAACGCCTCCAAAAGTTTGGCCAAATGCGGCCGTGGGATAAAGAGGGTTAATTTATTTGCTTCCAGCTTTGAACCCCTTTGTATCCGTGTATAGTCGAAGAACCCCCCTGCCATCTGCACGAGGCACAGATTCTCATGAGCTGCTTTGAGACGTGGTTAAATCGGAAGACGTACCCCCTGCCTCTCTCTCTCTCTCTCGATCGGTAAAAGTAGAGTATATAAAATTTCATTCACTGTGGTTTTCTTAATGGTTGTTATTAACCCATTATATCTTGATTTATTAACACTTCGCTTATTGTCCTAATAAGGCTACATTACAGATTACAAGATATATCAACCACTTTAGTTTAAGAGTGGTGCCAGAGGAGCTTCGCGCCTCAGGCGTCAAGCTATTCTGGCACCACCCTTGAACTATCATAGTCAAATATATGTCAAGCAATAGCGTATCAGGATCAAAAAGGGTTATTGCTCATTTTGTAACAGTGACCTATAGAGGACAGTTTCTAAGAGAGGCGTGTCGCCTACAACTTCATCCTGAATAAAATCTGTTTCATCATTAAACTTTTCATTATCCAATCCTTACGCACACATACATACACACTGAAACACGCCTCCACCCACTTCCCCGGGTACTGCACACGCATGCACAGACACGTGCGCACGCATGCACATATACACGCACCCTTCCCAAACTCCACCACTTCAGACCACTCCCCCATCCTCCCCCCCCCCCCCCCCCCCCCCCCGCCGCCACACACACACACGTCTCTCCCCCCCCCCCCCTTTTTCAAACAAACACATACACACACACTTCTCCTGAATCTGTGTTCGCGTTCGCCAGATAGAAGCAATTAACTGCGATTGCATTGAAATATTTTCACGTAGGGATCACCCCCCTTAACCCCCAAGTAACGCAAGACTGTTTACCGGGCCTAGGGCCTGGATCGTTGGCTTAAACTGGCTTTAATGTCCGGCTTTTGCATGGAAGAAAACGGTAGACCTAAACGCTCGTACTGCACTGGGGACATCAAGTTGCGTTTACAGCGAAAACCGTTTTCGTGAATGCCTGGCAGTAAGAAGGCGCTCAGTCCCAGCTTTGGACATCTATAGTGCAAAAACTGCAACTGCAAGAAACATAGATCTTCATGAGCCACCGCTTTTGTCTCTATGCTTCTTGCGGACACCACTCTGCATCCATGTTCCCCAGTGTGCGCGGGCCAATGGGCCGACATCGGCCGCCGTTGGCCCGCGCACAGTCGTGCGCAGGCCAATGGCGGCCGACGTCGGCCCGATGGCTTTTTGCGCATTGGGTCGTCATTGGACGGATGGGGTTCTTGGCCGCTGAGTGAACACAGATTTCAGAAACACAAGCGGCGTCAGCTGGCCGGCCGGGAAGGGGCCGTTCATAGTGTTCGAAACAAGCCGCACACTCAGTCCGTTCTGTCCTGGGATCGACCATGACAGCCCAACCCCTCCACGCAATCTGCCGCAACTGGTACTAAGACGACAACACCTCACAGCATTTTCAATACTAGTTTTTGCCAGAGGAGAGTGAACATAAAGTTCTACAGAATAATTTGGCCCGACCAAAGTGAACTTTAGGCGCTACAGAAGATTTTGGCTGGACCAGAGTGATCATAATGTTCTACAGAAGATTTTACGTGAACATAAAGTGCTACAGATTATTGTGGCTAGACCAGAGTGAGCATAACGTTCTACGGAATATTTTGGCCGTACCAGAGTGAACATAAAGTTCTACACAAGATTTTGGCCAAACGTTTGGCTAGCTTAAAAAAAAATTAAAATCCTACTGAAGAATGTGGCCAGACCAGAATGAACATAAATCATAGTGAATATTTTGGCAGGGCCAAAGTGAACATCAAGTGCCACACATAATATTTTGGCCCGACCAGAGTGAACAGAACAGAAAGTCCTACTGAATATTTTGACCGTATCATAGTGAACATAATAAAGTTCTACAGAAGATTTGGGTCAGACAAGAGTGAACATAGATTACAGTCCTACACAAAATTCTGGCCAGACCAGAGTGAGCATACAGTTCTGCAGAAGATTTTGACTGGGCCAAAGTGAACATAAACTTCCACAGAGCTTTATGTTCAGTTTGGTCTTGCTCATGTTTTGAACTTACTCCTACACCTAGTTAAGCCATCTCCCCACACCCCACAAACCCCCGCTGTTCATTTTCTTCTAGCTTCCTTTTTCCACGTGTTGCCCGTGCACGTCTAGGCCCGGTTAGCGAAGGCAAGGACTATTTGCCGATGAGTTTGCTGAGGGGCCAGAATTCCCCCTTCAAATATTTATCCCGCTGGCGAACAGTCCAGGCCCGAGAGTGTGAGAGCGACACCGCCATTTGTCCGGTCGCTGGTTGAAACCCCCAAATCCTCCTTTGGGAGATGGGTACAGATACGCACAGTGAATGGAACAAAATGCCAAGAGACTCAAATTTTTGTTTTTGCTGATTGTTAACCCTTTTCATCCTGATAAACCCATTGCTTGAAATAAATTTGACTATGATAGTTCAAGGGTGGTGCCAAAATAGCTTGGCCTGAGGCACCAAGCTATTCTGGCACCGCCATGGAACTAAAATGGTTGATTTACCTCCAAATCTGTAAATGCAGCCTTCATAGAACAATAAGCAGTTTTAAAAAAATCAGCCTCATGATATGATGGGTTAACCTCCTCACTGTCAATGAACGCAGATTGTGTTTCTGAAATCTTTGTAAATCTAACGCCAAACACCCAGAGCCGTCCAAGGAACATAGATACAAAGTAGCGTCCCCAAGCGGAATAGATCCTCGTGGCCCCTTGAAGATCTGCGTCTTTTGCAGATGAATTTTGTTTACTTTTCTCTCGGTAGTGAAGGCGTTTAATCGGACGTTTATTGCAGACGGAGCACTTTGGTCAAAAGTGTGATCGGGATATCGACAAAAATGTTGCTATTTGCGATTTTTGTTACACAACAGAATCTGTTTTCTGGGACCGCCATTATGAGAGATAACCTGTCATAAAAGAGGTGGCCTTTAATAGCAGGGGACAATTTTTGCCCTTCATGACTTCTAGCGCGAACACCTGTGTTTTGTGACATCGTTTCCCATGCAAAAAGTGTCTGCCCAAAACAAGTTCTACTGCATATCCGGTTTTCGTAAAGAGGTCTGCTTATCGCGGAGGAAAGAATTTAAATGAAGGAAACTTTAAAATCCTTCACTGCCGAGAAAAAAGTGAACATGATCCAACTGCAAGAGACATAGAGACAACTGCACGGGCTCATGAGGATCTATGCCTCTTGCTGAGACCAATTTGTATCCATGTTTCTTGGACGGTGCTGGCTTTTGGTCGTTGAATGAATCACGATTTCAGAAACAAAATTATACGCACAGTGTACGTACAGTGGCAGGGAAGGTGTTAAAGGTCTGGGTCCTTTGATATATATTTTTTTCTTCTTCCCGCAAGGAGGCCCATCAGGATGTGTGCTATTGACAGATAGAAGAAATTCGATGAGCGACGACTATGTAACAGCAGAGAATGAATTGGCGAAGAGTGGGATGGATCGTCACAGTCTGAGAAGCAGCTCCAGTATCACTAGCAGCATTGTCATGACCCCAGGAAGAGAAAAGGTAGCGAGAACTCTGCGTCGAGACTCAAGCAGACATCAAGACTGGAACCACCTGGAGTAGAATCGAGGAGCACAGACAGGTTGCTGAGGCTCTCGTCGACGGCTATACCGGGTAGGGTGACAGGCGTAAGTAAGTAAGTAAGACGACTATTTAAAGTGTCGGGGTTCAGCTGTGACACCCCAGTTTTCCTCCTGAAACAATCCAGCCTCCGTCGCAGCTGCAGCAAAAAATAAGTCCCGTGCAAATGCCATGATCACGATGACGCAACTGCTGCGGCGGAAACTGGTGAACCGGCTGACGTGCAGCGCCCAAAAAGCAAGCAAATCCCGCACCACCTCAGTGCTATCATGAACTCAGTCCATCTTTTTCAACGCTCCCTCCGCCTGTTTGTTTGTCTCGGTATGTGGACTGACTACGAAACCTTCGGAAAATCTCAGTCGATCTATCTTCCGCAGCTGGTTCAAGACTTCTGTTGTAACACAGCCTATGGACACTTGCTGGTTCTCTACGTGCTTTGTGACAGTGTAAGAAAACTCATGGTGACTCCCAAAACATCCCAGGCACGTTGTGTGACAATTTGTTCTGAAATCTGCAGGAGATTTGTAACAATAGACGGTTTCCAGAAATCAGAAGAAAACAGCGGATCAAAAGCTCGTTGTCCGAGCTTTGAATCCAATGTTTTCGTCGAAACACGTGCACATTTAGACCTACTCTTGATTTCCGAACGTCTATTGTCACAGATCGACCTTGTGCAGCCTCCAAGAGCTGTGTGACAACCAAAAGTTTCATCACAAAGCGCTTGACTGAGACTGCAAATTGCCACAAAAATCGTCACAACACTGCCCTCTCACAGACGTGGGTCGAGAGACACCGGCCTCCGTAGCGCAGTGGTTAGCGTGTCGGACTGGCGGCCGGGAGATCAGGGTTCGAATCCCAGCCGAGTCAAGCGGGATTTTTCCTACCTGGGTCGGCTCCTACCCAGAGCGGGTGTGCTATGGTCCAAATGGGAAGGCTGATGCAACGCAGCCGAGACTCACCCACTTCACGGGTGCGACTTCGGGGGTGTTACCCGGGTTATGACACATCGCAAGGTGTGAATGATTACACGGCTGGCACCGCAGGTGTCCGCAGTTCCCGGGCCTGGTTAACACCAGGATATTTATGACAGGAAACGTGGAATGCGGCCCTGTCACGCAGTCCCCAACCACATGGACCACCATGGCATCATCATATCATCTCCATCCTCATCATCATGCAAAATGAAAAATCGCTGGTCCAGGTTTCTGATCCCTCAAGTCTCCGTCTCATGGTGACCTCATCCCAGTCCTCCAGGCACCCTTGGTGCGCGGTTGTCTTCGGCCAGACCTGCTGCTGTGCGTGGAAGGACTCGCCACCTCTGGGGGGAGCTCCCACTCGTCGACTCCGCGACTAGCAATGTCGTAAGTAGGGGGAATAGTAGGTGTGGTCACCTGAAGGCTACACTGAACACCACCGAAGTGACTCGGCAGCACTTACTACCTGCCATATATATAGCGGCAGGGCCGGGAGTCTGGCTGGAACAACCAGCGGGCCTGGGTGAGCACACTGGTGTTGACGGGGATGAGCGGCGTGAGAGGAAGACCTCTGAGGTCGACAAAGAAAAATTGGAGTAGCAAAAAAAAAATTTAAAAAAAAAAAAAAAAAAAAAAAAAAAAAAAACCGTGGGTCGAGAGACGTCATTGTCCAATGCGAGTCGATGCGTAGTACATAGCTCTTCTGTTCAATGAACTACATTGGGACGTTTTGAATGCCTAGAATGAATTTATGAATGGAAGGTCACTTTTTAAGGTTCCAAAGTGTTTCGCACAATGTACGAACAGTGTGTTGATGCATCTCTGCGGCGGAGCACAGTAGGCAGCCATGATTGTCCCTGCTTTGGGGCATCTGAGGTCAACGTTTTGGCGACCAGTGCCCTGGCCCTCAGCAAACAAAAATGGAGTGAACGGGGGGGATAGGAGGGAAACTCCATCAAATCCTCCCCCCCCCCCTCCACTTTTGTTTGCTGGAGGGGGAAAAAGACAGAGAGAAAGAGAGCTTGAACTGCCGAAAGGGGTCAGACTAAAAAAAATCCCCTTTCACAAGTCTTTGTTGCTATGCATGATTTCTACATTATGCAGTTCGTTCACGCCGAACGATGACTTTCAGATTCACACAAAATGATTATGGAGGTTTCTATTATGAGTGCGTACCAGATGAGGGCAATGGATACACCATAACAGTTCATGGGTAGGCGCCTGGAAGGCGCCAAGCTAATCTGGCACTGCCCTTGAACCGATGAACGACCGAAGGAAGAATTCATGTCCCTAAACCAGTCCACAGTAAGAGGCATACATTCCCACCATTCTTGGTGGCATCCCCGAGACTTTGGTGCATCAACGTGCACTCTGTGGGCACTTTGGTTGTCTCCCTTGATTCGTTTCCAATGGTGACAGCGGGAGCGAATCGAGAGAGATAACCAGTATGCTCTGTGAGTAGGAGGTGGGGCGGGTGGGGGTAAGGGCGTCACAAAAAGTCACGCCCTTGTATGACGAATTTCGGTTTTCCGTGACCGTTCTACAATTCTTCTGCCAAACAGCTTATCATCTCTAACATTATATCAGCATTTCAACTACACCACGTGACATTTCTTGTCATTTTTCAGGTTAAGAATCTTGCGCATACTCCTTTTATTGCTATGGTAAACAGGCTTATATAGGCCTACTTTGTACACTGCTTAAAATTCATGAAAATGCTGGTCATATAGTTTTCCCTTCCGTTGATTAAAGATTCTTGTTTTCATCCCTACGTCACATGACCAATCTCTTAAGTGCAAACGCCATGTGACCAGGATACAAAAACCCTTGTAGCAACTAATGGCCGACTTTTTGTCGTCCACTTTCTGTCGTGTTTTGGATGCCAGCTTTCTTCTATAAAATATCACCAAAACGTTCTCAAGTACAAAGTTACTTAGTGTTGTTCGAGACAAAAGGCACACTACTGGAGACGGCCACGTCATGAAAGATTTTAAATTACGTCACAAGTCTATTATGTATAAATGCATATTCCGTTGTCGTCAGTCATGTCTAGCGTGATCCAGGTCGGGAGATTTCTTCTTGATTTCTTTTACAGAAACATTGGACGAAATAAAACAAATAAGTTATTGGTAGTAGGGGCTTGCTGCATGGATCCTTGTAGGCCTTCGGGAGGTCAAAGGAACCATTGTACCCCTCAGGCCTTTGGGGTACAATGGTTCCTTTGACCTCCTTCAGGCCTATGATAGTCCGTGTAGCAGACCCCTGCTATCAATAACTTATAATATACCACACACTCCAATATTATCGGTTATGTTGTTTGCTGCATTTACTGTGATGCATGACTGTGGTGAGAATATAACGACATCGAGACAATTTCCTATGTTTTATTGTAAACAGTATGGCATATGGCAATAAACAACAACTGTATGAATGTCATATTGCGGACAATCTGTCATAAACCCATTTCTTTCCATTGTACATTATAAGTTATTGGTCGCAGGGGTTTACTACACGGACCTTTGTAGACCTGAGGGAGGTCAAAGGAACCATTGTACCCCGAAGGCCGAAGGCCTGAGGGGTACAATGGTTCATTTGACCTCCCGAAGGCCTACAAGGGTCCGTGCAGCAAGCCCCTGCTACGAATAACGTATTTGTTTTCATTCCTCCACTATTTTCGTAAAGGAAATCAAGAAGACATCTTCCGACCTGGATCACGAAAGACATGACTGACATCAAAGGAATATACATTTATACGTAATAGACCTATGACGTAATTGAAAATATTTCATGACGTTGCCGTCTCAAGTACTGAGTGTGCTTCTTGTTTCGAACAACACCAAGTAACTTTTTTTTACTTTAGAACGTTTTGGAGATCTTTTATAGAACAAAACTCGCATCCAAGATGCGTCACAAGAAGGGCTACAAGAAGTTCGCCATTTTTCGCTACAAGGGTTTTTGTATCACGGTCACATGGTACGGTTTGCGCTAAAGAGACTGGTCGTGTGACGTAGGGAGGAAAACAAAGATTCATATACCTCGCACGCCTCGTAATATGCAAGTGTCAGGCTGTAAACGGTTGGCTGACGTAATCTTGACTACCATATTGTTCCAGCTGACCGTTCCCACACCCTGCTGTGACTTACCCTGACTTGTAGCCCACCCCAGCTGTCAACAGAATATCTTGAGCTCGAAAAGACTCCGAAATCCTAACGACCTCCTTTATTGACTTCAGGAACGGCGATGGAAGAAAAATGGTCTAATTCCAGACGGAGCAACAAGAGGCACACATTCTCATGAGCCCCTCTCTTGGCAGGGGCTCAAGAGAATCTATGCCTCTTGCAGATTCTAGAGGTGTTAGAGCACGTACTGAAACGTAAAGAACAGTACAAGTAGATTAGATCAGTCGACCACGTGGCCTGTTCACGGGCTCCTGTATCATGTAGCGTGACTGTTGTCTACAAGGTGGCTTTACGTGTACCTCTGAGGAGATTGGCTCCTGATAGCTGCACTCAAGGTCTAATTATTTTCAGTCTAAGAATGGTCCTTCATTAGTGTCTAGATCGGAGTTACACTTCTTACACTAGTTACACTTCTTCGACAACAATCAATATTTGCCTGGTCGGTCAAACGCTGGTAGAGGCCGGCTTGCAAAGATGCACTTGTTGTAAACAGGAAAGAAAAAAAAAGGACAAAAAAAAAAAAAAAAAAAAAAAAAAAAAAAAAGGAAGGGAGAAGGGAAAAGAAAAGAAAAAACACCTGGAAAAAGAACAACAGATAAAAAAGTTAACACATGAACAATCAAACAGAAACAGAAACAACAACATACTGTACATAACAATAAAATCACCACCACCAACACCACCACCTTCACCATCAACAACAAAAATACCAACCAAGGAACAGAAAGATGCTCACCGTCGTTGAGAAGCCTGGAGATGATGCTGGCCATTTCCTGACACTGTCTGACCCCGTACTCCACCGACTGGTCCTCCTCAAGGCCCAGGTCTGAAGGTCAAGGTCAAGGACAAACCCACGTTTTTTTCAGATTTCATGTTAATTCATACACGTACATGCAATCCATTTTTTCTGCACTTTCATGATTATCCATATAATGACCATTGACATGAGAGAAACCATTCAGCGGGAGTTGTAAGAACCATGTTGTAGGCCGTGCATAGCGTAAATATCCCCGAAACCGACCGAGAAAAACTGCCATTATTATAAAAAATAAAAGAAACTGGTCCTATTTTTACGTTAACACACTAACCCATGATCATAGTTCAAGGGCAGTGCCAAATTAGCTTCTTGTTGTGCGTTTCATGCGGATAAGCGACCTACTTATTGTGTCGTTTCTATAACCTGCTTCTGGCTTAGGGGAAAAACTCCTCTTGGGGGTCTGTGGACCCACTTGTAAAAGTTTACATTTGTGTCCTTCAGTAGCGAGGAGGTAATCTTGATTTCAGCTGAAGACTGCAGCTCCTGGCTGTGACAACACTGGCTGTCTCTCTTGATTCGCCACCGTTACAGTGGTGGTGAATCAAGGGAGACAGCCAGTGTGAGCTGTGAGCTCATTTAGCTAAACATTCTGCAAAATCTTCTCAACGTAAGTCAATGCAACCTGATATGTAGCTAAAACCTCACTTCAGCCCACCCACCCCCTTTCTCAGCATGCCCCCTCTTTCGGAGAGTGTAACACAGATGAAAATGGTATTTGGTCACATCCGCGAGAGGCACGGATTTTCGTAAGCCCCTGCAACCTTCGGGTCTGTTGGGGTCTTTAATCCTTCCTTTAGCATTGTCCCGTGTCGCCTTGAGAAAACAGCTCGTTCATTCCATTCGTTGAAGAGAGTAACATAGATATAAATTGTTCCTGTCAAGGTCAGAAGAGGCATCGATTCCAATGAGCCCCTGCATTCTGCAGGGCCTCATTGGGATCTATCGCTCTTGCGGACTGAGAAACGATAGGTAGGAAAATCTACAACAGCAACGCAAACATGTCATGTCCTCAAGTTCTTCTCGACGAAAGGGTGTACTTGGCGACAAACGAATGATCAGGATATTTCAACCCTCTGCTTGTCGGTAGCGGTATTTGTCGTGGTGATTCCTACATAAACCGCTATCGACAGCCAAAGGGTTAATGCTATGGAAAAGCAAAGACTGTGTGACACAACGTAGACAATAATATATTCGTGAATTTGCTTGTAATACTTCCTTCCCAAAACCCTTGCAGTAATAACAGAAGGTGCCAATGTGAAGTTAGTTTTGGCACAACCTTTGGACTATCATGGCTGTAACCTGTCAATTTGTATAAGCGCTAAACATGTGAGCAACCGATTTTAGGGGCGGATCGGGGGTGGGGTTGGATGGTGGAGGGGGGGGGGAGGCGGCGGGGTGGGGGGGGGCGGGGGGGGGGCGGAACCCCTGTATACCCCTCCTCCGAAGGTGCGCCCCATAACGTTTAAAGCTAGAGTGCCTAATGTAGAAAGTTGCTGACAGTACAATTTACATGTAAACCTGACCGAATTGGTCTGTGTCCTGTTTGAGGAAACTAATTTGATTGTGTAACCACATGCATGGGTGCTAATGCTCATAAGTGCATGTGGAGGCTTTTGCAATGGCCCTTTCGCATCCGTAGACAAATGCAGCAGAACCTGTTCTGGGCTACCACTCTTACTGAGATATCCCCCGTCATTAGAGACCATCATTTTGGTGGCTACAGCCATCGAAAAATAGTGGTCTTAATGACAGGTGACACTTTTCGCCCTTCCGTCAAGCGTCTCTCGAGGCAGCACATCTTTTAAGCTAATCAGGCACTGCCCTTAAGCTGCACGGTCGATCCATCTCCCGCGGCTGACGTTAAGTCTTACAGTTAACTCTTACGACATGTGTCTGTAAGATAAAGTTAAAAGGCTGGTGCGCATAGTTCGTCTGGTGATTTGTTGTTAAGGTTGCAACATGCATTCCTTAAAGTACCATTCCGAGTAAATTTGAAGACACATTTCAGCACCATTTGTATTTGTTATGCCTTGTCGACACACCTAATGAACTTTAACAGCAGTTGGGACACGCAGTAAAAGCACACGCGTAATCGCACTTATTTCTTCTGATCAGCCGTTAGCAGTCCTCTGACGATTACAATACAGTTCTGGATGGTTATAGGTTGTACGTTGCTTAACGTCCCAACAGCAACAAGACTTTCTCAGGACGTGCCTGCACTGCTTGTGAAAACAAACAAACAACTAAACAGAATATTGAATGTATGTCGCCAGCTGGTCTAATACGCTAAATAAACCTAAGACCATTCTCAACACACGTCCAATATCAAGAGCTACAGGAAGCGCAGACAGTAGGTAGAGTTTTAAAAAGGAAAATACAGGTGAATGGACCAAGGGTAGACAGAAACACATGCCTCAGAATAGAGGGGAAAACCCACCCTGTGGGACTGACCAGGGCGACCCTGGGAACTAAAAGACGAATTGACCATGATAGTTCAAGTTTGGTGCCAGAACAGGTTGGCGCCTAGAGGCGCCAAGCTATTCTGGCACCACCCTTGACCTGTTGTAATCGATCTATATTCTGTTGTTTTGTGTCTGGGTTAATAAGTTAAGTTCTAAGTCGTGCCATTCACACATGCAGCAAGCATAAAATATACTCTGTGGCTTAAAACCCTAATAACCTAATTTGGCGGTGTAAGAGGCACAGATGTAAATGGGTGGATGCTTGGTAATGACAGGCGTACAACCCCATCAACTCGCAGAGTAGAATAGCATCATAACAGTCTAGAAAAACAAATCTAAATCTCACCAAATGTTCGTGAGAAAATACACAAAACCTCCCCAAATTAAACATTAAAACGATATATATACAGCGTTTAACCCGGCCTCCCAAAACGTAAGCATATAAATAATGCATCTACGAACAGACATTACAAAAACCCGCATTAAAGAAATGACACCTATTGTCACCAAACAGCAACAAAGGATACTGTTTCTCTGGTTCATTTCAAATACACCATAAGCACATTTTGCGTCTTGGATGTTTAAAATTGCACGTTGTTCAGAACGCACCTGAAAACGTGCTTTTCAAAACTGTAAAATCCACCTCAAACAATTCAACTCAATGTCTAAAACACGCATAATTTCTGGGCACATTGACAACGATTTTCATACACCCACCTGCATATACTATGCAAATTGTCCCATTTTAAAAGGCACCGACAAGGCTTTTTTTAAACACACATGTGGTCATGTATTACGCCAGCGGGCGGTGTATATAACGTTATCACGATTACACATCACATCCGTCTAAACACAGCAACGTTCTGAAAAAAAAGGTCCCTTAGAGAAGGAAAATCAGAAATACCTCTAGTCTGAGTCAGAACACCGTCTCCTAGATTCGCCCCACAATATATACCCGCTAAATTTACAGCAGTATAAAGGGTGTGACAAAATAAAATAGCCATACTTCAGAGCTACCTTTTCAGCCTTGAAGTGTTCACACCCTAGACTGTCCATCTGCAAGAGGCACAGATTCTCACGAGTCCCTGCGGCAGCAGGGGCTCATGAGAGTCTATGCCTCTTGCCAGCAGAACAGGTCGCATTTACATCTCCCACAGAAAGCGGTGACAAGAACTATTTCCAATACCTTTCATTCACACGCAGACACGCCCTGAAGTCATACTCTTTCCGTGTCATCGCCAGCCCTCTATAAGTGGCGGGACCGTGCTAGGTCACTGGTAACAGTGCTCTCATCGCTTCGTGAGCTATCGACTCATCGACTGCTAGCTCAAGGGTACCCTTCAATTGTCACCTTCGTTTCATTTCTCGCGACGGTTTGCTGACATGGGTTAAATGTGCAAACGATGGCGTTGGATGCGAAAATCGGTATTTTTTAAATGAAAGGCTACATACGTATGCTGGTCTGTGACTTTTCTGGACCTAACGGCCTAAGGCCGTAAGATCCAAAATCACAGAACAGAACACAATTTCTCATGTGCACTATGCATAAATGCTGTGAAGAGTACAATAAACATACCCGGATATGGGCAGCAATCATTGTTGTGTTGTTGGTTGCCGGTAGGTCATTGACGTGACATGCAAGCATGTAAACAGGCACACAAAATACAAAACACCTTCAGCGTTTTGGGCTTTACGTCTTTTGTCCACTACGAAGGCGATTTTAAAGACGCAGCACTGAATAGGGTCTGAACAAATTTTGACGCCAAGCTGGATTCGAACCCGCGACCTTCCGGACGAGAGTCAGTCGAACCCTCTACCGCCGTGCCTTCCTGCTCCCGATACAATTACGCACGCTCGCTCGTGTGATTATGAACATATAAAATCCAGACCAGAAGACGACTGCCAAGCGTGTAAAATGCAAAGGAAATCCCAAGACAGAGAGACTTAGAAAGGATAGTTACTACACAAATTGCTATACATTTCACCAGAAAATGAATAAAAGACAAGAAAAGCATTGTGTACTTGTCTGAATGTCATCAAAAAAGGGGTTTAATCTGAAAATGTAGTAAGCTGTGCTGTAATTGTCATTTCTAAGCGTATTTCTTTCTTGTTGGGATTTTCTTTTACAGGAACATATAGCCCTAAATAAACACACGTGAGGTTGCAATCATATTCCATATTTATATGTGTGAATCACTCAAAGCAATCTACCGCTGTCAACGGTAGCGAATCGAGCGAAATCAGTGTGACATTCTCCCTCTCACACCGATCCACATTTTATTAAAATCAGTTAACCCATTTAATCTCACTGGCGTGCATTTAACAAATTTCGGAGGTTTTACCGAACGACTACGTATCACTTGCAGGAGACAGACTGACCATGACAATTCAAGGGTAGTGCCGGCTTAGCTTGGCGCCTTCAGGCGCCAAGCTAATCTGGCACTATCCTTGAATTATCATGGGCAATACGTCTCCTGCTGTAGGGCGTTGGGGCTAAATGGGTTAACTTATTTACTTTAAAAATAAAACACTGAAAAACCCACAAACCTATACAAACGATAGACAACAAGCGGACCACTTGTGGTACATTGCGGCATATGAATTATGCGTGATGCTCCGTGACTCTGGGCATTACGGCTCGCTTGTGACTGAATCCCTTAACTGTCAGGGCAAGACGATCGCTACCCAAGTGGAGGAGACTTAAAAAATTCATGAGCCCCCGCAGTCGCGGGGGAGGGGGGGGGGGGGCTCAAGAGGATGTAAGTCTCTAGTTCGTCCTGTGCTGTTCATGCCTGTGTTTGGTCCCATTTCACAGTCGTTCAGTCACGTGAATGTCCGTCAGTGTAGTAGTCGTCATCACTGCCAGCGATGGGGTTATTAGACCCAGCCCGATATATCAGATAAGACACACAGTCACGACCCCTTCTGTGAACCCTCGCTGACACCACACCGCAGTGTACATATTTTGCCTACAACCCCTCATTCACAACAGCACTATATTAAACAATCACAGTGTGTACTCCCATGTCACCGACTCAGTCAGAGGAACACAGGCCCAGCAAGCTCAGGGACGAAGGGGGGGGGGGGTGGAGGGGGGCCCCTAGTGCAGTAAGATCAAAAATCACAGACCATCGCGTATCATCTATCGGTATATGCGTTAACCCACTGTGCTCTAAGATAAAAAATCTCCCATATTTGGAGTGGCCCTCTGAAAACTGTTTGTATTATCTAAAAAACGTTTATTTTGAAAAAATATTTTCACATATTCATACATTGTGTAACTGTATTTTCTATACGTGATTCTTTCTTCGTTGGGTTCTCCTCTGAAAACTGCTTTGTAATTCAGGAGACGGATCGAACAGGATAGTTTTAGGGTGGTGCCTGAATAGCTTAGGTAGGCGCCAAGCCATTCTGGCACCAGCCTTGAATTATCATGGTCGATCTATATCTTGCTGCGGTGTGTCGGGACGGAACGGGTTAAATATAGTTACTGGATGACAGTTGACACACTTCGACTGAAAAAAATAACTTACGTAGGGTCTACGCGTTTGCAAGAACAGGCATGGATCCTCGTAGGCCCCTGCATCAGGGGCCAGTTTCACGAGTGAGCTTAGTCCTGCGTCAGCCACTAAGCAAGGTGCTCCGATATAGCGGAACACCTTGCTCAGTGGTTCACTCGTGCAATTGACCCCAGGTCTCCTTTTATAAGGGATCATGAGGATCTTTGCCACTTGTAGCTCATGCTGCGAGGCATCATGTGAATCTATGTCTGTTTGGTAAATGCACGCCAGTGAGATTAAATGGGTTAACTGATTTTAAGAAAATGTGGATGGGTGTGAGAGGGAGAATGTCACACTGATTTCGCTCGATTCGCTACCGTTGGAAGGGAGCTTATGTAAAGCCTTAAGAAAGCGAGCTTTAGGGGATTCCTCCTTTACAAATGGTGCGTGTCGACGACTTAATATCCGCATTGTGGAACCGTGGTATACAGCAGGCTAAAGGACTCGCAGAACACCTCTTGCAGGTGGGCGAGAAAGAGTTGGGTGGGGGTGTGGGGCGAGTGGGGATTGAGTGTTCAATGAAAGACGTACGTGTAGGGTTTTTCTATGTATGGCCTGTTGCATTCTATACAAAACGCTACTTCAACAGATCTCATACAACGCGGGTATCCACCTGTTTCAGACACAGGCAACTGACAGTGAAATAGCTCGAATGATGAATTATGTGCCGCATACGGCTACAGCAATGCATGAATGTCAAGCAACAAAGTAACTGTTTCACATCATGTTCTTGTCGCCTGTTTAGTGCCACCACTAATATACACATAGACACGCCTCTTTTGAATGGAACATAACAGGACAATCTCAGTGCCCCGGTGTGGCGTCCTCTTTTTTTTTTTTTTTTTTTTTTTTTTTGAGGGGGTGACGGCAAGAGACATAGATCCTCACGAGCCCCCGCAAGCTATGGGGCTCATGAGGATCTATGCCTCTTGCAGATGAATGTTTTCACTTAATGAGTGAGTGTCCCCCACCCTTCTAGCGCTTTAGTAGACTGTGTCCGACAGCGGTATTTTTATACTACCGTGGAGAAGGCTACAGAAAGTGAATTCAAAAGACTGCTTTGTCAGACATGTAAGAGCACGGTGACGACAAGAAATGTCCCACGTTACCACTCGAGTGGGCAACATTTACAAGCAGAAGGGCACTTTATTATTTCAAATGGTTGGTTGGTTAGGTATTTGTTGTTAAAATTAACATCTTGAAACTACAATATTCAACGCAGGCCGATCTACCTCAAAATCACTGTTTAGCACACGAACATGTGGCTATACATTTCTAACATACCCTTAAATTCTTAGCTACCAATCAGAGGGCAGGGAAATACCGCATGACCGGGAAAGTCCAACCTGCTCCACCCCTATCTTCCACTCCCTGATTCCAAAATTTAAAAAGACTTTTTTTCTTTTGTGTGTGTGTGTGGGGGGGGGGGGGGGGTAATATACAGACCCTCCTTCAGTTTGCTACTGAAAATAACTGAAGAGCACATTTCACTTAGTACCCTTCAACTGGGCCCCTTTCCTTTCCACGCCTGCTCAGTACAGCACTCGCGACCCCACTTCAATCTCTCTTTCAACAAACTCTTTTAAGTCGCGACTGGTCAGATTTGAGGAAGACCTAAAGCTAACTATTGTCACCAAGAGGCGTAGATTCTCATGAGTCCGTACGACTGCAGGGGCTCATGACTCAGATGGAAGGGGGTTATGTAAAGCCTTAACGCGCTTTTAAGGGACTCCTTCACAAATGGTGCGTGTCGACGACTTAATATCCGCATTGTGGAACCGTGGTATTCAGCAGGCTAAAGGACTCGCAGAACACCTCTGGTCCAAAGACTTGCTGCAGCCATGGAAAGGAACCAAGTAAACAGGCGAACAAAAGGTGAAGAAACGGTGAACGCCGAAATGAATTTGTAATGCGTAACATTTCTGACCTGGCTGATTATGTGGAACAAATTGACTCAAGTGCTGAGATGAACAATTGAGCTAATAAGCACGAGTGTGCATGCAGTGACTGAATATCAATATGTTTTGACTGACAAAGTGCACAATCATATCTTTTCTCCAGTAGTGGTGAAATAATAAAAATGTGAAATTTCGTGAATATGTAGTTGGCACTGTGGTTTGAAAGCAGGATTTGATAATAATAACAATAAAGACTGCAATTTTTCGTACAAACAGGTCTGTACATGTCTACTCCAACAAACATCTGACTTCTTTTGTGTACCAAACAGAAACGCTTTTAAAGTTCGTGTAATTTCATTGGATACTGCTAAATTGGAAGAAGAAGAAGAACACACACACACACACACACACACACACACACACACACACACACACACACACACACACACACACACACACACACACAGAGAGAGAGAAAAGTGTTTCGGCTTTTCTGTATTTTTGCCTTGATGGCTGTTCCCAAACAACAAAGTGATCAGTTTGATTCTATTATATTTAAAACAGACGGCTCTACTGGATACAATGTTAAAAATGATATGGCTAAGGTACAGTGCTGAAATTACAGCATCTGATGACGCGAGCGACACTAACGTAATGTAAACCCCGGCGGCTGGCCAATCAGCGCTTGAAATCAGCGATATCACACCCTTGTCGAATGGTCACGCGTGGAGTATAGCCCTGTATCCTGGGGTTCTCGATGACACATCTGATAATTTAAGTCATCTTCGCTCGTCCCATAAACAAAATGACTCCATCAATCTGTGTAACTTTAACCTCTTCGCTGCCGTGAAAAAGTGAACTCGATTCAGCTGCAAGAGACATAGATCCTCATGAGCTCACGCAGTTGCTCTCTTGCTGAAACCACTGTGTATCTATGTTCATTGGACGGCGGGTGTGACTTCTGGTGGTTGAATGAACACTGAGAAACAAACTAGTGGCAAGGAAGGTGTTAGGAGGCCGATACACTGGCTGTCTCCCTCGATTCCTTGCGATCAGCGCAGCTAATCGAGGGAGATAACCAGTGTGGGATAGTCGCGCACTTCCTCGTAACACCATCCAGCTGACTGGAAGATGCAACTTAGATCCTCAAAAGCCGCCGCAAGCTATACGGATGTCAAGCTTTCTATCGTAACTAGCAAAACGAAACTCCTCTGGGCAAGGCGCCTGTCTTAGTGCAATTTTGAAGCAATGCTGCATTATCACGTCCCCAAAGGCATGATATGTGCGACTAGTCCGTGATTTTGGACACCACAGCAGGCCGGCCGTAAGGAAAGCACAGACCAGCACACATGTACATGCATTATGCAACTCTAATCCGTTCACGTCCAAAGCTGAACTCCTCACATAATCGCGTGATAGAGGCAGTTTGCCCTTACCATGAAACAGCTTCTTAGAATGATTTCAAGCCAGATTTCACAAACTTCGTAAAGATCAGTATAACACACGCGTTGTAATTATTGAAACATTAGCCACTGAAGCTTAATATCATAACGTATTATTTATTTACCTTTTAAACATGTTTATTCTGGTATGAGGCAAAACTGAACTGCCATACTCAGAAGAAAGTATGTCGCATCAGGGCAGCGCCATCCGATATACCCAACTTTCGGTTAAAAAACAATGTCCATCTATCGACATCGGGGAGGAAATTTCTGAGGCAATGCCAATCAGTATGTCTAGGTTTCAAACTCCTGACCTGTCGAACCCATGACTAGCGTTCCATCCCCCCCCCCCCCCCCATCCCGCCCCCCATGCCATCCCCACTCCCCCTCCTTGACCCATCCCTACCCCCAACATACTACATCTGTAGGAACAAACATCGCGCCCAAAAACACGCGCCATGGTAGCACTAAGACAAAGTCACATAGAAAAAGTCACAAACATTTTAAAGTTTGAAATTGGTGTAAATTCAACGACAGAGAGCCTCACACATCCGAATAACCAAGATACAAAACAGGGTCAGTAAGAGGCATGGATCCTCATGAGCCCCCGCGTCTGCCTGGGCTCATGAGGATCTAAGCCTCTTGTATTGGCTGTGTTACGCCAGTGAAGGGGTAAAACACGCGCCACGGATGCAGACAGTCGCAAAAGGTTTTACGATACCCCATCTAGACTTTAAAGATACCCAATTAAACGGCTTTGTGACAGTTGATTAACCTGGTGTTTCAGTAACACAGCCGTTCCGGGTGCTGTCAAAAAGGACACCCCGCCAGCTATCCACCCGGGATAGGTCTTCTTGGGCATTTAATGACAGAACATTTTCCATTCGCTCGAGGCATAGATCCTCAAACGCCCCTCATAGTGCAACCTACGGGGGATCATAAGGATGCATGCCTGTTGTGGCAAGGAAAAGTGCATTTACATCTCACTTAAAATACTAGAAATTTCCATCTGCACACTTCATAGATCCTCAAACGCCCCTCATAGTGCAACCTACGGGGGATCATAAGGATGCATGCCTGTTGTGGCAAGGAAAAGTGCATTTACATCTCACTTAAAATACTAGAAATTTCCATCTGCACACTTCATAGATCCTCAAACGCCCCTCATAGTGCAACCTACGGGGGATCATAAGGATGCATGCCTGTTGTGGCAAGGAAAAGTGCATTTACATCTCACTTAAAATACTAGAAATTTCCATCTGCACACTTCATAGATCCTCAAACGCCCCTCATAGTGCAACCTACGGGGGATCATAAGGATGCATGCCTGTTGTGGCAAGGAAAAGTGCATTTACATCTCACTTAAAATACTAGAAATTTCCATCTGCACACTTCATAGATCCTCAAACGCCCCTCATAGTGCAACCTACGGGGGATCATAAGGATGCATGCCTGTTGTGGCAAGGAAAAGTGCATTTACATCTCACTTAAAATACTAGAAATTTCCATCTGCACACTTCATAGATCCTCAAACGCCCCTCATAGTGCAACCTACGGGGGATCATAAGGATGCATGCCTGTTGTGGCAAGGAAAAGTGCATTTACATCTCACTTAAAATACTAGAAATTTCCATCTGCACACTTCATAGATCCTCAAACGCCCCTCATAGTGCAACCTACGGGGGATCATAAGGATGCATGCCTGTTGTGGCAAGGAAAAGTGCATTTACATCTCACTTAAAATACTAGAAATTTCCATCTGCACACTTCATAGATCCTCAAACGCCCCTCATAGTGCAACCTACGGGGGATCATAAGGATGCATGCCTGTTGTGGCAAGGAAAAGTGCATTTACATCTCACTTAAAATACTAGAAATTTCCATCTGCACACTTCATAGATCCTCAAACGCCCCTCATAGTGCAACCTACGGGGGATCATAAGGATGCATGCCTGTTGTGGCAAGGAAAAGTGCATTTACATCTCACTTAAAATACTAGAAATTTCCATCTGCACACTTCATAGATCCTCAGAAGCGACTGCGACCTGCAGGGGTCATATCAAATGTCTCTTAGTGGCAAAGATCATTTTCATTTATACCTGCTGTTTCTAGTGCTGCAAGGGAGAACAGCAAATGAACAACGCAACCCGTTGCATCTACAACCCACTGTTCATGAAAGCACGCAACACTGATCTCAGTGTGGTCCAGCTTTTTCTGAGAAAGAAATCTATCTCATCATGTCTGCCCCTGCAGCCGCAGAATCACGAGGAGCTATTCCTATTTTCTGGAGAAAAAAAAAAAAAAAAAAAAAAAAAAAAAAAACCTCGCGTGAGCTAGACTGTGAGGCCATAAGGTTCAAAATCACAGGCTAGCACACATTTTTATCCGAGTTCCTCCGGACGAGGTCGTTCAGGAGGGTGTGACTTGATATAAACAGTACGTCAGTAAAGTGACAATAAGACATAAACCTCACACGATTAAAATTGGAACATGCGATCCGCCACCGGGCTCCTTCAGTCAGATCAGTGCGCTGGTCTGTGAGTTTGGATCTTACGGCTCTACGAAATAAGGTACAAAGCCACAGAGTAGCGAGATACGGGGAACACAGTTGTAAATTGAAGTGGACCTTCGGGTCTTAGGTCCACACGCACTGCCTCCTGTACGATCTTAACTCATTCTACCCCAGACACACCACATCAATATATGGATCGACCATGACAGTTCAAGGGTGATGTCAGAATAGCTTGGCGCCTATGGGCGCCAAGCTATTCTGGCTTCACCCTTGAACTATCATGGTCGATCTGTGTCCTGCACTGCAATGCAGTCTTCAGAGGACAACGGCAAAATGTGGGGATTTCGGTGATGGGGTAGAATGAGTTAAAGGAATGATGCGATGTTTTTCGAAGTCCTTTCCCAGTGAGCAAAAGGTCGTGCGCTGGCCAACGGCGGCTGACGTCGACCCAATAAACTTTTACACGCTGGGTTTATGAACATTTCACCCTAGAAAAGGAAAGCGTCAAAGAAACACTGATGCGCAATCCTTCCCATAAATTTATAACTGAGTGCAGCTCTGTAATCACACTCACAAACCAGATAGGTGAGGCTAGCGCTGGCAGAATTGTACACAAACCAAGGGGAATCACTCAGCGCTGGACAGACAAACAGTTAGATCCCCTGCCCCCGCCCACCAGGCACCCAATCGCCAGCCCACAGAGAAATACGCAGGTATAGAACAAGATGATCATTTGCATTCTCAAAAAAAATGCATCAGGTCTCTTATATAACCCATGTCTTTCTCCGGAACTTAGGAAGTAGGCAGGAGAAACATACACACACAAACACGAAGGTGCATTACTATATGTGGTCGGGTAAATACCCTGATAACCCACAGTAGATGCACAGAACATTACACAACAATGTAACGATACAAATTTGCCTCGAGTTATAGATACTCACAAACCAGATAGGTGAGGCTAACGCTGGCAGAATTGTACACAAACCAAGGGGAATCACTCAGCGCTGGACAGACAAACAGTTAGATCCCCTGCCCCCGCCCACCAGGCACCCAATCGCCAGCCCACAGAGAAATACGCAGGTATAGAACAAGATGATCATTTGCATTCTCAAAAAAAATGCATCAGGTCTCTTATATAACCCATGTCTTTCTCCGGAACTTAGGAAGTAGGCAGGAGAAACATACACACACAAACACGAAGGTGCATTACTATATGTGGTCGGGTAAATACCCTGATAACCCACAGTAGATGCACAGAACATTACACAACAATGTAACGATACAATGTAATTTGCCTCGAGTTATAGGAAGTCGTCGGCGAGGTCGTCAGAGAAAGAGTTGGGTCGCAAACATAAAAGAATGGACCGAACTCGAGATGCCAGACTTGCTTGCCACCGCCCAAAATAGAACTCAGTGGAGAGCACTGTCTGTTGCTGCTGCCTTTCAGTCCCCCCAACGCCCAGTTCGGGCAAGGGACTGATGATGATGATGATGATGATGATAGATACTCACAAACCAGATAGGTGAGGCTAAAGCTGGCAGAATTGTACACAAACCAAGGGGAATCACTCAGCGCTGGACAGACAAACAGTTAGATCCCCTGCCCCCGCCCACCAGGCACCCAATCGCCAGCCCACAGAGAAATACGCAGGTATAGAACAAGACGATCATTTGCATTCTCAAAAAGAATGCATCAGGTCTCTTATATAACCCATAATTACAGACCATCAAACAGTTATCTATAAATTCATGAGCATGAAGACCGAGTCTGACTTGTTGGGATTCTGGTTAACTCATTCAGCCCGGCGCACGTATTTCCCAAATTTTGGAGGCGTCATCTAACGACTATGCACCTGTTGCAGGAGATTGATCGACCCCATGATAATTTAAGGGTAGTGCCAGATTAGATTGGCGCCGACAGGCGCTAAGCTAATCTGGCACTACCCTTGAATTATCATGGTCGACCCATCTCCTGCTGCAGTGCGTCAGGGCTGAATGGGTTAAATGTTTAATGTTACCGTATCAGCAGCATGAATGAACGAGAAATTGGACGGATAGGATAGGATAGGAGATATATAGGATACGATACGAATACCTTTATTGTCCCAAGACTATGGGAAATTTGTTTTCTGTTTTCTAAATCATCTGTTTTCTAAATCATCGTCTTCGAAAAATGGATGTGTGTGTGTGTGTGTGGGGGGGGGGGGTCGATTCATCTCCTAGAACTGAGAGAGTCGTGCCATTAAACATGAAAAGCACAGTGACCTCAACTTGAGCTTACCTCACGCTTTGAGTGTGAAGCAGACCTTTCCACCACGGGCCAAAAAGTCAAAAGACGGAGGAGAGGGGTGGTGGTGGTCTTAAGGCCTGTGGTGACATTTTCACGGCTGGTTAAAACATTACACGACGGGCGGGGGTGGGGGTGGGGGTGGGGGTGGGGTGGGGGGTTGGGGGGGGGGGGGGGGGTTGGGGGGGTGGGTGGGGGGAGGGGTCGAGGTGGATCATCGAGACTATAACGGAAGGTTTCTCTCCGGGGATGGTGGGGGGGGGGGGGGGGGCGTGGTGGTTGGTAAACTCTTCAAAAGAGAAAATTACATGGGGTGGGGGAGGGAGGAGTGGGGTTTCAAACACCCCAAAAAGACAAATTACACAGCTTTTTAAAGTATTTTAATCCCTCTCCCCCCTCCCCCCCCTCTCCCCAGATGCGCCCTTTTTGCGTCATCGTCTGCCTGTGCTTTGATATAGTCCACTAATAAATTAGCTACCATCAAGTGAGAATGACAATGTACCATCGAGTGACAAAGATAGACTATGCCAGCAACTTTGTGAAATCAAGCGTGTACTCCTAGGTGTGACGGCTACAATGTATGACTTTCAACCATCTACCCAAAGAACACCACCCAACTGCAAGAATCACAGATTCTCATGAGCCCCCGCAGACAGAAAAAGACACATTTACTTTGACACTTTCACTTGCTGAAAACTAACAACATTCGATGGAAGAAAAGCAAGGGAAAAACTTGAGAAATTCCGCCACGATTTACGTCTGTTTGCCACGTGGAGGCGATCACCGGGGCTTCAATCGACGACCAAGTTGACAGATTTATTCTTCATGTTCAGTCGAATACTGAAAACCGTAGACCTCTTGTGTTAGAAGATGACAGACGTAAATGAAAACCCGAAGCACGCCATCAAGCGGCATACGTCCTGTAAACCCCTCAGGTACACAGGGGCTCATAAGGATCAGAGGCCTCAAGCCGAGATTTCTATGTCAGGTTATTGCAAATAAAATTTACGAGCATATTTCTCGAGATATTAGCATAACCGAAGCCCTCGAGCGATGGAGATATTAGGCCATGCAGCCAACTTTGGGAGCCAGTCTGTGATTTTGAACCTACATCCTACAGCCTCAAGGTTTAAAATCACAGATCATCCCACCCAGAAACTCGAGGTTCTAAACCATAGACAGGTACACATTAACACATTCAGCCCTGACGCACTACAGCAGGAGATGGGTCGACCGTGATAATTCAGTTAGGCGCCTGTCGGCGCCAAGCTAATCTGGCACTACCTTTGAATTATCATGGTCAATCCATCTCACCTGCAACAGATGCATAGTCGTTAGATGACGCCTCCAAAATTTGGGAAATACGTGCGTCGGGCTGAATGAGTTAACAAAATGAGAGTGATGGAGGGGCGATGTGCCTGTACTAAAAAACAAATACGTTATAATTATCTTCCATGACACGCCTTTAGACGCACAATATGCTTCTATGAGGTGCGTCGTGTAAGATAGCGCATTTGCGTTCAATTTCAGATGACAGTGTAGACTTGAGAAAAATACACTTAGTTAGTTAAAGGTCGTTGGTCCGACGACCTTTAGTTCACCGGGACATCCGTGTGGGAGCCTAGAAACCTGTGTGCGTTATATCAAATACCGCGGTGTATGCTAAGGCGAGGCGGTAATACTGAGGCTGGCCAGTACATGTATGACCCTTACGTCCTTGTCTCTCAAGCCCATCTGAGTACGTGGTGAGGTTTCAAAAGACCCTAATGCAATATTCATGACTCGCTGATCCCAGGCGATCCACCATGCGACATGCGCCGTCAAACAAACAAACAAACAAACAAAAAATGTACCTCTTTCAAAAGCACTGGCACCCCTTTAAAGGTTGTAGTGTTGGCTGGGGCCTCAGTTGTTACCGCAACACTGAGTGATGAAATTCCCAGCTAAACAAGAAACACGATTAGGACGGACAAGTACAACCGAATTTCTGTTGTACCTGTCCGGCCTTACCATGCGTGTTTCTTTGTCAGTTTGATTTCAGATTTTTAATTTTTATTTATGTACATAGTGTTTTGTTTTGTTTTCAGTACTCGCAGTGATCATGAAAAGCGAAGCTACATCGGTGGCACCAGACAAAGTGAGACAATCTTGCTTCATGTTTGGCTTTCTGAGTGTGATTGAAACATACACGATAAACCAATGAAAACTTCCAATCTACCAATTTTACTCAAAAGAGTAGTAATAATTAATTATATCCCACAGAAGGGGTGTCAGGGGACATAACTCAAATAGCCCACACGAGTTGAGTCCCTTAGTATTAGCGGCTCTCATATACTGTCGAGCAAAAGAAATGCGACATTTTTGGAATCATCGGAAACACTAAAGTGTTTCCGATGATTCCAAAAATGTCGCATTTCTTTTGCTCGTCAGTATATAAGAGCCACTGTCACGGGACTCAACTCATGTAGGCTCTTTGAGTTAACGTGAGTGAAATTAGAGCCGCGCTCGCGGGAAGTCAAGGGCCGGTTAACCCGCCGTGTAGGCAGGCTCTCAGTCTAGACCTGTGGTGACAGCAGACTCAGGTCCGCTATCTAGACGTAAATGGAGTGTGAAGTTATGTGCATACCCTATGGCGTAGTAAGTTTTCAGTAGCTTAGTCCGGAGATGTTCATTACTGAACTTCTACGTTGGTCCTGAGGGTTTTTCGTCACGTCAATAGAAATCTAGGTCATTTATCAGTGCATGACCTATGTGCGCGTGCCGCAAAAAGCATGCTAATATGCACATGGGCCATCTTGTGTGTGTGTGTGTGTGTGTGTGTGAGAGAGAGAGAGAGAGAGAGAGAGAGAGAGAGAGAGAGAGAGAGAGAGAGAGAGAGAGAGAGAGAGAGAGAGAGAGAGAGAGAGAGAGAGAATGTGTGCTGATATTAATCTTATTGCAAACCAGCACAAAACATGTACCCGTACTTAAACACGCAAGCAGGCTACATATTATTAAAACCATGATTATTTCGTGTATATCAGTATCTATTTCTTCCCCATAAAATGACCAGAAAAAAATAATGACTGTTTCTTCAATGACCTGTAATTTCCCCTACTTACCGCCGTGTTCTTTGTCTACTCGCGAAGTCGGCAATCACTGTATTGCTCATTACAGCCCTCAGTATAGAGTTTGTAACAGCTGTATCATAGTCCCGTAATAGCATTCTCACGTGCACGGTATACCAGTAAATACTGCTTTTACTTCTTGGGAGTACGGACACTAATTCTAGTCTAGTATTTTTTACATGCACAGTACTATTGTTAACCCATTTAACCCAAAGATCTAAAATTTTGGAGGTGTCACGTAACGACTATTGTAGGAGATAGATCGACAACGATAATTCACGAGTTTTCACGATAATTCAAGGATAGTGCCAGATTAGCTTGGCGCCATCAGGCGCCAAGCTAATCTGGCACTATCCTTGAAATATCATGGTCAATCCATCTCCTGCTATAGTGCGTCGGGGCTAAATGGGCTAATTCTTTAACACAGTCTCCAGGCCTGGCGACCGTACGGTCTAAAATCACAGACCAGCACACAGGCACGAAGAAGAGTTCACAAGGTCTAGAATCACGGTACTCCACACACATAATTGATTGGCTTGGAAACCCTTGGAAACCCATCTCCACACTGCAGCGACTAAAGCGTTGTTTTTTTCTCAACGCGAACTGTTGGTGCCTGTCACAATCGTCAGGAATTAAGGGTGTTGTTTGCAATCTAATGCATACCTTTGCCTGCGAAATTGCTAAGGGGTTCCGCCGGGGAACGGTTCGTGTTTTTACACGATGGTAGATACCTGTATGGGAACGCGATTTTTATGTAGCTAATTTGTGTCATTTGATCTGCAGATTTGGTAGATTCTCACGAGTTTTTTTGTTTAGAGTTTTATGTTTAGAGACAGATATTATTGTGTGTATTCGTATACGCTGATAAATTGATGACGTCCACATTTATGTTAAGAATAGCCTGAGATTATGTGTGTATTTGCATACACCCATATTTTACAAGATCCGGCTGCGGACTGCAGTTCGCTGCCAAGACATGACGTCCAAAAATATATCACACGTTTCTTTTCGGTTAACTCATTCGAGACGTGCCGCCTCCGGATAAACTTTATTGTCGTGTGACCTAGTGTGTTCAAAAGTGGGACCTCCTGGCGCCAAGGTAGTCTGGCACCACTCTTGAACGGTCATGGTCAATATGTATCTTGGTACTATTGCGTCACTTGTCAGGGTTAGATGGGCAAAATCATTCGGAATGTGCACTGCAGTAAACCCGGGTAAGGCGACCACGGTTCCTTTAGACACGTGGTCTCGTGACACAGGGCCATCTAAATGGCAGAAAGATGACCATGACGTCAAAATGGGTGGTCTGCTTAAAAATGTGGTCAACTCAGTGATACAGATGATCGCCTTGACAAGAAATCTCAGCGCAAGCTATTAACGCACCAAGTTCGATACACCCCCTGCTACAGTGCAGCACGGCGAATGAACGGGTCATCCTAGCCGTGGACTACCCACAAAAGACAAGCATCTGGCGAAAGATAGGTGTAGGGTAGAAGGATGTGCTGTTATGAGGGACGAGTGTAGACGAACGACACATAGAAAGGAAGGAGTGGAGGGTGGGGGCTAGTTTGGTGGGGGCGGGCAAAGGCTGGGGAGAGTTTGGCCAAGTGAAGGGGGTGGGGGGGGGGAGGGGGGCAGAGGAAAGATGTAAGGTTCAGAGCTGTGGCAAGGTGTAGCCGTTCCTGATTGATAACCTGCCTTGAGTTGAGCCAGCGAGCAACCGGACTGTCAGCAAAAGGTCATCGGGCTGACCACAACGGCCGATGACAGCCCGATGACCTTTTGCTTGTTGGGCAGCGACTGGCCTGTCCCCTCTGGGCACGCCGGGCCCCTCCCAACATGACACTTATACTGCCGGTGAGACTTTACCGAGGGATTGGGAAAACTGGATGCACATCTTGCGGACAGGCGAAGGTCTAAACACCAACACCTTCCTCCTTTTGAGGTGTAGAGATGCGGAGATATGGGACAATACTGCACCACGTCAGAGGCATAAATAGATGAAACACTACTGCAGCATCAGAAGCTACGCCGCGTGCAAGACAGACGGGGTTTGGGGTGAGAGTCTGAACTATCTTCGCCTTAAAAAAATTAATAGATGATGCCTGGTCCATCTAAGTGACACATGTAAGAAAACAGGCCTATAGAGGCTCATGAAAATCTTTGGCTCTAGCACATGACGGAAGGGGGAAGGGGAGGGGGGCTTCACGGACACACATCGAAGCCCTTGTCCCATAAGATCGTTCAAACATAGCCCTAGGCATCATCACCGTCAATGTGACCAGACCTGCCACTATTTTTGTTTTATAGATCTTAAGGTCCCGCCACACATGCCGATTTTGAGGCCGATTCTCGAACAGTTTCGAATCGGAGTGTGATCGGACCGGACTACAAAAACGTGTGCACTGCCACACATTCCCCGACTTTTTTTAGCCGACCGGTTTGAATCGAAGATCAAGGTCGTACCTCGGTTCAGCGAAATGGCTGCTAGTTTTGACAGTGATGATGATGTGCTTGCATTATCAGCAGTTTTGCATCATATTCGGGAAGAGGTGGGCGAAACATCCCTCGGCAACGAAGGTGGTACTGATCTTCCGCAATTTTCAAACTGAAACGACGTGCTTTGCGAAGCTTACAATCGGGGCCGATTCGGATCGGAAAAATAGAGCAGGTTCTAAACACCCGATTCCCAGACGATTGGGATCGGATCGGATATATGACGTCATCCGATCGCAATCGGATCGGAATCGACTTCAAAATCGGGGCACAATCGGCATGTGTGGCGGGGCCTTTACTGTTCGTGAGAAGAAAAAGTGGACATGACATAACTCACTACGAAAAAATAATCGGACCGACGTCGGCCGCTGTTTGGCCCGCGCACAGCAAGTGCGCTCTCGGCTTGTTCAGGAACTGGCAACGCCGCCCCTCTTTGGCAAACTAGAGGCATGGCACGGCTTCCACTCCCAAGGCGCCAAGCTATTCTGGCAACATCCTCAAACTATCAAGATCGATCCAGATCTTGTGCAAAGAGTGTCAGGGCTGCAGGGGTTAAGCCAGTGCCTTACTCACACCGGTTGTCTCCCTCGATTCGCTGCGCTGAACAGCGCAGCGAATCGAGGGAGGCAACCAGTGGCTCACCTGGCCGAAACAAGTCTAACGAAGGAGAGCATGTTCAGGTACAGACAAGCTCCCCATGCCTCTCTATGACAACCCCCCCCCCCCCTTCTCCCCCTTCCGCCCCTTCCCCCCCCCCCCTCCCCCAAACTGCGTTAGACCAATATTTTGCCAGACGCGAGTAGAGGTCACAACACGACAATGCTCTGCAGCAAACCCAACCCACCAACAAGAGACACATATCCTCATGAGCCCCGCCATTGCGGGGGCTCATGGGGATCTGTGCCTCTTGTGGTTTTTTCCCCCCATTTATCCTAGTGTTTCATGCGTCATATGGTGCTGTGCTCACTGCAAGGCAAGAGCGTAACGTGTCCTCTCTGACTGGACCTAAGAAAAAAGGGCCATATTATAATGAAAACCCACGCAGCTAACCACCGATTAGTTGCAAAATGACACAGATCTTAATGAGCCAGCGTAGCGTATATCCCCATGTTCACCTGCACAGCCGAAGATTCAATTTACGTCTGTGTTTTGTGCGTTGCAGGGATCAACAGCAGTTAGTATGTTTTCAATGACAAAGTAGTAGTTAGTCCTAATAGTAGTTACATATACTAACAGTAGCTGCTCAGAGAAATTTGTGCTTGAAAAGGTGTGTAAACAAAACACCTCATAATCTTTCACAGCCGCAGCCAAATGTTAGCTACTCAAGTGTCAAAATGGCTAGCAGAATTATACACGACAATGATTCATGACGAGATCTCTTCTGAATACCTACCGGAAAGTTAAAACAAAAGATGAATATGTATCAAACTCAAAAGTAACTTTCTGACGACAAAGGATTTTCATAAACCACCGTCTAAACGAAACACCAAATACCTCCCCCCCCCCCCACCCCCTCTTCAACCTTGAGAAAGACAATGTCAAACAACTCCTACAAGAGGCATATATCCTCATTAGCCCCCGCAGATGCGGGGGCTCATGAGGATCTATGCCTCCTGCATTTGGTGTCTTGTTTGATGTTTTATCCTGCAAAGCCACGAGTCAAGGTGACGGGCAGTAACAACGCAGCATGACATCAACAGACCCGGCGCCAACGTGTAAAACAGGTCTAGCAGGCTATGGCGGTCTGACGGCTAAGTTTTCTGTCAAGTTTCTGCAGTCAAACCACGTAACATCAAAGTATACAGACACCAAGCCTCAAGAACCACCTCCCCCCCCCCCTCCCCCCCCCCCCCCCCACCTTAAAAAAGTGCAGGTTTGTGATTTTTAACATTACGACATATGATGTAATACGGCGTCATCTCGTCAGCGGCAAGCGAGAGCCTCAAGTGCACCCACAAGAGTAAGTTGTGTGCTGATGGTCTTACAGCTCTAGGTTATGTATACATTTCGTGGCGTCATCCAGCACACATGCGTGGGATAATCGTTGCGTAGTCGATCACCTCTGCGAAACGGGTAGTAGGAAATGGCACATAATGTGCTATTTCCTACTGTCCGTACTGATTAGAGAGGTGATCACTACGAACATCCTATGCCTGTGATCCAGCGGGAGACATACAGGCTCATGTGCACTTTTGCAGATTGATCACAAAAAGTGACTGCCAAGCGTGTAAAATGCAGAGAGTAACCCAAGGAAGAAAAAAAAAAACACGCTTAGAAAAGACATTTACAACAAAGCTTATTGTGTTGTCACGGTAACCGTCTTTCCTAAGCGTTTTTCTTTCTTCGTTGCGTTATTCTCTGTAGAATGATCAGTCACGTTGGACCTGACGTCTAAAATCACATGCTAGCATACATAGGAAGTGATTGTACACACTTTCCTGGACTTGATGAAACCAATAGCTTCCGGTCAACAGGCACCCCAGTATGCTATAAAAAGCAGCAACATGGTAGACATAGACGTAACAGTTTAATGAACTGTTAAATGTTGCTGGAAAACCAGTCAAATGAAGACTGAGAAAACTACCTGCTCCGATTCGTTGTACTGAAGAAAAACAAAGCGAAAAGAAAGCAGAAAGCAAGAGAAACACTGTAGACATTGACGAAATAATTCAACAAATTGTTCAGTTTTGCTGGAAATCCAGTCCATGAACAGAAACCCAACTGTTTCGAATAGTTGTATTGCTCTTTTGAAAACGATTTGTGCTCTGGATCAGCGACATGGCCTTGTGGCCCTCCTGTATACCTGCCACTGGACTTTAACTTGTGGCTTTTACGGCATAAGACATCAAACAGGCATGTAAATGCAAGAGGCATAGATCCTCATGAGCCCCCGCATTCGCGGGGGCTCATGAGGATCTATGCCTCTTGCAGGAGTCGTTTTATATCTGGTGTTTCCTAAGCATGGAAGAGGGTGACACCTGGTGTTTAGTTTATTTTTGTATTCGTGGATGAAGCCAGTAAGAGAAGAGGAGGCTAACAAACACAACGCACGTAATGCTTGCGATGTTGACATGTACTTGTGTACCTAGCCTTGACGGGGTTTTCTCCCATTTCGCTCAAAGAAGAAGAGGAAGGGGGATACACCAGGTGAAAAGCTCCTGTACGTGTTGACAACTTTGACATCCGCGGCTTCTGCGTTAACCCATTCGCCGTCGGGGGAAAAGCAAACGCGACCCAAACTGCAAGAGACATAGACCCAAATGTATCAAGTCCTACGCAGTTGCAGATCCTCAAGAGGGTCTGTGCCTCTTGCTGGCCCCAACTTACAGTGCAGTGCGACGTTTTCAGAGACATAATTTTAAGGCCACTGGAAATGAACGGGTTAATTGTTAATAGGTGTAACTGTCCTTAAATCTATCTCTTTTGTAGGATGGCGGTGTGAAGGTGTTGAACATAACAATTTAAAACAAAATTAAGTAAAAGAGATGAAACAGTGAAGACGACTCAGCACTAACGTCTGTTCACACACGCAAGCTTTATATCTGTGAGTAGTGTACCCCACCCCCCCACCCCCACCCCCTCTCACCCCCTCCCCCAATTTTTTTTTTTTTCACGCAAACAGACAATAAAGGCAAACTCTGAAGACTCCATACCCCCTTTTAACTCCAGCCTTGACATTTGCCACACTAAATAGACACATGTCAGGTCGGGCCACAGTGTCCACACAGAAAAGGTCCCGCCTTCCCTTCTACGCCGGTTATAAAGAAATAAAAACGAAATCGGAAGACCATTGTGTCCACAACATCGAAATAGAGAAAACAGCTGATTTGATTAATCTAAACAAAACAAAACCTCTGATAAGTTGCAAGAGGTTTCCTCTGGAGACGCCAAATTACCAAGCGTTAGTGTGTGGTTGTGTTGAGATTAACCCATTGACTGCCCAAGAAAAACGGAACACCACCCAACTGCAAGAGGTATAGATCCTCAAGAGCCCCCGCAACTGCAATACCTCTTGCTGCGGTCAGTACGTATTCATATCCCTAGGATGGTTTAGTTGTGGCCGTTTGGTCGTTAACTAAACAAAGATTTCAGAAACAAAAATATGCGTGATGTGGGAGTGAAGCGGTTAATAGATTAAATGACACTAAATGCCATCATATTTCGATGCACTGATTGTATAATTTGCATGTCCGAGAAAGGCTGTACACTGGCGGTAATCTCAACTGTCATCACTTGTCAGATTGTATGGTGTTCACCTAATAAAGAAATCTTCTCCCATAAAAGTCATACGCCAACATTGGCAGTTTATGACATAAATTCTTTAAAAATGCGTTCACGACTATGGAGACACGAGTTTGAAAAAAGGCTACACAAAGGACACAGTGTAGTGTCGTCTGCAGTAAACTACATTCAAATTTTGGGAGGTAAGTCCATGAAAACAGCACAAGACAACCCTGTAGTGCCCGATTAGTTTGGCGCAGAACGCGAAGAAAATAAAAAAAAACGCGACAACACCCTTTCATTTAAAATAATAATAATAATAATAATACCGTTATTATATAGGTGCTTTTTCTCAATTTTTGGGCGAATCGACTCAAAGCGTACTGAAACCCAACACGCACACTCACGTAACAGACACGGATTTACGCCATTTAAGACAAACACAGTACAAGACAGTCGAAGGGCCAGTTCAGCTACTGAAGTTACAGAGATTTTTGATCGCTTCAGTGTATTTGAAATTTGTAAAGTGGCCTGAAACCGGTACCAAAGTGTAGGGTGTGGGGGGATGGGTGGGGGGGGGGGGTGGAAGAACCGGAGTACCCGGAGAAAGAACCCCTTATCAGTGGCATTAGAAACGACCCATGACCCTACAAGACTCATGACCTTTCCGTGTCTGAGGAGCCATATAATATAGCCTCATGAGCTTCTGCAACCTGCAGTGCCTCACACGGATCTATACCTCTTTAGAGAATGATGGAGCCGTGAATGTCTTCTTCAAAAGTGTAGTGAACCCTAAATTGCTACACGTTTACAGACATTATGTGCAGTTCGTTTATAGAGGTATATTTCATTTATATCGCGGTGCATTTGATATATACCATAGTAAATACGACTTCAGAGTATTAGCTGTATAAATTAATAAGCCATTAATGACCACCGGCGACAAAATTTGAATATTCCGGTACTTCAAGTCTGGGTGTTTACGCGGTAGTATATGACACCATATGCCGTGGTATATTTTTATTAATACCCCGGTCTACGCCACACGTAACACCATGACGGAAATATACTTTCCTTCCTTGTCAACCGGCCGCCTGTATTGGCCAACATAAATTTCGTGTTTTGGGATTTTAAGACAGTAAACCGTGTCCTCAGTCCCCAGTAAGGTTATAATAATGTCTCATATCATTTCAGTGATTTAATACGCTAAACAATGATGCACTTATTCTAACTCTTTGGCTGTCGGTAGCGCTTTTTTTGTCAAGGTGATTTGTGCACCTGCAGGAATCACCTAAACAAAAGCTGTACCGACAGCCAAAGGCTAAAGACCTGCCATGCTATGTCGCTATCACAGTGTAAAGCCACTGGATATGTCGTCTAACGAATTTACACTACATGAAGTTGCAATAACACATTTATACTAAATTAAGTTGCAATGATGACTTTACACTGTAATAACGTTAAAGTGCTGTCAGCAAGAGGCGTAGATCCTCATGAGCCCCCGCAACTGCGGGGAGGGGGAGGGGGGGGGGGTCATGAAGATCTATACCTCTTGCTGTCGGCTCGTGCAACCAAAGGGTTAAATTCTATGCCTTGTCCTTAGTCAGCTTAAAGACCTACTACCGCCTTAACTGTTCAAAGATACACTTCTGTAACAAACGGTTACGAAACGCTACACACAGGTCTAGTTATGGTTCATTTGGACACAGGAGAATCCAGTTCACAGCACACGTCGTCTTAATATCAAGTAACCTGACAATGACTCCACTCCTTTCTATAAATACAGTGCTATCAGTACGAAAAACAGCTAAAAATAGTTTGAAACGCTAACGGCTGCACAGAATAAATAAGTGCGATTACGCGTGTGCTGTTGCTGCCTGTCCAAACTGCTGTTAAAGTTCATTAGGTGTGTCGACAAGACATGACAAACACAAATGGTGCAGAAATGTGTCTTCGGATTTATGCGTAATGGTACTTTAACAACTTCCTAGAGCTTAAACAGACATGCTGGTGTTTCCGCCATGTAAAGGCTAAGTGAGAATTAGCATAAGTATCTTAGAAATTTGGAAGACAAAACCGTACGTGACTACTATACCCAAAGGGGGGACTCACGGCCACGCTTCGTACGCACACAGCCACGTTCACATATTTTTTTTTTTTTTTTTTTTTTTTTTTTTTGCCTAATACTAACAGTAAAAGCAAAGGCAGGATGCTTCCACAGCGTGGTCAATGGTCAACAAAGCTAGATGTGAGTGCTTCCACTGTGGAGGATTAGACATACCTACGTGCTGACAGCTCCTTCTTGGGCGACACTGAGCCGTATTCCACGTAAACTGTGAAGTTGTGTAGCAACTGGATTCACAGTTGAAATGGGGTCTAACCTGAAAGGGCCAAATTTACTGACCAGCATATAACACCATCAGCGATGAGCGGCGTGGCCAGAAAAAAAAATTTGAACTATGTTTTGGCATTACTCGTGAAAGTCCCATTTAACCTTTTGGCTGTCGGCAGCGATTTTTGTCGAGGTGATTCCTACGGGAATCACCTCGACAAAAATCGCAGCCGACAGCCGAAAGGTTAACCCTTTTGTCTATGCAGCCACCAGTACTGCGGACAACATCGGTGGCTGCATGCACGAGGTCCTGAATACATTTCAGAAAAGATGGTACATGCTATGGCCCGTACTGATCTGTTCACCGTGGGGTCGACTAGTCAACAAGACTAGAATCCTACTGCGAAGGATTAGTCATTTGTAGTCGTACGTGCTTATCCCATTTTCGTGAGTCCGACGCTACTTGGTGGGACTTAGACCTGCACTGATCGCTGAGCAAAGTAGGCCATACAGTCACAGGCTTAAACCCAGGATGCTTACTCCGTCTACACAGCACATGTGTAAGTACAAAGAGCTGTTGTTTTTTTTTTTTTCCAAAATGGTGCATAGAAAAAAAAAATAGACGGGAAAGAAGGCCACATCAGTAATTTTGCACACAATCGATCAACGACAAAAATCGACGCCAGAAAAAAAAATCCTGTCACAAAGGGAACCAAGTAAGCAAACATTCTCGGGCCGACGTCGGCCGCAGTGGACCCGTGCCGAAGGTCTTTTGCTTATTGGGAAGCAGCCTCAGTAAGCAAAAGGTCCTCTGGCCGTCGTTGACCTGAGCAGCCAGCAAACGTTTAGAATGAATCTCTTTCAGCCACAAAATCTACTACAGACAGAAAGGTTTCTTTTGTCCCAAGAAAGGACAGCAGCCTAAGACTGCAAAAGGTCCTCGGGCCGTTGTCGACCTGAGTTGGCCCGCCAGGGCCAACTCAGGTCGACAACGGCCTGGGGACCTTTTGTTCACGGGCCCTCCGGCATCCCCACCTTCGCCCCAATCTAACTGTTTGACCCAAATGGCCAGTATTTGTTTTTGCAAGCTCCAAGTCCGTGGTCGTCCGTTTGTCTGAACGCTTCGACCGACAAAGAACGGGACAGGTAAACAAAGGCTGCGTTTCAGGGACGAGCTGCCCGCAAGACGGGTTCGGGTCAGCTTGGTGGGACTTTACTAGGACATGGGCTGAGCTGCATCAGACAGCGTGAACCCTGCGCAAGGCAATAAAATGATCCGCTTTAAAAAGAGCATCTTGTGTGGGTTTATGAGTCTCTTTTATGCCATGCCAGAGATGTGTGAACACCAGTTTTCAAGAATTGTCGAAATAGGCGAATGCAAGCTCAAAATAAACGCCAGATACTTGTAATTACGGCGCGGACAAAAAAAGTGTAATGTATTCCGTGTCTTACAAGCACGCAAAGTATCATTGCCGGTACATCCAGCTAGGTTTGCCTTAAAAGGGGACACTGTACATTTTTACAAAAGCTTTAGATGAACAGTGAAAAAACAAAAACAAACAACACCTCGGTACAGCTGAATACGTAAACTGGGTGCTTCAGCTGTATTTGCTGCTGCTATATTATTATACAACTGTAACTGGTGGGAAACCATTAACCCACCGATTTTGTTTCCTTGTTTTGACAAGAGCTACTGCTTCCAGACCCATTTCCACTAGGGGTACGTAGGCCGTTGATAAATGGAACAAAAGCCATAGACGTCCGCAGGTATTCAAGAAGCCACCCGCTTACTAAACCCGGCGGACACCAAATTACCCACATAACAGGGTATCCATGCGGCTCAAAGAAGGCTGCAATAAAGGCGCTCTTAGCCCCTTAAGCCACCCGCTACAAATTCTGAGTACGTCGGAAATATCTGTCCACAAAAAATAATGACTTGCGTAACATTAAGGGGAGGTGTGTCAATAAAGATGAAGGACCGGCTGTGGGAGATGGATCGACCATGATAATTCAAGTGTAGTGCCAGATTAGCTTGGCGCCTGGAAGGCGCCAAGCTAATCTGGCACTACCCTTGAATTATCATGGTCAATCCATTCACGCTGTGGGCTCCTAAAGGTAATTATGTTAAACGAAAAGGTCGGGCACTACTGATAAGCATAGTCATGCAGTGCATCCGGGTCTTTCGGTTCCAACGCCAGACACGGGAGATGGATGGCGCGTAATAATTCGGTGTGTAGTGCTTGATAATGCTGGTGTCTAGGCAGGCACGACAGATGTTTTTTTTACAAAGTCTGAAAGGCACGGTTCTCCTGTACACAGGAACCCCGATGTAGTTTAATCGTGCACGCAGAACGCTGTTTAGCTGCATGACAACACAGGATAAAAGAAGACACACATCATACACAGTTCAGTTCAGTGCAGTTTATTCGAGACAAGTGCTTTCGAAAAGGCCCATATTGTCAAAGAGTAAGCTTTTGGGCTATCGGTAGTGGTTTTCGTCGCGGTGAATCCTACAGGACAAAAACCGCTCCCCACAGCCAAAGGGTCAACTCATTGGAGATGTACGGCATCCGGAAACGCGGCATTAAGCAGCGTATGGGAATTCAGCACGTCTCAAATAATTCACGGAAGAAGACGTGTCTTTTTGTTTCTAAACATCACAGGTGAACGCGACGACAAACATCAAATGCATATGACCTCCTGATGTACTTCCAAATGAATATTTATGAATTAAATTAACAGACAAATCATTTTTTTTTGTATCGCAGTTATGAATCTCTTTATTATGCAGATTGTTTAGAATATACAGTACCGATGTTATACACACGTGGCAGGAAGTGCCAGTGTATGACGGATACCTGGGTTTAAATCGCGCATACGTTATTTAAGAATTTGGTTTCATTTGCATACACGTAAACCGCTGACAAATGACAAGTTTGAGTGTGCGTGCGTGTGTGTTTGTGCGCATCTGTGTTTGTGTGTGTGTGTGTGTCTGTGTGTGTGAGTGTGCGTGCGTGTGTGTTTGTGCGCATCTGTGTTTGTATGTGTGTGTGTGTCTGTGTGTGTGTGTGCGTGCGTGTGTGTTTGTGCGCATCTGTGTTTGTGTGTGTGTGTGTGTGTGTGCGTGCGTGTGTGTTTGTGCGCATCTGTGTTTGTATGTGTGTGTGTGTGTGTGTGTGTGTGTGTGTGTGCGCGTGCGTGTGTGTTTGTGCGCATCTGTGTTTGTGTGTGTGTGTGTGCGTGCGTGCGTGTGTGTTTGTGCGCATCTGTGTTTGTGTGTGTGTGTGTGTGCGTGTGTGTTTGTGCGCATCTGTGTTTGTGTATGTGTGTGTGTGTGCGTGCGTGTGTGTTTGTGCGCATCAGTGTTTGTGTGTGTGTGTGTGTGTGTGTGCGTGCGTGTGTGTTTGTGCGCATCTGTGTTTGTGTGTGTGTGTGTGTGCGTGCGTGTGTGTTTGTGCGCATCTGTGTTTGTGTGTGTGTGTGTGTATGTGTGCGTGTGTGTTTGTGCGCATCTGTGTTTGTGTGTGTGTGTATGTTTGTGTGTGCGTGCGTGCGTGCGTGCGACATTTATATTTCGCAAGGCTCGGACTTTTACAAGACAGGCAAAGTTGAAGGTTTGTAACCCCTTGGCTCCTACGTGTGAAATCGCTAGAAGAAAGCCATGCACAACACCGGTGTATAAAATAAAAGTACTGTTTTTAATTTGTCGTTTCTGTAGCTTGGTAGATTTGCATTTCTCTCACAGCAGTACGTGTTAACCCTTATCATCGGAATACCCCCCGTGTGTGAAATAAGTTTGACTAAAATAGTTCAAGGGTAGTGCCAGAATAGCTTGGCGCCTCTAGGCACCACCCTTGAACTAAAGCCATTGGTCTATATCCTTATCTGTAAGTACTATAATGTAGCTTGCGTATGGCAGTGTACACTGAAATTTGAAGCTTTGGCCTCAGTATCGATATAGGGTAAGAGAAATCACTAAAAACTATCATTTTGGCGACCGTAGGTACATTATTTCTGTAATGACAGGTGACACGTTTTTCCCTTCAATGTGTCTCTTGAGAGAAAAATCGTCTTTTAACACCGCACTCTTTTTACAAAAGGGTGGTTAATCAAGACAAGAATAGCCCAGTACTGGATGCCCTGCGCAATAAGGGAATATCAAGCTAACCAAACCACCATAATACCACCATATCAAGAATTAACACCTGGTGACCTGATCTGTGCGAGGAGAACGAGTGTAAATTGATTAAGCTAGAGGAAGTAATATGTCCTCATGAACCACCCCCCCCCCCTGACTTCCGGGGCTCATGAGGATCCACGCCGGAAGGCGCTCGGTTTTGTTCATTGTGTGAGGTGGCGTGTGACCGTTTAGGGTGAGGACGCCATGAGTGGCTAGCTGTTGAAGCTTGGCTCTTTTCATAAATTTCATCAAGGAATAGATTGTGACCTTTGCAAGAGGCATAGATTGTAACAAGCGCCTGCAGCCTGCTGCTGCAGGCGCTCATTACAATCTATGCCTTTTGCAGCCACAAATCATACTTTCATCACTCCTCCTCTGACAGAGGTAGTGCTCCAAGTTAACTCGTGACTGATGTTTAGCTAGACCCCACGCAAGCTATGGCCGAATTCGGGCCAATGTTTATCCAGGGTGGATTAGTGGCAGTGCGGCTTAGCGCGTTGGGATAATCATGACCCCAGTATGCAGACCAAACCACGCACACCTTCTCTGTTTACGAAACAACGATCTAAATGGTGATCTGTCAACGCGCAGCACCTTATGGTTATATACACCAGCACTAAAATTAGGAGTCTTCGCCCGTCTGCAAGGACTGTGTATGAGCAAACCGAGTCAGTAAAGGTTTAAGTCAGTGCAGGTCTTGGCCACATTTCCGCTTTTTTTCTCTCTTCAAAATGTCACTTCCGGTTTGTGTATGGTCAGTATGGGCAGGGTTGTTGCGTATTTGACATGCGGTTTTGATTCTCGATTCTTATCGAAATGTGGTAAATATCTGCACTTTGACGCTTGTTCTGATTTTGAGGAAAGGTCAACGAATCGTGGATTGTATGGGTTTGACACAATGCCCAGCAAAAAGTACTATACTAATGGTGAAAACTTAAGGGCCACCCCACTTTTTCTTGTGTCATTGTTTATCGTCTCAAGTACGCTAATAAAATACATTATACAATGTTCTTTCAATCCAAATGGGTTAAAAGTTGACCTTAGACAGTCCACTGTACAGGGAACAATAGACAACAATTCATCAATTTCCACGAACGTGTCAAATGCACGTGAAACATCGTCAGTTTTTGTGAAAAGCTGTACGATATTGTCAAGCGTACCAAAGGTGGAAAAACTCGGTAAACTCGTGATGCACGTGCTAAAGGGGTCAGTCGTGAACACTTAGCACTTCTGTTTCGCTACAAATACCGGTACAGTAGGGGCTTAATTGTCACTTTCCTAACCATGCCAGCACGACGAAGCCTAACGCAAGTAGATCAAGGCCGGGCGCTAGCATAGCTGCAGGATGGAATTTCCGGACGAGAAGTTGGGAGACGTCTTGGGGTGTCTCATTCAGTGATCCAGAGGCTGCTGGCACGATTCCAAGAAACTGGACGGGCAGAACGACGACCCTGTTCAGGACGCCCGCGCTGCATCAGCAGAAGGGAGGACAGATACCTCTGCGCGACCGAACTGTCACGTCAACCACTCTGCGACGTCAACTGATGCAAGCTGCAAACGTTAACGTCAGCAGAAGCACAGTCTGCGCGAAATTGGCCTAGCTTCATGCAGAGCAGCAGTGAGCATACCGCTCACTCCAGGTGTCGTCAACATTGAGGTGGAGCAGACTCCAGTGGATTCAGGTTCTGTTTACTGATGAGTCACGGTTCACTGTGTCCTTCAACGACGGCAGGGTGAGGGTCTGGTGACGCCAGGGCGAGCGATTCACGGATGAATGCGTCCAAGAGGTGGATCGCTACGGAGGAGGCTCAGTCGTGGTCTGGGCAGGCTTCAGCAGGGAAGGCAGGACCCCCCCCCCCCCTCCCTCCACGTCATGCAAGGCACCCTGACTGGACTGCGCTATCGGGACGAGATTGTGCAGCCCCTCACCCAGCCAGCTCTCCAAACCATAGGCGACAATGCTGTTCTGCAGGACGACAACGCTCGACCTCATCCCGCCCGTGTGGTGGATGAGTACCTTGAGCAACGGGGCATCGTGAGGATGAAGTGGCCAGCTCATTCACCTGATCTGGCTCCCATCGAGCACCTCTGGGACGTGCTGGGGCAACGTGTAATCAGCAACCACCCCCCACCTCAAGTCGTCCCCCAGCTGACTCACTTCCTGCATCAAGAGTGGGAAGCGATCCCACAACATGTTCTTCGAACCCTGGTGAACTCCATGCGTCAACGCTGCATTGAATGCTTGGCTGCAAACGGTGGGTACACTCGCTACTGACTGGACCAGTCTTGTGTGACTTGTCAAATGAAGGGTGGGTGAACATTTTAACGTACTGCTGTTGTTACAGTTGCTTGATTTACTCAAAACTAAAATGAAATTGTTCCTGAATAAATAAGCAAAGTACTGACTTCAAGTATTGTTACAATATTTGTGTGGTGTTGTCGGTGCGTCGGCGATAAAAAGTGGCCCTTAAGTTTTGACCATTAGTATACTAGTTTTGAAGAACTGAAGAGTGGGTGAACAGAGTACATGTAGATCTAAAAATTAATCAGATACAACGCTAGTACGAGTCACTGACACATTCTTTGGTCAAGTACGTCTATAAATCTACATCTGCAAATCCTGCCACTGCTCAAAACTGTGAACTGACACAAATTAAATATGGACGCCACTTCTACAGATTCTGCGTCTCATTTTCAAACGTGCTCAGTTTGAACAACCTTCTACAGATTTTCATCTCATTTACAAGCACTACATCCTCCTTCTGTACCGGCCAAGAATTGGTGTGGGTAGAAGTTTTCTAAAGCTGTACTTTACATTCTGTACTGACCCGGTCTTCCTCGGTCGAGTGGGGAGGGGGAAAAGAAGAGATTAAACTAAACTAGACTGATGATCTTGAAAGCAAGAGACAGGAAGATCATGAGTATCTGCGTTCCTTTTGGGTGGAAGGGATAGGAGCCTACATATACCATGATAAGGAGTTTTTATATGTGAGTGTGCTGGTCTGTGGTTTTGGACCTTAAGGCCTCCAGCCGTAAGGTCCAAAATCACAGACCAGCACACACGCGAAGTGGGATGAAGCTGAACACACTCGCTACTTTCAGTGAACGTGGGTACAGCGTAAACAGAGGAATGTCAGCGTATATACACACATGTATCCAAATCGGGCAACACCCCCTAAATGTCGGGTACGGATGACGCTGTTCAGCCTACCCGTGGAATTCTTTTCATCAACGGGCATAGATCCTCATAAGCCACTGCAGTCTATAGGAAGAGGCGCAGATCGTGATGTGCTCCTGCTGACTGCACGGGGGGGGGGGGGGGGGGGGGGCATGAGGATCTCTGTGTGTGGTTTTCACTGTGCGTCTTTCATAAATTCACTTTCTTTCAACATTTTAGTGTGCTGTTAAACTGGTTTAACATACGAACAAGTAAGCGCGATACTATGCAACCTACCCGAGACGCTCCTTCGGGTGGATTGGCACCCCTGGTGCAACATGACCTTATGATGTGTGCATCTTTCTAATGACGTCATCAGTTACTTTAAAAAGCGAGTGCTAGTTTTAAGAAAGTGATTCATGCAGCTTAATTGTCCGCATGACTACTGATGACCTCATCTGTTTGGTTTCTTTTTAGTCACATCAGAAGAAAAAACTTGAACGTCACTCTGACGGTTGTTGAAATTTGACTCATCACGGCCAAACATTTTTGCTGTTCAAAATAAATAAATAAATAAATAAGCAGATTTGCAGAGGCTCATGACAAAACACAACTTTTGCTGGCAATAACATGACTCCACGTCAAACGTTTTCACAAACGGAAAAGCCCAGAATGCCAACAGCCGACGTCAGCCGTCTCTGGCCATCTCTAGTCCCAACAGGGGGGGGGGGGGGGGGGGGGGATATCTAGCGTCTGTTGGCCCGCGCACAGCTGTGCGCGGCCCAACAGACGACCGACGTCGGCACGAGGACCTCTCGCTTGTTGGGTCGTCAATGATACAATACGACACGACACAATCAGGCCCCCCGAACTCTTGACAGATGGGTAGCGAAGCGTATGGTGCACAAAAGGCAGGCCCCGACACGGGTAGTCTATTAATGGTTCCAGTTTGCAACACGCTGGAATTTCAGGCTGACAATGAAACCAGCTACAAGTACAAAGAAATGACTTCAGTGCGTGACCCTTTTTTTTCCCTCTATGCCAATGACACCTGGTTAACCCCTTTACTGCCGAGAAAACCTGAGCAGTACGAACCAACTGCAAGAGACAAAGATCCTCATGAGCCCCAGCAGTTGCGGGGGCTCATGAGGATCTATGCTTCTTGCTGACATTGATTTGGACCTATGTTCCTTGGACGGCACTGAAATAAAACAGATTGTAATAACACAAACTGTGTGCACTGGCAATAAAGGCGTTGTGCATGCCGAGCCACTGGGATTGTTTACATTACTGTCGTGCTAGTTGAGGAGGCTGGAGATTGGTCGACCTTAGCGTAATGCCTTCTCATCCCGACATATCTCCACTGGTACCGCGTTGGCTTTTTTTACGAACGATCGGCTTAGGAACGATCGGCTTTTACGAACACTGGCGGCTGTCTCCCTCGATTCGCTACCATCGCTACCAGTGGCAGCGAATCGAGGGAGACAGCCAGTGTGACTTTGTATTTGTTCAAATTGGCATGCAGTACATACAAGATAGGACGGAAGACGGCAAAGCCAATGGCATGCCTTGTTACAGTCTCGTCAAAACATAACTTGAACGCCCATTAAGCCAAGACACCTTGTTTCAACAGGATCTGTATCGACTATGTGTTCTACGCGCCAAGCCATTCTAGCACGACCCTGGTCGTTCTCACTCAGTACCCCTGCGAAAGTATCATAGTTATGGTCGCTCTGTCTCCTGCATCGTATGCAGTCTTCAGAGGGCAGCACTAACATGTAAGAGTTTCGACTTTGAACTCAATGTGTTAACCAATTCAATACCGACACTCTACGAGACGATAGGGATCAACCATAACAGTCTGAAGGCGCCAAGGTTTCCGGCTTGAACTACCATGGTCGAACTATCTCATGAACAATGATACAGTCTTTAGAAGACAACTTTCAGTTTTCGGAATTTTCGACTCCAAACCTTAAAGTGTTAGCTCTTACCAGTTCGCTCTATTTGAGGCCAGTGAACAAAATGACTTTTACCCTCACACATGACCAAGCAAAAATGCTGCTGAAAGCTCTTCTAGTGGTCAAAAGTTGGCTTATTATACATCATATTAAAGTGCATTGAGTCAGCTTTCAGTCAGGATAAGTAAAAAGTCTGTACTTAACGTAGTTTAGAAGTTGTTGTTTATTTAGCGACGAAGAAAAAATGGTGTCCGGTTTCCAAAAACAGTTTTCACGAAAGTCACTAAGAAGAAATTTTTTTTGTTTCTTGCCCCTTTGTTTAAAATGTGAATCCAGTGTGTGGACAAATCATTTCTACACATTTTTGTGAAGTTTCAAGAAAATGTGTTTGAATTTCTAAGAGTTACGCAACATAATCTACACCGGTCAAGGGCAGGAAAAAGTGGGCGTGTCAACACCTGGCATGACTGAGACAACAAACATGTGCTTCTCTGAAAATCTCTGACTTGCTGAAAATATCACTGAGGCAATACACAGCAAGTAATAAAACTTGTTTATGTACTTCATAAAGTTTCACGATTCTGAACCAGACAATAGGTAAAACAAAGACTCACATGGATAGCACATGGTCAAACCAAAATAGAAAGTGTCACAATGACCTGCGATGGTTTTCTTTCGTTTTTTCCACATCGCTGGTGCTGGAATCATGTTCAGTGGCCTGGTTGCTGGAAGATTCCCCTTCAGTGAGATACTCTTCACTTTTGGACTCAGATGAACTCATTTTGACGGAATATTCGCAGAGAGAAATCGCAAGCAGTGAAAATAACGCAGTAGGGAAAGCAAGATGGTGGACGTAGTGACTCGATCGATAACAAAGGTCACGAACAAACTCAAAATTAATATTTTTTTCATTCTATCATATGAAAGTGACTTTCTAATGTCAATAAGTTATGACAATAATACTGAGAGTAAAAATTAATTGGTTTTAATTCAGTAAACACGATGGAATTTTCCATGGGCGTGGCTTCGTATGTATACATACGATGGCCAAGGGAGCGAACTGGTAAGAGTTAAACAGCTCCAGTCATTCCAAATACACTGACGAACGTGCAAACTAGCACAAAGCAAACTTCAACTAAGACCTTTAATATCAGTTTCAAGTCATGTCAGTAGCGTCTTAGCGGAAGAAACCTCGTCCGCATGTAAAATTCAGCTGGTATGCATTCCTACTTTTTATGGCAATGACCTTTCTAGCCACAGTTCCTTCAGGTAAAAAGGCCAAAACTTCCCCTGCGAAGGTCAAGCATCTGCAAGAGATATACATCTGAGTTGCGGAGTCTCATGAAGACTTATAGGGCTGCGCAAAACATGCTGTACTAGGTAGTGTGCAAAGCTAACTCTCATAGACCCTCCCCCCCACCCCACCCCACCCCACCCCACCCCATCCCCCAAAATAAATAAATAAATAACAATAATAATAAATAACCAAAAGGCAAGGAGAAGACAACTGCAGAAATTAGCACATTCAGCCTTGACATTCTACGACTGGAGAAGGACAGACCATGACAGTAGCTTGACCTGACTTGAAGTCTTCGAGAGACAACTCACGAATTTGGTGATCTCGACCGTTGGTTTAAATTTGTCAGCTCTTCAGCTGTCGGTAGCGCTTCCGACAGCCAAAGGTTTGACACTAGTTACTGATGATCCTCGCCTTTAAAATCATCCTGGGCTCTTACACGCCGCTTGTAAACACCATTAGTAAATGCACAGACATATTTCACCACTCTTTCACCCAGACCGTTCCAACTGCAAGCGGCATAGATTCTCATGAGCCCCTGCATCCTGAAGGATGCAGGGGCTCATGAGAATCTATGCCTCTTGCGGAAAAGGATCTGATCCACCCATGTCCATCTAGGTTCCGCAAAAAGGGGAAATCTTGAGAGTTTTAGGTTTGGTACGTGTTGAATGATAAAAGAAAAGTCTTTGCATTTTAGCCGTGATCTGCGAGGACAAGCCTTGGACTCCAGCAAAGTAGCCCCCACTGAAGAATGCTCTCTTCACAGTCACAGATTAAACTCAATTTACATGCTCCTGAGGGTCACAGATGTAAACGTGACGTAAAAGAGGGACAGATGGAGTAACCTATGTGTTGCCTGTTGAGGCCCATGAGACTCTGTGCAAATCCTTTTTTTCAACTCTTCAATAATCTTGCACATTATCATATAGTGCACACAAAATAAAATTGGATCTGCCCTTGCTTACAAGAGGCATGGATCCTCATCAGCTCCTGCACCTGCCGAGGCTCATGATGATCTATGTCTCTTGCAGATGGAACTGGTTGCAGTTAGAGGTTTAAATCTATGACGGCAAGGGTTTTTTTTTTCTGCCGCTTAATCTGTAGAGTCGGTATTCATTTTGCAAATAAATTATTGTGCGAATAAAAACGTGGTACATGTTGCGTGCGAGATAGTGACATGTATTTTATCAAATGAATAATGTCTTTACAAGTGTGTTATAAAGACACATATTACATGCATAGACTAATAATGGTTAAATATGCCACTGCAGTTCGTAACGCAAAAGAAAGAAAGCAATGTCGTTCCGTCCTCCCGTTTTTCCAAACCCTCGAAGAAAACAAACACACTCTTACAGACACTGTAATAATTACATGCTGGTTTGTGATTTGGACCTTTCGACTCTAAGCCTCACGGTCTAAAATCAAAAAAACATCCCGCATTCATGTTCATACTGATCTAAAACATCCAAGATGTTAAAAAATAATAATCTAAATGAATAATCTAAATATTAAAGCACAGTTTTCATTTTTATCCATTTCATGAAACAAAAGCGAGGGGAAAGTGTTCTGTTTACAACCCTCGATCGCATAATTATGCTTCAGGTAACATTGTGGGTGTGTAGTCAGGAGAGTTGGTATGGAGTGGGGGGGGGGGGGGCGGAGGGGGGGGGAGGGGCGGGGAGGAGGGGCGGGGGGCAGACTGAAGAGAATAGGTGGCCCCCTAGCAGAGACACGGGGGTGGTGGTGGTTGTAATTGAGTGTCGTAAAAGATATGTGCCACTCGCCGTAGTTAACCCATTGTCAGCTGTGTTTACTCAAGCGTAACGTACGTAGTGCGTGCCGGGACTGAGAACAATACACTAGCTTCCCCACCGTACAATACAAACACACAGTTGTTTTTTTTTTTAAACCCAAGCATGTCTGTGTGCTGGTCTGTGATTTTGGATCTTACGGTCGTAGGCCGTAAGGTCCAAAATCACAGACCAGCACACTTATGTGCACAATGAAGGTATGAGGAAGTACACAATCCAGACCAAAAAGGTGACTGCCAAGCGTGTAACAAAGGGTATTTACCCGAAATATTAATAAATTGTGTTGTACCCGTCTTTTCTAAGCGTGTTTCTTTCTCCGTTGGGTACTTCTTTTTATGAGGAAGTACAGTTCTGAAGTAAGCCCGCACACAGACACACACTCACCCCTCCCCCGCCCCCCCCCCCCCCCACCCCCCCCCCCCCCCCGCCCCCCCACCCCCCCCCCCCCCCCCCACCACCTCTGAAACTAACTAGCTGCGTCATGTCAGGCACATCTAATAAGGCCATTACGCGTATTTTGTTCCACCAAGATTTACATTCCACAAAGTGATCATCAATATCCCATGAATTGATCGTTTTATGCAAGTCATGTACCGACATGCAAACTAATACAGCATATGAATAAACTTCAAACACTTCGGGACCAGAAGGACTAGAGACAATGTTTTGCATTTTACAAATAGGCATACACTTCAACGATTCATAAATCGGTCAGGTCCATCTGGCTCTCAAGTGATTGAACTTCATGTATATTTTATGTTAGTTTGCATTTAGCTTGCAAGACATCCAGGCAATAATATTAACCCTTTTAACCACACGGGTGCATTTCCCAACTTTTGGAAGTGTTACTTAACGACTATGTACCAGTTGCAGGAGGTGGATTGACCATGATAATTCGAGGGTACTGTCAGATTAGCTTTGCTTGGCGCCTGATGGCGCCAAGCTAATCTGGCTCTACCCTTGAATTATCATGGTCAATCAATCTCTTGCTGTAGGATTTTGGGGCTAAAAGGGTTAACATGGCGTTTGCGTTGCACGAAACTGGCCAAAGATTGCAGCTCTCAAGATTGCAGACGGTATTGTGCATAAAGCAACAAAAGCTGTGAACCTTTGACAGCCAGGCCGATATGTTTACCAGTTCACACCTTGATCTGTCTATAGCACTTCAAACATAAATAACTGACATGTTCAACAAGTCTGTGGCAGAAACGCACTTCGCGAAGCATACCATCGAACCTTCTCAAATGAATACAGAATCAGCGGTACAAATACTCGATACACTGTTTAAAAAAATATCTACAGAAGTCTAGGCCATAGGATGAAAAGGATTCTGTGCAGGACGGCTGGGCTCAGTTGCATGAATGGGCTTAGTCCTGCGCCGGCCTCTAAGCAAGGTGCTCCGCTAGCGGAGCACCTTGCTTGGTGGCTGGCGCAGGACTAAGCTCGCTCATGCAACAGTCTCCTGGACACAACAACAAGCACAACACAGCCTAACCAGCTTGTGTTCAAAGTCCGTAATAAAATATTGCAGGCAGTTTAAGACCAATGATTTTAGCATGCACAGTGGTTAAAACATGTTTATTTACTGAGCCACTTTAGAAACTGAAAACTTTATTTATGTCCGCCATTTTGTTGTTCGCCACTAGTTTGCTTTGATACTGCAGTGACTAAGTCATACAGAGTTATTACACAAGTACGGAGGGCAAAATTAGGTCACGATCGCCGCGCTGTCAATGAGCAGCACGTGCAACGTGCAGCATGAATTTTGTTCCACCAAAGATGAGCGGTCGCTCACAATTTGTTTTTCTTGCCGTCAATAAAGAGTGCGAATCCAGACTATTCAGAAAAACATTGAATGCTGGTGGTTTTTGTCCTGTCCGTAAGAGAGAGACATGCCGCGACTTAATGCGCAAGACAGATAAAGCGCAATTGGAATGCTGGCCGCGGATTTATCCCGTAGAGAGATTGCTCGTCGGTTACATTGTCATCACACCACCATTATGCACTGCAGATCGACCTCCTCCAGGGCAACCCAGGGTCACCACCCGTCGGCAAGACACCTAAATCAGACAGCTTCATCTTCGAGACAGGTTCAGGCCAGCTACGCATACAGCACAAACACTTCTTGGCACACGTGGTCCAGTATCCACTGAAACTGTGCGGCACCGTCTTCGAGCGGAAGGACGGCACGCCAGACGACCTGTTGTGGGGCCGATTTTGACGCCTCGACACCGACAGCGTCGCCTTCGCTGGGCTCAGGTGCAGTTTAGATGGACCCAGTGTCAGTGAGGAGTAGTGCTCTTCTCGCATGAGAGCCGTTTCAGCCTATCCCATGCCGATGGCAGGCTCAGGGTATGGCGGCGAGCTGGAGAGAGACATGCCTACTGCTGTGTCCATCAGGTTGACAGGTGGCGTGCACAGAGCGTGATGGTGTGGGGAGGCTTCAGCCAGACCTATCGCACCCAGCTGCACATCTTTGATGGTCCTGTTAATGCTGCAACGTACGGGGCAGTCCTACAGAACCAGCGTTTCAAAAACGCGCAGATCTGCACACTTTCCAGCAGGACAATGCCACTCCCCAAACAGCAAGAGCGACGATCCAGCTGCTGGCACAAAACAACGTCCACGTCTTACCCTGGCCTTCACTTTCCCCGGATATGGCACCTATTGAGCACGCATGGGATGAACTGGGACGCAGAGTAATGCAGCACATCCATGTTCCTCTGACGCAAGCCCCCGTGGAAGAGTGGAATCAGCTGCGTCAGCCATTCTTCCAGCGTCTCGTAGCTTCGATGCGGCGGCGCTGCACAGCCTGCATCAGTTGTTGCTGGAGGTGGCCACACACGGTATTAAAGACCATACCCCTTCTTTCAATAAACTGTGGAACTGTAATTTTAACCCCTGTGCACTTCGGCGAACTCTGCTCATGATTTCTTTCGAAAACTGTTTTCATTTTCATGTTCACGTTGTCAATGAATTTGCAATCATTAAAAACCAGTCAGAAGTTTTTTCTTATGGTTTTTCTATTGATGTTGCGTGTTTCTCTGTGTGGTGAGTTTCTAAAGTGGCTCAGTATATTACAAATTTCCATGCATGCCAAAAATGAAATGGAAATATTCACGAAGAAAGCGCAAACCCTTTCTCAACATCATACTGCCAAAATGTGAACCGATCCTACTGAAAACCCTGCTGAAAAGTTTGCACAGCTCCGCGAGCAAAAGGTCCTCAGGCCGGCCACGTCAACCTTAGTTGGTCCGCGCACGGCTGTGCACGGGCCAACTGGGGTCACGCCAGCCCGACGCCTTTTTGCTTCTGGGGTAATGCAGCCCGCACAGCCTTACACGCTGCTCATCATTTTGTCATAATTTCAGCTCGCAGCCAGCATGGACAATAATTATGTTCCCTGAGCTTCTCATTACGCGCCTGTGCATCTAAACCTGGGCATCATCGCCCGACAACTGAGGAGCAGCTGGCGCCCATCTCGGTCAGCAAGGGGCGTGGATTCTCATGTGCCTCTGCAGGGTTGATTTTGCTCATGAGAATCTGTTCCCGTTGCAGATGAAAAGTGCTTGCCGAAGGACTGCATTTTAGGAACTGGTCATGACGTGCATAACAGCTTGCCTGGAAAGCAAATGTGGCGCCCACATACACTGTCACTTTAAGATCATGTGGTTGAGTTAGAGAGCCTTCGTTCATTTTGCAACCAATGCTACATTTGCAGTATAGCATTATTTCGGATGCAAATGGTTCTAAATTACATCAAAGTCCGTTCGTAGCAATAGTTCCGACATATGCCAGCAAAACTGCGACAATCGGATCGCTTTTCGTTCTTGCATATAACTGTGTGCGCACTTAAAAAAGGCAATAGATACAATTATGCGAAAAACAGACTTACCTTCTCGGAGACATCATGTCCTTTTATCCACGCGGGCGGAACTCGGGTTACATTAGTTGGATGTGTACTTGCTTTTTGTCGGGAAGGGGTGGTAGTGGTTGGGTTGAGGCGTAGGCGAAAGCTGTCTTTTCCTATCTGTGTACTGGTCTGTGATTTTGGACCTTATAGCCTTGAGTGGTAAGGGCCAAAATCATAGGCTGGCACATATTTTTGGCCATGTGTTCGTGTTATGCAGCGAATGAGCATTTGGGTTTGGCATCGGTGAGAAAACAAAACTGATTCTTATAGTTGAGGTGATCAGTGCTGGCACCCTGGGTGTCTCCTTCGATTCGCTGTGCTGATTAGCGCAGCGAATCGAGGGAAAATACCGGTGTGAAATGATGGGGGGTGGGGAGGGGAGGGGTGGTGGTGTTGGACGAGGAGGGGGCCGGCGGGGGTGGGGGTGGAAGAAGGTGAGACTGGGCTTAGGAGTGTAGTTCCCTAACTTCCAAACGCTCTCCCAAAGAAAAGGATACAATCCAGCATAGCCTTGATGTTGGCCACAGGCCCGGCGTCGTATCTCTTTCTGAACTCCTTGCGAAGGTCGTAGAATCTGAAGAAGTAGGAAGCAAGCGACATGTTCTTTGAGCAGGCCTCGTGCTGAATGCATTGCCGGATGTGACACGGTCCGTCCGTAATGAAGCAGAAAGAACGGCCGCCCTGGTCCGGGTGAACTCCCTTGGCAACCAGAAACCGGTCCAACTGGAGAAAAAAGAAAACAGGCGATAAGGCAAGGTCAAGACAAGACACGAGATGAACAATGATCATGATAGGTTAGAGGTAGTGCTAAATTGATGCTGAATTTGCTATAGTTTAAAAACAGCTTGTGTCCTCTAGCAACCAAGGGGTTAAGGACCAAAACGTATATGAAATATGGCAATTCCTGTCACACAAGTAAAACAGCCGCACTAGCATGCTGACTTTCTTTTCTTTACAGGTTACAGACTGTCATATTCTTTGTTGACCCATGTCATGCCCCGCTTTCATTTGCATCGTTTATCTACTGGTTTGTAATTGTGGTCAGACAGCAAACAGGATGTGGTGTATGGGATTTATAACATGGCCTTTGCTCAGGATAAATAAAATTTAACACTTAGGCGTGACAAGCATAATTATATCTCGCACATCAACGACGATTAAAAGGAAACAATTCATTTTGGGGGACACTTATTTCTTGTGAAGACACCAGACTTATGATAATAAAGTATGTGACGGTCTGTGATTTTGGACCCTAAGGCCTGAGGCTGTAAGGTCCAAAATCACAGAGCAGCATACCAAAATAAATATTCATAAACAGGGCAAATTAGCACGTAACAACAGTGTGCACTGTGCTTTTATTGGTCGGATGATGAAACGACACATAATTTACGAATCCAGACAAAACTCCGTTTCACACATGAAATTAAGACATCCTTAGCACCAACACAGACAGACAGATGGACAGACAACCAGCAAAGCAACCAAGCAAGTAACCATCCAACCAGACATGGGCGTGAAAGCGAGCATACAATGAGGCCAATATAATACAAAAAAAAAGAAGAAAACAACAACAACACACACAAAAACACATCTCTGGATTCATTTTTTTAGTGTTAACGATGATTTCAGTGATGTCGCACTTTGCTCGTCAGTATACATGCAAGACGTGAACCATAGTTTGAACGTCTTGTAGTTGTATACTAAATGGGCTGGCGATCGGATGCAATAAAGAAGGGACATGGGATTTAAATTGTTTGTTTGGCCAGCGCTAAGTAATTTTCCTTGGTATGTGTGCTAGACAGAACGGAATAAAGAAAGGCAGAAAACTGAAAGACAATAGTCTTATAGACAGGCAAAAAGAAGGAAACAATCAAAGAACGAGGACAACATGTATGTACTGCACAGTGACAGAGCGATGTCCTTTTCCTCAGCTAAGTCAATTCTTCTCTGTTTTGTTTTGTTTTTCAATCAGGATATATTCCTCTCTCCACACACACACACACACACAAATTATACCAAAGCCAATAACATCCCTTGAAATCCGCAAAATCCCCGAGCCCCTAAAAAAAGTTTGACTAAGGCTTATAAAAATCAAAGTTGATATTCTGTTTACACTATCATCAGTCTTTCCATCTTAAAGAGCCACATGTATCGCATTAATCATCAGCTATGCATTTTGCACAAGTCGGAGTCAAGGGTAGTGCCTGATTAGCTTGGCGCATTTACAGGCGCCAAACTAATCGGGCACTGCCATTGGGAGGTCACGCTAATCAAACACTGAGGCGCCAATCTAATCTTGCACTACTACTGTGAGACGCCGAGGTTGTCAAACAATAAGACTCCTAGCCAAATGGGCACTATCCTTCATAGACGCTAAGATAACAAAACACTAGCTTAGAGCTACAAAGGTCAAATTGCATGAGCTTAAATCCTGCGCAAGCCACTAAGCAAGGTGTTCCGCTATAGCGCCACAACACTAATCTCGCTATAGCGGAGCACACTGCTTAGTGGTTTTAGCTCGCTCATGCAACTGAGCCCAGCTGACGGTGGCGACCAAACAGAGAGACTGAAATATGGAAAATCAAACATCATTTGGACAAATCTTTGATACACATAATGTCAGTGTGATCAGAATGCACACCGAATTTACCCCTCCTATGCCGAAACGTCTGGGGGGTAGAGGAAAAGGTTATCGGGCCGACTTGGGCAGCGGTCGGCCCGCGCACGTCTGTGTAGAAACAACCACCTAATGACAAACAATCAATTCGTACTCGAAATCTAAAAGTTTATTTGTTGTGCATTTTAGTACAAGAAAGGCAAAGCCCGTATGGCTCACGTGTATGACCGATCCACACATGTCTGACAATAAGTAAAGGGATGGTTTCTGCACAAACAAAATCCATGTTTTCTCTTAATTTAATCAGTTTTCACACTGACATCTGTGAAACCCCCATGATCTTTGGCCTTTGCGATGCGTCGACTAAATTAGTATACATACAAAGGTCTTATCATCAGCTACCTTTGTACAAACTTTGATTGAAAGGTTTTCGAAAATGTTCATAATAACTACAATTTTATCAAAAATTGGCATTTTACACGCATTTGCTGACCTCTTGTGACCCTTGACTTTTCAGAGGGGTCATCCAAATTAGTATGCATAGATAGGTCTTGCCATCAGGTATCCTTGTACCAAGTTTGGGTTTGAAGTTGTGAATAGTAATTGAGAAGAAAAAAAACTTCTTTTCAAAATATGGCTATTTTTGGCCTGTTTCCTGAGCTGTTGTGACCCTTGACCTTTCCGAGGGGTCATCGAAATTAGTATGCATAGATAGGTCTTACCATCAGGTATCTCTGTACCAAGTTTGGGTTTGAAGTTGTGAATAGTATTTGAGAAAAAAAAAAACATCTTTTGTCAAAATATGGCTATTTTTTTTTAAATCTATTTCCTGAGCTTTTGTGACCTTTGACCTTTCCTAACCATCAACCAGATTGGTATGCATAGAAAAGTCTTATCATCAGGTATCCTTGTAGCAAGTCTGGGTTTGTGAATAGTATTTGAGAAAAAAATGAATTATGTAAAAATATAGCTATTTTTTATATATTTCCTGATCCCGTGACCTTGACCTTTGTGAGGGGTCACTGAAATTGGTATGTTTAGAAAGGTCTTGCTAAAAAGTATCCTTGGGCCAAGCTTGAAGAATGCGGCTTAAATAGTCTCCGAGAAAATGCCAACGTTAAAGTTTCAGTACCACGGACGACAGGCGACGGATGACGGACGGACGACCACTGGCCCCGAACATACACTTACTTTTGCTTCGCACGTGAGCCAAAAACTCCTTAATAGTCTTCTGCCGGACCCAGATGGAGAAAGTCCCGTATGCGACTAGAAGTGACGTAAACACATTGTGGTGCGGTGTATTGTGGATATGTGTTTTCTGTACAATTTGAGTGTCAATTTGACGTCTAACACGCAGGTAACATGTGCAACGGTCTGTGATTTCGGACCAGAACTGAAAATAAGAGAGTGCATTTGGTGCGTCATAAATGCTTAATTTCAAGTTTCATAACAAGAAATGTTAATAAACAACATACATTTGAAAAGATGAAGCATGGTTTCAGGGCAGTAATCAGACGAAAATGCTGACGTTTTACGATCACAATATAAAAAGATTAAGATCTGTATAGATTTCAGATTTTGAGACGATCACGTCAATCATGCTATGACATTTAATACGAAGATATGAAGGTAATTATTAAGTTATGAATGATTTAAAGTGGGGGTGTGTGGGGGGGGGGGGGGGGGGAAAACAACTTTGATTAGAAACACAGCTGCAGGCGAGGGCTCGGTAAATGTATCTCACCGTTATTTATCCTTAACCCTTTCAGCGCCAACACCCTACAGCGGGAGATTGATTGACCATGATAATTCAAGGGTAGTGCCAGATTAGCTTGGCGCCTGAAGGCGCCAAGCTAATCTGGCACTACCCTTGAATTATCATGGTCAATCCCACCTCCTGCAAGTGGTACATCAGTCGTTAAGTAACTCTTCCAAAATTCGGGAAATGCGAGCATGACGCTAAAAGAGTTAACCATTCAATTATTAATTTATTCACTTTAGCAATATTAACCTCTTCACTACCAGTGGAAGCTGGGCGATACGCTGAGAATGGCAGAGAACAGAGAGGAATGGAGGGAGCTGGTTGCCAAGTCATCAGTGGTGCCCCAACGGTTGGCAAGACTACGGGATATAGATAGATAGATAGATACCAGTGGAAGTGTTTTGGAAACCTCTGTTACTTCAAAGCCAAACAGCTCGAGCCGTATGAATACAAAGTGGTTTTAGCAAGAGGCATAGATCCTCATGAGCCCCCGGCAACTGCGGGAGCTCATGAGGAGCTATACCGGCCTCTTGCAGATGGGTGGTGTTCGCATGTTCCCGGCAGTGAACGTGTTAAAGCCACTAGTTCACGCAGCTTCCTTCCCTACGGCGCCTTCAGCATCTTGAAAGAAGATGGATGTATGGGCGCATGAGAGGTGCCGTACCATAATATTCAATGCTTTGCAAATGCACAATAATGAATACATTCAAACCAAACCAGTTTTAGAGCGCAGTTACGTCCACACACTGGTTGTCTCCCTTGATGTGCGAAACCTGAGCAGCGGTAGCGAATCGAGGGGAACAACCAGTGTGCGACAACCATTGCGACAGATGAAACATCGTGAAAACGGGACAAAGTGTGCATGAGAGCGTGTATGCGCACTAGTGTGTGTGTGTGTGTGTGTGTGTGTGTGTGTGTGTGTGTGTGTGTGTGTGTGTGTGTGTGTGTGCCAGTTTACAGTTTGTCAAACATGTACGCACACGCGTTGGCTGCATTGCATTTATCAAGCTTAACCATAGCAGTTCTAGCCTAGTGCTTGATCTACTTGGCGCCAGCAGGCGCCAAGTTGGTTAAGCACCACCCTTGAACTTAACTAGCGCCCCCCTCCCCACCACCCACCCACCCACTGGCCCCCATCTCCCGCAACCTGAACGTATCTCTTACACGCAGTTTAAAAAATGTGGCCAATTTGGCTTACAGACAAGTTCACGGATACATTATGCGGATAACGGGGTTCTTTAAAGAGCACTCCTGTTATCTCGGCTAACACGGCCGATTTGCCACTGTTTGCCTGTTGCCGTTTTAGGTATTTAAAGACCTACCTGAACAGTCGCCTCAGTAAAGGTGAGCACTCTGTTAACCTTCTTGTGCATGCCGCCGCCAGTACTGCTGACAGTAACGGCGTCTGCATGCCCAAAGAGGTTAAACTGTAAGAAATGTCTACCCAGTCAATCGCGAAACCTTTAAAAAAATTCGAAAGTTGCACGAGGCTTAGAATATCATGAGTCAGACTCCTTGCAAAATTCCCTGAGGCACTGTAGGCTATTTACGTGTCCCAAATATATATTTTTTTAAAAAAGAAAATGGCGAAATAATCTGACAGAAGTTTATAACACTGTTATTGTAATTATCATGTCTGAGATTGTGTCATGAAGAAAACAAACTGGCAAGTTATTCGGGTGGAGGGCGGCGCTGCTTATATGGCCTTTTCCCGGCGAAGGCCGCCAGCACAAATTTCCCAAGGTGGAACAATAAAGACATAAAAATAAAACCATTTCGGCGTTGACAACACTATTTTGAACTTGATTTTGAACTTGTACAACCTGTTGAACTCATCTCTCGTTTGACACGCCACAGCATGCACAACAAATACCGAAACTTTGCAGAGTCAAATTTTACTCTTGTACCAGTCACGTACAATGTAACTGTGAGCATGCCTTTTATTTGGGTCTTACAACGAACCAGTGCCACAAGCCCGCGAATTCAATATGTGCACATCTGTGATTTTGGAACTTACGGCCGTAAGGTCCAAAATCACAGACCAGCACACAAAATGAGTTCCTGGTGCAGTCTTGTTGACCTCGTGTACACCCTGACGTCAGTGACAGAGAAGGTCAAATGACGTCCAACAGAATCAGTCACTGTAGGTCGATATAACGGTTTTGAGTGGCGAATCCACATAGTTGTGTCACTGCAACCCCCTCCACCCCCCCCCCCCCCTTTTTTTTTTTCCTTTTTTTTTTTTTGTAAAAATGTCCTATCCTGCTTAGGAAATCTCTCCGCACATTCACCCGTAAGACACCACAGCCGGACATGGAGCGGCACTGATAGCTCAAGAGTAGTGCCAGATTATATCAGTGTTTTTATGTAAGTCTATTTTGAAAATGGTTTTTATGGTTATTGTAACTGTCTTTACTAAGCGTTTTTCTTTTATCGTAGCGTCAGATTAGCTTGCCGACCAAGGTCTCTCTTTGGAGGAAGTCGCTAAACCCAACTACCCTTGAAAGACCCCGGCAGATCCGTCTCCCGCACCTTGTATGATACACAGTATTTCTTAACTCTTATCATTCGGAATAAACCAGTGTTGTGAAATACGTTTGACTAAAATAGTTCAAGGGTAGTGCCAGAATAGCTTGGCGCCTCTAGGCGTCAAGCTGTTCTGGCACTACCCTTGAACTAAAGCCATTGGTCTATATCCTTATCTGTAAGTACTATAATGTACGGCTTGCAATATGGCAGCGTAGCGCCAGTAGCAGGCATGGGGTTAAAACCGCAACGACTTTTTTCATGTCAGAAGCAGAAATAACAGAGATGACAGCAGCACAGCTTACTGAGTCAACCATGTCAACTGTACAGGCGCTTGAGCCCAGGCTGCTCCTCCCGCCCCCCCCCCCCCCCCCCCCCCCACAACACCCCTCCCCTCTTCCAACACATACACGCGCGCGCACACAATTTCTTGCTCCGCGAGTTCTTGAAGACAGTGAACCAACAAGCTCTGTGAGTGAGGTGGGCAAACTTGCTAGCTTGCCTTTCAAAAACTTTCACCGTTCTCTAAATTTAGTCTGCTGTCTCTGGGCCTGCCAGTGAAACGTTATCCGCTACCGCTCCTCTCCTTTCCATGAACAAAAGGTGATAGCTCCGGGGAAAAAGGTTGCTGTCTGTCTGTTTGTCTATCTGTAATAAATTCCCTAACTCCTACGTGATCGGGGACTTCAAACAGTAAAGTTAAAGTGTGATTTTTAAAGTTGGTTTTGGGGGAAGGGGTTGGGGGGGATGTTTGACCCGTTTTATTGAGTTATTTTATTTCTTTACAACAGAAGACGGACTATGATAAACGTAGTTTCAGGGTAGTGCTTGACTAGTGTTTTGCCTCTATGAATACGCATAAAAGGCACGTGTCTATACTGTTACGAACTCGCTACAACGGCATAAAATAAGACGCCGTCAGTTCCCATTGTTAACTCATTCGAGACGAAAGGCATCCGGATACTGACGCGGCTTAAGCCGCGTAAAATCCGGATGCCGTTCATCTCATGTGCGTTAAAAAAAACTAGTAACAAACTGATCAGAGCCTGAAGAAACCCCACTAACAAAGAACCTGCGAGCAGCAACATACCTAAACTGATCCTATAACTTCCGCACGCACATGAAAGCATTCAATGAAATCGATCCCGACCAGAGGTGGCTCATGAGAATCTATGCCTCTTGCACAAAAGGAAGCTGTGCGAAAAACTGTGACTGAAACCATCTGACGGTACCCCACAGTCTATCGCCGAGAACACCTGTAGCGCTACCCAGTAACACGGCATAACCCTCCAAGGCCTACTGATTTTGAACGAACATTGATGTAAATCACGCTTATCTTGGCCGCAAAGAACTTTTTGTTTGTTTGTTTAGGGGGGAGGGGGGGGGGTCAATTTTGTTACTTTGGCAATGCACTGCAACAAACCAGAAAGTGAGTGCAATGCAGTTTTGTACTTTTTGTGTTGTTGTCATGTCTGGAGAATACTACATTGTTTGTTCACGCGCATGTATCTGGTTCGCGTTTCGCAGGCAAGTGATACTGATATACGCTTTCTTGAGCCCTTGCATGCAGAGATTCACGAAGGTCTATGTCTCTCGCAGACAGATGAGATAATGTTTTGAACGCCAAGCATAAAACTAAATTTAGTCTTTGTTTCGCCTACGCTTTGTTCACAGATACACATCTGAAGGCAGTGATAAACCATCTCTCTCTATTTCGCCCGCCATCTTCCGATAAAAATCGTTTGTCATTCGGCGCACAGTGAATGCATCTGTCCTACAGATTTATACGCGGAATACAATTCCCAGGCTAATATACTGATATGCATCTCAGTTTATGATCAGACCGTATCTGATTTCTTTGTTTCATCTGTCTCCCTTCTCTTTAAGTGAATCGTTCATCCTTTCCGTGGCTGTTCAGTAGCGGTTTTTGTGGCGGCGATTCCTGCAGGAATCGTCTCGACAAAGAGCGCTACAGGCAGTCAAAGGTTAACTCATTCGCGGCCAGCCGCATCCGGATGCGCGGCATAAGACGCGCATCCGGATGTGGCTGGCCGCGAATGAGTTAACCCTATTGTGCGTGCAACCACCGATACTGTGAACAGTACCGATGACTGCAGGCACAATATAGTTAACGCTATATGCTTGATCAATAAATTATCTGTAATTCGCCTTCAGCAAACAAATACAAATATAAATAAATAAATCCCAGCGAATTACTGCACACAAATATAAAAAAAAACATGACTTTAACTCTTTCGAGACGTGCCGCATCCGGATTCGCGGCTTTACGCCGCGAATCCGGATGCGGCACGTCTCGAAAGAGTTAACCCTCTTTTCTAAATGTGTTATCCTAACCCCTTCACTACCAGTGGACGCAGTCTGTGCTTTTGTAATCATCGTAAAATCAGCGTCAAAGATCCCCAGCCCTCAAAGGAACATAGACACAAAGTGGTTTTCAATAATAGGCGTAGATCCTTACGAGCCCCCGCAATTGCGGGCGCTCGTGAGGAGCTATATCTCTTGCAGTCTGTTGGTGTTCAACTTTTCTCGGCAGTGAAGGGGTTAAAGCCGATGGCCCTTCTCATTCCAAAGCAAATAATAAATAATAAGAAGTAATAATTATTGGGTGCGATCAGTTGTATCGCCTTTTAACCCCGTGTTTGTCATATACACAATCTAGCTACGAGAGTAGATACCCACGAAACCCTGCGATTGCGAACCGGAGGGTTCATGAAGATCTATGCCTCTTGCTGGATACATCCTTGTATGTAACCCTGAGACAGAACAGTTACATGCATCATGTTATTATTCATCGATGGTTACAAACTTTTCGTTTATGGCCACTGGCATTTAAAGGGTCAAACCTCACAAGAAGAAAGAAAAGAGACAGGCGACCGTCATTTCACCCCATCCAATATTTCTTACACAAACTTATTGTTGCGGGATGTCGTAAAATATTCAGCATTACGCTGTGACGTCGGCACAAGCCACAAGTGGTATCGGTCGATATCCAACGGGACGGCAACAGCTTCCACCAATCTGATGACGCCGCGCAACGCCAATAGAAAAAGGCCATTAAAATATGACATGATATATTATGCTAATGAATTCAGTCCAGTCCAAACGCTTTCGGCGTTTTTAAGACATAAAACTTAAACTTAACGTCAGATGAAAAAATATGACAGTCACGAGAAGTTTACCGACGTTTTTTTTCTTTTCTTTTCTTTTCAGTATATGTGTGTCGGTCTGTGATTTTGAGCGTACGGCTATCAACCGTAAGGTTCAAAATCACAGACCAGCACAGATACAAGGATACGGTTACAAACCTTTGAAATTTCAATTTCTTTTCTTTACTAAATTGTGAATACCAGAGGTTGCATGCAAATGATTTGCAGGTTGACGCTGACAGTTGACAGAAACAAGTGTCTGCAAAGCACTAAGTGGAAGGTAAATGATGCTGTTGATTATTTTTTTCCAATTTAGTCCGACCAAACAGTTGATGTATAATATTCAAAACGTGTTTTTTTCTTCGTGCAAGGAGTTTAGATGCGCAAAGAAAACAATCATCTTGTCATCTACTGTATGCACACCATGCAGTGCCTTCTCTCGTTCAAAGCTAAGGTTAGAAGCTACCGTCAACAGGAACTTGCAACAACCCCGTTGGTAAAAGGTCATCGGTGCCGACATTTGCCATATTCGGCCCGCTAACGCAGATTAGTTGTCAACACAAGCAAACTCTTTTCATTTTCTTTGTCAACACCATGCAAGGTCTCGTCTCCTCACAAAGCTATCCGTTAGACTGTACAATCAAGACTGAGGAACCTGCCAACAACGACAACCCTGTGCGGAAAAGGTCCTCGGCCTGGATCGGGGCCAAAGTCGGCTGACGCCGGCCTAAGGATTTCTGCTCAATGGGCACGACTCAGTGAGAAGATTCACCGCGCGAGCAATCCGTCAAACGACCGGTTGTCGTATACAGTCGCTTCATCAAGCACTCTTCCATCGGGATAAGGCACAGAAGATCATGCAATAAAGCAGGCTACAGGGGCTCCTGAGAATCTAATGGGTTTGGCTGACTCGAATCGGCTTCTGTTGTTCCTACAACTGACCGCGTCATTTTGGGTTTGTGTAAAACCCGTAAGGAGCCTAAAAAAACACATATATCACCCCGAGGGCTTTTTTTGTTTCTAAAGTTAGGACAAGACATGATAGAAAATGCCGCCGTGCAAGACACATAGTTCTCATGAGCCCCTGCATATGCAGGGACCCATGAGAACTAGGTCGATTGGAGACGGAAGGGTCTGGCTGAGCGACTGAACAGTACGGTAACGAGTTGTATAACTACGATGGCAGGTTGCTGGGACAGAACAGGAAGGTCTCATGCCCCGGCTGTGTTTGCTAAAACGCATAGAAAGTCTTCGCCGTTTATCTGTGAGATGTACCTCGGTGTGTAGTGCTGGAAAATATGAACGCAATTTATAATGTCGTCTGTCTGTGACACACATAGATCCTCATGAGCCTCTGCATTTGGGACAGGCAATTTTGGAATTTCTGTACATCTCAGTGTTAGCCGCATTCAGACCCATTTTACATCGAGATCCAACTAATATTTTTAAAAAAATGGTACCGAACACGACAGTCTTATGGTGGCAATATGTCCTGTCGCTTTTTATGCACCCACTACTTTCATCTCTAAGTGGCATAGATTCTCGTGAGTCCCTGCAGCTGCTGGGTCTCATGACAATGCATGCTTATGCGCAGGAACTGGCCTCATTTACTTGCATCGCTGCTCCATATACATGTACGCCGAACGTCATCTAGACACAAGCCTTTGACACCGCAAAACCCTTTTCCATTCCCTACCATCACCTGGTGGCAAACGGCAAGAGAATAACAACCTCATATACCATGACCCAAATTACCTCCTCTTGGTTTCTCGAAAAGTACGATCCCTTAGGGAGAAACCAAGTGGAGGCAATTTCATTTCATTTCAACCATAGTTTGAGGAACTGTGAAGTTTGAAAACAAATCAAATGCAATGACTCAGATTACCTCCCTTGGTTTTTTAAAAACTAGAACCGAGGCCGACAAACAGCTGCCAAAATTAATAAAACTGAAGAGTCAGCGAGGAACAAAGTCAAGAATGGGAAGCCAGTGACATCGTGTGATCCAGCGGGCGGTGTCATCACTCAAAGATCCGGCTACCTGCGTTGCCCCGAGCGACGGTCGAGTCGAGTCTTGAACAGGGATTGGGACTTCCAGCTTTCGCTGATTTCGTCCAGGGGGGGGGGGGCGGGGGGGTGGGGGGGGGGGGGGGGGAGCTTGTCTCACTGTCTGTCTGCCGCTCCGTTGCGCTGCTGGCTGTTGGTGCTGCCGGGGCCGGGTGGTTGATGGTGCAGGAGGCAGGTGGTAGGCCGGGGGCCGTCGCCTATCGCCAGGCTGGTGGGTGGTGGTGTGCCAGCCACTCCAGTAAATGTTGCAGGAGTGGTGGCGGAGGTGGTGGTGGTGGCCGGGGGAACCGTGGCCGGTTGCAGCTGGGTCTGGGGAGGTAGGGTGGTGGTGGCGGCGGCCAGTCAATTCTTATTCGAGGGGCCGGGCGCTGACGTGGATGGGGTGGCTGGCGGTATTGGGGTTGCAGGCGGAGGTGTGGTGGTGGCGTAGGGAGCAGTGCCGGGCGCCGTTGTCGCTGCCTGAACCATCTTGGAGGCCGGTTGCGCCGTCGCCTGTGTGGTTCCGTGCTGTTTCTTTCCTGTGTAGGCTCGGTGGTGGTGCCTTTTTCGGCTTGCTGAGGTGGCTCGGTGGTGGTGCCTGTCTCCTCTTGCTGAGTTGGCTCGGTGGTAGTGCCTTTTTCTTCGTGTTGCGTTGGCTCGGTGGTGGTGCTTGTCTCCTCTTGTTGGGGGACAGGGGTTGCATCGGTGCCTACTTCATGGGTAGGCGGCGAGGTGTTTCCGCAACCCCTGTGTTTGGTGGCGGTGGTGATGGTCCCCATCTTCTTGTTCGCCGTCTGAGGAGCTGCCGTCGTCCCAGTTTCATGTGTCTTTGGTGCCGCCTGGCACTCCGCTTCCTTGTTGGTGGGTGCCACCTGACACTCTGCTTCCGCGCAGGTTGTGATGTTAGTCTGCGCGATTGTATCGCAGAGTGTCAGGGTGGCGAGGTCGGCGATGGCCCCGGTGTGGATCAGCCACCGGGCGGCGATAAGTGCCCGGTGGTAGTTGTCCCCCTTCGCCGATGATATTGCAGGCACCGCGTCCTGGAGCAGGATGACGAGGTCGTTGAAGTCCATGCTCCGGAGTCGGGTCCCCTCCTCCACAGACGATGCCGCCCGTTCCCGGATAACGTGTTCCGGGAAGGTGAGCGGCGGCGGGGAGGAGGGTGGAAAATCCGGCTCCGAGGCCGACTCCCACGATTCATCGGGCCCCGCGCCCCAGGGGGGCGGCGCCTGCGGGGGATCCTGGGTTTTGTCCAGTGTTAGTGTTGGCGGGTACTGGAAAAAAGGCGGTGGTTCAGCGTACTGCCTGTACTGCTCAAAAAGGTTCTGTATGTCGGGTGGTATGGCGAGTCCTTGCGACCCTCCATCCACGTCGACCTGGTGCGGCGGGTAGCTTGATTTCTGGGGGGGCGTGGGTGCCCGTTGTGTTGTATCTTGAGGCCATATCGGAGGGGAGAGAGGGGGCTTATAGCTCCTCGTCTCCCTCCTGGCCGGTGGTGTTGATCTTGCCGCTTGGGGGAGGGTGGCGGAAAGCTCTTCCGCCTGTTGGCGGTTAGTCTTCCGCCGTCCCTTCTTCGCCCGAGCGACGGTCCACGAATAATGACCGTATATACCACGGTCCACGCTGGGCAGCGCTCTGAGTGCAGATTTTACCCCTTGTGTACTCTGGTGAACAGAAATAAGTACACCAGCGAAATGCACCGGTTCGCAAGAGCCCATGTTCTTTAATTCAGCTCACTGGTCCACAAACTTTGGTTGTTGGGAAACGGGAATGCCTGGACCTTGAGTGCCGTCAGCTCGACTACTACGCTATCATGGTTAGCTACACAGCTCCGTTCAGTTCAGCTCGGTCAAGCTGGCATCTCTGCGCTCAGAAAGGCCCACGCGCGCTCCTCCCCAGTCATCAGAAGTCTTTCCGGAGTTTCTTTCGATATCGTGCCAATACTGATCTGTTTCACTATAGATCTCTCGTGTATTTTCAAGCCTGTCAGCGTCCTCTGCCTTTATCCACACGTGTGATAAGAAGGGGATCTATTGTGTGGTGCCCTTGGTTCTTCTTCTGGAAATGCTTTCACAGGTTTCTAACCACCCCTGATCTGCCCATCACTCCTTCCGGTGGTGGTGTCCGCTCGATCATTGCCCTCGACTCGGTCCAGCATGCCCTGGGCAGATATCTGCTATGATTGAGAAAAGGGGCTGTTTAACCCTTATCATTCGAAATACACCAGTGTGTGAAATAAGTTTGACTTAAATAGTTCAAGGATAGTGCCAGAATAGCTTGGCGCCTCTAGGCGCCAAGCTATTCTGGCACTACCCTTTAACTAAAGCCATTTGTCTATATCGTTATCTGTAAGTACTATAATGTAGCTTGCATATGGCAGTGCACAAATTTGAAGCTTTTAGTCTCAGTATGATATGAGTTAAAACACTGGAAGGTCGAAATACATTTATCCAAGAGACGTCCTCTGATGACAATACATTTATCCAAGAGACGTCCTCTGATGACAATACATTTATCCAAGAGACGTCCTCTGATGATATTACATTTATCCAAGAGACGTCCTCTGATGACATTACATTTATCCAAGAGACGTCCTCTGATGACATTACATTTCACTTTTCAGGAGACAGATGGAACATAACAGCCCAAAGCTCGGCGGCCGTTGTTCTCAGGTAGCTTTCACAACAGGTCTCAATCCGACATTGTTTATTTCAAATCAACTGATCCTTGCGAAAAAGACTGAAATTTATCTCAGCACGCTGCTGAAGGGTCAAGTGTCAATAAAGATCAAGCTCAAATCAAGCAGAAGTTCACAATGGGTTGAAAACTGACTAATTATTTAAAGGGTGATGCGCGACACGGTTGCAATACGCTTTTAAGTTTAATTGTGCCGATCATGAGAAGGTCCGTTTCTACACTCCTATAAACTCCCAAAATCTGCAAGAGGCATTGATTCTCATAAGCCCCTGCGACTGCAGGGGTTCATGAAAATCTATGCCTCTTGCTGTATGCGAACGGCCCTATTTTATTCTGTAACCCTACAATGGAGTAAGTGTACGGGTCTCAACAACGTGGCTGTCTACCCCTAAGGCTGTGTACTTTGACGGCATCTTTGAGACGTAGGGAAAGAGAGGACATAGATTGGTTTGACTGAATGACAGCATCATGCTGTAACAGCCCTAGGGGACTGTCACGATTTAGGGGATCTAGGGCCTGTGTCATGGACCCTCACAGCAGACCTCGAAAGGAGGATACAAGCCACTGAAATGAGATGTTTTCGAAGGCTGCTTGGCATTTCATACAGAGATCATATCACGAACGATGAAGTGGGAAGCAGAATCAGGCAAGCCATCGGGCCCTATGAAGACCTATTAGCCATTGTGAAAAAAACTTAAACTGAAGTGGTATGGGCATGTCACGCGATCAGCTGGGATTGCTAAGACAATCCTGCAAGGCACTGTGCAAGGAGGACGAAGGAGAGGAAGACAGAGAAAAAGATGGGAGGACAATATCTCAAAGTGGGCAGGACTGAAGCTGAGCGACACACTAAGAATGACAGAGAACAGAGTGGAATGGAGGGAGCTGGTTGCCAAGTCATCAGTGGTGCCCCAGCGGTGGGCAAGACTACGGGATAGATAGATAGATAGATCGATCGATGGATCGAGAGAGAGAGAGAGAGAGAGAGAGAGAGAGAGAGAGAGAGAGAGAGAGAGAGAGAGAGAGAGAGAGATAGAGAGAGAGATAGATAGATAGATAGATAGATAGACAGGGCCACTACCCCCACCTCACAGCCCCCTTCCCCCTTTACCCCCCCCCCCCCAACCACTCCTTCCTCCCTTCTCCTCTTCCCCAGCCGCCTCCCTGATGTTGGCCCGCCATTTCAAACTAACAAATCATGCCAAACTGATCTCTCCGAATAAAGAAGACCTAAAAAGGACCCGCCAACGGTAGCAGGAGACACAGATCTCAAGGCACAGAGGCAGGGTGCCCTGGCTGATGAGAACCTATGCATTTTGCAAATGGAGGCGGGTCTGCAGATCGGTCCAAAGGGACTGTTTTTATAGTATCTCCGTTTATCACTTTCGCTAACGGTTTCGGCGCCGTTGTAAAAGCGACCTCAGGTTTGCAAATGCGTGGACTAGTGCCACTAGGCAGCTGAGGTCTCGGGCGGATCACGCAAAGTGGACTAGACTGAGATGTGCGCTAAACTTTAAAGTGCAGAATGATGGGGGTCAGTGAAACGTCTCGAATGGTCTAAAACACGACGTGAACACCACCCAACTGCAAGAGGCATAGAACCTCATGAGCCCCCGCTTCAGCGGGGGCTCATGAGGTTCTATGCCTCTTGCTAACCACGTTTGTATCTGTGGTCCCTGAACGGCTGGGGTTCATGTCTAATGATTTTAGAAAGACGGCGTGTGGCCGCTTGCAGTTAAGGGGACAGTTGAAATCTTCCGGGCTATTCAACTATAAACACCGTGAACAAAAGAAGTCCAGCCCTAATAAACAAGACAACCAGCCATGTGTGCAATTCAGTCACTGAATCAGCCAGTCATACCGAAGTATTTCCAAACAGCCAACAAAAGAAACTGACTGACATCACACTTTCAACGTCGGGGGAGCAACAAAGACTATCTCACAAAGCGGACAGCGGTGGGAGTGGGTGGGTAGGGGGGTTGTGGTGAGCAGGGGTGGGGGACGACCGAGAAGGGAGGGGGACGGGCACACAAAGACAGATATATAAACCACTAGGCAACCACTACCACAACGACATCGACGACAGCAGCAACAACGACAGAAAGTACAACACCATCACAACAACATCATCACAACAACAACACCACAACAACAACACCATCACAACAACAACACCATCACAACAACAACACCATCACAACAACATCATCATGGCAACAACAACGACGACGAGTGACCCACCTCCTCAAGTACAACGTCTAGATGCTGTCCATTTCTGACAGCGTTTTCATCCAGACCTGTCTCCTCCTTACAATCGTCCGTCAGTATGGTCTCTGTCAGGTCGTTTGGCTGGGGCTTGACGAAGTGAGACTGAAGCGTCACCACCTGAAGGACGAAAATAACAAACATATGTTTAATCATTAAAGAAAGAAATAAGGCATATAACATGACTGACAACGACGCACATATCACAGATTATTGCAGACAAGAATAAAATAAATGATCAACAGAATCAAAGACCTTATATAGTATACGTCTTTGGCAGTTCCATTTACAACAGACATGAATACAACCAACAGATTACATAAAGAACGGACACATTCAGCCCCAACACATTACAACAGGAGACGGATCGACCATGATAGTTCAAGGGTGGTGCCTAAAGGCGCCAAGCTATTCTGGCACCACCCTTGAACTATCATGGTCGACCTGTCCCCTACACTTGAACATGGTATTCAGGGGTCAACTATCAGAACTGAATATTTGGACTATAGGACTAAATGTGTTAAAATGAACGAAGGAACAGACGACGGAACGAACCAGCAAACCAACGAACCATGCAAACAACCCATCAATCAAAAACTATTGTGAAATATTATATCGCTATTCAAATGGTCCATGAAACTATGGAACAGCACTCCAACCCTTCCAATCCTACAGGCGCTTAGAGTTTTTCTGGTACTACCCTTGAATCATCATGGTCCACCAGCCTCCAGTTGTAAAGTATCACGGCTGAGTGCACACTGGTTGTCTCCCTTAATGGCTAATTTAGTCAGTGATGGACTGAGTGATTAAATTAGCCATTTAGCCATTAAGCCAGTCACGCAATTAAGCCGTTCACGATACCGTGTCAAAGTTTTGGAGTCTGACCCGCAACAATGACCCCCGAAGAGCAGTCGTAGCGGTCATTATACGGTGTACCCAGCTATAGTGCTAGACCAGTGTAACAAGTTACAGCGATACATTCCCGGAGCACAGGCTACCGTCGAGGGAAAAAAAATCATTTTTCACGAATGTGTAACGAATGCTTGTTTCGTGGTAGGTATTGATATACATTTTTTACAATATCAATTAATTATATTTCACAATGGATGTCAACTCTCCGAGGTTAATTAATACTATTTATCACTATTAATCTATCATTGTCATTTTTAGCGTTTATTACTATTATTATTATTATTATTATTATTATTATTATTATTATTATTATTATTATTATTATTATTATTATTTCAATCATCATCCACATACCATTTTCATCTGTATCATACCTATGCTATCACGTTAAGTTAAAAGACAGCCAGTCTGTAAAACAATGAAGATCTCGCTTTTCAAAAATGGGACCTGCTGCCTTTTGCTGGTACACCCCTTCGGCTGTCGGTAGCTGTTTAATGTTTGTCGCGAAGATTCAGGTTACATAGCGACAAAAACAGCAACAGCCAAAAGTTAATCCTGAACATCGATGCACATTTCGATGACTGCGTCACATCCCCCCCCCCCCCACCCCACCCCTCAGCCCACTCCCCCCCCCCCCCCACAAAAAAGGAAGGTTATAAGCACCCAGGCCATTCACATAAACATGTCCTTGCAATGTTGCAGCTACTCAACAAAGAGAGAGAGAGAGAGAGAGAGAGAGAGAGAGAGAGAGAGAGAGAGAGAGAGAGAGAGAGAGAGAGAGAGAGAGAGGAGAGAGAGAGAGAGAGAGAGAGAGAGAGAGAGAGAGAGAGAGAGAGAGAGAGAGATGACGTTGACATGTCGTGACATCCCGGAAATAATGTTCACGATTTCACGCTTGACTGGCCACAGGGGCAGAACCTCTGAACCTACGCAGCAACATACACGCACTCTCCCTACGGCGGATGCCGTCTTGACTATAAACAGAAGAAGGCACAACATGAGAGCTGTAAGAAGTTCACATGGTATTAGCGATTTCACTAAAATTGACAGACAGCAGCAAGACTTTTTTCATGATGTGTCTGCGCTGCTTGTGAAAAAAAAGAGAGGAAATTTGACTTAACTCATTCTGCCCCAGACACACCACAGCAAGATAAGAATCGACCATGATAGTTCAAGGGTGATGCCAGAATAGCTGGGCGCCCATAGGCGCCCAGCTATTCTGGCATCACCCTTGAACTATCATGGTCGGACTGTGTCCTGCACTGCAATGCAGTCTTCAGAGGACAACGGCAACATTTGGGGATTTCGGTGTTGGGGTAGAATGAGTTAAAAATCAGATAGTTGCACTGCCCTGTTTTTGCGCATTAGCAAAACGGCTTCGGGCCCACGACGGCCGCAGTGTGTCCGCGCACAGTCGTGCGCGGGCTCACTGCGGCCATTGTGGGCCCGAGGACCTTTGCTTACTGGGTTGTTCACAGGCTCACTGCCTAGTGTGGACGCAGACTGTGTTAGTTCAACACCAAGAAACCTACAGGTTGTTCACAGGCTCACTGCCTAGTGTGGACGCAGACTGTGTTAGTTCAACGCCAAGAAACCCTACAGTCCCAGGAACATGGATTCAAAGTGGTGTCAACAAGAGGCATAGACCCTCCTAAACCCCCTCAACTGCGGGGGCTCATGACGATCTATACCTCCTGCAGTTGGGTGGTGTTCGAAGTTTCTCCGAGTCGACACTGGAGCCATTTTTATTATCATTTAAAAAAGTGTCAAAATGTCCAAGATCGACTCAGCCGCACATTAAACTTTGAGGGTGTTAAACCAGGCCAAGCGCACTGGCGACTTATACGTACTGCACGTGTGCGTATGAATTGCACTTGTATATGATGCCACTCAATACCTAGAGAACGAAAGGCTCCTCGGGCACGCCCGGGTAAAAATTGTCCGTCGCTCGGCTCGAGAAGCGAAAGGGGGCAAAAAGGAGACAGAATACTGATAATGTAAAGTGGGATGCAGTGCGCGGATTATGCTGAGGTAGGTGGGTGTTTCCAAAAAACCTGAATGTTTGCACACCGAAAGTGTCCTTGCCTTGGGTTCGGGTGAAGACACCAAAAAAAAAAAAAAAAAAAAAAAAAAAAAGCATGCATGTACTACGCTAATAGCTTTACCACATATAGGAGAAACATTGCTGTGAATAAGAGTATAGAGCAAGACAAATGATAAACGACTTGATTTCAAAACAGTTAAGGTACAAAACGTGTGCTGGTCTGTGATTTTGGACCTTGCAGCCTCAGGCCGCATGGTCCAAAATCACAGACCAGCACACCATTTACGACAATTTTTCGCACTAATGAGGTGTACTGTGTTGAATCCAATAAACTGAACTGAGCATATCAGAAATATGTTCATGATTTTACCGGTAAACAGTCACTACTGATTTTGTTTCAGGAAAGCGGAACAAGGCTCCATGGAAAACAAGCAAACAAACAAACAAAAATAAACAAAACAGAAATAAAATAAAACAAACCACAGAAAATCGAAGAAATGTAAGACTATAAACGCTGAATTGCAAAACAGAACGCTGTCTAATTACAAACAGATTGTCTGCCGTTTCCTTTTAATGTTAAATCCTAATTTTCTTGACAAAACAGTCAAACTCTTGAACATATAATAATTAATATAGTCCACGTAAAACACATCACGTGAGCTCTTGAGTATAAACTTACAAGCAAGGTCTAGAAGCTATAAGCATACTTAATGTTATCTTTATCGTTATCGTTATTGTAGTACGCCGAAAAGACCATAAACTAATAACAAAACGTGTAATAGAGTTCTTATCATCCATTCATATTTACATCTAACGCGAATCTACTAAGGAGCATGCGATATACGCTGGTATACCACAGAAAGCTATATGTTATCGTTTATACTACGAGGAAGCTCTGTGTTATAATATCGACTACGAGGCATAGATTCTGCACTTGTATACCACTGGAAGTTCTGTGTTATTCATAACTACTTAGTACTATGATGCATGGCATATGCACTCGTACACCACTGGTAGAGTTATCATAATTATATATTACAAGGAGCACCCCCTCTAACTATTTACTAACGCCTCTGATCACAAGCTCAAGTGCAAGCCACTTCTAGAGCCGGTGCTTGGAATTATCACTGTCCCACGCTTATCCTGGAATATTACAGTTCGATCTGGGTCAGCAAGCGGTATAGATTCTCATGAGCCCCTACGATGCAGAGGGTCATGATAATCTATGCCTCTTGCATTTGAAGGGGGCTCACGGAACGAAATATTGTATCAGTGGCATCGTAAAACATTGCCCACGAGTTGACAGGAGAAGAAAATAAGGTCACACCATATGGCGGAATAAATTGGAAGTTTATTCACTGTGTGTCGTGTTGTGTTGTGTCGTGCTTGCAGTTCGTGTAGTAATGCAACTGTTTCTCAAGTCTAATTTTATGTAGTAAGCTTTGGAGGACACACAGTTGTTTGTTTTTATACCTGAAGTTTGTCATAAAAGCGAAGTCGTCTACATGGACAGAGTTCTAGGGAGGACCTTTAAAAAGGTGTTATCATCTGACTTTAGTGATATCCGACGTTGTAATAAGAGAAGTTTACTTTACAATCGTCTGAAAAGGCACTATCATTCGGGGTGAGATGTAGGTAGGAATATTGTATGATATATATCGTATATAGTTGTGTCTGACTGCGAAACCGGCGCAGTGACCCTTACGATTAATATTTTGTCTTACCCGCCTGTGATTCTAGGTCCAAAGTCTTTTAAATAAGGCATCCTTCAAGGACAATGTGCTGTGTGCCGCAGTCAGATCAGCCTCGACTATGTAAGGCCATTTAACCCGAAGGCCTCATTTCCCAAATTTTGGAGGTGTCCCCTTACGACTATGTGCCAGTTCAGTGCTGGAGACTGGTTGATCCATTCACTGATTATTCAAAGGTAGTGCCAAATTAGCTTGGCGCCTGCTGACTAATCTATCACTACCCTTGAATTATGATGGTTGATCCATATCCTGCTGTAGGGCGTATTGGCTGTATGGGTTGTTAGTGCTATCAGGCACTATCCATAAAAACTTGAATAATTACTGATCTCTCTACTCTTATTTTGTGATCGGAATGAGTTTTGTACCATGTGCAGGACATAATTATACTGAATTGGAATATTTTGCGTGAATGTCGGTAGCTGAATATGCGTAATGTACATGAAAATAAGTCTGTATGCGCTGGACTGTGATTGGGGACCTTATAGCTGGAGGCTGTAAGGTAAAAAATGTGAGGTCAGCACACACACACAGAGCCAGTCGGTGGAGGGCTAGGCTTATATCCGGGTATACTTGAGTAATTTTAACTCGAAAGCAGTGTGGGTGTGTAAGTATGGGTGGATGTGTACACAACGTGCCGAACTCATGTATACACAAACACATTAGAATAACCAACACTCAAACTACTTGCCATGTATGCTCTCTCTCTCTCTCTCTCTCTCTCTCTCTCTCTCTGATTGCAAGGACAGATTGGAAGAAAGGCCTGTGCGCCTAATGTCTCAATCCTTGATAAATAAAGTTTCAGTCAGTCAGTCTCTCTCTCTTTCTCTCCTCTCTCTCCCCGAGGCTTCAACACACACACATGCACACCAACAACATTCACTTACCCCCTACAAATCTATCCAGCCCTCCCCTATCCCCCCTCCCCTGTACCCCCCTCCCCCTACCCCCATACACATACACAGATCCGAACTAAGGGAGGGAGAAGGACTATATAGCGAAGCACCCTGCTTAGTGGTTGGCACAGGACTAAACTCACTCATGCAACTGGCCCCATGCCCCTATCAGTGAAGAGTTAGGTTTAAACGGAATAGAAACAGTCGTGTTATCTCTGAGATAAACTTTCGGGGGACCGTCCCCAGCTCTCTTCTGTGCCTTACCTGCTCTTAATCTTCACTAAGCACATTCCTTTCATCTCAGAAACACAGATCCCCGCGGACCCTGCAAGTTCTATGCTTCTTCAGTCTTTGCAAAATCAGTGCCGTTTTTGTCAATCTGTGCCTTCCTCGTGGAGACGCAGATTTTGTCAGAGAGCTAAGTTACACGTTGACTGAGGTACACTTCCAGGCATACCTGCGATGCAAGGTTCCTCCACGTGTACGATAGAGGTTAGTCCTAAACTGGCCAGAATCAGACCAAAGAGAGTAGGCTGAGTCCCTTTAAAGTAAGGAAAGACAGTAGGTTGAGTCCCTATCATGAATAGTGCGGACGTCCAGGCAATCAGCAACAACGGGACACTTTTGCTGGATCTCCGCGAGGTCCGCATTAACCCTTTGGCTGTCGGTAGCGGTTTTGGTCGCGATGATTCCGGTAGGAATCATCGCGACCAAAAACCCCTTCGGACACCCAAAGGGTTACACATTTGAATGGTACTTACAATACCGCTCGGCGGAAAAACAAACAAACAAACAAAAACCAACCCGCGTATGCTACTGACGATACAGTACTGAAAAGACGTAACCACGCGTTCTTCCCCCGCGGCCGAGCGGAATACTCTATCGAGCACGTAGGCCTAACGTCTGTGGCAGCCGCGGAGGGGTCATTTTGGTGAGAAAAAAGTTAATGAGTCTTTGACTGCTACTTCCACTGGGGCCAGTCAAGTTGTGGTGGACGGATCGACAGTGACAGTACTGATTTTCAGAGAACCGTGTTGTGACTCTGCGGCGGGAGTGACACCGATAAGTGTATTCAATGACAATCAGTGGGCACAGCAATACTAAACACACACACACGCACGCACGCACAGCCACAAAGCTTTCCAACACAGCTGTTGCTTCCAGCTCCACATGTTGCACACAGAGAACCTACCTACACGACAGCAGACTCGAGCCCTCATAACCTCCTCCGTGTGAGTAAAAGAGAATGAGCTTTGACAGCAAGATGCATAGATTCTCATGAGCCCCTGCACCTGCAGGTGTTCATGAGAATCTATGCCTCTTGCAGATGGGAGCGGGTTGGGTGACGGACCTTTTTTTTTTTTTCATTATTACGATCGAAGTACCGGCTGTGATAGTAAATGAGGCTAGTTTTATATAGAGATGAAAGCCTCAGATTAGCTCTTACGGGAGAGGAACACAGATGTAAATGTGAGCTGCAAGAGGCACGGACCATCATGAGTGCCCGCAGATTCAAAATCGCAGAATACACACAAGACAGTTTTGTGTTTTAACTGAAAATAAAAAGTGCACACCTACTCTTGTCACTTATGGTCAATATGGCTATCAGCAGACCAAACTCACTTTAATTTTTTTTAAATCAAATATATATATATATATATATATATATATATATATATATATATATATATATATATATATATATATATATATATATATATATATATGATTTTTAAAAAATTATATAATTATAAATATATATATATATAAACGTGTGCTGGTCTGTGACTTTGGACCTTACGGCTTTAAGCCGTAAGGTCCAAAATCACAAAACAGCAGAGGAATACTTTCGAAAAATAACCTTACCTTGTTGTTGGTGACATCGTACAGCAGAAAGACGAGAAAGATGATCTGTTCTTCATCACAGCCTAGGTCCTCCGCGTTCTTGCCCGCCGACACGGTGAACAGAACGACCAGATGAGACGGGCCTCCCATCCTCTCAGGCATCCTCACTCACAGTCACCGCGCGGACACGCTCACAAACACAATGATGTCCGACACTCCGGTATAGAGCTTGTGCGTTCAAGTTGGCAGTAAAGAAATTAAGTGCGTAAAATGGGCGGCAGAAATTTTTTCCCCAGTCACCAGTGGAGGAATATTCTTGTGTTCTTTCTGTTGTCAGGCAACACGTCGAACAATGAACGACGATATCGTGTAATCGCTTGATGGGCCTTCTCAGCCGTCACGTGTTCTTCAGTTGTCACGCACGCCAATGGTAACGTAAGTCACTTGGAAGACGTAACGTAGTGTTCTCAGCCTGTAACGGGCAAAGAGAAGATGAAGGGGCACACAATATCAAGCGAACTCCACGAAAATGAACGGACACAAAACAAAACAAACTTCTGTTTTACGAATATCAGTTTTGAAAAACTGCACGGAAGCTAATACAGAAGTATTTTTATCTCCAAAGAGGACTGAGAAAATTAACCTCCTTGCGCATGCAACCACCAGTACTGTGAACAGTACCGGTGACTGCACGCGTAAGGGAGTTAAAATCCGACTGCGAAGTGTAAAACAAAACAAAACCCCAGAAGTCGAATAACAAACAGAATTGGGCTTAAGACAAACTTTTGTTTTGCGAACGATATATATAAAGACTTCAAGGCAACTTTTACAGACACCTTTTCAACAGCAAAATAGACTCTGACAATTAACTTCCAACTACAAAAGAATGTTACAGAAATCTTTCTCTTCTGATCAGACTGCGAAAAAAGCTAAAGAAATATTCTCATCAGCAAAGTAGGGCTCAGAAAATTCAACTTTTGATTGCAGAGAACTAGTTTGGTGGACTTCACCACAACGTGTGCGTCGCATGCAGCGTGTAGGGAGCAGCCCTTCCTGCTTATCACTCAAGCGGGCGGAAGATAAGTGGCTTTACTTTGCGGGTAAGATATGGACTATGTCCCTGTCATTTGTCCAGATGGTGGACTCTCACGACAAACCGCGAAGGCAATTAGGCCAAAACTTTATCGCAAAACGCGTGCACAGTTGAAAGGAGTCGTCTGTCACAAAATTTCAAAAAAGACCCAAAAGACAAACTAAAAATATATGTGTCGGTCTATGAATTTGGACCTAACAGCCTAGGATTTAAGGTCCAAACTCACAGACCGGCACATATTTTCAAAATGATGTTCTATTTTCTTGCGTGACGTGTAAAGTTTCGGCACATTGCGTACATATACAATACTGAAGTTGCTGAAAAGGAAAGGGACGACAAAGTCACACTTGTAACGTGAAGATGGCCTCACGCAATAAATAAGTCTGTTTGTGTGTTTAGACGGTCGTAACACTCGACGGACTGTCAGGCGGAAGATGACATAGCACGGATGCAGCGCGTGTACACGATTTATTTTCAAGATAAACCCCTCCTCGTGTGAAACATACGCGCACGCACACACAGACTTGTTGAAAATACGTACACTTCAAAATCTTGCCACGCGACGTCAATTTGTATTGTACCCGTAATCGGCGGTCACCCTTGTAATGAAATGGAAGACTGAATGGAAGTTGTTTTTTTCTAGTCGGTCTGTCTGTCACACTCATACATTCACATCAGCAGGTCTGTTGGCGAGTCTGCACGCTGAGTGGCGTGTGTCTCATATGTTGGCCTCTCTGCGTATGAAGTGAGGTGTGTGTGTCGCCTACCGTATGTCCAACGTGGCACAGACTGAAAACGTTACCGTGCGCGCGCACCTTTATGCGGCAAGGCAATAGGCCTAGCCTCCCGTTGGACCACAGCAGCCCGCAGGTAAATGCAACAGGTGAGAGAGAGAGAGAGAGAGAGAGAGAGAGAGAATTAACCACTGAAGTGAGACCGATCCATTTGCACGAGGCATAGATTCTCATGAGCACCTGCTGCCGCAGGTGCTCATGAGAATCTATGCCTCGTGTTACCTCACATCCCTATCAGAAATGGTCACGAGTCTGTGCTGTCGCATCATAGTGTTTCAGTCAGCTAGTTTCCACAGATCTGTATGAAGCATAGCCTCTTCAGCCTGCAACACAGCTCTTTGAAAATTACAGGTAAGCGCAACAAGAGAGAGAGAGAGAAAGAGAGAGAGAGATTCAGCCACCCATTTGTATCTGCAAGAGACATAGATCTTCATGGTGCCTGCAGCAGTAAGGGCTCGCAATAATTTACACCTCACACTCAGGCAATAATTGGTTCTAAATAGGCTACTTTCATTCATTCAACTTCGTCAAACGGAGTCACGCTGTTGCCATTTAGGATTAACTTGAATCCCCTGAAAGTGGCGAGAGAAGGGAGTAGAACGGGGAGGAAGGGGATGAGGGGGGGGGGGGTGGTGGCAAGGCTGAACCAACAAGGATAGCTGGTCAAACGACATACACTTGATCTGCTGAGGTCCTTGGTTTGAAATAGGAGACAAAGTAAATACCGACGCAATGCATGATTTAAAGAAAATGTAACAGATCCTAACGACGCACAAAGAAGTATAAATAATTAGACCTATCCTGAATGACGTAACTTAAAGCATTGACTTGCACGCGCCCCCCTGCGGACTGCTGGGGCTAAGATTAAAATATATGCCTGTTTTAGATAGAAGGATGTTGACAGGGCTAATATATGATATATCCCCTTCACTGAAAGTGGACGCAGACTGTGTGTTTGAAATCATGGTAAATTCAAGGTTCCCAGCCGGCAAAGGAACATGGATACACAGTGGTGTCAGCAAGAGGCATAGGTCCTGATGATACACAGCAACTGCGGGGCCTCATGATGATCTATACTTCTTGCAGTTCAGGACGGTGTTCAATTTTTCTAGGGCAGTGAAGGGTTTAATAACAAACGATGATGCCTCTTTCTGATGGGATGGAGAAAGGACTAACGAGGACACGCCGTGTACATTGTAGCGGAATAGGTTATGTTAAACCACATTAATTCTGAATGCAAGCAATCATGCAAGACTCTCTCTAAAACACACACACACACTATCTGTTACCGCCGTTCTGCCGTTCGAAGTTGTGCAAGCTGTCACCGTGTGTCACCGCGGCCCCAACAATACGACGCACGATCTGTTGCCTCCGCGTGTAGTTGTTGTGTCAACTCGCCGTTCCGAGAAGAGAAGGACGTGAGGTAGACAGAGATTAGATGTACACACGATCTGTGGCCTCCGTGTAGTCGTGTGTCAACTCACCGTTCCGTCGAGAGAATGGCTAGAGGTAGACGGAGTCTGATCTACACACAACATGCTGCCTCCATGAAAATTGTCACAGCTCATACAGGTCAGGACACTCCATGACTTTACTTTATCAGTGTTTGAAAACTCGTCTTAAACTCCCACGAACTGAACACATGTACACACGCGGCCAGGCTGAAAACTGAACACACACAAACACAGTGAGCCCGTCGGTCGAAGTTTTTACGTTTATGAGTTGTAATCTTAAGACTACAGCTAGCTCGACCATGCTAGCTCAAGGGTGGTGCCGAAATAGCTTGGCGCTTGCAGGCGCCAAGCTATTTCGGCACCACCCTTGAACTACCATGGCCGATCCGTCGCTTGTTATATCAGGGCTGAGCTGAAAGGGTTAAAGCACACCGGCACCAAACACACACACACACCCCGGCTGTGCAGCAAGTCCTATACGTAAAAACTCTTCTAAAACACACATACACACCCTGTACTAGTCCGACAGGCGTAGAGGTCCGTCTTGCTATTAAAACACTCCTCAAAACACACGTACACGAGGAATACAGAGGACCTAGGGGGGTCCCTAACTGCAAGCAAAGTTTTCCCAAGTCGACTAGAGTAGACTAAGAACGTCAGTCACCCCCCGCACAAGCACACTTCCACAGTCCAGTGCTTCGTCCCCCTCGCTCCCAGCCTTGGGGCCTTATTCCAAGTCGCAACCCTACTCCATGCTACCCGCCCCTAAATTAGGCTCCACAGAGGGACATGCTCCCTCCCTAATCTCCTCTTCACTTGCGCATGAAGCTCTGAGTCTAATAAGCGTGACGCGAGTTCGCGGCGACGCTGTTGTACCTGTGTGTCATCAGCGTTCGCATACCTGTGCTGGCTCGGAGGCGACTGGAGAAGGACAGCGCGGGGGCAGTGAGGACTAAGGCGGGGCGCGCGCTATTCTCTGGGCGCGGTCACACTTGTTGAAGCAGCTGACTAGCTCCGTGTATAAAGTGACTTGTTTGGAGTATTTCGGGTCGTCGTGAGCTGTTTTCGAGGCCGTGCGTCGACAAAACAGTCTCCCAGCCTCGAGTGTAGTAAGGCTAATGGAGGACTGTGCAAGCATGTAGACTGAACCGCCGTCCCTCTCCCGTCCCAAGGATTAAACTGAAGAAATGAAAACGCAAGAGACATAGATCTATGTCTCTTGCAGACGTGTAAGTACTGTAAATTAAACCTACGAAAACCGAGAACAATCGAGAAGCATAGATGCTCAGTCATGCTTTCCTGCAGCCAGTGGGGGACTATGAGGATGTATGTCTTTTGAAGATGAGTGGATTTCAGCGCAAACGCGTCAGTGCTGAATTAAAACATACGTAAATAACACATCATGAGCCATAGATTCTCATGAGCACCTGTCTTTGTTGAAAACGAGAGGCCGATTTCGCGGCAGATCGTACTGGATGTAAAATGCGCCCGGAGCTGGTACAGGTACAATCCGCATGACAATCTGTAGTCTACATAGGCTAATTAGGCTCTGTGTCTGTTGCAGATATTTGAGGTTTGCTTTAATAAGCCCACAAAGTGTGTTGTTTGTAACACGGCCTAGAACTAGACCTAAACCTCCGGGCCGTTCCGAACCGACACAAAGGACACTGTCTTTCGTCTCAAGTATAGGTGTACATTTGCCCAGTGAGCAATGAGTCTTTGGGCCGATGTCCGCCTCATTTGGCCAAGTGAGGCCGACATCGGTCCAGGGACTTTCTGCTTATTAGATACAACCTTTTGTTCCTTATAATAGGACTAATGTCGACTTCAAACCTGCTTGTCATGCTTATTCTCTTTTTGCGCTCTCTCTCTCTCTCTCTCTCTCTCTCTCTCTCTCTCTCTCTCTCTCTCTCTCTCTCTCTCTCTCTCTCGCTTTCAAAACAAAATTTCCAAACCAACAATTTTTAAAAAACGGTTACGTGACAATCGTGCCCCCCCCCCCCCCCCACCACCACCACCACCACCACCCTCTCTCTCTAATGTTTTTCCCGTTGCTTCGTTTCAGTGTAAGAAGTTATTATTTCGGAAGTTTTGGACTTCTTACTTACACTAATACCAGTTTTACATGTTTTACATGTTTTAATACCAGTAAATTTAGCTTGTAGTGGGCAGTGGGCAGATGTTCACATCTGCACGGGACTTAGACGACCCCGCCCTCCACGAGTCCCCTGCTGCCTTGCAGGCCTGGCCGCTTGGCTGCGGAAAGGCTAAGGGAGGAAACCCCTGACATCAAAGCCCCCGTGTCTCCGGGGAAGGCTTTTGAGCCAGAGACTAGGACAAGGACAGTCTGATATAAAACCTACGACCCGAGAACCTCGATGCCATCGTCCCAGCTTGCTAGGCCATGGCAGACGAACCAAGGGTTTAAAGGGTGGGGCCAGTACTGCGCACACTGCACTCCACCAAAAAGCTCCACCGCGCAGGCTTTAGGAAACGTCCACGGACCATGACACTGACCATTCCAAGTCCTGTAGCGACGGGCGAGGGGCGAAACGGCAGGTGAAAGATGTCACTGGAAGCCGCAGTCTCAAACCTGCATGCAGGCGGTTCAGGATATTGGTCGCCTGATGTTGACCTGGGGATGGCAACATCACTCGGCACACCCTGGACGACCAAGCAGCATTCTCTAGGGACAGCACTGCTTGCTCCACACGGAGAGGGGCCTAGAAAAGGTGGCCTAACCAAAGCTCGTCCCCTCGCAACCCCAGTTGGCTAGCCGCGGTCAACGGGCATCTTCTCCTGCGGTCAAAAAACAAAAAAGAATAACGGATCCACTCTCATGACGACCACGACCGGACTCAACGTAGCATGCTGGAACATCCGAACCATGCTCGACAAAGCAGACAGCGGACGCCCTGAACGTCGCTCCGCCCTCATTGCCCATGAATTGCGGAGGTTAAACATCGACATCGCCGTGCTCAGTGAAGTACGTTTTCCGGACGAAGGCA
>BTPG01000002.1:176854688-177113182 GCA_036245525.1 Semisulcospira habei
CACACAAAAACGGCTGACGGGCTTCACGCGCACAGAAACAACTTGTTGCGAAGTGTCGCTAATTTACCGACGTCACACATACGAGGTCACTAGACAGTGCGACCTAACTAGAACGTTCATGTCTGGACTAAACTTAGCGTATCATAACAAAGTGAATTCCGCTCTGCGCGACCAAAGAAAATGTTACTTAAAAAGATACGTGAATCATAACCATGATAGCTCAAATAAATATCGGATCGTTTCCTACGATTAACATATGTATGCTCTCACAGGACAACACAACCACAATCGTAACACTCTTGGAGATATTTGGAGCGCGCGCGCACGCACGCACAAACACGCACACACACATCGACGCGCTTTCAGAAGAGTATGCAGGTGACCCGTGCACTTAGTATATCATGTAGCTAGGTAAAGTCAACCTGCTTTCACACAAATTATAGCAAGACTGAAATTGTACCGTGAAGTTATAGTTTTGTCACCATTTTCTCAAGCCTATGAAATGAAAGTGAAACTCATATCACATAAAATATAAAATTACGTAAAAACTAAAACTTACGTCATGACAAATGGCGTTTGACAAATCACTATGACGCGTATGTCCCTGCGCCCCATATAAAACTCACTGACGCATTGGCAGATCTGCGAGACTTTTTAATAGCAGATAATTCAACATCAGAATCAGGTCAAAGACAAAAGGTAGAGACCATTGACAGCGGAGACAGCTCTCATATAGAAGGGACTTTGTGGGTTATGATCCATCTCATCTTGTTTTTTTTCTGTCGTCGACAAATTCACAGAGTACTGGGTGTCTGTAAACAGATAAACAGAAATGAAGGAAGCCATTATTAACGCATGAGTTAACTGTAGCAGACAATCTTTTAAACAATTTAAAGCCCCCGGATCCGCATCGATCCTACTGGCCCACGCTCAGCGTAAAGGTCATCGGGCCGACGTAGAGGCCTTAGTAGGCCCGCGCACACTTTTGCCCTGGCCTATTAAGGCCCACATCGGCCCGAGGACATTTTATCTACTTTATCTATTCTTTCGAGTTGCGTGCAAACCACCACCCGAAGGCATCGAGAAACAGGTCGATCAGAATTGTTAGTTAGTTATTTGGGTTTGACGCCGAGCAGGCGATTAAGGCCATCGCACGGCGGCGATCAGAATAATCTGATCAAGCACAACCATATAGCTTTAGCGGTCGATCCATTTCATGCGGTTGGCGCTAGAAGGTGAACTATTCGGAAGGTAGTAAGAATGTCTCTTTAACAGTACACCTTTAAACCAAATAAAACTGAGTTAAAAGATAAACAAAAAATGAAATACAATAAAATACCATAGCAAATGAGACATATAAATGAAGTTAAAATAAAGTAATTGTGTTTAAACTAAACAAAACTGAACTAAGCTAAACTAAACTAATGATATATAAAATATAAAATAAATACAGTAAATGTGACTAAACGAAACAGAGTTGAACTGTAAACTAAACTAAACTAAACTAAACTATATAAAATATTTTTTAAAAACATATCATGCATATATGCAAAATAAAATAAAATACAGTAAATGTGAACTACAAACAGCAAAAGGAAATAAAAGAAGAATCAATCCTAGAGATTCAAAAGGTTTTCAGCCCGCCGTCGGCCATACTGGGCCCGCGCATGGTCGTGCACGGGCTCAGTATGTCCGAGGTCGGTCCGAGATTCTTTGGCTCGCTGGGTTTTCACCGACTACTCGACGCGAAGTCTCCACTGGTTGACCACCCGGAATACCGAGCAGAAGGGCTAGGCGACGTTGGTAGGGCGTGGACCGGCCTCGTCATGAGCGCTCTTTTTTAGCGCCGTCCGCACTCTTATCTCTAGCGCCCTTATTAGCGCCTTTTTCGGCTTGTCTTTGGCGCTTCCGTTAGCATTGTCTTTGGCGCCTCCTTTAGCCTTGTCTTTGGTGCCTGCGTTAGCCTTGTCTTTGGCCGCGCCTCCTTTAGCCTTGTATTTGGCGCCTCCTTTAAGTTTGTGGCTTTGGCGCCTCCTTTAGCCTTGTCTTTGGCGCCTCCGTTAGCCTTGTCGTTGGCGCCTCCTTCGGCCTTGTCTTTGGCGCCTCCTTCAGCCTTGTCTTTGGCGCCTCTCTTAAGTTTGTCTTTGGCGCCTCCGCCAGCCTTGTCTTTGGCGCCTCCGCCAGCCTTGTCCTTGGCGCTTCCGGTTAGCCTTGTCGTTGGTGCCTCCTTTAGCCTTGTCTTTGGCGTTTCCTTCAGACTTGTCTTTGGCGTCTCCTTCAGCCTTGTCTTTAGCGTCTTTTCTAGCCCCTCCTTCAGCTTTGTCTTTAGCGCCTCCTTCAGCCTTGTCTTTGGCGCCTCTTTTAGTCTTGTCTTTGGCGCCTCCTTTAAGTTTGTCTTTGGCGCCTCTTTTAACCTTGTCTTTGGCGCTTCCTTTAGCCTTGTCTTTGGCGCCTCATTCAGCCTTGTCTTTAGCGTCTTTTCTAGCGCCTCCTTCAGCGTTGTCTTTAGCGCCTCCTTCATCCTTGTCTTTGGCGCCTCAGGCTTTAGCCTTGTCTTTGGCGCCTCATTTAGCCTTGTCTTTGGCGCCTCCACCAGCCCTGACTTCAGCATCTTTTCTAGCGCCTCCTTCAGCCTTGTCTTTAGATCCTCCTTCAGCCTTGTCTTCAGCTCCTCCTTAAGCCTTGTCTTCTGCTCCGCCTCGTTCAGCCTTGTGTTTAGCGCCTCCTTTAGCCTTGTCTTTAGCTCCTTCTTCAGCCTTGTCTTCACCTCCTCCTTCAGCCTTGTCTTCAGCTCCTTCTTCAGCCTTGTCTTTAGCGCCTCCTTCAGCCTTTAGCGCCTCCTTCAGCCTTGTCTTCACCTCCTCCTTCAGCCTTGTCTTCAGCTCCTTCTTCAGCCTTGTCTTTAGCGCCTCCTTCAGCCTTTAGCGCCTCCTTCAGCCTTGTCATCAGCTCCTCCTTCAGGCTTGACTTCAGCTCCTAATTCAGCCTTGTCTTCAGTGCCTCCTTCAGCTTTGTCTTCAGCGCCTCTTTCAGCCTTGTCTTCAGCGCCTCCTTCAGCCTTGTCTTTCGCGCCTCCTTCCGCCTTATCTTTAGCGCCTCCTTCAGCATTATCTTTAGTGCCTCCTTCAGCCGTATGCTCAGTGTCTCCACTATTCATAGCGCCTCTTTTAACTTTAGCGTTATTTCTTTCAGTCTTATGTTCAGCGCCTCCTTCAGCCTAATCTTTAGCGCCTTTTTTATCGCCTCCTTCAGCCTTGTCTTTAGCGCCTGGTTTAGCGGCGCCTTCAGCCTTTTCTTTAGCGCCTGGTTTAGCACCTCCTTCAGCCTTATGTTTGGTGTCTCCACTAATCTTATTTTTAGCGCCTCTTTTAACTAAGGTGACTTCAGCTTTCTCACCCGTATCTCCAATTTCTTCATCAGGGACTGCTACATGAATCGAGCAGAAAATTGAATTGAACTAAATTGAAATTGAACTGAATTAAATTAAATTGAATGAACCCCTTGACTGCCGAGAAAAATGAAACACCGCTCAACCGCAAGAGGTATAGATCCTCATGAGCCCCCGCAATTGGGGGGGGGGGGCTCATGAGGATCTGTCTCTTGGTGTAAACAATTTAAATTCATGTTCCTTGGACGGTTGTGGCTTTTGGTCGTTGAATGAACCAAGATTTCAAAAACAAAATATACGTCCTGTAGCGGCAAGGAAAGGGTTAAACGGAATCAGATTGTACTGAATAATATAATATAATATAAAAATATAATATAATATAATTGAATTGAATTGAATTGAATTGAATTGAATTGTATTGTATTGAATTGAACAGAATCGAGCTAAACTGAACTGAATTCAATACACATTCGAATAAACCTTATTGTCCATTAGACGACACGCGTAAAATGAAAACTTTCCTTTAGCTCACAGAAATACGAAAACACACAAAAATAGCTTAACGGTCCACAACCGCCGTAACTGTTCAAAGATACACTTCTGTAACAGATGGTTACGAAACGCTATACACATGTCTAGTTATGGTTCATTTAGATACAGGACAATTCAGTTCAGCACACGTCGTCTTTATATCAAGTAACCTGACAATGTCTCCACTCCGTTCTATAAATACGCTTTCAGTACGAGAAATAGCTAAAAAATAGATTGAAATGCTAACGGCTGCGCAGAATAAATAAGTGCGATTACGTGTGTCCTCTTGCGGCGTGTCCAAACTGCTGTTAAAGTTCATTAGGCTTGTCGACAAGGCATGACAAACACAAATGGTGCTGAAACGTGTCTTCGGATTTATGCGTAATGGTACTTTAACTAAACTAATTGCGTGGGGCACTCAATATGTTTTTGGATGCTCTACACTGGTGAAGTTTAGAAACAAGTGTGTGGCGTCATCTTGATAGAGCAAGTTTTTTTTTGTTATAGTTGTTGCACTCTTGCTCAGCTGCCCAGACCCTGCGGCCGACGCTCTAGAAACCGTTGTTTTAGTTAGGACGAAAACAGCCCTCGTTAACCCCTTCAATGCCGAGAAAGAAAGAGAAAATGATTCAACTGCAAGAGACATATATCCTCATGAGCCCCCGCGACTGCGGGGGCTCATGAGGATCTATGCCTCTTGCTGAGACCAATTTGTTTCCATGTTTCGTGGACGGCCGTGTTGGCTTTAGGTCGTTGAATGAACACAAATGTACGCACAGTGACAGGGAAGGGGTTTACGCTCGGAAGACAACTTTAACGGTCTATAACTCAATGCACCTCTGATTTTTATTTCAAGGGGGGGGGGGGGGGAAAAACCCAACCCAGTTATCAGACACGGTAGAGGAGATTGGCAAGGATGAAATATATCTTGCATACTGGTATCTGCCAGAATCACGACATACGGGTGCACATTGGAAGTCTCGTGCAAAAACACAGGTGTCACTTCGCTCCTAACCCGTTGCGTGTTTTTGTCGTGTTGATTCCTATAGGAATCATCACGACAAAGACCGCTACCGACACGCAAAGGGTTAAGATATATCTTCTATACAAAAGGGATTGCGGGTACCAATCGGCAGTTCCATACTATCCATTTGAGCTAAATAACCCAAGTGGTGAGATTACAAAAATTCCCTCTCTGACAGGTCGGAACTTTGTGTTTTGTCCAGGGGTCGCCTTTGCGAAGTTCGCTTTTAAACCCGTATGAATCTGACTTCGATCATTTTCGCTCTTCCCGATTGGTATGTAATGTATTGCTGTACCTCAAAATCTAGAGTTCAAAATATTATTTAATTTCCTTTTTTTAAACCCTTGACTGTTAGTTGAGGTAGAATGCTTTTCTGCAATCTTCGTTAAATTAATTCAACGACAAACAGACCAAATCATCCCAAAGTGATGTCAGCAAGAGGCACAGATCTTCATCAGCTCCCGCAACTGTCTCTTGTGCTTAGGTCGTTTCAGGTTTTCTCAGCAGTCAAGGGGAGGGTGCCGTTAAATAAGCTAACGATACATATAGCGGTAGGATTTTGAAGAGCCTGCCTATCCGTGTTAAATGCAATGCATCGACTTAACTCATTCTACCCCAACACCGAAATCCCCAAATGTTGCCGTTGTTCTCTGAAGACTGTATTGTAGGGCAGAACACAGATCGACCATGACAGTTCAAGGGTGGTGCCAGAATAGCTTGGCGCCCATAGGCGCCAAGCTATTCTGGCATCACCCTTGAACTAATCATGGTCGATCCTTATCTTGCTGTGGTGTGTCTGGGGTAGAATGAGTTAACGTTTTAGCAATACAGAAGGCACATATGCCCCTACCCAAAAAATAATAATAATAATTAACCCGTTCAGTGCCAGCTGGCGCAGACTGTTTTTCTACAGTCTTCGTTAATTGAACGCCACACACCCCTAGATGAACCAGGGTCTATGTACTCAAAGTGGCGTTAGCAAGTGACATGGATCCTCATGAACTGCCGCAACTACGGGGGCTCGTGCGGATGAGGATTTAGTTGAGTGGTGTTCGGCGCTGAACGGGATTCTCCGGCTTTACGTCTACGGTCCTTCGCTTGTGAAAACCATATCTGTTCGTTGCTCCAAACTTACATGAACAGTAACATCTTGGAGACGTGCAGGGGAATATTCTTTGGAAGCCGATATCTAAAGCGGTTTTTTACTCAAGACATTGCATTTGAAAACACCAACCCTTCAGATTAACGCATTCGAGACGTGTCGAGGCGGCACGTGTCGAATGAGTTAGGAGCATCCCGATTCATATCGAGCGCAGCTCGTACATATTGAAGATCTGACAATTGCGATCACCCACGCATGCACGCACGCACACTTGCCCGCACGCACGCACGCACGCACAAACACACACACACACACACACACACACACACACACACACACACACACACACACACACACACAGATATATACACATATATTCAGTACACATACTTTCATAGTCTTCTGTGGGTTGCCCAAAGTCAACGTCAGTTTTATGTTGATGAAATCGTCCGTCACAATGACGATGTCTATCACCATGACTAAGTTCATAACCATTACCAGGGTCATGAACATGATGCCCATGAGCTATGTGTGAGACCACAGCCACAAGGCAGCACGGAAGAAGCAGTATCTGTAACACACACACACACACACACACACACACACACACACACACACACACACACACACACACTATTACAACACAAGTGTGTTTTAGTCTGTGATTTTGGACGTACGACCTCGGGCCGTACGGTCCAAAATCACAGACTAGAGCACAATGGTCGAAAAGTAATTAAAAAAACAAACAAACGCACAGACCAGCAAATTCGAACATTCAGTCAAATCAACCAGTCGAAAAAGCACGAAGCCAGTGAACAAACCAATTGCAAGACACGGGGTCAACCGATAAACCAACCAGCCAACGAACGAACGAACCAACTCACCCACCAACTAATCAAAACGCGCATTGACATCCAAATTTGACGGCCTGCAGATTTTGCAGTGTGTGCGTCGGATTATCGACAGTTTAAAAAAAAAAAAAAAAAAAAAAAAAAAAAAAATTGCGAAAACTACTATCACTATAACATTGTTCGCTTTAACACATTCAGGACGTGCTGCATTCACCCGTCCCAAATCATTGTCCATTTTGTAGCTCTGTTATTGTAATTTGTGGAATGAGCGAGTGAGTGAATGTGAGCAGCACCTGTGGTGGCAAGACAATTTTTGCTGTGTATGATTATCTTCTATTACAGCAACAATAAAGTCATCTTGAATCTTGAATCTTGAGGCGTGAAAATCAGCAAGCGATGAATTACGTATAACATCGAGTCGTCACCATGAACACGGCGTCGTGGGACTAATGGTGACATGACGTGAAGCTTGAAGTGACGTCATTTCGCTGCTGGTGCTATTATTCTTGTAGTCCAGAATAGTTATGCTACGCCAGACCACAGAGCTTACGAATGGCGGAAAACGCCGCGTGTCCGTCTTTATTTATGTGTGCCAGTGTGTATGGATCAGAGAGGAGGGAAATGGATCAGCATTATAAGCCTAAATATATGAACAACTCTGAATGTTCCTAAAAGATAAACGCATCTGAACTCCAAACAATACGGTAGACTTTGGGATGAAATTCTTATCTTGTTTTCAGAGTAAATGTATGTGTTTCAAGTGAGTGTGCGTTTTGAGTTTAGAGCCGCACGGCGCTTTGCAGTTAGTTATTTGAGTTTAGCGCCGAGCAGGCGACTAAGGCGAGCTCGCGGCGGTCACGGTCGATTCATAGAACTGAATGACCAACATAATGACCAGTGTGTGTAATGACTTTTTGTTTAGTTCGGTGCGAAGTTATAGATAAATGTCGTGCACTGATCGTGACAATACATTTCGTTACGGCCCCAGCCGGCGCATGCCGCGCCCACTGAATTTCCTTTTTACAGCAGATTATCAGTTACTACATGAACGAAAGCTGCACGCTAGTTTCAAATGTAATTATGTGTATACAATATCAGGATCATTACATGAACACGTCAGAACCATCCCTAATAACAAAATCAACTGCGGCCCGTGGGGCCAGTTGCATGCTTTAGCTTAGTCCTGCGCCAGTCATTTATGCGGTAGCGGCGCACGCGGTGGGGCAGCGGATTTGCATTTGATCAAACTGCGTACCACCGTGAGTCCGAAATAGCTCAGGCGGTTAAGCGTCGGAGCAGGAGAGCGAAGGGAATCGCCGGGTCGTGGGTTCGAATCCCCGTCCCGGCCTCGGTAGCTGGACTCGCAATCCAGGGGGGAAAGACGGATTTGTTCAATAGCATGTCCGTTGAAAGGTCCTGGTAAATCAAAATGGCACAGTTGGAGTGAGCCTGAGTTGATCAGTGTTCAGGTCGTACTCCATAGGCAATAAATTTCCCTGTTCCCCCATAACCCGCCCGTCAGGGCCGTCCATTATCACTTCGGTGCCGTGGACGTTAAACCCGGAACTAATCAATCAATCAATCGTCAGGCCTTTATGCTCGTACCATAAGCATAGACAACACTCCGAACATGTCCAAGAGGCACATGACGAACTATGCCTCTTATAGATATTCGGAGTGTTATCTATGCTTCTGGTAAACACTGGATATCCGCCGCAACTTCACTCTCGTTCGTTGTTGGGAGTCGTTCGGCGTAAACGCAACCTCATTAAAAATAAAAATAAAAGGAATCTGGCATTTTCACCAATGCTGACTTTCTGCCGGTTTTACAATGCCAAAGGCACGGGGGACAGACACTGACAAATCTATTTTCCTTTGCCGGTTTCGACGCGCAAACGACACCAGTACTATGCCGGTGAGTAACTTGACTCAATCTCTCTCTAATCCGATCACATCACATCGTTCATCACTGACATCAGTCTCTCAGTCAAACTTTGCCTTCTGCTGCCCTTCACAACGCAAGTCAAAGCATACGTACTTGACTGAACCATAAGGCTCTGGCATTTTGTGAGGCCCTCCTCATTTAGCGTAGCGGATCGTAGCCTTTCGTTTAGATATTCACACAGGCATATGCGGCACATCTCGATTGATGAGTTACCCCACTGAGCTGTACGGCTGAAATGACGTAAAAGTTCACGAGAAGGTCAGACCATTACTGCTAACCCTTTCCCTGCTATTCGACGCATGTGTTTTTTTTGTCTTTTAATGAAAGCTTTGTTCATTCAACGACAAAAAACAGAGCTGTCCAATAAACATGGATACAAACTGGTCTCAGCAAGAGGCATAGATCCTCATGAGCCCCCGCAGTTGCGGGGGCTCATGAGGACCTATTCCTCTTGCAGTTGGGTCCCGTTCACATTTTCTCGGCAGACAGAAAAAAACAAAACAACTATAATCAACATTGAAATTTTATAACATTGACGTGTTTTATCTGTCTGTCTGTCTTGCCTCTGCCCCTCTCATACGCGCACTGACACACATAACTTTAATGGTTGTTTCAGTTCCGGCGTTACACTTTAGCAGAAGCGGGGGGGGGGGGGGGGGGGAATCGCTTAGAAACGCAAACTTACAAATGTACAGTCGTGTTATGTTTACATTGTTTACGCTCCAAGGGTAATGGAGGGAAAAAAATGGATGACATAAACAATGATCATAAAGTACATGCAGTACGACACAGATACAGTCTATCCCTCTGCAGTCTGGCAACATGTGTGACCGTCAATATATTGTGAGATTTAATAGTATTGACTAAAACTAAAAGGTGACTGACACGGCGTGCTGAACATGCAAAGAAATAACCAAGAATAAAAGAAACACGCTTTGAGAGGACGAGCACAAGACGGTTTAACCCATTTGGCCCCGACCTACGACATCAAGAGATGGTTGGACCGTGATAATTCAAGGGTAGTGCCAGATCAGCTTGGCGCCTGATGGTGCCAAGCTAATCTGGCACTACCCTTGAATTTTCAAATCGATCGGGTGGGGACGTGGAGGAGGGGGGGCTTGGGGGGGGGGGGTCTGAAGCTGCACGTGCCTGACATGATACTTTTAATCGACGGGGTGGTGGTGGGGGGGGGGCGGGGAAGGGGGGGGCTACCCCCCCCCCCCACTTCCACCCCACCCCTCTCCCCGGTTCCTACGCCACTGCCCTCGTTGGAACCAGCTGGTGGGGCTATTGCAGGCGGCTTGGTCTGTCTGTCATTCACAGCGTCTGTTGCATGAGCTTTATTTTATGTCTAACGACTAAGTGACTGTCATACAAAGGGTGGTAAGGCCATACATTTTATAGACCAGTGTCACGCTGTCACAATGGCTAAGGCCCCTCAGTGTGTCAGGGCGCGTAGACGTAGTCCTGCATGGGCAGCTCATTACTTGTAGTACTGACTGAGAATCTGTGGACTTTCCATTTGAAAGTGTTTCGGCGTGCACGTTTTGGCTTTCATTCTCGTTCAAACAAACAAACGAACAATAAAAACACAACAAAAACCTACAAATCAATACACACACACATACACACCTCCCCCCCCCCCCCCCCGAAAAAGAAAAGAAACAAATAATACATAAATAAATAATTTATAAATAAATTAAATAAAACCACAATCAACCAATCCGTTGCTCAGTCAATCGATCAACCACTGAGTCAGTCAGCCGATGAATCAGTCGGTCGACCGGCACTCATCCGCAACATAGTAATAGACTTATGTCCGCAATCAATCAACCGAAGGACCGATCGACCGATTAACCAGTCAATCAGCCAACTCTGTGATCAATCAACCAAGCAGTCCAGCAGCGGCCAGTCAATCAACGATAACGTGCAAAACGCCTAATTGCGAGACACATATAACCTCATGAGCCCCCACATTTGCGGGAGCTCATGAGGGTCTATGTCGGCTCTCCTTGCTTTTTCTTAGTTCTATCCGTCCTGTTTGGACGGATCGTCGAAATTGGATGCATTCTGGGCCTATAGACAGAGCATACTTAGCATCAAATGAATTATGAATGATTTTATTCAAGACGCGCCGCATGCAGATACGTGACTTTTTGCCGCGTATCAGCAGGCGGCACGCCTGGAATGAGTTGACAGTGATTTGAGGCAGGGGCGGATGAGTTACATCCGGGAAGGGGTGGGTGGGTGTTTGGGACCTTCATCATCTTGACACAAAAGTCCCCGAATACCAGACCTTGTTCCCCAGTCGCCTGGGGTGTCCGGAACCCCTCCTCACACCCAGATCCGCCCCTGGAATACAGCTACTTGTCACCGCTGCCATGAAAGGGTTAGAGAATCCACACCACATGTCGCCCGCGGGCACGTCCCCGGCTGGACTGATCTGGCGCAAACGGCCTGGCCATATCATCTCGCGCGTGCAGCACGTGTAAAAACTATCAACACAAATAATCCAGCAGACTGGCACAGCTGGCTTTGTAGACAATACACAAATTACGGGGGGGAGGGGGCGGGCCCAAACTGCCTAAAAGGAACTTTGTTATAGAGGGGTATACAATTGTCTTGTCATTTACCTGCGTATCCTGTGGGATGGCGCTTGTTGGATTTTTTTTTTTTTTTTTTTAATCGTGCAAGTCATTTACTTCCCCACGTTTCCTTGACACAATCCTACGAGTCGCGGAATTCTGGCATAGACCTTCTGCTCCTGAGTGTCACAAGCTTTCCTATGTCCACTTCCATAAAACCCGGCTCTTGCGAACGGCCACCTGCTGTTTACGGCCACCTTTATTTATTTGGCAACAAGGGTGACCGCTCATAGGAGCTTCTACAGTACATCCGTCTTTCGACCCCATTCCCTCGAATAAAATTAAAAATAAAACGTCACGAGTTTGAAAAGAAATATATGGTGTATATTTAATTAACAATTATGTTTTAAAATATAAGTAGTGGAGGATGGGGTGGGGGCAAGGGGCAAACTACAAAAACGGAACTTTGATATATTGGGGCGGCCTGGGGGAAGAGGGTCGAGTAGGATCTCCCCCCCCCCCCCCCTTCCAGATTCCTCTCTGGTGTGTTTGTGTGGGTGGTGGTGGTCTTGTGTATGTGTGTTTGTGTGTGGTGTGTATGGGGGTGGGGTGGTGGAGGTTCCACGCTTGCGCACGTGTTTGTGCCACGGTGCTTGCCGTGCGTGCTGTACGCGCAAGACTCACGACCGTCAAACATACAACTGAGACATGGCAGCTGTTGACAAGGGCTTCTGAGTCACTTCCAGTACAGCTCCCACTGTTTGTTTTATTAGGTATATATTGCAGTTAGAGTATAAAGCTATAAACAGCTGTTTGTACACATATCATCTTTCATAAATGTATCAGGCGAGACCAATCATTAAACTTGGTGGAGAGTACAGCAGATTACCCTATGCCGGATTCCGAACAGCGATCACCAAAACTGAAGACAAGGGGGGAAAAAATAATGCAAGAGGCATAGATCCTCATGAGCCCCCGCATTCGTGTGGGTTCATGTGGATCTATGCCTTTTGCCGGGATCATGTATATCTGATTGACTGACGCAGAGTAGAGTTATCAGCAGGGCCGGAGTCTGTGGTGGCCGTTTTCCGGAGTCAGAGACATATTTCTGCTTGGCAAAGCAGATGATCAGCAGATGAACATAACTGGTCTGTTTGAAAATAGGGCATGGTTTGATTTGAGTGGAATTAATATACATTATTTGGGCTGGGGTAGAATGGATCGGGTGCGGGGGAAAGGGGTGGGGGGGGGGGGGAAAGAGAGGCAAAAAAGGGGGTCAGGTCTTCCGGACCCCCCCCCCCCCCCCCCCAGTAATAATAATAATATAAAATATAAGAATAAATGAGTATACTGATAAATAAAAAAAATAATATAATATAATATAATATAATATAATATAATATAATATAATATAATATAATATAATGGGTAGTATGAAGAATGAAGAGAAAGCTGCCGCATGACCACAACTGAAAGAACTGCTACAACTTCCATCACTTATCGTTTGCAAACAACTTCCATCACTTATCGTTTGCAAACAACTTCCATCACTTATCGTTTGCAAACAACTTCCATCACTTATCGTTTGCAAACATGAGCGACCAGAGAAGAATAACACTCGGAAACTGAGTCTGGACGCTATTTTATACCTTCGCAATAAGTTTTATTCAAAGTTTTAAACTGACCCTTCACTTTGAGTGTGGCTATTATGTTCGGGAATTCAGCTGTACCGCGCGGAACTCATTAACCCATTCAGCCCTGATGCACTATAGCAGGACTGAGATGGGTCGACCATGATAATTCAAGAGTAGTGCCACTGAGATTAGCTTGGCGCCTGTCGGTTGATCCATCTCCTGCAACTGGTGCACAGTCACGCTGAGTTGGCATACCTCGCCCTGTGCCTAGTGGAAACGCACCAGCGGCGCCATTGTTGCTATTTTCGCACCAGACGGGTCGCTCGGACCGGTCATGTGCACCAGATAGCTTTAGAGCGTGTGCTTTCTGCACCTGTAATGAGAAATCTCGGAGAAAGAATCACGTGACCGTCGTTTGATTGCTGCAAAATAAGATGAATAAATAAACCCTTTCCCATATGCAATCCGGCAATAATGCATCCTTCTGCTAGCACCACGAAACATTACGCGATTTGGCAGATTTGAAAAATCTTTTTTCCTCAATGGTGGTGATTTTGCGACATCTGAGTTGCTTTGCGGCAGAAAGCACCGTCGTAGCTGAAGTACGAGAGATGAGCGCACTACAAGTACAATGGACTTGATTCAGGGAGTTGACGTGGGGCGTGACACAAGCCTCCGCCATCTCTACACAAAACTGGCGTGTTTTTTTTAAGGGAGGTAAAAGGCGCTAAAAGTAAAACCAGAAACGAACCGTTTTTCGACTGCGATCACAATCATCCGCGTGAACGTACGAGACCACACTACAAGTGCAGAAGCCTACCTGCGCGCACAGTTCTGGTGCACATCAGTGACCGGTCCGAGCAACTGGTCTGGTGCAAAAATAGCAACAATGGCCCCGCTGGTGCGTTTAACAGGACGAGGTATACCAACTCAGCCATAGTCATTAGATGACGCCTCCATAATTTGGGTAATACGGCTGTCGGGCTGAACGAGTTAAAAGGTGTTGCCGTTAGTCACGCACACACTAATAAACTCCGAGTGATTTTCTTGATCCGAGGAAGGAAGACTGAAATAAATGAGGCAGGAGTAATATCAATAAACAACGCAAGAGGCGGCATAGATTCTCATGAGCCTCTGCAGTCGCCCCTGCCAATGCAGAAGAAGCCCTTGAGAATCAATGCCTCTTGCATAGTTGGTCTTGGTCTGGCCGAGATTAAGGGCCACGTAGATCGATGCTGAGCGTCATGGCGTGGGGTCACGTGATTTGTGAGACAGCTGGCACAATCATTTCCACGCTGAAAGGGTCATTTTCTTCTTTTTCGGTCGTTCAGTTGTGCACGCCGCTCATCATTAGTACTCTTTTCTGTCTGTTTTACCAGCAAGTTCAACCCAACTTTCATATACAGTGCTGAGAAGAAATGAACGAAGAAAGAAACACACTTAGAAAAGACCAATATTCCCCCTTTCAAAACAGACATAAAACCGAGTACACCGGCATTTGGTTGATTGATTGATTGTACATTGCTTAACGTCCCGACAGCAACAAGGCTTTCTCAGGACGTGCCTGCACTGCTTGTGAAAAAAAACAAAACTAAACAGAACATTGAATGTATGTCGCCAGCCGGTCAAATACATTAAATAAACCTAACACATGGGCCTAAATAAAGCTAAGACCATTTAGCAACACACATCCAATATCAAGAGCTACTGGCAGTGCAGACAGTAGGGAGAGTTTTAAAAAGGCAAATACAGGTGAAGGGACAAAGGGTAGACAGAAACACATGCCCCAGAATAGAGAGATAAACCCACCCTGTGGGGCTGACCAGGGTGACCCTGGGAACTAAAAAATACCTAACCCCACCAAAGTCCCCCAGGGCAGACCCGGGTGGGGCACATCGGCATTTGGAACTGATCTCTTCATGAAGAGAAGATGAAACTTAGTTGCATCTTGTCCTCGTGAAAAGATCAGTTCTAAATATTAATAAATTGTGTTGCAACTGTATAACCCGTATCATTCAGAATAGTGACAAGTACATGAAATAAGTTTGACTAAAATATCACCTCTAGGCGCCATGCTATTCTGGCACCACCCTTGAAGTAAAGCCATTGGTCTATATCCTTATCTGTAAGTACTATAATATAGCTTGCATATGGCAGTGTATGAATTTGAAGCTTTAAGCCTCAGTATGATATGGGTTAACTGGCTTCATCTCTGCATTTTACACTCTTGGTAGTCACCTGTTTGGTCAGGATTTCATATACAGTTCATAAACTCAAGATATGACAATGTACCAAATGGGCACATGTTTTTGCTGTTAAATTGAATATTTTTGACATAATTACTCTCAGTCACATAGAGAAAGCGTGATAGTCAACTCTGAAGAAGCCTTGTTATATCATAGTCTGAGGTTATCAGATGCAAAGCAGTACTGCATATGGACAAACAAACAAAAGCTAATTCATGCCAAATCAGCTCCTTTTCTCTTAAAAGGATTGCTCATTATTTATGTATTATCATAAAGATTTAAGAATATTTTATAATAAACAAACACACAAATCAAAGAGCATCATGTACATATAAAACAATGAAACCAGAGACATATGTCTCTTATGAAATAGTTATAACACAGTGACACACACACAGTCGGCACCCACATATAACAGACAGATCCAGGTATAGTTCTGGTTCAGAAAATTGTTCACAGGAAATCCAGAGATTCTATAAATTTAACGAACTTGACGCGCACAGCCAAAGTATCCGCCCGCCCACTAAAGGTGTCAGGCCGCCATTTGCAGCCCAGGCGGTGTCTTTTACTTTGAGTCTCGCCTGTAACTGAGGACTGCGTAACAGCTGTGGGACATGGGATCTGTCACGAAAGTTTAAGGGTGGTGCCAGATTAGCTTGGCGCCGTCTCGGGAAGGCGTCACTGAACAAGCCAATCTGGCGGCTACCCTTAAACTAGAATGGCCGCCGATCCCTCGCTCTTACGGTGACTGTTTCAAAATGTTATTAAAAGAAAGTCTGTAGTTTGCCGACTTGGGCTACGGGCGCCGACTATGCTACCATAATGAAAATTGACCGGGCCACTCCTCCCATTTATCACAACTGAAATGTGTCAGTTGATGTGGCTCCGGATATGAAATGTTTAAAGACCGCGGGCCACGTGACGGGCGCAACAGCCGCTGTCGACATTTTCAGTTTTGCAAATTTTAGAGAAAATAATAGCTGTGCAGCTGAAAGAAAGCGGATTTGCGGAGAGGAGAGCGGCTGGGGAAGGGAGGGGGGTATGGTTGAGGGGAAAAGAAGGGACGGTGTGTGGTCCGTTTTGTATACAGCTGCTGCACTATTGTCCCTGTGGCCGTCTTTAGCGCTTTAGCCTGGTCGAGGCGGTTCCTGCGGCAGGAATCACCGCGCCAACACTGACGCGCTACCAACAGCCGAATGGCTCAACTCATTTAACCCATTCAGCCCTGACGCACTACAGCAGAGATGGGTCGACCATGATAATTCAAGGGTAGTGCCAGATTAGCTTGGCGCCGACAGGCGAGACTCAAAGTAAAAGACACCGCCTGGGCTGCAAATGGCACGCCTGACACCTTTTGTGGGCGGGCGGGTACTTTGGCTGTGCGGGTCAGGCCATTAAATTTATAGAATCTCTGGCTTTCCTGTGAACAATTTTCTGAACCAGAACTTCTGCTGTATCATGGTTGATCCATATCCTGCAACAGGTGCATAGTCGTTAGACGCCTCCTCCAAAATTTGGGAAAAAAAGATTTTCGGGCTGAATGAGTTAATCCCAAGGCCGCATTTCCCAAATATTAGGTGTTACCTAACGACTATTTACCAAAGAAAATCCTAACGGAGAATGAAACACGCTTAGAAATGGCAATTACAACACAATAAATGTGTTGCAACGGTCACTTTTAAGCCTTTTCTTTCTCCGCGGGGTTCTTCTCTGTACTTTACACCCTTTGCAGTCACCGTTTTGGTCTGGATTTTGACTATGTACCTGTTGCAGATGGACTGACAATTCCGGCCAAGGGCACTACCCTTGAATTATCCTGGTGTAGCGTGTAGGGCCTAAATGAGTGACAGCATCTCATTATGGCCCACTATTATCCCACAAATGAAATTACACTGGTTGTCTCCCTCACATCACTACCACCGAGCAGTAGAAGCGAATGGAGACAACCGCTGTGAAGAGAACTATCATGGTTAGAGTTGCATACCGGTACAAAAATCCGGCATTTTAACGTGTTTTTTTTTTGCTTTGTTTTTTAATGCATCATGGGTATTTTCTTTCAGTATACTGGCAACCGCAACAATCACTGTTCCACGCCACATGAGCGCTCACACAGAGTACTCTTTCGCTCTCAGTCTCTCAACACCACAAAGTAAACACTCAGAATCAATTTTTAATAGTCTACTCTAACAAAGCATTGCTGAAATCTTAGTTTGTTGTATAAAAACCTCGCGCGAATTCGCTTTTTTGAAACTAAATATATGATGTTAACAAGTATGTGTCAGAAACATCAACTCCATCACAAACTTTTCATCTGCAATAACGAACCCATCGAACATGTTTCTGAACATCGACTATTTGGTTGTCACAACTAGTAGATGACCAGTTTAAATGGGAGCTCACATAAACAAATTACATGTGCTAATGGGAGCCTCACATAAACAAATTACATGTGCTAAACTATTTCTCGAAATTTATTTCTACCATCTAAATTCAATATTAACTTTTGTAAAATATTATTTCGTGTGTATGCATTTTTAAAGACTTAACAGAACACCATGTAAGACGGCAATACTATGCCTAATTCTTTATCCTTTAATAAAAAGTTTTATTTCTTTCTCTCTCTCTCCTAGTTTCTCTCTCTTTTCCCACACGCGCATGCTGAAACACACATAAAGTAATGTCGACTGAAAGGTGTCGCATGAATTGCCCAGCGCCACGCCAATCAGATGCCAAGCTTGAACTTTGGTGGCTGATCTATTCACCGCGATTTGTACGTATCAGAAGTTTTATAAACGTGACATACTATGCTCAACCCATATCATACCGAGGCTAAAAGCTTCAAATTTGTACACTGCCATATGCAAGCTGCTTTAGTTCAAGGGTGGTGCCAGAATAGCTTGGTGCCTAGAGGTGCCAAGCTATTTTGGCACTACCCTTTAACTATTTTAGTCAAACTTATTTCACACAGTCGTGTATTCCGAATGATAAGGGTTATAACTGAAGGCGCACCACTACTTTCATCTCCATACTTTCCGTTTTGGTTCATTGCCAGGTATAGCCCAGTTTACCAGTATAGGGCACCTGTACGCTATACCAAACTGGTACAATGTCATACTGATGTATACCTTTAATATAGTGGAACTCTAAATCACGGTTGATTGGTCCCATCACAGTTTGTAAGGAGTATGCATGTATCCATGTTATAGGGACGGCTAAAAACGGTATGGCCAACAGCAACCTACCTCAATCATTCACTACAGTAATGTCCCTTGAAATGATAGCAGATATACATGTGGCATTGCAAATAATCCTGTATTATAATTTGTTTTCAAAGCTGGCTTTTTATGATGGGACTACACGTACACTTCTTTGTACCAAGTTTATTATGAAACAAACCAACATATCAAAATCTCACAGACTCAAACATCCATCTTGGATTAAAAAAGCCTTTCATTCAAATTTAAAGCACACTGAACATGCTATACACGTCGCAGCAACTAGGGGAAAGGTAGGGTTGGGTTCACTCAAAGTTAATTTTTCCCAGGTAAAATTCATAGTATATTTGTTGCGCTTTATATTCTCTTTTCGCATCACAACAGACAATATAAACTCGACCATAACACGTACACCCTAATAAATGACTTGCAGCTCTGGAGACATCTATAATGACTGTCTACCAGATGTGGGAGATGGATCAGTCATGATAGTTCATGGGTAGCAGCAGACTGCCATGGTGCCTGTGACAGGCGCTAAGGTAATCTGGCGCTGCTCTTGAACTATAATAGCCTATTCTGCCGTCTTGTCATAACCTCTCCACAGCCAAGAAAAAAAATAAACATGATCTAACTGCAAGAGACATAGACCCTCATAAGCCACCGCAGCTGCGTGGGCTCACACAGATCTATGCCTCTTGCTGGACCAATTTGTATCAATTTCCCTTGGCCAGGTGCAGCGTTTGGTCTCTGAAAAAACAGATTTCATAAACAAAAGCCAGAGTAAAAACTCCTTTACTTTTTACAACTGTTGCACCCTAAGGATTAGTGCCCAATACATTTGGCACCTCTACATGTGACAGGCTAAATCAGGTACTACTCCTGATGAGTAATCAAGGTTGATCCTCTGCAGTTGGTGCTGGCCTTCTGCGAAGTACCTGTCACTCTTTCATAAACCCTTTTAGCCCCACGGGTGCTTTTCCCAAATTTTGGAAGTGTTACTGAACGACTATTTACCAGCTGCAGGAGGTGGGTCGATAATAATTCAAGGGTAGTGCCTGATGAGCTTGGCGCCTGAAGGCGCCAAGCTCATCTGGTACTACCCTTGAATTATCATGACCAATCCATCTCCTGCTAGAGGGTCCTGGGGCTAAATGGGTTAACCACTTTTACTGCCACAAGTCTTCCCAGAGCTATTTTCAATATATTACCAATATTGGTTAGGTCAGTGGATGCAAATTATGTTTCTGAAATCTTTATTATTTCAACACACAAAGAGCCTCGGCCATCCAAAAATAAGGTTACAAAAAATGGTGCCAGCAAGGGGTATAGATCCTCACGAGTCCCTGCAACTGTGGGCGCCCAAGAGGATCTATGTCTCTTGCTGTTGGATTGTGTTCACCTTTTCTCAGCAGTGAAGGGGTTAAATTCAAGTACACAGTATAAAATAAGTAGGCGCTATCATCAGCCATCAGGGTCAATCCCTCTCCATCGCTTGTTGACAGAATTAAGTGGAGGCAAATCTACACTGTGAAGGCATTGTATTACACTGGAAATCTCACTTTACACAAAACAGACTTGCTGTCGTTTGCTTTTGCACGGCTGAACGACACGTTTTCGTACAGTTTCCAACACAGTTTGAACATCAAAGGGACACAACTCTGTCAAGTGAATCAGACAATGGTAATGTTTGATTCTGTGTAAAGCCCATATCATGAACACCAGAATGGTTGGAGTTTAATGTCTTTTGCCACCATGGAGGTGATTTGACACAGGGAACTGAGGTGTCTGAACAAAATTTGACCAGTCTCGTGACCTCGTTGGACCACATGCTTTTTAAGATTACTGTTTTACCTGTTTCACTATGTTCAGATAGCTAGAATCCTAATGAACACATTAAATGCATAGAGAAAACGTCACGGTCACGGCAGTTAGGGTTCCTCTGATTTCTGTTTCAATTTGCCTGCGACAATCGCCTGTCTTCTGGATGCTTCCTCCTCCTGCTTGAGGGCATATTTCTCTTTGGCTCCTTCCAGCTCTTTCACTAAAGTCACAATTCGTTTCTGAAAAAAGGCATAAAAAATTCAGGTAATTTACAAATAGACAACACCCTCACTGCCAGATGATACAAAGGGTGTTGACTACCCATAACTGCCAGTAAGATAAGAGGATATAAGATATAGTTTATTGCCATATGTTTTCATGTAAAATGTACAGCAAAAACATTGGATTTTTTCTTTATATCAGTCTTACATGCACATGCAAGCATACACTCACAAACCATATAGTTAAATAAGAAAACTACACATATAAATCCACTTTAATGACTAAAATAATAACACACCACTATCACAGCAGTATACATAAAAATGAAAATCAGCAAGCATCACAGTGTCAACGATTGTTCTGGTGATGTAGAAAAATAATCTATAAATCTGGTAACAAACTTGGATAATAAAAAATCATTAAAATCTCTCTCTCTCTCTCTCACACACAAACAATAAACTCTGAAATATTATTTTCATGCTAAATACTAAAGAATACTGTGGTTAGACACAGGGAATGGTCTCGTCTCACTCAATAGGCTGACTGCACACATTCTGACAAGTTCTCTCACCACTCACGCTCTGTCCAATCAGTCCAGCCACCAGAGAGAGTGTGAACAATCAGAGAGTAAAAACTGTTGTGGAATCTGCTGATCATGATATGGATGGACTTCTACCTATGTCCAGATGGTAAGCGTTGGAAAAGCTCATTGCCAGGGTGGGTGTAATCTCTGGAGGTAAAACTCGCTCGACATAAAAGACGCAGCAGGTACGAGTCCAGCCTAAGGAGGTCTCTGCCTACGATATTTGAAGCAGTCCTGAACGCCCACTTTCGTCTGATCTTCTCTTTGGCCGTGATGAAACCATGTCAAGCCGTGATTGAAAAGGTGAGTACACTCTCGATCTCCTATCTTTCTGGCATACCGCTACTCCCCAATATGGTGCTGGATGTTTTTTCCATCACACATATATCCCCGTGCATTTTAGGTTTTATTTTATTTCCAAATTTTCTCCCTCTCAGCGAGGGCTTTATCAGGGAACAAAAGAACAGGTACATCAACATATTTATAACAGGTACGTACATATAACATAGTTTTAACACATAACATATTTAAAACAGGTTCATGTAACACATAGTGTGAACATGTATAAATATAATAAACATCAATAAAGTATAAATATAAACAAATATGTATATATATGTACCTGTTCTTTTGTCTTGCTGAGAGGGCAAAAATTTGTTTAACCCCCCCCCCCCCCCCCCCCCCCAAAAAAAAAAAAAAAAAAAAAAAAAAACCCCAAACACCTAAAACTCTAGCAATCAGCATGGTATAACTGGATCTTTAACTTTGTTTTAGAGTCTTTGATTCTTGAATCCTTTACAGAATGTGTGGTGCAGCAGTATTGGACGATATATATATTATTAGTTGCATTACGAATTAGGCTTTGCCAGTGGTTCTTGTCGCCTTGAGGCTCTGGTCAGGGAGTTAATTTCGGAGATGAAAGTCGAGGGCTTTAGCCCGAGACTTTTAGTTTTACCTCCGAAATAAACTCCCTGATTGGACTAGTGAAGCGACAAGAACCACTGGCAAAGCCTAACTCGTAATGCAATGATTTTGTCTTCAACTGTACAAATATAAATGCACAAATGGTCCCCTTAAGTACTTTCAGTACTCATGGGATGCAACTCTCAGTGTCAGTGAATTACATTTATTTACCGATAGAACATGGCCTTTGCTTTGAGCTGGCATTTCAGTTGAAGGTACTGTCCAACTTATCACATTTCAAATTATTTTTTGCATGAAATATGAACCCCAAGCAGTACAAATGCGCGCATATAACTTTCTTTGTTGCTGAATCGCCTAAGTTTTTATTTGTCTTTTGTTTCTCCACCGTTTCAACTATGGTCAGTAGGTACAGCCTATCTACTAGGTAGAATCTTCACTTGGAATTTTTTGTCGTGATCTTATCTAACATATCTCCCCCCCCCCCTCCCCACACCAGGGTCTGCCCTGGGGGACTTGGGTGGGGTTAACTACTTTTTTAGTTCCCAGGGTCACACTGGTCAGCCCCACAGGGTGGGTTTCCCCCTCTATTCTGGGGCATGTGTTTCTGTCTACCCTTGGTCCATTCACAGTGTATTTTCCTTTTTTAAACTCTCCTTACTGTCTGCGCAGCCTGTAGCTCTTGATATTGGATGTGTGTTGCTAAATGGTCTTAGGTTTATTTAGCGTATTAGACCGGCTGGCGACATACATTCAATATTCTGTTGTTTTTTTCACAAGCAGTGCAGGCACATCCTGAGAAAGTCTTGTTGGTGTTGGGACCTTAAGCAATGTACAACCACTAACATATACAATTTTTTAGTTATGTTTTATATGAAATTGGTACAAACGGTATCACATAACACCTGTATACTGGTCATCTTGCTGTGCAACCCCCCAAATTGTTAATTTATCAGCACTTTTGTGGTTAGAGGTTTGACTGAATGAAGATGTTTGTCCTGAGAAATGTGACTGGCCAGTGCTGTATTTGGGGGTGGTGGGGGGAGTTTTGCTCAGCAAGTACATTGTAACATGTGAGTCTGCTTGTCATGTCACCTTGGTAATGTCTTAAGGAGACTCCCATTGCCTTGAGAATGGGCGACCAGAGGGGAAACAGGCATATAGTGATAGGTCAATGAGAAAAAGCATAAAGAGTCTGGAAAATAAATTATATATATATATATATATATATATATATATATATATATATATATATATATATATATATATATATATATATATATATATATATATATATACCTATATATATATATATATATATATATATATATATATATATATATATATATATATATATATATATATATATATATATATATATATATATATATATATATATACCAAACAGTTATAACTTCATGTACATTTCACTACAAGATCAACTGAAAATGTATAAAGCTGCACTAAAAATAAAACATAGTAGTGGGCATCTCCTTTTCGCTTGGGCTTACACCTGTATTTGTATTTTAGAAAACACTTCAGTTCAAGATAGACCTCTGCATTAGGAAAAGCTTATACGTTCCATCCGTCCTTTCACTGAAAAAAAAATCTTACTGCAAGTTCATAGTTTTCCTTTTTCCGTCTCAACTGTCCAACTCCCAGTGGTGTTGGCCTCCCATCTGTGACACAGAAATCAACATACAAAGTTCTACTTCTATAACTCTATCACCACCAAATTTATTTAGAAACAGGTGTTGCTAATGTGTAGTAATCATCAAGGTCTTCATCAGAATAATTTTTAGGCCTGTTACTATTTCACTGTTGAAAATAAGGCTAAGAAGGTCTTATGCAGGAAAAGCTAATTTTAAAACTCGCAGCCAATTTTGTATGCTCAACTTGTGAATGGAAACACCCACTACACATTCAGTTTTACCACTTCAAAATGGGTCAGGGGGCGAAGGGTAGGATGTAGCATGACACAGATGTCAGTCAGCTATGCTAATAGAAACACTGTACTGCGGGAAATACAGTCCCTTCTGACATGATCACACTATGTCCACTAAAGAAACCCATGGTAGCATATGAGTAATTCGACTACAGTCAACTATGGCGGTGAGTTAAAGAGTTTTAAAAAAAAAGAAACGAAAGAAAAATTACATCAGGAGATGGATCAACTATGATTGTTCAGGTACGGTGCCAGATGAGCTTGACGCATCTCTGCACCACCCTTCGGCTATATGGTCAACCCTTCTCGCAGTCTGCAGTAGTCTATGCTAAATAATAATAATATTAATGACGGTATTTATAATGCACTTATCTTATAATAATTATAACTCTAAGCATGCACTCACAACTCACGCACACATGTGCACGCTTTTAACAATGACTCACATACCACAAATACATTCAGTCAGCTGGCGATGGGGTGTGTGGTGGTGTTAGAGTGCTAGAACTATTAAAAGAGGTAAGTTTTGAGGGCAGACTGAAAGGAGGAGGGAGAGGGTTTCTGATGGAGAGAGAGTGGGAGAGTGTTCCAGGTGGATGGACCGCAGACAGAGAAAGGGCCGAAAGTGCCGAGTTTGGTGCGGGAGATGTGGAGGCGGAGATGGTCGGAGGCAGAGCGGAGAGAGCAGGAAGGAGTGTAGGGGTTAAGTAAGTTGGAGAGATAGGCGGAAGCGTAGTTGTTGAGGGATTTGTACTTGTAGCAGAGACAGAATCCTGGATTGAATGCGTTGGGAGATGGGGAGCCAGTGAAGGAATTTTAGCAGGGGAGTGATGTGGTCAGATTTCTTCTTTCTGGGGACGAGGCGGGCAGCATTGTTCTGGACGCCCTGGAGAGCGAGAGTGGTGGAGTGAGGAAAGCCGGAAAGGAGAGAGTTGCAATAGTCAATGCGAGACAAAATGAGAGAGACAGCAAGTTTGGTGGCAGCCTCGGTGGTGAGGTATTTTTTAATCTGGCTGATGCGACGGAGGTGGAAATAGCAGGCCCGGGCAGTGGCAGAGACAAAGCTGGTCATGGGAAGAGAGGAATTGATAATAACGCCGAGGTTCTTGGCAGAGTCAGAAAGGGGGATGGTGGTGCTGTCGAGTTGAAGATGGAGAGAGGAAGGAAGTTGGGAAAGTTTCTGGCAAGTGCCTACCAGCATGGCTTCTGTTTTGTCGTCATACAGTTTGTTCGCTGTAGTCCAGTTTTTCACGTCTTCGTAGCAGTCAGCTGTGCGAGTCAGGAGTGGCTGAATGTTGTCAGGTTTGTCTTTGTCTAGTAGTTGTGAGTCATCAGCGTAGAGGTGGTGGTGTATGTGATGAGACTGGATGTTAGACAGAGGAGAGGTGTAGAGTGTGAAAAGAGGACCCCGGGACCGCCAGGCTACGGGACGGAACCCTGTGGCAACTCTCCGCAGGAGAGCCTGACTGGGTGGGAAGAGATGCCGTCGATGATGACAGACTGCTGTCTGTCGGAGAGGTAGGAAAGAAACCAGGAGTGAGCAGAGTCGGTGATGCCGAAGGAGTGGTGAAGGCGGTGGAGGATAGAGTGATCAATAGTGTTGAAGGCGGCAGAGAGATCGAGTAGCGTAAGAAGGGAGATGTTGCCTGAGTGAGTTGAGAGAAGAAGATCGTTCAGGATACTTAGAAGGGCTGTTTCAGTGCTGTGATGTTTGCGATAGGCAGACTGGAAGAGACTGAGGAGATTGTTGACGGGGAGGTGAAGGTTCAGCTGGTTGAGGACAACCTACTCAAGTAGCTTGGACAGAAAAGAGCGATTGGAGACTGGGCGATAGTTCTTGAGTTCGTTTGGGTCGAGGTTGTGTTTTTTGAGGAGAGGACGAACGATGGCGCACTTGAAGATATCGGGAACAGAGCCATTTTCTAGACATGTATTGATGATATCAGTAATAAAGCGCAAAAGTTTAGGATGGCCATCACGGCAGAGAGAAGCCGGAAGAGGGTCTAGTTCACAGGTTTTAAAGGGCATAGACTTTATGGTTTTGAGAACTTCATCCTAAGAGACAGGGCGGAAAAACGAGAGGGGAGTGCCAGTGAAGAGGGGGTCGGAAGGGCTAGGCTGAGAAGGTAGAGCATCGAGTGTGTTACGCAGAGTTTGGATTTTGTCAGAGAAATAGGTGGAAAAGGCAGACGGGAGTTCTTCTTTGCTGTGTGTGTTGGGGAGAGGAGAGTTTAGATGCGCCTAAGAGTGTATTCATGGTAGTGTAGAGAGTTTTGGAAGAAGTGGATTCCAGGATTTTGTTTTGAAGGTGTTTGAGTTTGGCATTGGAGATCTTTCTGCAGACTTTGAATCTGGTGGTTTGGAAGATCTGTCTGTGAGATCGGATGAGTGCCAGTGGCATTCCACTTGTCGGCGCTCGCGCTTGGCCTTAGCTATCTCATGGGTCAGCCAATGGGAGGGGAGTCGGTCAGGCATGGAGCAGGTGGTGACAAGGGCAAGGGTGTCTAGGAGTTTTGGGAGGGAGGAATTGAAGTGGGATGCAAGATCAGGAGAGGGGGGGGGGGTCGGGTCTAAGAGGTCGGTTGACGGATTTTAGTTTGCGACGAGAGACAAGGAGTTTGGGTTTGTATAGGGGATGTAGGTTGAGGGAGACGAGAATAGCGAGGTGGTCAGAGGGGAGCACAGAGGAGATGTCAGAGTCAAGAAAGAGTTGATCGGAGGTGCGGGTGATGATTCAGTCGAGGGTGTGGCTGAGACGGTGGGTGGCTTTAGTGATGTGTTGTGCAAGATTGTGGTTTGAAAGTGACATGCATAGGCGTTTTGTGTCAGGGTGGTCATGTTTGTCAAAGTGAAAGTTGAAATCACCAAGAAGGATGTGTTTTCCAGATCGTGCGCTGTAGTGGTTAAGGAGGAGGTCGAACTCAGTGAAGAACATAGAGTTGGTGAGTTTGTTTTGAGAGCTTGGAGGGGGCTGAAAGATACACGAGAAGATGACAGACTGGCCAGGGAGTGTTGCTACGGCCTCGACAGATTCAAAGGAGGGATGAGCGAAGGGGAGAGACTGAGAGGAGAGGTGAGCAGAAAGACAGACAGACATGCTAATGAATTAACCCCTTCAATGCCAAGAAAATGTGAACATGAACCAACTGCAAGAGACATGGATCCTCATGAGACGACTTAACTGTGGGGGCTCGCGAGGATCTGTTTCTTGCTGAGACCAATTTGTATTCCCGTACCTTGTGGCTTTTGGTCACTGAATGAACAAAGATTTCAGAAACAAAATATGTGTCCTGTGGCATGGAAGGCGTTAACACTTTGCCAATTGGTAGCACTTTTTTGTCCACGTGATTCCTGCATAGACCACCATGACAAAAAGCTCGACCGACAGTCAAAAGGTATAAAATGAACCGTTAGTGTGGAGGGATAAACTCACCAAGGTAGGTATAGTCAGGGAGGTCAACTAGAGGACCTGTCTTAGTGGTGGGATCAAGTGGAAACCGCCTGCAACATGAAAAAGTGGACATATAATTTACAAGTTAACTGCAAAATCATACTGACAATGTACATGTGACATTTGATTATATTTGTGTACATGCATGACATCCAGACTGCCGTCCAGCCAAAAGACAAATTCTCATGAGCCCCTGTGAAAACAGGGGCTCTTGAGAATTTATGCCCCTTGCAGATGAAACAGGCTCGTCTGTCTGAACCAAAAGGCTGAAATTCAGCTGTCTGGGATTTTGAAAAGGCTGACTTAGACTCCAGGACAGAAGACATTTACCTATATACAAAGTGGAAATAATGCTCCATTCCATCTGGAGCAGAGTCTTCATGCCTTTCAAAGTTGGTAAGTCATTGACCCCCCCCCCCCCTCCTGTGTGCAGCCTGCGGTACCGTTTACACTATAGTATTGGAGGCTGCACATGTGACACTGCGAAAAATTTTAAATGGCTGAAAATGGTCCACAAGGCCAGCAAGACACATCAATTCTCATGAATTTATGCCTCTTGCAGATGGAACAAGCTGACTGAAGGTCTGTTCTATCCAAACAAAAAGAAAGCTGAGATTCAGCTTTTTGGGATTTCAAGTAGTTGAGACAGCCTCAAAAACTGAAGACGCTGTGGCTGCATGAACTATGGGGTAAAAAGAACTATTTTTAGATTTGAAATTTAGTGACAGTACAAAATGTCCACTGTTGCCAGTCGCCCCCCCCCCCCCCCTCCCCCCAACCAAAAAAAAACAAAACCCTGTTTCTGATTTCAGCATTACCTACCCCCCCCCCCCCCCCCTTCTGAAAAAGTACCTGTTTCTGATTTCAGAGCATTACAAAAAATAGTGTACACAGCATGATACAGTTTATTCCGTAGGCCATTGGTCCATTAGAACTGGGGAGGGTACAATGACAAGCGATCAAAACGCATTAAATATACATATACAATGCAGTCATGCAATGGTAAGCCATGTAAGGAAAGTCAGTCATTTTGAATATCTGTGCCAATGTCCATATCACTGCTCAGTCCGCGAATCAGGGTTCTGGATTCACAGAACTGATATTAGAGGATGTAGTAAACAGTTCACCCCAACAGCAGCTTGACAAGCTTAGCGATTATGTCCAGATCCTTGTAATGATGATTGAGGATTGTCCACTTGTGGCCATCTGTAGAGACAGGCGAGAAGATCATCTTTGCAGGCTGTGTGGGGCTGATCATTTGATGAAGGCTTGATGAACCAACCATGCTGTTCAGTTGTACAGCAATAGCGTAGCACTATGTCCTCGCTTTCACAGAGCAACACCTTTCCACCATGTGTCAACCACTCCCTTACTGATACTCTTGTTACATCTGGTGTCACGCAACTGTGTCAACTTTGGTCTGTCTGTCAATGTGCCCACACAAGTCTTCATTCTTCTGCATAGTAACCTAGCTCTGTTGCCAAATGCTCTAGGTACAGTTTCTCTGTCTCATCATCACTGTTTTCACATGAGTGCATCATGACTGTACACAACACATTGAGGTCTAGTTGTGTCTCTCTGCAAGCATCACTGGATACAGCAGCACATGTATACAATACAAGCATGCACATGTGTCACGTACTGAATACAGTATGTCGTCTATGTCACAATTAACACAATCATGGCAAAAAAAGATCTGGAGGAAAATTTAAAGTCACTTTCCTGTAACGCAGAATGTCCATGGCGTTTTTTGTGTCCTTGTCATTAATTTTGTCACAGCACCTGGGTGTCATGGTGATATTGTTATCACTCGCATTGTTTATGACTGTGGTTTTATTGACACCGATTGCTGTGCCGTGCTTACATGTTTGTTGGCAGTGACCGTGGTTAATGTATCAGTCTTAATGGCAGCTGACTGATGATGTTACTATAGCTGGGCATGTCATTGTGCTGCAAGCTGCTGTTATGACATACGTGAGCTGAGGCTTTCCTTCACCAATGGCCAGTCGGTAATGGCGCAGTCCCATCTTGTTGACAGCTACAGAGGCGGAGAACCACAACCGACTGTTCTCCCTCTACGGGAAACAATACGGTGGTCTGTCACCAGAGTGGCCAGTAGGTTATCTACAGCTGGTATAGCAAGAGCTGACATCCTGACTTGGTTACTGGTGTTCAAACGCTTGATTTCAGGAGACCTACAATTTCCTGTTGATACGCTATGCAAGGGCAGACCACTCCACAATTGTTTCTATTTTTAAGCTTATCCTTCTGATCCATCTCTCCCCCCAACCCCCCCCCCCCCCCACCCACCCTACCATCTGATTCACACACACAAATACAGACAAAAGGCACTTTGCTTCACACACACAAACACATGGTGCTTGGTGCCAAAAGTATGTGCTACATGAAGGCTAGAGTAGCAAGACATGACATAATTTTTATCTTGTTACTTCACTGCCAGAATTTGAGGTCTGTCAACCCATGATGTCATGTGCAGGCTGTTGAACACGCTACGCCAAGCCCCATTTCAGTCATTCCTATTCTTATAAATAGGAAAAACAAAAATGGATGTGTATGCTTACATCATAATCCATCCATTTAGGTGGCTGTACCTGCGTGTTCACATGAAGTGAATTTGACTATCTTTTTGATTCTTTGGCCTCGTTTTGGGAGCTTGGGTGTACTGTACAAAGGCACAGTAAAGACATGGCAGTTTTGTACCGATTTCCTTCTTGTAATAGTCTTATGTTGTTAGCCACTGCACAAGGGACCGCTAATTAGTTCCACACCCGGAATCCTGAGTCAGGAGTTGAGGTGATGTCCACTAACACTACCTCAAAAGACAAAGTACGTAATATGAGTGTGACTGTGGGATCAGCAGTCACCTAAACAAGTCCATGACCTCAGTCGAGCGACTCTAATCGCACAGAACATGTTATAGTTATAGTGATTGGATACTTTCCCATAACTGGTGACTGCCTCAGTCTCAGGATGCAATGAGGATTGTAATGCACATCAAGTGGTACTTTATTTCATGAGCCCCTGTGAAAGCAGTCCCCTGAATATACTGGGCTCACCCACTGATCCCATAAGGATCAGTGTCAAATACACTGTACAAGAAAAGAAGAATAATCGAATAGTAAAAAAGAATCTGTCCACAACCAGCTTCTATAACCACCCACCAAAAATTTGTTGTTGTTGTATGGGCCGACAGGGGAGCATGTGCCCCAGGCTCTCCCTTGAGTCTGCCACTGTCTGTGTTTGAGGGCGAAAGGGAGTGAACATGTGTTGGTCGAGGATGTAGGAGTGTGTACGTGTTCATGCATGTGACTGTGGATGTTTGTGAGACTGCTGGTTGTGAGTGCTTGTGAGTAGATGTGTTGTGGACTTTATTTTGTTCACACTTTGTCTGTTTAACTAAGAACATTTAATTGTTTACTGTTATGACAGGGTTGTGTTGCGCTCTTTCCTTTTGCTTGCCAGGCTGTCTGTGTCATGTCTGCTGACAACATGTACAGGTGGTGCGGTGTTACGTGGTGGAATTGTAGTCGTAGTATGATAAACACACCAGACGCACGCACGTAAGGTTCTTTAAAATAAACCTCGTTCAGCTGCAATCCGTCACACATGGCTTAAGGATGTAGATAATACTGGAGTAACAGTTCCAACAATATTTAATTCAGCGATGCGATATCCACACAGTGCAATTCCAAATGCACAAATACTGATACAAAGTCTCTTCTGCAATGTCCACACTGCGACACAAAGTTTCTCATACACAGCGTCTCTCGCAAATAAACTGCGTGTCTCTACAACTGACAAAGCAAGACAATGTACAAACGCGCTTTCTCAGCGCCCTCCTTATATATATACTACCAAATTCCAGAATCGTCTACGGAAATCATACAACGCAACCAATCAGAACGAAACACGCAGCCGAAACTCATAAATATTGACAAAGGAAGAATTCTCTAGAAACACTACAACAGGCTACAAAAATTCTGCTGCTAACTTCAGCTCTAAATTCTAGCGTATAATTAAGTCACATAAAAGTATGGTAGCCCTATCACCACGTTCTATGCTAGCTCTAGAAAGTATGAGAACATTCCCAAAACAAAATAAAGGCTGCTCAATTCACGCGCACTGAAAAACAAAATGTAGCGAAATGTTACGAACTGTTCCGTATTTATCGACGTCATACAAACCGAGGTAACTAGACAGTGCGACCTTTCTAGAACGTTCTGGACTAAACTAACGTATCAATGAAATGAAATCCGCTCTGCGCGACTGAAAGAACATTTTACTAAAAAGATACGTGAATCATAATGATAGCTCAAATAAAATATCGGATCGTTTCCTACGAATAACACATGTATGCTCTCACAGGATAACACAACCACAATCGTAACATGCGGTGGGTGGGTGGAGGGTGAGCATTGCATCACTTCACATGCTTTAAGCGCTTTGAGCCTAGCAATGGGGATTTTGCACTAAAAACCCTTTATTATTAAAATATTATGTGTATTATTATTATCTGTTGGCCATTCTGACAAAATTTCAAATCTACATCTTACTAAGTTACTTAACTCATTCTACCCCAACACCAAAATCTTGCTTTTTGCTTTTGTTCTCTGGAGACTGTATTGCAGTGCAGGACACAGATCGACCATGATAGTTCAAGGGTGATGCCAGAATAGCTTGGCGCCCATAGGCGCCAAGCTATTCTGGCATCACCCTTGAACTATCATGGTCGATCCTTATCTTGCTATGGTGTGTCTGGGGTAGAATGAGTTAAACATTTGAAGTGGAATATCTGACAAGCACTACAAATCACAAATGTATAGCTGATGACACTACATACATATAATGCAGCTAACAGAACAGACAGTTTCAAGGGCGACACTGACAGTCTTCAGTCATGGAGGCTGATTCAGATTTTTTAAAATCCCAATGAAGCTGAATTTCAGCTTTGGGGTTAAGACAGAACAGCCCTTCAGCCAGTCTGTTACATTTGCAAGAGGCATAAAAATGAGCTCCTGCATCGCAGGGGTTTATATCTAGCTGGCCAAGGATCATGCGGCATAGTCTGACAGGGTCCCTATAGTATGCTTGTTTGGATAATGTACCCTGCGTACACTGTCCAGTGTTAAACTGTACCCCGTGTACTATGTCCAGTATTAAACTGTCCAAGACTTTACAAGTCTTGGGGGAGAAGTTACATGAACAGACCAACTAGAGCAATAGACATTCCCTTCAGTACTAAAATTAATCCCATTCTGCAAGGAAAAAGTTCGTCAATGTATGAATGGCAAGCAAATGGATGTTGAGCTTTACAGCATGTCAAGCAAAATTCTTGTATCAAGCGAGACTTGAAAAATCTTGGACAGCTGTACACGGTGTACAGTTCAACACTGGGGTACAGTGTCAGAAAAAGTATACTATAGTGAATTTGTCCCCACCATGGTGAAACCAGTTTCTCTTGGCTTGACTTCGCGAACGAAGATTCTATAGGGCTTGCCCACGTCGTCTGCAGGCATTTTCGTGGCTGCGGAGGCCAATCCGGGACAGGCAGGTTCGACCGCAGTGGCTGCAGGGGAAGGTCTGGTCAGGGTTCTGAGTTACGACAACTCTGTTTTTTCTTCTGAGCCGCTTGTCCTTAAGGTTAGCTCTGCGAGAGTCCTCAAAGGAGACGGCTGCCTTGTGAATGGTGGAGCGCCAGGTGTCACGGTCCGCAGCAAGTGAAGACCACTGGCGGTGGTCGATTTGGCAGGCACTAAGTGACTTCTTGAGACCGTCTTTGTATCTCTTCTTTGGTGCCCCTCTGTCTCGGTGTCCAGTGGCGAGCTCGCTGAACAGGGTGATCTTGGGTAGGCGATGATCCTCCATCCTGGAGACGTGCCCCGCCTAGCGAAGCTGTGTCCGCAGCAGCAAAGCCTCGATGCTCACAGTTTCCGCCTGTTCAAGGACCTCGACGTTGGGTGACATAGTCACTCCAGTGAATGCCCAGGATGGTACGCAGGCAGCGCTGGTGAAAGCGTTCGAGGAGTCGTAGTTGGCTGCGGTAGAGGGCCCAGGACTCGGAACCATACAGCAGGGTGGTGAGGACGACAGCTCTGTACACGCTGATCTTGGTGCCTTTTTTCAGCTGTTGATTGTGCCACACCCGCTTGAATAGTCGCCCGAAAGCACCGTTCGCTTTTGCCAGCCTGTTGTCCAGCTCCTTGTCCAGCTTGGCGTCTGACGTGATGATGCAGCCAAGGTAGGTAAACTGGTGTACAGACTTCAGTTCGGACTCGCCGATGGTGATGTGGGGAGGGCGATGCTCTTCCTTGGGTGTCGGCTGATGAAGGACCTCTGTCTTTTTCAGACTGACCTCAAGTCCAAAGAGCTGGGCAGCATCTGCAAAGCAGGACGTAATGCGCTGCAAGGCTCTCTCTGTGTGTGCAATGAGGGCAGCGTCATCAGCGAAGAGCAGCTCACGAATCAGTTGGTCTAGGGTTTTCGTGTGGGCCTGCAGTCGTCTGAGGTTGAACAGGCTGCCATCGAGACGATACCTGATGTACACTGCGTCGTCATCGTCGAGGTCCACTGTGGCCTGCTTCAACATCATGCTGAAGAAGATGGTGAAGAGGGTCGGTGCCAGCACGCAGCCTTGCTTCACGCCGTTGCGAATGGGGAATGGTTCTGAGATGTCACTGTTTAGTCTGACCTGGCCTTGCTGGTCCTCGTGGAGCTGGACGATCATGTTGAGGAACTTTGGGGGACAACCTATTCGCTCCAGGATCTGCCACATACCTTGCCTGCTCACAGTGTCAAACGCTTTTGTTAGGTCGACAAACGTTACGTACAACCCTTTGTTCTGCTCGCGGCACTTCTCCTGAAGCTGTCTCAGCACAAAGACCATGTCGGTGGTACTCCTGTTGGCTCTGAAGCCACACTGGCCCTCTGGGAGGTGGTCTTCAGCGATGGCAGGTACCAGCCGATTCAGGAGCAACCTTGCGAGAATTTTACCGGCAATGGACAGCAGGGTAATTCCACGATAATTAGAGCAGGCAGACTTCTCTCCTTTGTTCTTGTACAGGGTGATGATGACTGCATCACGGAGATCCTTTGGTAGTGTTCCTTTTTCCCAGCAGCAGAGAAAGAGGTCGTGGAGCTTGTTGTGCAGTGCTGGGCCTCCATGTTTCCAGATCTCTGGAGGGATTCCGTCAATGCCTGCTACTTTGCCACTCTTGAGCTGATGGATGGCTGTGAGGGTCTCTTCGGCGGTGGGCGGTTCGTCCAAATCAACCTTTAGTGGAAGGTGCGGGATTTGGAGGATGACTGTTTCTTGAACAGTGCGTTCAGCGCCAAAGAGGTCCTGAAAGTATTCCGACCAGCGGTTCAAGATGGAGGTATTATCTGTGAGGAGTGCCTGTCCCTCAGCGCTTCGCAGGGGACTTTGTACCAGGTGCCTAGGGCCATACACTGCTTTCAGTGCTTCGTAGAAGCCCCTGTAGTCACCGTTGTCAGCGCAGAGCTGGGTCCTCTGTGCGAGTCTGGACATCCACTCGTTCTGGAGCTTTCTAAGCTTGAGCTGGAGACTGCTGCAGATGAGGCGGAAGGCAGACTTCTTCACAGGGCAGGAAGGCTGGGCTAGGTGGGCCTGGTGGGCGGCTCTTTTTTTTGCTAGAAGTTCCTGGATCTCTACATCGTTTTCGTCAAACCAGTCTTTGTTCCTCTTTCTAGCAAAGCCCAAGACTTCCACAGAGGATTTTACAATAGCAGTTTTCAGTTGTTCCCAGAGTGTTTCAGGGGAGGAGTCTGCTGGATCAACTGTGTCTTTGAGCATGCGCTGTAAATCGGCCTGAAGGGCAGCTTTCTTGTCGTCACGCTGAAGGCTGGCAACATCAAGCTTTTTCTTGGGGGGGCCCCCTTTCTTGGGTTTCAGCTTGAGGCGGAGCCTGAGTTTGCAGCGAACAAGGCGGTGGTCAGTGTGGCACTCTGCGCTGGGCATCACTCTGGTGAGGAGGACGTCACTGCGGTCCCTCTGACGCACTAGGACATAGTCGATAAGGTGCCAGTGCTTGGAGCGAGGATGCATCCAGGTGGTCTTTCGACTGTCCTTTTGCTGGAAAGTAGTGTTGGTGATGACAAGTTGCTGCTCTGCACAGAGCTCCAACAGTAGGCGACCATTGTCATTGCAGTTCCCAACGCCATGCTTGCCGAGGACTCCTTTCCAGGCTTCAGAGTCTTGGCCCACTCTGGCGTTGAAGTCGCCAAGGATGATGACTTTGTCGTCTGCAGGGGTGCTCTGCAGGAGGCTGCGCAGGTCAGAGTAGAACTTGTCTTTTTCTGCAGGCTCTGCCAGGAGGGTTGGGGAGTACACACTGAGAAGGGCGACATATTGCTGGTGTCTCAGTGGGAGGCGCATGGACATGATGCGGTCGGAGTGACCCGTTGGTAGGTTTTCCAACTTAGTCGCAATGGGGGTCTTCACCATGAAGCCCACGCCTGAGAGCCGTCTTTCTGATGCAGGCCTGCCTGACCAGTAGAGGGTGTAGCCAGCGCCAAGTTCTTGGAGGCTGCCTTCCTCCGGAAGACGTACTTCGCTGAGCGCGGCGATGTCGATGTTTAACCTCCGCAATTCATGGGCAATGAGGGCGGAGCGACGTTCAGGGCGTCCGCTGTCTGCTGTGTCGAGCATGGTTCGGATGTTCCAGCATGCTACGTTGAGTCCGGTCGTGGTCGTCATGAGAGTGGATCCATTGTTTTTTCTTGTTTTCTGACCGCATGAGAAGATGCTCGTTGACCGCGGCTAGCCAACTGGGGTTACGAGGGGATGAGCTTTGGTCAGGCCACCTTTTCTAGGCCCCTCTCCGTGTGGAACAAGCAGTGCTGTCCCTAGAGAAGGCTGCTTGGTCGTTCAGGGTGTGCCGAGTGACGTTGTCATCCCCAGGTCAACATCAGGCGACCAATATCCTGAACCGCCTGCATGCAGGTTTGAGACTGCGGCTTTTAATAATAATAATAAGCGCATTAAATAGGCGCTTTATCCCAAATGAAAATCGGCTCAAAGCGCCGCCGCGAACTGAACCCAACAAGCATGCTCACGTGAATCACGCGCATTCACTCACACACAGTACATAAACACAGAACATTCACGTGGTGCTAAGGGCTAGCTCAAGCGAGCTACTGTAGTTTTGGAAATTCAAAATTGTTTGTATTTGAATAAGTGGGCTGAAGCTGATACCAAAGTCGTGGGGGAGGAAGAGCCGGAGTACCCGGAGAAAGAACCCCCGACAGTCCGCCCGAATTAACGGTGACACTTACTAGAGGAGAAAAATCCGACGCCGGAACCCGTAATCGAACCTCGCACCTTTAGCATTGGTGGCAGGCGCCTTAACCACTGCGCCACGGACCGCCCCAGTGACATCTTTCACCTGCCGTTTTGCCCCTTGCCCATCGCTACAGGACTTGGAAAGTTCAGTGTCATAGTCCGTGGGCGTTTCCTAAAGCCTGCGCGGTGGAGCTTTTTGGTGGAGTGCAGTGTGCGCAGTACTGGCCCCACCCTTTAAACCCTTGGTTCGTTTGCCATGGCCTAGCAAGCTGGGACGGTGGCATCGAGGTCCTCGGGTCGTAGGTTTTATATCAGACTGTCCTTGTCTTAGTCTCTGGCTCAAAAGCCTTCCCCGGAGACACGGGGGCTTTGATGTCAGGGGTTTCCTCCCTTAGCCTTTCCGCAACCAAGCGGCCAGGCCTGCAAGGCAGCAGGGGACTCGTGGGGGCCGGGGTCGTCTATGTCCCGTGCAGATGTGAACATCTGCCCACTGCCCAGACGGTGACACCAGAGGAGAAAAATCCAACGCCGGAACCCGGTATCAAACCTCGCACCTTTGGCATTGGAGGCAGACGCCTTAACCACTGCGCCACTTCCCCACCTAGTTTAGGGTTGGTGCAATAAAACATGGTCGCTTAACTATAGACATTTGAGGTGGTTAAAGTTATATTGCCTAGCATCAAGCATCTCAACACAGTAAAAGAAACTGTCTGCAACAGATACTGCTGACAATATGTGTATGGGCCCTTTGTGTACTATCTTAGAACTTTATCATGTAAGTACAATGCCAAATGTCGAAATTCATCGTTTGCAACCTGGTGTATTGTTTTTGTACCCGAGTCGTGGATTTATCGTCTGCATCAGCCTGGTTTTGAATTAATATGCATATGAGCCTACGTCACAAGGCAGCCGCAGAACCCGACCGACTATCAGTGTATCGCAATCGCTGCAGGTCCCAAGGTCATGGGTGTGCACTGATGTTCTCCGGCATCCGACGTAATTTTCCACGAGAATGTAGAATAAACCTTCCATACTCGCTATGCTGTCAAAATCACAATGCGGGTTCCGCTTGACCTGCTAGTATTTACTAGTAACGATCGAGCTGCATCGTCAGTGCACGGCCGGGGTCGTGGCTTGTTTGACTCTCCGTGCAACTTGACTGATCCAGTGTCTACGGCGCCTAGTTTTTTGACCTTTGATCCTTTATCCCTCGGAAACACGAAACAGAACATTGAATTGGTAAATTATATCCACTTTCTGCACTGCGGCAGTCAATGTCACATCTCATACATCGAAGTCTACGCAACTGAAAGCATCACTGGAAACGACAATGCACCATCGCAGCAGAAACACTACCTCTGTGAATCCGAGTGAATGAGAGCCCGCTCAGACAAAAACGTGTCACGACCATCGTAGTTTTCAGATCCTTGCAGCATAAAATCTGATAACTAGCTTGTAAAACTTTATGATAAAACAGGTTTAAAATCTTGCGAAATCAATAAGAGATAAATTCTACTGAAGGCCATGAATTTTGAAAATCACTAGTGCTCGTGGAACTATAGGAAGATCGACAAAGACCGTAGATTACTTACTGATTCACAGAGCAGGAAAGCGACAAATTCTGGATGGGCGGTCAAGCCAAGCTCTTGCTTTACGTGTTGCCACACTGATGTCCATATTCCCTTGTCCCATGTCAATTCTACTTAGGGGTATCTTGTTTCTCTTCAATTCCGAGTCGTCAATTGTCGGCGCGAGTCGATGATACTTTTTTGTTTCTTTGCTGGTTTATCCGCCATCTTGTCTCTGATTGGTTATAATTAAGCTCTTATAGAATAGTTATGACGTCAGCTAATATCGCCTATCACAAGCAATCTTTTGATGGTGTCCTGTCACAAGATTCCGATGGCCTCTTTTCGCTTTGAACGGACGGTGGGACAATAGGGTGGTTACTGTCTAAGTGGGTATGTATACTGAAGGCCAGTAAAAGCTTTTTGCGAACTGAAGCCTTCAAAATGTTCAGGTGTGCCCCTTTAAAGATATGACAGTATCAATAGAAAAAAAATATAATGCTAAACTAGTAAACATCATATAAAATATATACAGAAGAAAAACACAATTCAAGACAAATCTATCATCAACCACTCACTCAAGACGCCACTTTTCCAGTTCAGGACGTGGTCGCCTCAGCTTACTGTGCAGTGTTGTAGTTGTGCATAGTGTTCGCTGTATAACCAAATTCAAACCTGAAACTGAAAACAATAAGTCAATATATATATATATAAGCAAGTCACAAAGGACGGGTCCACCGGTGACAGAAGACAGAGAGAGTAAAACGACATCATTAGTATAATAATCACCAAATATTGAACACTCTTATTTCATTTTGGCGTCCAATAAAAACAAAAAGTGCTGAATATCTGTAAGCAAAGGAAAACTTACACCGCGGTAGCAAAAGCAAAGAACACCTTGTGCACGCCATGTTGATAGCCATGTTGATAGGGTCAACTCGCCCATATGCCGTCTCGCCCAGTCAACTCGCCAAAGTAGGGTCTACTCGCCCATGGTAGTAGTCATCTCGCCCAAAGTAGCAGTCAACTTACCCGAGGATCGATTAAACTCGCATGAGTGTCTGTATTTCCCGCTCTTTGGGGGACACATAAAATCTATGTCTATTGTTTCTGCAGTGGCACATGAGAATCTATATTTCTTGTTTCTGCATGGGCACATGAGCATATATGCCTCTTGTCAGTTCCGCAGGGACACATGAGCATCTGTGTCTCTCTCTCTGCAGGGCCCATGATAATCTATCCTTCTTGTTTCTGCAGTACACATGAGCATCTATGCTTCTTGTTTCTGCAGGGGCACATGAGCATCTATGTCTCTTGTTTCCACAAGGACACATGAGCATCTATGTCTCTCTTTGCAGGGGCACGTGATAATCTATGCTTCTTGTTCCTGCAGAGACACACGAGCATCTATGCCTCTTTCTGCAGGGGCACACGAAAATCTATGCTTCTTGTTTCTTCAGGGACACATTAACATCTATGTCTCTTTCTGCAGAGGCATATGAGAATCTATGTCTCTTGATTTTGTACTAATGTTACAGTAGCATCTATGCTTCTTTCTGCAGAGGCACATGAGAATCTACGCCTCTAGTTTTGCTCCTTGTTTCTGCAGAGACACATGAACATCTATGTTGCTTGTTTCTGTAGGAACACATGAGCATCTATGCCTCTTGTTTTTGCGGGGACACATGACACTATGCCTTTTATTCTGCAGGGACACACCAGAATCTATGCTTCTTGTTTCTGCAGAGACACATGAGCATCTATGTTTCTTGTCTATTTCGGGACACATGAGCATCTATGCCTCTTGTTTCTGCTGGGACACATGAAACTCCATGCCTTTTTTTTTCTGCAGGGACACACACAGAATCTATGCTTCTTGTTTCTGCAGGGATACATGCGCATCTTGTTTGTGAGCTGTTCTCCGGTACATTGAACTTTTTGACGTGAGTTGTTACTGATCAGTGCTCACAATACACATGTACTTTTAATATCAACTACAGCCGTTGGAAAGTGAAAAGTTCATGTTAGGAAATCGCTGATATTGATTAAAAAATTAATGGGAGAGAAAATAATCTGAAAACATTATCCAAGATTGCGTCCAAAGAACAGTGCATTTCAACACCACTCAAATTTGTAGGAGATCAACAGGACATAATTTAATTTCTTTTGTGTAGAGTGGGCGCTGTGCAAGTCTTTTTATTTTCTGTGTACGGTCACCCTGTGTAAATAGGAAATAAAATCGTCTGGAGAAATGCGCCCTACACATTTTTGTCACAGATGTTTACTTTCAGTTTGCATCTCACCTACAGGCACATATGATAAATCACAAATGTTATAACCTACAGAAACCCAACGAAAAGAAAATAATCATCCCAACAAGAAAGCACCGTCACATCTGTAGTGCACGTTACGAGTTCATTATTATGGTGTCAGAACTTCACGGTGGTTGTGTTCAGGAATAGTCTAAACCTGCAAAAATAGTACTTGTTTTGAACGTCATATTTTTAGGGAGATATTTAACAGCAAGTTTTGGAAGCTGTGGTGTCACCAAAGACAATATATACTGACTTCCATTAAAAACGCGAATTTTTCCCCAGAGCGCTTTTCTTTGTGAATATGCTTTAATCCGGGTTATTTTGACGTCATTTATTAGAAAATGTTATGAAGAGTGTGTTATGTCGTGTGCGAATAGAATGTTTAGTCTTAAAAATTGCACGTCAATGACTTAAGACGTCATCAGTGACACTACCATCACAGGATATAAAAAGTGAGATGGGGAGCATCTGCAGAGGACACAGCTGAAAGCCGGCCAACCAATGTGCAGTGTCACTAGGGTCCGTGTGCATGAAAATTCGGCCTGTTTGGTCTTGACCTACTTTTTGTTTGTCAAAGGCACCTAATAATCAACATGACCTACAACAAGAAAATCAAAAAAGTTCTTTATTTTTAAGTTAGCGGCCATATTTACCTGATCAAATGGATATGGGTGTTTCTTGGTTTTTGTTTTTTTATATCTCTTTGTCAGTCACTGAAGCATAAAAAAATGGTTTGAAAGTAATTCACATTAAGTCAATAAGATTTATTAAGAAAATGATGTGCACCGGAATTTCTGGTTCTCTAATGAATTTTTCTAGTCAAATTTCGTTTGAGGCAGTTAATAACATCATAAGCAATCCACACAACTTGTGTGTAAAATACATATCACAGGAAACTTGCTTCACAGAGTGTGTCCAGTTTTGCTTATTTTCACCACTAATAAAACCCTGTGTCCTCCAAGGTAGCCATGGGCGATAACTCATCCAATTTTTGTGTGAAGGTAGCTCAGACAGTAGGCTGAACATCTAAAATAAGCAGCAAATAAAATTTTCTTGTTTTGCTGTCAGTGTGGCTCTTTGTTTGCGGGTACACTTACAGACACTTTTCGCGTTTTTAATGGAAGTCAGTATATTATAAGATATAATATACTGTCTTTGGTATCACGGTGTAGGGCACGTTACATTTAGCATCAACATATATGTTCCACAATTCTGACAAAATTAAACTTGGCAATGATTTAGGTTTTACAGATTCAGATAACCGTTTTTCGGGGACACATGATCATCTATGCCTATTTATGCAGGAGAAAATGAGATTTTGTGCTTCGTTTTTTACAGAGGGACATGAGCATCCATGCCTCATGTTTCTGCAGGAGCACATGAATATCTATGCTTCTTCTTTCTAAAGGCCTAGGGCACATGAGCATCTATGCCTCTTTTTTTTCTGCAGGGACACATGAGCATCATTCTATCCTTCTTCTTTCTGCTTGGACACACGAGGATGTATGTCTCTCTGCAGGGGCACATGTGAATCTATGCTTTTTGCCTCTGCAGACTGCAGGAGCACATTAACATCTATGCCTCTTTGCACGGCAGGGACACATTAACATCTATGCCTTTTGTTTAATAATGCATAGCATTTATTGCGCATTCTCAACTTAATATACTCAATGCGCAGAATGTAGCCGCGACTGACCAACAAGCACGCTCACGTGAATCACACGCATTCACTCACACACTGTACGTAACACAGAACATTCACGTGTGCTAAGGCAAGCTCAAGCGAGCTACTGACGGTATTGGAAATCGTTTGTATTGAAATTTATTAGTTGGCTGAAACTGATACCAAGTGGGGGGAGGAGAGCCGAGTACCCGGAAAGAACCCCGACGGTCCGCCCGAATTACGGTGACACTACTAAGGAGAAAATCCGACGCGGAACCTGGATCGAACCTCGCACCTTTAGCATTGGTGGCAGGCGCCTTAACCACTGCGCCACGGACCGCCCCGTGGCGCAGTGGTTAAGTGTTTCTGCTGGGGAACATGAGAATCTATGCTACTTGATTCTGCAGGAACACATTACCGTCTATGCCTCTTTCTGCAGGGGCACATGCAAATTTATGCCTCTTGTTTCTGCTGGGACACATGTGCATCTATGTCTCTTTCAGCAGGGGCACATGAAAATCTATGCCTTTTGTTTTTGCAGGGACACATGACCGTCAATGCCTCTTTCTGCAGGGGCGCATGAGAATTTATGAGTCTTGTTTATGCAGGGACACATGTGCATTTGTGCCTCTTTCTGCAGGGGCACACGGGTATCAATGCCTCTTTCTACAGGGGCACATTAGAGTTATTTATGCTTCTCGTTTTTGCAGGGACACATTAACATCTATGCCTCTTCTGAGGGAGCACATGCGAATCTATGCCTTGTTTCTGCAATGACACATGAGCATTTACTCCTTTTTTTGCAGGGACACATGAGAATCTAATTCAAATTCAAATTTTAAAAATCTTTATTGTCCATTAAATATATTTGTATAAAATAGAAATTTGTCTTCGGCTCACAAACATGAACAAGCAATTAAACACATATTTAATTAAAATCCCTCCCCGCACCTGTTAGAATCTATAATCCTTGCTGAATCACATCCTATTGATCACTTTGAATCACATTATCACCACTCCTTCTATCAGTACCATCCCTTGCTATGACAACTTATCACAGCTTTTGATTTGTGTCAGGGGAAAGAGGCCGACCATCATCTATGCCTCTAGTTTTGCAGGGACACTGCATTAACATCTATGGGCACTCTTTCTGCAGGGGCACATGAGTGTGAGCTATGTTTGTTGTTTCTGCTGGGACACATTAACATCTATGTCTCTTGTTTCTGCAGGGACACTTAAGCATCTATGCCTTTTTTCTGCAAGGACACATGGGCATCTATAGATCTTTCTGCAGGGACACACATGAGCATCTCTGCTTCTTGTTACTGCAAGGACACATGAGCTTTCATGTCTCTTTCTCTTTGGTGTTGCTGGAAGGACACATGAGCGTCTATGCTTCCTGTTTCTGGGACACATGAGCATCTACGTATTTTGTTTTTACAGGGGCCCATGAGAATCTATACCTCTTGTTTCTGCAGGGAAACATTAACATATATGCCTCTTTCTGCGTTGACACACCATTTATGCTTCTTGTTTCTGCAGGGAACCACATGGGCATCTATACTTCTTGTTTCTGCAGGGACGCACGAGCATCTCTATTTCTCTTGTTTGTGCATGTATGCCTCTTTCTGCACTGAGGAACACATGGGCATCTGTGTCTCTTGTTTCTACAGGGGCACATGAGAATCTATGCTTCTTGTTGCTGCAGGGACACATTAGCATCTATACCTCTAGTTTCTGCACGAACACATGAAAATATTTGGCGACTTGACTCCTTACTTTAAGCGTACTTTGGACGAGATGGCAATGAACGAGATAGTAAATGGGCGAGTTGACCGGCAACCTGTTTGACTGTGTTGTAAACGCCACAATTTGAGGAAGAGTTACACGTCCTTTTATCACAAGTTCACATCACTAGTACATCCGAGACTAATGTGTATTTACAACTGTACATATTGTTTAAAATTAAAAAGTAGAAGTTTTAAAATATACAATACGCAATATGAATGAAACATAATATTGTGGTTAATAGTTATAAGTAGCCAATGTTTTATAAAAATTATATATATAAAATAAAATCGCTTATCGGTTACTTATTCGGTATGTGTATGAGTATGATTAACGATTAAGAAAACTTTAAACATGAGTAATACTTTTGTCTGGGATTTTATACATTTACAGTAACTGTTACCTCCCTAGCAGACGCCTTTTTCATCATGGTGACCGAAACAGGGGACCCGGCCCACCCCACTTCATTGCAACTTGTAGTTGTTTAGCTAACTTTCGAAAACTTTCAGCTTATGGGTAGACATGATACGAAACATGTAATGACTGTTGTGTATTGTTTTTCGGCAAGACGTGTGCGATGTTAACTTCACACGGCCGGTCAGTGCTCCGCGTCGCCGTCCACCTAACCTACTTTTCATAACCAAATAAGGTAACAAGTTATCAGGACTATAAAATTAGATGTTTTGCATAGACGTCATACATCTGGTCATGAGAATTCATTACACATACCCTTTTAGGGCATACCATTTTTGGGCCATTACACGTAACAAGTGTGATACACAGTGTGCCCAGTTAGCAGCCGGAGGTTTGCTTGAGCCAGAAGAGATAGGCCTAGAAGATGATAAATGAAAAGACTCTCACACAAGGTACTACTTACTTACTACTTACGCCTGTCACCCCTCCCAGGGTATAGGCCGTCGATGAGAGACCTCCTTCTCCTTCGATTTTACTCCAGGTGGTTCCCAGTCTCTTGATGTCTGCTTGGAGGTCTCAACGCCAGGTGTTTCTTGGCCTGCCTCTTTTCCTCTTTCCCTGGGGGTTCCATGACAATGCCTGCCTAGTGATACTGAAAACTGGCTTTCTCAGACTGTGACCAATCCATCCCCATCTTCTTCGTCCAATTTCATTCTCTGCTGTTATCTGCTCTGTTCTCTCCCAGAGTCTGACGTTGCTGATCTTCTCTGGCCAGTGGATTTTCAAGATTCTTCTAAGGCAACTGTTTATGAATATGAAGATCTATACTCTGTTGACTGTGGTTTTTGTCAACCTCCAAGTCTCTGCTCCATAAAGGAGAACTGCTTTTACGTTTGAGTTGAAAATCCGGACTTTGGTGTGTTGTGACAGCTCTCTGGAACTCCACACTTTTTTCAGCTGGAGAAAGGCTGCTCTGGCCTTACCGATTCGTGCTCTGACATCTGCATCAGTGCCACCTTTTTTGTCGATGATGCTCCCGAGATAGGTGAAGGACTCCACCTCCTCCAACGGAGTGCCAGCAAGCAAGACTGGTTCTTCCCTGGTTGTGTTCAGCCTCATTGTCTTTGTTTTCTGTTTGTGGATGGTGAGTCCCACTTGGGACAAGATGTCAGCAAGCCTCGTGGTCTTGTCCTGCATTTGTTGATGAGTGTGGGATAGTAAAGCCAAGACGTCTGCAAAATCGAGGTCGTCAAGCAGTGTCCACAGGGTCCACTGTATTCTGCTTAGAACAAGACGATCATTTGCATCCTCATTGAGGCGGGGGAAGGGGATCTAACTGTTTGTCTGTCCAGCGCTGAGTGATTCCCCTTGGTTTGTGTACAATTCTGCCAGCGCTAGCCTCACCTATCTGGTTTGTGAGTTATTATTTATGTGTACTTTAACCCCTTAACTGCCGAAAAAAGGTGAACACTATCTAGCCGCAAGAGACATAACCCTCATGAGCCCCCACAGTCGCAGGGGCTCATGAGGATTTATGTCTCTTGTTAGTCTTATATGTTCTTTATGTCTTTTTTTGGCCCAATTTCATGTGTGTTCTTCATGCGAATGGCGGATAGTGCGCTGTGATTTTTGAAGTAAAATTCCTATCACTGCAGTGAAGGGGTCAATGAGGTGCTGAATTTACGAAGGCTTGTGATAAAAAACACCCAGTAAGCAAAAGGTCTTTGATTTGAATTCAGCCTCAGTTGGCCCTGTATGGCAATGCATGGGCCAGCGGAGGATAATGTCGGTCCTCCATGTGTGAGCCAGGGACCTGACTGCATTATAGTATCCCATTTTTTTTGATACACTGGCGTGTGTAATACTGAGAATGACGTGCAAGGTATTATTTTTGCTGTCATAAAATATGTCGGCTACTGTTAAATGTTTATTACACTTGAACAATATGTGGTTTTTTTTTTAGGTACACATAACAATGAACACTGAAGTGAATGTAGAGTCTGAAACATCCTGGGAGATGTTACCACAGCATCTGCTGGTGTCTGTGTTCGAGTACCTGTCTCCTAGCAACAGACTGAATGCTGCTCTCACCTGTAAGACATGGCACAACTGTCTGAAACACCCATTGCTATGGCGACGCTTCATCTGCAGGTTTACACTTCCTGTTCATGAGAAGGTGGGTGAGAGCAAAGTTGCAAATTTACATCTCACATTGGTCATCCCTGCAAAAGTTAAATATGCTAAAAAGAGGTCCTTTCTCTCGTTAGCTCTGTTTGACATGGTGATTAATCAAGGAATTACCTCAAAACAAAACAAGAAAAAGGGTTAGCATTCAATTTCTCACAAGTTACTTTAAATACCCAACTACAGCTAATGTATGCCTGATGACTTTTTGTATGGGCCAACTATGATTGGGCTGAGTATCCTTTTCTCACTGGGGTACCAGAGTAACAGTAAGTCGTTATAGTAAAAGTAATAACACGAGTTATTAAGTCATTTAAGTCTGCTGGCATCAAAATTAGAATAAATGCTTTAATTCTATCAGACACAGTGTGGAGTGTATAGTGACACAATTCACTGCACATTTACTTCCAAAGAAATATCAGAGGTCACGCCTTTACCATAGCTGACACTTAGTTCGCTTCCAGCTGCCAGAGAGAAAAGGTGCGGTGAGGTCAAATTCCACTCTCGCATGCTCATTCTGCCACTATGACAACTACCTACAGGTTTGTATTCAAAACACATCTATGCCTAAAGTGACTGTTGTGAAAGCAACATCATTCAAAAGTTGAAATTCTCACCTACATATTGATATCAAACATGACAGCATTATGACTTATACTTGTGTAGCAGGTTATGGTGACAATAAAGAGAACGAGAATTTGTTGATGTATGATGTCGGTGTTTGTTGTGAAATTGACAAAGTTCCCACAGCCATAACATGAAGACGCAACTTTTCCAAATGAAACACACTTGCATGCATAAGGGTCAGCATGCCTACAGTAAGTATCACTTACCGGATTTTGGTTTTGCGGTGAGGGACGGAAGCCTCTCTTGGCTTGACTTCGCGAACGAAGATTCTATAGGGCTTGCCCACGTCGTCTGCAGGCATTTTCGTGGCTGCGGAGGCCAATCCGGAACAGGCAGGTTCGACCGCAGTGGCTGCAGGGGAAAGTCTGGTCAGGATTTTGAGTTACGACAACTCCGTTTTTTCTTCTGAGCCGCTTGTCCTTAAGGTTAGCTCTGCAAGAGTCCTCAAATGGTGGAGCGCCACGTGTCACGGTCCGCAACAAGCGAGGACCACTGGCGGTGGTCGATTTGGCAGGCACTAAGTGACTTCTTGAAACCGTCTTTGTATCTCTTCTTTGGTGCCCCTCTGTCTCGGTGTCCAGTGGCGAGCTCGCCGAACAGGGTGATCTTGGGTAGGCGATGATCCTCCATCCTGGAGACGTGCCCCGCCTAGCGAAGCTGTGTCCGCAGCAGCAAAGCCTCGATGCTCACAGTTTCCGCCTGTTCAAGGACCTCGACGTTGGTGACATAGTCACTCCAGTGAATGCTGAGGATGGTACGCAGGCAGCGCTGGTGGAAGCGTTCGAGGAGTCGTAGTTGGCTGCGGTAGAGGGCCCAGGACTCGAAACCGTACAGCAGGGTGGTGAGGACGACAGCTCTGTACACGCTGATCTTGGTGCCTTTTTTCAGCTGTTGATTGTGCCACACCCGCTTGAATAGTCGCCCGAAAGCACTGTTCGCTTTTGCCAGCCTGTTGTCCAGCTTGGCGTCTGACGTGATGATGCAGCCAAGGTAGGTAAACTGGTGTACAGACTTCAGTTCGGACTCGCCGATGGTGATGTGGGGAGGGCGATGCTCTTCCTTGGGTGCCGGCTGATGAAGGACCTCTGTCTTTTTCAGACTGACCTCAGGTCCAAAGAGCTGGGCGGCATCTGCGAAGCAGGACGTAATGCGCTGCAAGGCTCTGTCTGTGTGTGCAACGAGGGCAGCGTCATCAGCAAAGAGCAGCTCACGAATCAGTTGGTCTAGGGTTTTCGTGTGGGCCTGCAGTCGTCTGAGGTTGAACAGGCTGCCATCAAGACGATACCTGATGTACACTGCGTCGTCATCGTCGAGGTCCACTGTGGCCTGCTTCAACATCATGCTGAAGAAGATGGTGAAGAGGGTCGGTGCCAGCACGCAGCCTTGCTTCACGCCGTTGCGAATGGGGAATGGTTCTGAGAGGTCACTGTTTAGTCTGACCTGGCCTTGCTGGTCTTCGTGGAGCTGGACGATCATGTTGAGGAACTTTGGGGGACAGCCTAGTCGCTCCAGGATCTGCCATCAGGAGGGTGGTTAATGAAGTCACTGACAGGTCGCGTTCTGGCATTTCTCGCCTGCAGTCCCGGTACTCCACAGATTGCTATTGCCATCTGTGTATTAAAATCCGATCAGCCCATCACAGGTCACAGTATTCAACAGTGTTTTTAATATACTTAGCGGTTCAGCACATTTGCCGACAAACTAGACATAAGAACAATAGTTTCTGTTCACAGATGCACAAGACCATCGCCGGCTAAACAGCTCTATACGAGAATTTGTTTCTGTTACAACTGGAGGAATGACGGAGTGGTGGACGGGTGACATGATTATCATGTGCTCTGTCATGAGCAGTCTGAGTTTTTCCTCCTCTAAAAACACTGTTGAATACTGTGACATATGATGGACTGATCGGATTATACACGGATGGCAATAGCAGTCTGGAGTACCGAGACTGCGGGAGAGAAATGCCAGAACGCGACCTGTCAGTGACCTCATTAACCACCCTCCTGCTTCCGTCCCTCACCGCAGACCCAAACTCCGGTAGGTGATACTTACTGTAGGCATGCTGACCCTTATGCATGCAAGTGTGTTTCGTTGGGAAAAGTTGCGTCTTCATGTTATGGCTGTGGGAACTTTGTCAATTTCACAACAAACACCAACATCATACATCAACAAATTCTCGTTCTCTTTATTTTCACCATAACCAGCTACACAAGTGTAAGTCATAATGTTGTCAAGTTTGGTATCAGTGTGTAGGTGAGAATTTCAACTTCTGAACGATGTTGCTTTCATAACAGTCACTTTAGGCAGAGATGTGTTATGAATACAAACCTGTAGGTAGTTATCATAGCGGCAGAGCACTGGTCACGCTATAGACTGTCGTGTACTGCACAGTAGCAGGTGCGATATTAATAGAATGAGGGTGCGAGAGTGGAATTTGACATCGCCGCGTCTTTTCTCTGTGGCAGCTGGAAGCGAACTAAGTGTTAAGCGCCAGCACTGGCTGGTAAAGTCGTGAGGTTGGTATAACCCTGTATTATAGGATATTGACCATAAAAACACATCTTATTCGATTGTAAATCTTTTTCAGCAGCTTTCAATGTAGGAAAATATTGCAGGTGCTGATGCCCATTGAACAACACGGTCACCGCATACGCTCTTTGGTGGTGGAACTGGACCAAGAAGATTTAGAAAACCGCAAGCACGCTTGTCAGGTATAATGCATTAGTTCCCTAAACTACCCCCACATACCCACACCCCCCCACACACATGTGCGTGACTAACCCAAGTCCTGACATGCTATCACAGGATGCCAAGCTATTCTGACACCACCCTTGAAGAACTCTTGTGGTCAGTTTGTCTCCAGAACTGTGATGTAGACCTCAAAGGATATAAATGTGAAAAAAAATCATTTTATCTTCAAGATGTAATGAGTTAAAGAGTGTCACACAGTAAATCAGAAAACGTACATTTTTATCTTGTTCAGTTTTAACTCCTTTGTGCATACAGCTGCAGGTAATGAAAAGAGTACCAGAGGTTGCATGCACAAGAGGGTTAACCCATTTGGCCCTGACACTCTACAGCAGGAGATTGATTTTGTGTTTTGATATTGGATTTCAGCCTCTCCAGGTAAATGTATAATCCCTGAATAAAAATTCTACACTGATTTGTAGTTTGACTGGTAGACAATTTATACTATTTCCAGAAAACAGAAGTTGTTCAAAATTGCATGTGTTTGACGAAGACAGTAGATTAAAAGCCCAGACAAACATCTGATTTTAATCCACTGTTTTTATCAAAACATGCAGTTTTGACCTGCTTCTGATTACAGAATGTCTGTTTCTTTTTTAACTTTAGGCACTTCACAGCATTGCTGTTAACACACAGCGCAGGCTGTCCTCACTGACTGTTCACTTCCTGGGTCAGAACCCACTGTTCTACGCTGGTGCTGAATTCATCACAGAACTCAAGATTCTTTTTGGCCATCATGGGGACAGCACAGAACCATATAGTCTCTTGACGAAAGTGGACCTTACTGGGTTGGATGTTGCATTTGACGACACCCTTTTTGATACTTTGTCGGAGAATCACCCCCAGCTGCAATACCTTGATATTCAGAATAAGAGCTTGGTGTGTAAGGTAAGTCCTGACTGCATGGTTCGGTTTGTTTCACGGTGCACAAAACTGAAAGATCTTCGTGTCTTCCATCTGAGCATAAATGATGAAGTCTTAACAGCTTTAGCTGAACCAGAACAACCTGCCCTGCAGCATTTGTCCATCATTTTCAGACGGGAAACAAAGTATACGCATGATCTGTCATCGGAAGCATGGTCCACTTTAGTGAAAAAAGTACCAAACCTTCGGGTCACGTTAGGCTTTGATCACACCTGCCCACTGAACCGCATCTCGGAAGTGATGAAAGCTGAAATTCCAGTTACCATACTACGTTTGGAAACATTTACACGCATTTACGATGAAGTGAACCAGGCTGTTACTTTCTACCATAAAACGCTGGAAAAAGTGGTTCTGCAAACTCGAAATTCCGAAGAGCTGCAAAGGGCTTTGATAAGAATGGCGGAGACCTGCCCAAACATGCGATGCCTTAAAGTGTACTGTGTGCTGAGTGAGGAAACTGTTGACCGAATCCTGGACCTGCAGCCCGTGATGAGACGTAGCGGCAACTACATCCTGAAATCCCAGATGGAGGAGGGGCCTTGGGTCGTGGGGGCAGAGACGGACGAGGAGGTTCATGGAAGGCTTGGAGCTCCAAAATAATGTCAAAATGTTTCCAAAATAAAAGTGAGAAAGTAAAGAAGATTTGGTACATAGTAGATAGGAACAGGCGCTTTAGCTACACCTTAAATCTAAAATAATACTGGAGCACGGTTTCAATATCACAGTACCTGGGAGTCATGAAGTCAAACCTTGTTATTGGCATTCACATTCATGTGGTGCTAGACTGACGTATGCTTACAATGAAAAAAGCATACAGTATGAAGCAAAAAATCCTCTGGGGTGCAGGCCAACTAAGAATGGAGTCAGCCAGAGGACATTTTGCTCACTGGGTATTCACACAGACCTGACTGCGTTAATCCAAATCCAGGATATTCTGATGCACATAATACTGACGTGTACTTCCTTACATAGATCTATTATAATGTCAAATTTTCCTGAAGTGTCTCTTATCTTGGGCAGCTTTTAGGTAAGGTAAGTAGTACTGTAAGCAAGGTAAAGGTGGATCTAAAGGCAAGCATGCACTGGATTTCTTTGATAGTAGTTTAGCAGCTTACGCAATTTCTGCAGAGATAAGTCGTTCGTCAAAAGAGTAACAATGGTTTGCAGGTATGAAACGAAAGTACTAATGCCATATGGTTTATGCATAGCAATAATATTTGTCCTTAGGATGGAGACATTTTTGTAGAAGTGTTTTTCCAAAGCTATTTTTCGATGTGAGGGAACCAGTCCTCGTACACGGTCCGGATAAGGTGCAAGACAGTTTTTGTGCATAACATTGAAAATTTCAAGCATACAAGTTACAAGTTTATTCCAGTGAGTAAATTAAACTCATGAGCAAGTAAACATGCATATATATGTGACCCTCTCTCACGAAACCAGTCTTAACTCGCAGTGAGCCAATCAGCGCTACACGCAATAATATGTGGTGGGGGTCAATCTGGGTCATTTTCACTTTTTTGCATAAATGTATTCTACATATGCCAAAGTATCGTATGGTTAAAATCGTTATCATGAAAAATGCCATTAAATAGGTTAAAAATGATTTTAAAAGTCTGCCCTTGGTCCCAATTATGCTGCACATAGAAACTTCACAGGCTGTTTTCTCAAAATGGCCACCGGAGGCTTTAACAACTTTAAACATTAACAACTTCTACAATTTTTGCACTACAGCATACAGTCATATATCACAGTAATCAGAAATCAATGTAGTTTTCAGAAATGTATATATGTCAAGACATCCAAAATGCGAGTTAAGACTGATTTTGTGAGAGAGGGTCACATATTTTCAAAATGGCGGTCAGCGAGATGCCTTTGAAAGAAGTCAATTCGACGCGCACGGTTGATGCAGCTTTACTTTGCTCCTGAAGTGAAACAGAGATTATTTTAGATTTGAACTTTGAAGTACATCTTATTAACGTCATATACGTTATTTTTCCTTGTCTTGAAAACATCATTTCCCATAGAACTCAGGTCTTTTGTGGGAGGAAAACATATCGAAAGTAAACTCCCTTCGTGCATGTTGTGCATTGTGTCTGCCCACCATCTTCAACATTCTGAAGACTTTTTGTCCGGATACAACATGCATGTTGTTCATCTGTTTTCCAGCCTAACAGCTCTAAGCGTAGGTCTGCTCTTTTTTTTTAATTAGTGGAGATGGGATTTTTAACTGGTCAAGCACACTCTTATCCGACTAGTCTTAAGCACAAGCCAGGCAGAGTGAAATCCATCTCTGAACCGTTTCCATCTAAATCACCATGTTCAGCTAAACACCTAAATATAAAAATTTTAGTTTTTGCAACCCATTCAACCAATCCGCACTCAAGTACTCACTTTATCGGGACTGCATGAGAAACAATACAGATAGTAGCCCTCTCCATTTTATTACATGTTTTATTTATTTATTTATTATTGATTCATTTATGTATTTACTTACATATTTATTTATTATTTATCCTTTTAATTATGGATGGAAGGAATTCCTTGATGCACATGGTCACTAGTGGTATGGTAGTGGCCACCAAGGAGAGGAAATTTGTTTTCAATATGCATACATCTGTGCATGTTCATAATCTATCCTTTACTTATAGCATGCATAATCTATCCTTTACTTGGCATGCATATTCATAGGTCCCACATAGCTCTAACTTATTTTATTTATTAATTTATTATTTTATTTGTTTGTTTGTTTGTGATGTATGTTTGCACATACACATCGGCATACAAGATGAGAACATACATGTACACATATATGGTAATACAGTGGAGTCCAGTTAACACGAACTCGCTTTACATGAATTTCCGGTTAACACGAACCATTTTTGTATTCCCGGCCGACGGCCTTCCTATTCTGTATTAAAATTTCACTGATAACACGAAATGCTTAACACGAAATTTCGCTTTACAGGAAGCTGGTTTCAGGTTCCAACCAGGGCAATTTCACTATTATTCTCCTGTTTAACATGAACACAGATTCCATTCTCCGATTCACGTCTCGCTCTCGCGCTGTAGTACACTACAGATCAGAACGAACTCTAGTCTGTGATTGGCTGAATAGCCTTCGGCTGTTGTAATCCGTCTTCTCATTGGCTAGCGTTTACTGTATTCATGTTGTTTGCATCATTCGTTTACCAACACACCCTTTTACCGATGCGGGATTGTACTTCAGCCTGTGTTGCTTTTACCTGATGGATTGTAACTTACTATGAATTTTTCCTGATTGATTTTACATTAAATACGCGAACTGAACACGTTTGCTTGTGTTTTCCTAGTGAGCTGAAGGTATGCATATAAAGTATGATAATGTGCACTCTTAACCTCCTACTCACTCACGCACACATCTCTTACACACTTTCTCCTTGAGAGCCGTGATCAATTTTGAGGCCATATTGGTTAACACGAAATACGTTTAACACGAAGTGATTTTCTGTGTCCCCAGAAATTCGTGTTAAGTGGACTCCACTGTAGGTGCATACCACCCGCTCCCCATCCCACATACAAAACCACAGAACGCCCATTAAAAGACATGCACATCTGTCCATGTTAATATATATCCTTTACTAGGTATTCATGTCCCAGGTATCTTTGATTTACCTTATTTTAGTTATTTAAATTTTTTGTTTGTAAAGTAGGTTTTGTACATATGCTGATGTTCTCATACACATACATGGTAATACTGCCCACTCCCAACCCCACTCCACAACCACAGAACACCCACCAAAAGACAAGTACATCTGTGCCTGTTCATAATCTATCCTTTACTTAGCATTCATCTTGACTTACTTTATCTTATTTATTTAACCGCCATGAGATGGCATTAGTCGCCTGCTCGGCATTAAACCCAAATAACTATTTATTTCAATTATTTATTTATTTACTTTTGTTTGTTTGTAATGCAGGTTTTGTACATACACATCAGCATACAAGAAGAAAATATACTCATATATAGATGGTAATAGGTGCCATACCGCCTGCTCCCAACCCCTACCCAAATACACACACAAAACCGCAGAACACCTACCAAAAGACATGCACATTTGTGTATGTTCATAATTTTAATCTATCCTTTACCTAGCATACATATGTCCCAGGTACCTAAGACTTACTTTATCTTATTTATTTAAATTATTTATTTATTTTGTTTGTTTGTAATGTAGGTTTTGTACATGCACATCAGCATACAGCATAAGAACATACACCATGGTGCCCCTGTGCATGTGGTCACCAGTACTATTCTGTCAGTATCTGTCACACCCAGCCAATCATCTCTTCGAGCTTCTGTCTGGCTGGCGGTTCTGTGCTTTTAAAGCAGAACCTCTCGATTCAGATGCAGTTTCTTTCCAGATGCTGTCCTCAGTACATCACCATCTATGGAACAACATGATTCCATGATTTGTGACATATGACTGATTTGTGTATAATATTGTGTTTATCTATCTTTCAGTGCTGTATACAGGTTTATCGCCAAATGAGTGTATGACATGATGAATGCCCTAAAAGTGAGGATGTATTTTACTGTCGCCATGCCACACAAAAATCTTTGTAATGTTTTACTTGGTGAATAAAGGTCTTATGTCTTATACACGCACATGGTAATAGGTGCCATACCGCTCGCTCCCAACCCCACTCCAGTTACTCATACAAAACCGCAGAACACCCACCAAAAGAATGTACATCTGTGCATGTTCATAATCTATACTTTACTTAGCATTCATATGTCCCAGGTATCTTTGACTTACTTTATCTTATTTATTTAACCGCTGTGAGATGGCTGTAGTTGCCTGCGCGGCGTTAAACCCAAATAACTATTTATTTAAATTATTTATTTATGTCTGTTTGTAATGTAGGTTTTGTACATACACAGTAATAGGTGCCATACCTCTTTCAACCCCACCCCACATACACACACAAAACCGCAGAACACCCATAAAAGACATGCACAATTGTATACTGATGGGTATTAGTGGACTTTAAAACCTATATAGAGACTTGAGGTTAAGAAAGTGGCATGTATTGACTGCCTGTATTTTAGCTGCCCACCTACAAATCTTTTAATCACACTGCACATGCAGCCATCAGTTCTGTGAAAAGTACTGTTGGCCTCGTGCACAGGGGCATCAAAACTTAGAGATAAAGCCACACCTGATAACAATATCAGTACTACTCAGCCACTAGTTCTGTAAACGGCACCTTTGTAAACAGTACCAGTGGCCAAATACACACATACATCATGGATGATGCCACCACTGTTCACTTCAAACAATAGGCTGCCCAGTTCAGATTGATAAGTGATACCGTGAACTAGCCTGCACATGCAGCCATCATTTCTGTAAATCAGAGATGAGAATCCTAAAATGACAAAAAGGAGGAAAGCTTGGTGGATCGACAGAAACAAAGTGAGAGCGAACCAAATGACAACAATCCGCATGGGAACAACGAGTGGGAATAAGCTGCGAGATCGAAAATCAACAACTCGCCCTAGTCATATACACTAAAATTTTCTCACCGGATTTAAACCGATCTAAAAAATGACCCTGGGACCTTCCGAAAGAGCGGATTTCCGCTAAAAGGCGGAAGATTCTCATCCTTGGTAAATAGTACTGGTGGCCACATGCACAGGGACACCAAACTTAAAGGTGAGGCCAAAACTGCCACCTCAAACAAAACGCTACCTACACACACATATTAATGATACAGTCAACCTCCATGTGCGTTAGGCGGGATAGGCTTAAAGTATGGGACTGTAAATCTTGCAGCGAAATGTCAAAACCAGTAAGAAGATAATGTAACAGCAGCAAGTACATGTATTTTGTAAATCACTCAAAATAAAACATGAGAACTCATCGAGCCCAATGGTGTTATGAGTGGGTGATGGAAACACTGAAAGAAATAGTACGTGTACATTATAAAGTATAAGTATGTGCCTCCTCCCCCTCCCCTCCCCCCCCCTTAACTAGCTGTTCATCATAAAACATATATCTCATTAATTTGATCACTTGACTGACCGATTTATTTATATTTATCTATCTCTGTGTCACCTTTCTCCATTTTCTTTCTCGTTTTAATCCCAGTATATATGTCAGAGCTAATGTCAGCTGCTAAGAATCCTTGCAGCTAACTGCAATTGTCTATATGCAGACAAACTGCAAATTACGCAGCAGCAAAATAAGTTCCTCTTTTGTGCAGTAGGCTACTGCTAGCAAGATAGGGTTTAAGGTTGTATACTATACCTACATTTTTTAATTGAAAACTGCCGCTTATAGGGTTTTTTGAGAGCCTTATTGAGTCTGGAGGCTATTGCCACCCTGAAAGACCCATGGTCCCGGGCATATTTGTAAGTTTGAGCCTTTTGCGTGACCTACCCCATAAGCAAAAACACGCAAAATAGCTGATTTCAGAACACAATAAAAATTTATCGAATAGTGTGTTAAAATGATAAAGAAACATTTCGGTCACTTCATAAAGTATGTTAGTATTTTCTCGTAAAAAAAGTGTGCTCTGATAATTGGAATTCTAAGTGCAATCGAGAAAAGTGTATGTTGTAAATTCGCATAGTGCCCGGATGTTATCAATAACATTACAAGTGTTTGCAATGTTGGGCAATTGCTCAGGCCCTTTTTATTCGATAAAGTCGTACTTTAGATCATATCACACACATTATTTATGAAAAAATGAGGGGGTCCCGCGCAAAAATTGGCACTTTGGGTCGTTTGCGAGTGCGTTTTCAAAAAGGGATACAAGCGATGTCTGACTTCCGGCAGATCATATCTCCGCCGTAGCCAGTCCCAAGCCCGCATGAGAAAGGAGGAAATCAACGACGCCAAACCAACAAGTATAACCTACGCCCAAACTGTTACAAACTACTAGTCTTCGATCACTATTGGTGACAGTGGGAAAGTACACTGGAACAAACAACAACGGCAGATACGGGATGAGAAGGTTTATCTATAAGTAATTAAATGCACCCATTATCCCTTAGTAGTTCAATTAGTGCCGTGGTAAAATACCCTTTTTGCCACGCAGGTAACCAGGGTTCAATCCCCGTAGATGGATATTTTTTTCCCTGCTCAAAAATTTGAAACCCATACAGTTTCTACTTCGCTAAATGAAACAAACGCACACAAAGAAAAAACAAAGCCAAAAAAAAAAAAAAATATATATATATATATATATATATATATATATATATATATATATATATATATATATATATATATATATATATATATATATATATATAAAAGAAACGCGTGGTAATTTTTTTTTTTTTTAAATTTAAAATATGCGATTATCATCACTGTTGTAATGTGAATGTTAAACCATGAACCAACCAACAAACCACTTTCAGTCTTGGATAAAAATGCATACTGGTTACCTCGGTACATTTGTTCATTCATTTTTTTTCAGCCAGGCATTGTGAGCATGTTTACATTACATGTTTACATTCATTCAATCATTCACAGATTCAATGATGAAAAAGCACACCAAAGAGTGTCGTCACAGAGTGCTTTTTTTAAATTTTTTTCCTGGCATCATCTACAAACATTCATTAATGAATAATGTGAATTTGTTTTAATATACCTGCTGCAAGCAATGCTACATGCTCCTTTGGAGTATCCGTGAAAGCAGGTCAGTGAACATCTCTGGTTGAAAGATGTTTGTGAACAGATTGGTAGTGGATGTACCTATCTCTCCAGCTGAATCTCAGTTTCCCAGCAGTTTTTGGTTACAAATTATAAGGAAACAAAACAAACGTCACATGTTTCAATATGCCCCGTTATGTTTACACATGATCATTGTGAGTAAAGAATAATATCTGTTTATTTTCACAAGAAATGCTGTATTTGCAGACATTCATTTAAAGTATACATGTACAGTCAAGTATGTTGAAAGCATATTAGGCTACAATGCACATAGGCACCCATACAAAAGTAACTACCTCAAATACAAAATGTTAAATGTTTAGGGCTCAACATCTTTTGTCCATAAAAGGTGATTTCAAAGATGGGTCACAGAAATAGGGTCTGAACAAATTTTGACCCAAGCTGTATTCGAACCCAGGACCTTTGGGATGAGAGTCAAACACACTACCACCGAGCCACCCAGCTCCCCCTCATATGCCTATGATCAGTTATCACCCAACCACTGAAATCTGCTGTGACAGATGGAGGGTAATGCAAGAACTACATGGTCAACTCACTCTTTAGAAGTATTGCGATTTTCATTGCGCAAGTCCACATTTGGTATATTTTGAGCAGAGGGTTTAATGACATATGTATATATATACTACATACCTACCCCCCCCCCCCCCCCCCCCCCCCCCCCCCCCCGGGCTGCATTTCTATATTTTGGCACACCCCCTCTTCAGAAAGGACCCATGGGTGTTATACTCTGAGGCCAATGACCATTTTCAGAATGTATATCATTTATAATCATGCAAAGCGGAGCAGTGATAAGTTTTCTCCTTGTTTCACACCGACGCTGCAAAAAAATCTATCTGTACCACTGTTTCCTAACCCATAAGAGTCGGCTGTGGAGTACATATTTTGAATGATTGATGTATGCCAGTATTTCGGAACTTGTCACAAACAAGACCTGTTTATATGCTGAAATGTCTTCGAAAAATGAACACATTGGCAGTAAAGGGGTTTTCCTTGGATAATCAAAAACTAATACATATTAAGCTGCATTTCCAAATCGCGACATGACAGGAGAGTGACAAAAGTAACTTTTCTGAGGGGGGGGGTCATCCAAATAAATATGCATAGGAAGGTCTTACCATCAGGTATCTCTTTACCAAGTTTAGGGTTACAGTTAGGAATACTTGAGAAAAAAACATCTTTGGGCTATGGCTATCTTGTACCTATTTCCCGATTTCTTGTGACCCTTGACCTTTCTGACCTTTCATGCATACGAAATTAGTATGCATGAAAAGTTCTTACCACCTTGTACCAAGTCTGGGTTTGAAGTTGTGTATACTTGAGAAAACATCTTTTTGGTCAAAATACAGATATTTTTCACCTTTTTACTGCACTACAAATTACAACATGGGTGTCAAATCGCTTTGTCACATTGTTATATGAAAACACACAAAGCACACCCCCATCACTGTACAATAGCCCCTGAACTGCTCGACTGCACATTACAATTTTGTCGCCCCGCTGCTTCTATGTCAGGCTTATGGAAACACTCCCTCTTTATTTCTATTTTCTCGAGTTTTGTCATTGTCACTTTGTTGTCACCCCCACCCGGGTCTGCCCTGGGGGACTTGGGTGGGGTTAGGTACTTTTTAGTTCCCAGGGTCACCCTGGTCAGCCCCACAGGGTGAGTTTTTCTCTCTATTCTGGGGCATGTGTTTCTGTCTACCCGAGGTCCATTCACCTGTATTTGCCTTTTTAAAACTCTCCCTACTGTCTGCACTGCCTGTAGCTCTTGATATTGGATGTGTGTTGCTAAATGGTCTTAGCTTTATTTAGGCCCCATGTGTTAGGTTTATTTAATGTATTGGACCGGCTGGCGACATACATTCAATGTTCTGTTTAGTTTTTTTTTTCACAAGCAGTGCAGGCACGTCCTGAGAAAGCCTTGTTGCTGTCGGGACGTTAAGCAATGTACAATCAATCAATCAATCACTTTGTTGTCACTGCCCCACTGCTGTTGTGTCTGCAGTTGAATAGCCAGGCCTAAAGCCTGCTTTCCCTTCTCCTAATATATGGCTATGCATCAGCTCAGGCAGTAAGGCACAGGCTTTTGCTGCATTGCGAATGATGTGACTGTCCAAAACCTTGACATTGTGGCCAGCCTGGTGGATGGGCATCAAAATAACAGGATGTCTGCCCTCCTACACAGGACAATCAGTTCACTTCCTTTGCCTTCTCGTCGGTTGGCCATCGCGGAGAGATGTACCCGCTGAACTCTTCTTCCCTCATCTTTCGCAACCTGCAAAAGATAATTTTGTATCAAAAAAAGTTCTGACATGCACATATTGCGTGCATATATGTTTGCAAGTATTTATACAAAGTACATACATGCATAATATGACATTAGTCAGAACATGAACAAGAAAGGCAATGTCCTTATGGTTCACGTGTATGACCAATCCACATAATATGTCTGTCCTTTTTGACCTTGGCTTGACTTCTCCAACAGGTCTCTGAAAATGTCTAAACATAAGTATAGGGCTGGATTTTGTACCAGTGAAACCTGAGTATTTTTCCAAATCCCTTCATTTTTCACACATTTGTCAACCCTCTGTGACCCTTGACCTCTGTGAGGGGCTGATTACATTAGTAGAACAGAAAAGTGTTATCATCATGCCAAATTTTATTGAAAAGTTTGCAAAAACATTGATAAAAACTACAACTCTACCCGAAACTAACTTTTGTCACCCTTATCATGTGGTATCTCCATAGCAAGTTTGAGTTTGAAGTTGAAAATACTACTTGAGATGACCTTTGAAAGGTCACAGAAATTGGTATGTTTAGAATTATTTTACCACAAAGTACCCTTGTGCCAAGTTTGAAGTCTGAGGCTTGCATAGTCTTCGAGGAAATGCCAATGTTAAAGTTGCCCACAGGTAACAGACAGTTGACGGACGACCCATTACAAACACTTACTTTTGCTATCACACGTGCGCCAAAAATTAGACGCCATTGAGCTTGAAATGACCACAAAGGGTGTATACATATATCTAGAATCAGCATCAATATTCAAAGTGTAACTTGCAAAAATTGTTTCAAACAGGACACAACGCATTGCTGTTTAGCAACAGCACACACTGGACCAAATGGGTACCCAGCACGCACAGTATCTTGGGCAAATATTGGTCCATTGCTGGATAATGGCCGATATATTGGGCCAGTATGCGAGAGCTTAGCGCCATGCTGAAACCAACACGCGCGCCGGTATCGCGTGAGCCCGCGCGTGCGCCGGTATAATCAATCTTGGTGCCAAGCTGGAACAATCACGCGAGCCGCCGGAGGCTGTACCGCGCCCGCGCGCTGCTTCGCCTGCAAATGTTGGCACACGATAGGCGAGCCAGTCTGGCCCAATTCGCAACATTGACAGATGAAATTTTAAATCTAGCCGACATTTATCTTGAAAATAAATATACAACGGCAATCTTTTACCATAGTTTGGGCACGCCGTGACTTTTTTTTTGTTAAATAATTTTTTTTATATAACATTTATTCGCCACATTCTATGTTTTGTCAGACACTGCATTGCATGCCGGTATTAGCACCTGCTGCGATTATTTCCGCCAAATTTGACTGCAAATCAAGGCTACAAATTCCATTGCCAGACCAAGTTCCAGCTTTCTTTCTTCTATATTTCTTTCGCTGACGCCACGTGCACTTGCTGATTAAGGTATACGTACGTGTATAGTACGATTTTAAACTTCTCCTTGAGAAAATATGGATTTTAAAGATGAGTCGTACTGGTCGAAGAGGAGAAAAATCAGGAATTCCCACTACAAGATCGTGCAGAACTGGAGAACCTCAACACAGTCCTAGACAACGCGCGGCGACCAGGAACAACATGGTAATTATACATTTGAAATCTGAATATTGTTTGCATTTTCTTGTTTTGTGGTGTGCTGCTTGAGTTGATGAATTTAGTTATGTAGCTGGAGGTTTAAAAACTAATATTTTATTATAATTTACATGCAGTTTTGTGTTTCGTTTTATGCTTTCTGCTCTATGCAGGAAAACTACAGAGAAAGGTAAATTTTGATAGTGATTCTTTTGGACAAATTTTATTTGTAAAAACCGTTTTATTTTTTTTTCTGTGTGTGTTTGTAGATTCTGTACTTATCCCACTGGAGGCTTGGACTTTAAAGATTGTGTACGGAGGACAATGCCCTTTTTGATGACACATCCTGAGAAAGCCTTGTTGCTGTCGGGGACGTTAAGCAATGTACAATCAACCTTTTTGATGAGGACAAGTCAGTGTCTGGATATATTGTACAACCTCACTGAAAAAAGGGGAATGAAGCCTTCAGCAGACTGTGTAACTTGCACAACGCAATGATTGGTAAATTATAATTAAGTAATTAATGCTCTGTTTTATTATTAAAACAAGATGGGATAAAACATAACCCACAAAGTCCCTTCTATATGAGTGCTGTCCTCGCTTTTGTCTTTGATCTGATTCTGATGTTGAATTATCTATTGAAAAAGTCTCACAGATCTGCCAATGCGTCAGTGAGTTCTATAATGCCTCAGTGCGCGAGCATGACTTGGCCCCGGTAGCTGGACTCACAATCCAGGGGAAAAAACGGATTTGTTCAATAGCATGTCCGTTGAAAGGTCCTGGTAAATCAAAGTGGCACAGTTGGAGTGCGCCTGAGTTGACCAGTGTTCAGGTCGTACTCCATAGGCAATAGATTTCCCTGTCCCCCATAACCCGCCCGTCAGGGCCGTCCATGATCACCTCGGTGCTGTGGACGTTAAACCCGAACTAACCAACCAACCATGACTTGTGACCCAGTTTCTCGGCTGGCCTGGAACAAACTAAGTGGCCAAACTGAAACAGCCGCGTGGCGTGTATGTCTTGACATACGCGTCACGCGGCTGTTTCAGTTTGGCCACTTAGTTTGTTCCAGGCCAGCCGAGAAACTGGGTCACAAGTCGTGCTCGCACACTGAGGCAGCGAGTCTCTCAGCTGTCAGGCTAGCTGATGAGCGGGCTTCCTGCAAGGCGCAGTACAGCAGGAAAAATGACTACCTTTTGTTTTCATGACTTTCTTATTTACCGTTCTAGTGTGTGATGCAAAACTTTGTGAGATCTGTTTTTTTCTCTTTATTTCCACCTTATCCTGCTGGCTACTGGTTTGTCACAACTATAGTGTGTTTGGTGTCAGTGTGTTGGGCAGAATGTCCGCTTTTAAACAAACAAAGCTTTGCATCACACACTTGAACGGTACATAAGAAATTCATGAAAAACAAAATGTAGTCATTTTCCCTGCTGTACTGCGCCTGGAACAAACTAAGTGGCCACTTCTAGCGCTGGGCCAAACAGCCGAGGTGATTGATTTGTCAAACATCATTTGTCATGACGCAAGTTTTAGTTTTTACGTATTCATTTAGTTTTACATGATATGAGTTTCACTTCATAGGCTTGAGAAAATTGTGTCAAAACTAGAACTCCATAGTACAATTTCAGTCTTGCTATAATTTGTGTGAAAGCAGGTTGACTTTACCTAACTACATGATATACTAAGTACACTGGTCACCTGCATCCTCTTCTTAAAGCGCGTCGATGTGTGTGTGCGTGCATGCACGCGCGCTCCAAACATCTCCAAGAGGCGCCTGGAGTGCGCATGAGGATCTATTCCTTCTGGAGATGCGCGCATGTTTGTGTGAGAGAGAGGGCCACTCGTGCAAGAGAGAATGCCGTCATATTTTAGAGCTCATTCAGATGTTGGAGCCTGCACTGCAGGGAGTTAGCACTTTATAAATTTAATTATTATTATATTTAGAGTATTAGGTCAGTATCTCCGTAGTGACGGAGTTGCCTCTTTTACGTCACCGCCGGTCTGACTTTCTCTAGAAGTAAAGTTTTTTGTAGTGTTTTAATGCCTTTCTGAAAAGAATTAATTTTTACTAAAGAAGTTGAAAGGATGAAAAGCTGGCTAACGAACTTATCCAATGTCTTTCTCCAAACTAGCTATAGGTTCAAGTAATTATGACAAAAATTACGGTCTCTAATCTGGGTCAACCGACTTCCTATAAACGGTTGTTTATGTCTTCAATGTGTCATTCATTACAATATGCTCGGAGGTTGTCTTAGCCGCCACCCACTTAAGAAAGTATTTCACCAAGACCAAGTTTTAAATTCAAGCTTGTGTGTACAGAAATATCAAAGATAAGAACTCTTGTTTACATACATATATGCACGCATACATTCGCACATACGGCGCTTCACGCCAAAGGTACGTTCAGCAGCGAAGTTAGTGTAACTAGACATGACGTAATTTTTATCTTGTTGCTTCAATTAGAGGTTTAGCCTGCTTGCCTTGACATGGACATGCTATTAAATTCGCCCCACTGCGACCTTTCCTAAAAGCTCCTTTCTATAAATAGAAGGGACTTAAAAGACTTAAAAGAAAACTGAAGTCCAAAATGGGATCAAACCATTCAAGTGACTGCATGGATATTGCAAAACTGGCCGAAGTGAGTCTTTGTTTTGGGTCATCTGTCAGATGGTTTTTAGTTTTAGCCATTGCCCGTCATGAAACATGCATCAATTGGTATTTCTCTGAGACTAAGCAAGCCACAGTCTTCTGTAAATGTTCAGACTTGGCCCAAGGGTACTTTCCACAGTATAAACACCAATTTCAGTGACCTCTCTTAAAGTCAACTCTACAGGATTCAGTAATCAGACATGCATTTTATTTTCAGATGGTGTGAGAAGGTGCCATGGTAGTGCAACAGACATAGGCCACGTTTTAACTCAGTTACTGGATCAATTGATCGCGATGGGAATAAGCAGAGGTGGGAATCAGGAATCAGGAATTTATTTAACGTCTTTTCACACATTGGTGATATTAGACAACAAAAAAAAAAAAAAAATAAAATAAAAAGGAAAAAAAAAAAAAAAGATATCAACAACCAAACACACAACTTGCTTGTGAGTATCAAAGAATAGCAATAATTAACATCCAACCACACACACAAATTACTTATTATACTAGTTTACCCACCGGACTATGAATTATTATATGAACTATTGAAATTGCAATATTTCTATGTAAGATGTCATACAAATTGTCTGCTAAGTGATCAACTGTTATGTTATTTTTTTTCAACAGATTCAGTATAATAGGACATTCACATATTATATGTTTAACAGAGATGGGGCTTAAGCACTCGCATTTGATGTCTTTTGCGAATTTTGTTTTCCAAGAATTTAGTCTTAATTTGTATATCAACGAAGCTGTTTTCCTTGAACAAGGAGGAACATGATAAGCATATTTCGTATCATCTTTGTGAAAAAAACGGTTTAGCACAGAGTACATTTCATGTAGAGATAATTGCATATTATTACAAACTGCTGAGTTTTCTCTATTTATAGCTCCTTTTTTGGCTTGTCTGTCACAAATTTCATTCCAATAAATTCCGCAGTGTGACGGTATCCAAAGAAAATCGATCCCTATTCCTCTGGACATAATACAGCTCATAATATGTTTTATGTCATACACTAGGTCTTTTCTAGTATTACAATCCCAGCTTTTTAGACTATATAGGACAGATTTAGAATCGACACAGATCAAAATGTTAAATATATCATAAGGTAGAAGTTGAATAAAATTTAGTGCCATGAGAATCGCATACAGTTCAGACGTAAATATAGAAAATCCTTTACCAAGATAAAAAGATTTCTTCACTTTGAGATCAGGAATAACAAAGCCTGCACCACAGTCTGAAGAATCTAAGACAGACCCATCTGTGAAAATTTTCAAATGTTTAAAATATGTTGTCTGTAATTTTTCTTTCACTAAATTTGCTAAAACGTTCACATCCTCATCTTTTTTCAAATCTGTGTAATCTATATCGAAAGTAGCATTAATATGTTCCCAGGGAGGTATAGTAGGTGTTACTGGTAAAACGGGAATAGACTTGATATCTATATTGCAGTTATCTATAGCATCTTTGACATAGTTACGTATAGGTAAAAGATACGGGATGGTTTGCGCTCTCTTCGGGAAATCCACATCTGCATCTAAAAATATGTCTTCACGTACTGAATTTTTGACGGACAGGCTTCGGACAATGTATTTTGCAGTTGCTAATTTACGTTGGTCAGATAAAGACAGAACACCTGCTTCTTTGTAGGTTTTTACAGTATTAGTATGAACCGGCACTCCAAGGGCTAATTTAACTGCTTTACTATCAATGCTTTGCAGCTTCTGTAGAAGTGTAGCTGGGGCAGAAAAGTAGACTTCCTGTCCATAGATAAGTGTTGATCGAACTAAAGATGTACCAAGGTGTAAAACAGTTTTAATGTCCTGACTCCATGGTTGTGAGTTTATAATTTTTAACAAGTTAAGTCTTTTTCTTGCCTTATTTAATATGGCTTCAATATGAATTCTCCATGATAATTTTGATGTAAAACGTACGCCTAAAAACTTTACACTCTGTTGGTAGTTTAAAGGCGTCCCGTTGAGGGATAAGTTAGGTAATGTTTTAGCACTTTCCCCATTATTGAAAAGCATTAGACATGTTTTTTCCCCAGATAGTTCTAGACCATTTTCTTTCATATAGTTTGATAATTTGTCCAATTCAATCTGATAAACTTTTTGAACGTAATCTACGATTCTTTTTGGGGTACGTTTTCTGAGATTAGTGTTTATCCATATAGCAATATCATCTGCATATTGTACCACAGTTGTGTCCTGTGAGAGAGATTGTGGGAGGTCGTAAATTAACACAGTGAATAAAAAGGGTGAAATTATTGATCCCTGCGGAATACCCATATCTATTTTCTTAAAGGTTGAATAACTTTTACCAACTTTGGTGCAGACAAATCTTTCAGACAAAAAGCTTTTAATGTACTCATACATAAACCCGGTTATGCCAATCTGTTTTATTTTGTATAATAATCTAGCATGCCAAACACTATCATAAGCCTTTTTTACGTCGAAAAAGGTTGCTAGTATACTTTTTCTTTTAGAAAATTGTTTTTTAATGTTATTTGTGAGTTTAACTAAATGGTCTGTCGTACATCGACCTTTCCGAAAACCAGCTTGATGAACTGGAATTATATCCTGTTTTTCACAGTAATGAAATAACCGATTTAAAAGAATCTTTTCCATTACTTTGCAAGCTTGTGATGTTAGTGCAATAGGTCTATAACTACTAATCAATGTACGTGTTTTACCCGATTTGAGTACTGGAACTACTACTGACTGCTTCCAGATAGTAGGAAGAGATCCATTAAACCAACATTTTTGGTAAAATGTATGTAGTAGTTTTTTCCACGACTCAGGTAAATGATAAAGTAGTTGGTAAGAAATCCCATCTATACCCACTGCACTAGAGGTATTTGCAAACGACTGTAAAACATATAGGAATTCATTATATTGAATTGGAGCATTGATATACTGAGAATGAGTAGAAACTGGATCTTGATAATCTGCTTTGACTTCTTCTTGGTTTCTGTGGTTTATGTTTGATAAACTGAGACTTGATGTGAGACTATTTTCTGCAAACATATTAACAAAGGCCTCCGCTTTATCTACGTAGTACTGCACTAGGAAATGTGTTGCCTTCTACTGCGATTGGATACACTTGTAATTTGTATCCATTTTGTAATTCTGATATTTTTCTCCAAACCTTATATGTATCTTTTGATTCAGACACTTCATTTTTACAGAACTCAGCCCAGTGAATCTTTTTGGCTCTCGCCACTATTCTGTTACAGTGTATTTTAGTTTTTTTCATTTCCCTAAAGTTCTCTTCAGATTTGTTTCTTATCCATTTTTTAAAGTGTTCCTTCTTAATATTTACTGCTAGTTCACATTCCTTATTCCACCAAACATTACCTGAATATTTACCTTTTGATTTTCCTTTGCATTTTGGTATGGACTTCTCCGCAGCAGAAAGAACAGCTTTTGTAATATTTCAATAAAATGTGTCTATACTTTCATGTTCTATACGTGCAATGTCATGGGACAGCAAGATTGTCTCATACAGTTCCCAATTAGCATTGACATACTGAAACTTTGGAATTCTGTCCTCAATATTGCAATATTCATCTTTATCTTTAACGTTTAATTGTATAATGATTGGAAGATGATCACTTCCCAAACAATCTTCCTCAGTGATCCAAGTGCAATTTGTTGCCAGAGGTGGGCTTACTAGTGATATATCAAGAGCAGATGCCTTATGAGTAGAAACATCTGGGATTCTAGTGATACTACCATCATTTAAAATGATTAACTGAGAGTCTGAAATATTTTCTACCAGACGATTGCTTGTAACTATCGTACATCCAGACTCCCAGAACGGTGCATGAGCATTGAAATCTCCTAGGACCATCCATTTACAGGAAGTTGTCTGCTGAGAATCAATATTTTTTAGCCAGTCAGTGTTGTCATCTTTTGGCCCTCTAGGTAGATATACGGAGATCACATTTAAAGTATTTTGATTATTAATTTTTACCATGGCCCCAGTGATATAGATATCATTTAGATCTTTCGTTATAGAGTACGTATTTAGTGATGAATATTCCAGGTCATCGCTAATGTATAACGCAGTTTGGACTTTATTCGATATAGGGTCATAATGGTATAGAGGAGGATAATAATATCCTCGAAGTTTTGGGAGTTTTTTACCTTCTACATTCAGAGATTGTAACGCTAATATACAATACTCTGACTGTAAAATGTGATTTTCGAATGATAGGAAATTTGTTGAAATAGATCTGCAATTCCACTGAAACACTTTCATATTGCTTGTGCTCCTCTTCATGGTCAGTGACCTCCTTGTAGCGAAAGGAGGTCAACTGAAGGAGAAGGAAAGCAAAAAACAAAACAAAAAACAAAACAACCCAAAATACTAAAAAAATAATACAAAACAAAATGAGCACTTTCAAAACACCAAGAAACGGTATATCTCAAACAGTTCAGTACTAAATCAAAAACTAGAACTAAACCATCTGGATATCATTTCAAAGTTGCTTTCGAACCGGACTTGATAATGTTGTTAACTTTACCACGTTTGAAATGATAATCAGTTAGCTTATGTATATTTCATTCGGTCAGAAACTTAGTAAGAATACCAGTGACCCCTCCAATCATAGTATCCACTGGGATGTTTGGGATAGTGGTAACTCAATGTTCGTTTTGGTTTTTCCCAGAACAAGTTTGATAAATGTCTCCCGATGTTACGTGCAAAAGTAGAAGACCCCCTTGCATTTGGATGTATTGAGTCGCGCAGATGAAAGTTAGAGTTAATGTTTTCATGATGAATTACGGAAATGTTCTGGTCCTCAATAAGTTCTGACACCACCGTGGCATTGAAAATCTCACGTTTTATGTTCAGTTGAATATCCCTGCATGGGGCAATCTTGCTGACTACTATATGGCCTGCAGGAAATTTCTTTTTCAGATCACGCACTGTTGTTACAAATGATTTCCCAGCAGTGCGTGGATTTGAAGATTTAATGTTATTTACCCCAGTATGTATCACGACAGCATCGACGTCTTCCTTGATGCTGTCCGTCGCTTTGGAAATATCTTCAACAGTGAAGGCGCTTATCTTTGATACGGACAAACCGTACGAGATTCCAAGCTGGGTAGAGCGCACTCCTTTCAAAGTGGAATCATGAAAAATTGCTACTTTTGGCATTGTTACGGTCTTTGATTGAAATGATGACGCATGTTGGCGTTTGACGTCATCTCGAATGATGTTTTTTCGATGATTGAAATTTTGACATTCCTGTCCCTTTTGTTTATGTATTCCGCTTACCTTTGTTTGGGAAGCTGAAGTAGCGGAATGGGATAAAGAAGAAGACGTACTATTAGCCAGTTTACGTGACGGAGCAGCTGCAGTGGCTCCAGCAGAGGTGGGAGGCGGCAAAGCGAGCACACACAGACTGACAGTGAATTAGTATAGTTTTAGTTTCTCTGCAAGCTGCTAAACCCTCTGGCTATCAGTACTGCCTGACATTGTGATGATTCCTGCAGGACACAGACTGACAATGATTAGTATAGTTTTAGTTTCTCTGCAAGCTGCTAAACCCTCTGGCTATCAGTACTGCCTGGCATTGTGATGATTCCTGCAGGACACAGACTGACAGTGATTAGTATAGTTTTAGTTTCTCTGCAAGCTGCTAAACCCTCTGGCTATCAGTACTGCCTGGCATTGTGATGATTCCTGCAGAACACAGACTGACAGTGATTAGTATAGTTTTATTTTAGTTTCTTTGCAAGCTGCTTAACCCTCTGGCTATCAGTACTGCCTGACATTGTGATGATTCCTGCAGGAATCATTGCGACTTATAGTGCAATACAGACAGCCAAAGGGTTAATCATACCTGTTGTTGATTTATCATATTAAGTAGAAACTAGAATGTAGTGCATGTTTTGTGATTTTGTTAAAACTACAATTTCTTTTGTTATGAAACGTTATAAAATATATGTTGTGTAATGGTTATATATGGTATAGATCTGTCATTTCTGTCTACCATCTTAGAACTTTTAATTAACTTTTTTTCCGGTCAAAGCAACATCAACTTCAAACATTGGACATTAATTTCAACTAAACTGTCCATGACAGAAGAAAATTAAACTAATTTTGATTGCAATATTAAGTTTCATTCTGATTCAAATATTCAGTTTGCTACACTGTTAAGTCAGTCGGGCCAAGATGCTTGTAAACATATTGTTTATTTTTACAAGTATAGTTTGCCTGATCACTTAAGCTTGCCTCATGTTTTTTGTTGTTGCACATAACATTTTAATAAGACATACATGTTTTGTAACCATCTGTTGCAGAAGTGTTTATGTTTGAAAAGTGATGGCAGCTACTGGCTAGTTTAGGGCTTTCAAGCAATGTAGAGCAAACCTGCTTTTAGTTGCAAGTTATTAAAATGCTAACTGGCTGCATGCATGAACTTTTACTCCCCCCCCCCCCCCCTCCTCCCCATTACATTTAAGGTTTTATTTGATACTATTTTTAACCCATTCAATCCAGAGGCTGATTTTGTCAGATTTGCTTGAAGGCTACATTACAAATTTTGCGACAGATTAACCATTTTAGTTTATGGGTAGTGCCAGAATAGCTTGGTGTCTCAGGTGCCAAGCTATTCTGGCACCACCCTTGAATTATCATAGTCAAATTAATTTCAAGCATGTGTGTATTAGGATGAAAAGGGTTAATAAGGACAATTCATGAGATTCTCTTCTTTCTTTTCATAACCAATGTTGTTTGTGCCAAATCCTGTATGTTTAGGAGGAAATTTAGTCTCCAATCGAATTATGTCAGTATATTCTGTTAATCTGTATGAAAGTTATTTATGGGAGCAGGTAAAAAATGTGCTGTGTACAAAATCTGTTATGTTTACAGATCCTATTGCCAGTACCTGAACATCTGTGTGTATACATTCAGAGATGGTTTTTGTATGTCATGTATCAGAACAATTGTTTTCTTAATTCAATAATTGTGGGCTTTTTTTTTTTTTTTTTTTTTTACATTTTGTGTATTGTTACAGACAGGTTTCTTTTTTTGTGGGGGGGGGGGGGGGGGGGGGGGTTGTAATTAATCCATTGAATCCTGCCTGAGGGTGATTTTTTTTTTTAAACTTCAGATTGCCCTGTGAAAGGTATGTTATGGGTAGATCAACCATTTTAGTTCAAGGGTGGTGACAGAGCTGTGCACCAAGCTGTTCTGGCACTATTCTTGAGCTATCATGGTCAAATTATTTCAGGCAGTAATGTATCAGGATGGAAAGGGTTAAATGAGATAATCATTGTCCTTCATTTCGGTATAGTTAGTGTTTTCTTTTCATAAAACTGAAAATCAGATTAAACTTGTGCATCACTGTGAATCTGAGTTCAGGTCTTTCTTTTTAAGTTGTGTTTTGAGTTACATATTTTGATGAACGTTTGATTTGATAACTATCAGATTAATATATGTTTGCATGATGGTCTTTTTCCTCAGAAAAAAAGCTGGATTAAATTACCAATATCCAAATCTGGGACACTACTATTCATGTTGGAAAAAGGTTGGCAGAATATTTGCTACATGTTGGCACCAGAATGGATTAAGCATGGCACTATATTGGCAGCCAATATTCACCATCCTGGCCCTAGGATGGATCCATCTTGGCACTATATTGGCAGCCAATATTCACCATACTGGTTCTAGGATGGATCCAGCTTGGCACTATATTGGTAGCCAACATTCACCCGATATTGGGCCAACAATGGATCCAGCTTGGCAGCCAACATTTACCCGATATTGGGCCAACAATGGATCCAGCTTGGCAGCCAACATTTACCCGATATTGGGCCAACAATGGGCCATTTTGCGCTTCCAATATTGGACCAATATTGCCACCCATATATCGGCCCAATATCTGAGCCAATATTGGGCCAATATTGGACCTATATTGGTGTGCTGGCTGGGTAGTATTCAGATTTTTCTAGTCCTTTTGTATGCACTAAGTGCTTATTACAGAAAACGACAGTATTTGGAGACTTGCCCAACCCTCTAGTTTTCAAATCAAATGCAATATGGTGCCACTTGTTGACAGCAAGTGATTTTAGCATTCGGTGTTGTTGAGAATGCTGGTACTACTACTACGCCATCTTCAAAATGAAAGAAAGCATTACAGTGTGATGTGTTTCAACCAGTTGTGTTTTGTTATGAACCTGATTCTATTCACAAATCAATCGGTATGCTTTACCTCGAGTCCAGGACAATAAGTGTCGCCTTCGCTCACTTTAGTTGATCCGCTGGAACTGAAATTGCCTGCTTTTAGCTGTGGCCTTCTCCTTTGAGCAAACATGACCTGACTAGCTCTTGCCTCTTCTTGGTGTAGGCGTCATACTTCTGTGCTTGTTTGCAAGTATACCCTCTGGGCGTGACTGTAGTGAGACGTCAACAGCAGCACTGACCTGAAATGAAATACATGTTTATTATCGTGTTATTCGGCAGCATGGCAATTTCACTTCTGATCTTATTTCAGGGTGGGTCGCTTCCAAACTCCACAAACAGGGACTTTGTTATAGCATTATGAACAATTCGGGGCCAGTGGGGGGAGTCCCCCCCACCCACCCACCCACCCACCCACCCAATTCGTCCCTACATTTAGTTTACACATTACTACCTTCAAACTAATGTGAAATAAACTGTGAACACCACAAACAAGAATGGTGAAGCCTGGATCCCTCGTGTGCATTTAAAACTGATCATTTTCTTAATCTGCACTGTGTGACCTTTCCAAAAGGTGACTGAAATTTAAGTGCCATGAGTCTAAGCATACGTAACGGGCTGGCTTATGTACAGTTGTGAATAGTATTGGAGAAAAAATATCTTTTGTCAAATATGGCTATTTTTTTTTTTTTTTACCTATTTCTTGATTTCTCATGACCCTTGGCCTGAACGCAAACTGGTAGGCTAAGAGTAAGAAAGGTCTTGCCACAAAGTATCCTTCAGCTACGTTTGAAGACTGTGGTTTGAATGGTCTCCGAGAAAATGCCAACATTAAAGTTTACCATGGACGACCAATGGCCCAGAACATAGCCTTACACTTGCTTCGCACATGAGCCAATGAAAGAAGGCATTACAGTATGATGTGTTCATTCACACCATAGTTGTGTTGTGTTCTGCACCTGATTCTCATCACTCCCCACCCGGGTCTGCCCTGGGGGACTTGGGTGGGGTTAGGTATTGTTTAGTTCCCAGGGTCACCCTGGTCAGCCCCACAGGGTGGGTTTTTCTCTCTATTCTGGGGCATGTGTTTCTGTCTACCCTTGGTCCATTCACCTGTATTTGCCTTTTTAAAACTCTCCCTACTGTCTGCACTGCCTGTGGCTCTTGAAATTGGATGTGTGTTGCTAAATGGTCTTAGCTTTATTTAGGCCCCATGTGTTAGGTTTATTTAATGTATTGGACCGGCTGGCGACATACATTCAATGTTCTGTTTAGTTTTTTTCACAAGCAGTGCAGGCACGTCCTGAGAAAGCCTTGTTGCTGTCGGGACGTTAAGCAATGTACAATCAATCTGATTCTCATCACAGATCTACTGGTATGACTTACCTTGAGTCCAGGAGAATACGTGTCACCTTCCCTCACTTCACTTGAGCTGTGAGTGTGACCTTGGTCAGTTGGTGTAGACGTCATACTTCTGCACTTGTTTGCAAGTATGTACTCTGGGTGAAAGTACTGAGACTCCACAGCGAGAGGTCAACAGCAGTATTAGCCTGAAATGAAATACATGATTATTACTGTGTTGTTCGGCAGCATGACAATTTCACTTTGCGTGAACTAAATGCAGGGGCAGATTATTACTTTCAAAATAAATGCGACAAAAACTGTGTAAACCGCAAAGAACAAACAACAATGGCAAAGTCACGTCTGTACGCCTCATGCGCATAACTGATTCACAACCTGTGTGACCTTTCCAAAAGGTAGCTGAAATAAGTGTCACGAGTCTCAACATAAAGGCTTGCTTTTGTACTAGTCAAATTTGTATTTTTCACACATTCTACGGTCATCCAAAATGGTAGTCAACAAATATTAGGGTTTCAGTCAAAGTAGCGTTTTACTAGGTAACCCTTTTAATCCTGATACACCGACTGCTTGAAATAAATGTGACTATGATAGTTCAAGGGTGGTGCCAGAATAGATTGGCGTCTCATCCGCCAAGTTATTCTGGCACCATCCTTGAACTAAAAAAATGCTGGACCTATCTCCTAATCTGTAATATAGCCTTCATAAGACAGAGAATGGATGAGAAAACTAAGCTACGAAGTACTGAAGCAGTTACTGAGTTAGTAATGCAAAATTCTCCCTTAGCAGGACTTTTTACTACACACAGTACGTTTTCCTAAATAATAAGCACTGGCACTGGTTTAATATCACTACAATGTGGACTACATTCCTTCCACCGTATTAGTAAAGGCTCTCTGAGAATGTATGGAAATGTTCTACTTCTAGGAGGTGACTGACATACATGGAATGCATGCCCCTGTCAACCCACAATAAAATGTAGTCTTCTTCATTGTAGGTAGGCTGTAAATTTCCATGCATAAAAGGACAGTTAGCTATTGGGGTTTTACGCCGTGCAGGTGACATCTCACGCGGTGCATACAACTTTCTTTTTTTTTAGAGTTGGAAAACCAGTCAGATATGCCACTTACGTACGACATTTTTCTGTCATTACTAGTAACTCGTGTTCTAGTCACTTAGCAAACACCACCAACCTCTTTTTCTACTTTAGTTTACCTTTTCCTTGCTGAAGAGATTTTGTTGTGTTTCTGGCTGCCACGTATATTGCTTCTCGTTCGGTTGGCCCGTTCATTTTTTTTTTCTTCTTCTGAGAAATGGTTATGCGTTACTACTGACGCTCGATGACTTGTCGCAACTTATGCAAAGGTATATTTCTGAGGAAACACAACATTTTATGCATAGAAACAGTCAGCTTACACACCTATTTCAGACAGTATATATCTTTTGTCAATTATCGATAAATTGAGCTTGTTTGCAATACGACTTGCCGTACGGCGGTTTTTTCCGGTGACCTCTAGTCTCAGGTCACGGCAGACGCAAGATAGCGGTATCTAAATGCGCAGAAAAGATGCGCGAAAGAGGTGTGTCCTACAACCTTAATTTTAAACGAAGCATTGCATGAACTTCCAAGCGTGTTCACATTGTGCTGTGTATTTTTTCAGTGTGAAGTGTACTGTACCATCAGTGATCACTGAGACTGCATAATTGGCACTGGCAGTGATCGCACATCACAACATAGCTTGCCAGTGCAACTGATTAAAATAAATGTTACAGCAATAAATAATTAATCCAAGTTTCGAAACTTTGCTCAGCCATGACAGTTAAAACCAAGTGGTGTGGCACTCTTTCTCTTTTACAGCATGCAGCATGTTGCACTTCGGACATAGGTTTCGAAGATAGCATTTATGTTGTGGGTTGCGTTATGTTTCGGTGCTGTGGTGTCGAAATGAAACGGGCAAAGCGATGGTAAAGTGAATGGAAATAAACGTGACAAACCTTTATCAAGACGTAAAAATGCACACAGCAACTTTACACGTTTGCCTTTGGGGAAACAAACAAGCTTATGTAGAACAAATTAAAAAAAAACTCATCGGCACACCGAAATTCACGGCAAGGAGTCCGCGTATATGTGTCGATCACGTGATTTGGGATACATTATATTTGAGTAACAATGTATGAGCTCAAAGCAAGCTTTTCCGTACTTGTTTCTTTTCTTAATATAATTAAGTCTGAAAATTTATTTTAAAAATAATGAAATCCTTTTAAGTGACATAGTGCATACTACCACTAAATACAGGACCAAATGAGGCCCGTGTAAACTACTGATCCCCAGTGAACATGGCTGCGACAGTCCTGCTTTCGTCTGAAGCCGTACTGGAAACAAAATGTGCTACAGAAAAATGTCTCCATCCTCCGGCGGTTTAAAACGAGTACGCACTGCTTTTATTCATACTAGACATCATTTTTGTGTACCCAAACCTTTGTTACTCTCTAGAAAATCACTATCTCTTAAACGGCTGATCGTCTATAAAGGGCAGCTGCTAGACAATAGTGAACATTGTGTCATTTATGTCACAACAGAAGAATTGCAACGCTGATAATTTGATGGTTATCCGGGTTTAAGTCCACAGCACCGGAGTGATGATGGACGGCTCTAATGGTGGAGTTTAGGGGGAGGGACAGCTATTACTATGGAGTACGACCTGAACACTGATCAGTTCAGGTGCACAGCAGCTGTGCCACTTTGATTTACCAGGACCTTTTAACATACAAGCCCATCATTTTTGCCTGGACAGTTATCATTTGAATTTTGCAAATAAGATTATTCCTATTTTCTGACAAATATACTTCGGGGAAATATATTTTGTGATGTAGCTCACTTTCTTGTGTTAATCATTGTCTTTTTGTTAGAAAAGTATAGACATTTTTCTACAATATAAGTTATGGGTAGCAGGTGTTGGCTACAAGGACCCTTCTAGGCTTGAGGGAGGTCAGATTAACTATGGTACCCCGATGGCTGAAGGCCTGAGGGGTAGTGTTTAATTTGACCACCCTCAGGGTTACAAGGGTCCGTGTAGCAAACTGCTGCTACCAGCAACATGGTTTCATTCCTTCGCTATTTGCGTTAAAAAAAAATCAAGCTGATGAAAGATCACTGAATAAGGACTTCCTCCTGATGAGCAGAAATCATAAATAGACATGGCCGACGTCAATATATATAATATAATCAACTTACTGATATGATGTAAGTAGTAAGACCTTTCATGATGTTGCACAGGAAATATAGAAAATGCTGTCTGGACAACCTCAACATTGTCTGCAAATAGAGTAATGCAGTGGAAGAGTTGAATACCTCAAAAGTTATGTTATGTTATACATGTATCTTCAATAAAATTAGATGGTATAGAATGCCTGTGTGCTGTCTATCCCGCAAATGTTCAGTCTGTATTGGTTTATTATGGTATATAATATTGTTGCAAATGTGTACTACAAACAGCTCTAGGGTGCCTATTGTTTGAAAAATGCCAAGTAACATCGTACTTTAGAACATTTTGATGCTCTTTTTATAGAACAAAACTGGTACCCAAAGCGCGTCACAAAAGTGACTACCGTACATGAAAGTCTGCCACAAGTCGCTACGTTTTTTTTTATAGCAAGGTCACATGAAAATGGGATTGGTCATGTGACATACGAATGAAAATAATATTTTCATTCAACGTATGTAATGTAGTCTGATAATGTATATTTAACTGTATGTTTTTAAATTGTAATGCATTTTGTATGATGCACTGTACTACTGTTATTTTTATTGCATAGTTTGACAAAAGACTGTAAAGTCTTTTGTATCATTTATATAACAGTTTTGTTTGTATGCATGATGGTAGTGTTACACACAAGGGCCTTTTGTACTTATCTGCCTGGTGCTAACTCGACTGTGCTGTGTGTGCATTTCCTGTTAATTTATGTGTGATCATGGAGGTCTCTCTGGCGTTTTATCATTTCAGAACTCATAGACTGTGTATTGTCTGTACTTATTTAAGTAACCCATATCATAGTTACTGAGGCTAAAAGCTTCAAATTTGTACACTGCCATATGCAAGCTACATTATAGTACTTACAGATAAGGATATAGACCAATGGCTTTAGTTGAAGGGTGGTGCCCGAATAGCTTGGCGCCTAGAGGTGCCAAGCTATTTTGGCACTACCCTTGAACTATTTTAGTCAAACTTATTTCACACACTGGTGTATTCAGAATGATAAGGGTTAAAAGACTTTGCATTATATGTACTGAGCATATTATAGTGTACTGGTAACACCTTTCAAAGAGCTATGCAGTAAATTATGCCAACTAATTACTGCATCAAAACATTTCAGAAAGTGGATTTTGCAACTGCCGTTTTTTTACAATTTACTGTATGTAATGATAATCATTCTTCAGTTCTAACTCAGACTCAGAAAAGCCTAATCCTTTTGATTCGTTAGAATGTGAGCGCGAGCTATTCTCGGTTTTGTTCCCTTTTTTCCAGCAGAGCGGTTTCTTTATAATTGCTGTCACGCGTCTAATACACTATGGAAGGCAGTCACTGAATCAGCTTGCGCAGCTTCTTCTATGTTAGGACCAGCATAATCGCATAGAGGCAGGCACGAGCCAGGATTCTCATTAGCTTTCGCATCTGCGGGCGCCATGAGGATCTATGTTTATTCCAGACAGGTGTTTATCATTGAGTGAATCTCAGACAAGTGTGATAGTGGTCTTTTCTACAGATGGGAAAAGGCATAGATCCTCAGGGGTCCGCCATGCAAGTTACTGGATCGTGACCCATGAGAATCTGTACCTAAGGTTTGCTTTTTCAGTTCACACAATTTTAATTTCCAGGCCGAGTGGGGGAGGGGGAGGGAGATGCGCTATTGTGGTTTGCAATGAGTTTCAGTCGTTTCTTTTGTTTTTCACCGAGTAACCGTACATCAATGACCATATAAATGAACACACATTTTCCCCCTCTTTTGTTCTGGTAAAGACAGAGTCAGGTTCACTACGGAATATACTTGAATCTGCTGAGGCACATATACTTCTGAAAACTCAGAAACTTAAAAGCCAGGTTACAAATTAAAAATATATACTGACATGGGCTTGGACAGGGCTGTTATTTGGTTGAGGGCTGGGGGCCGCAGTACAAGGCTAGAGCCAGCCTTGAAGGCCGCTTTCAGCGGAATTGATGGTACGGCAGAAGGTTCTCTGTTCTGTCTGATGTGCACAGAGACAAATGAACCTATCAAGAAATATTCATTCCACCGTTACTGCATACTTTCACGAGGATAAATATATTCTTGTTTTTACACCAGACCGATGGCTTTAACTGTTTAGCAATGTTCGCCTATAACAATAGACAAAACTCCCCCAAGAGGCATAGATCTTTATGAGTTCCGCGCAGAGTGCGGGGGCTTGTGAGAAGCTAAATGTATTTCTGAGTTGAATTACCTTTATGCTGCTATGTTTACGTAGTTTAATTGGTTTGTGGTGATGAATAGAACACAGGCAAAACGTCAACAGCTGCAACTCACATATGCTCATACGCGTCTAGGAGTAGGCGCGGTCTTAAGAATCTGTATGTATCTTGCTGGCTAGTGTTGCCTCTATGCTGCTATGTTTATGCAGCCAGGATAAAATCGCGACCACCGAGCCCAAAACAAAACACCCATGGCTGTCAACACGCACGATTCGACGACCGTCTCGGCTCTGCGGCGTAGAATAGCGCGATGCTCATGCCCCCTATAGGTTCACGGCAGTGCAAACTCGAGTCTGGAGACTTAACTGTTTTTGTTATGCTGATTATTTTTTCATGGTAAAAAAATAACTAAGAAAGAAATAACCACTCTTAGGAAGGAAAAAGGTGAAACGGTTTAATGTACTTCCTAGGTGTGGTTCTTTCTGAATCGTTTTTCTTCATATTGTCAGTCATTAAGTAAATAAGATATAATGTATGTGCTACGCTTGCAGCCACATAACTCAAAGCAGATTATTTTTTAACATCTTTAACGTTTTAATTAATTCTAATTTAATTCTATAATAAATTGCTTGTAAAGCATTTCTGTGACTGTGTGTGATTGCTTAGTGTATGATTGTGTGTGTGCGTGTTCACGTGTTGAAAGAATTTTCTTGAATACACGTGTACACTAGCACACAGAGGAGGAACAGCTGGAGGTGATCTCGTTTAGCAAGAGGCACAGATTCACATGAGCTCCTGCTGCTGCAGGGACTTATGGGAATCTATGCCTCTTGTAGATGGATGGTTAGATTTACATTGCTTAATGTCCCAACAGCAACAGGACTTTATCAGGATGTGCCTGCGCTGCTTATGAAAAAACACTTAAACAGGACATTTATATATGTTGCCAGCTGTTCTAATACGCTAAATAAACCAAAGACATTCTAGGGATGCTGCATCTTCATGTTAATTCTTCATACCCTAGTTTACAAAAGATAAGGAAGGCAAAGCAATATGACTCATGTGTGACCAATCCACATAATAAGTGTGACCTTGACCTTTCCAACAGGTCACTGAAATGAACAAAGATTCAAGTGTCTAAACAGACATATTAAGGGTTGGCTTTTGTACCATCAAAATCCGAGTTTTCTCAAAATATATATGCATTTTTCACAAATTTGTCAACCCTCCATGACCTTTGTGAGGGGTCACTTTAATTAGTGTGCATAGAAAAATGTTATCAGCTAACATTATACCAAATTTGATTTAAAAGTTTGCAAAAACTATGATAAAAACTACAATTCTTTCAAAAACTGGCCTTTTTCAAACACTTGCCAGCCTCCTGCGACCCTTGACCTCTCCGAGGGGTCATCCAAATTAGTATGCATACCTTACCATCAGGTATCTCTATATACAAAGTTTGGGTTTAAAGTTGAAAATAGTCTTTAATAAAAAAAATGTTTTGTCAAAATATGGCTATTTTTGACGTATTTCTGGACACTTGACTTTTGCGAGGGGACAACTAAATTATGCAAAGAAAAAGGTTTATCATCAGCATTGTGCCAAATCTGACTGAAAAGTTGGCCAAAAGTTCCATCAAAAATTGGCATTTGCTGACCTCTTGTGACCCTTGAACGTTCCTGACCGGTCATCCAAATTAGTATGCATAGAAAGGTCTTACCATCAGATATCTGTTTGGGTTTGAAGTTGAACATACCATTTGAGGAAAAACAATGTGTCAAAATATGGCTATTTTTCAACTTTCTGCACCCCCTGTGACCTTGACCTCAGAGAGAGGTCACTGAAATTGGTACACTTAGAAAGGTTTTGCCACAACGTATCTTTCAGCCACGTTTGAAGTCCGAGGCTTGAATAGTCTTAGAGAAAATGCAACGTTAAAGTTTAGCACAGACGACAGATGCCAGACAGACAACGGATGGCCCATTACATACTTGTGCTATCAAAAGCGAGCCAAAAAGAGGAGAAAGCATTACAATTACAAAATATTACAGGGAAATGATATATAAAAAAATGCATCAAGTGCAAACACATAACTTATCATCTTTTAGGTGCAGCAGACGATTTAGCAACACGCATCCAATATCAAGGCAGTGCAGACAGTAGGGAGAGTTCAAAACAGGAAAATACAGGTGAATGGACCAAGGGCAGACAAGAACATATGCCCCAGAAAAAAGAAAAACCCACCCTGTGCGGCTGACCAGGGTGACCGTGGGAACTAGAAAGTAGTTAACCCCACGTAAGTCCCTCGGGGCAGACCCAGGTGGATGTCTTGCAGATGGAAGGGTCACACTCAAACTGAATACACTCACTCCACCATTCACATCAAATAACCTAACGTCATAAAATAACTTTGAAGTCATAATTCAGCTGCTTTAATAGACATTTCCTTTAAAAAGTGCATTGTCAAAATATATTTATCTTTTCAATAGATCATCTGAGTAGTGCAAGGGGTTGACGCAATAAAAAGACACAGTCAAGAAGTTCCAACTCAAAACTCACTTGAGCTTTGAAATTGAAAAAGATACAAAACTGAGTTTTGAATTTACATAAAAACTCTTAAACTCATTCAGTTTTCAATTTACACCGTAACTCACAACACTTGTTTCGTGTTACAGCAGAAACTCAAAACTCACTTTAGCTTTGAAATTCAAAAGACACGGTTACATATCATATATATAGAGAAAGGCTGGGGAAAAATCAGGAGTTTTTAGGCACCCCTGTATGGAATGAACCACAATGGGAATGGAATCACTGTTCACAACAAACTGTAAATTCATAAAGCACATGACAGACTAACCCCTTTGTGCTTGCAGCCACCAGTACTGTTTACAGTACCAGGGGCTGCATGCATGAGGGGTTTCCTGTGGCTGTCCATGGCACTTTTCACGTCAACAAAAAGAGCCACAGACAGCCAAAGGGTTAAGAAATGCAATTTTTGCAATTTTTCAAATAAAGTTTTGATTCACAATATCAGTCTCTAGGTTTTCTGTAAGTGCCTGATACTGCTAACAAAAAAAATCTTGCTTGAAATTCATTCTTCAAGTCATGCCTGTGACCAAACTGCAATTTGGGCAAACCATCTGTTTAATAAACAAAATTGTACAATTGTTAGTTATCATCTAAGAAGAAAGCAACCACTTGTTAAAAAAATAAGTGCACAATCATAATTTACACTGTACACAAACTTTTACCTTACCTCATCTGTCATTATCAAAAGAGCAAAAAACAAACTAAAAATTGCGGAACACATAATAAGTTACTGTAAGCTACCTCTTTTAAGGACAAAGCTGACATTGTAGAACACACCAGATGCTACAATAGTGCTCGTAAGATGTGGAAAACCAAGATAGCTCAAGGATCATGCCTTAGCTGCAAGCTAATCAGGCACTTGGGCTATTGTGGTTGATCAAACTTGCACACTTGGCGCTAGGCGTGAAGAGATGAATCATACACAGGTCATGGAGAGATCATTTTGGTTCGATTGCTAACACAAATAGCAATAGACCTTGCTGCTAATATCAACAATATTTATAAGCCTGAATAGCTACTGAATGTATGATCTATAACTGATCTTGACTAATGCTAACCATTCTATATGTATAATTATCAAACATAATGAGCAGAACACCATCGATAACAATCCATCACATAATAACAACTTAAAGAAAAACACCCAAAACAATAACCCCCCAACAACCCTGTATCAACAAAAAAGCGTCTTAGAAATAACCCAAACTAAGACCGCTGAAGGCCAACATACACTCCACATAAAGCAAAGTGTCAGAGGATCAAAATTCTTGGTTGATCTATCTTCACTTTGTTACACGCAGAGTGATTGTATACATACTGTATGTAGAAAGCGTGATGAGGATCTAAGAACAAAGATCCTTATATATGGCTTTTACTACATTTGACCATGTCATACTTGGGAAAACAGAGTTGACTGTATTGCCAGACACCTGTTTAACCCTTTACTGCTGGTAGCAGTTTCAGTCACAATGATTCTTGTTGTAATCATGGTGAATAAAACTGCTGACACTCAAAGGGTCAATAGAATACTGAAGTGTTGGAATCAACTTATAACTTAACCCTTCACTGCCGACAAATATTGAACACCACCCAACTGCAAGATGTATAGATCCTCATGAGCCCATGCAGTTGTGGAGGCTCATGAAGATCCATACTTCTTAAATTGCTGAAATCACTTTGTATCCATGTTGCTTTGATGGCTGGCCTGCGGATCTCTGATGTTGAGTTTACCATGATCCCAAAGTCCAATCTGCTACTACTTAACACAACAAATGAATCGATGTGTGGCAAGTTTACAATGATTTTAAGATCAATGTACATCAAATTTTGTCAGCTTTGGTCAGGCACATGCAGGAGAGAGGGAGTGCATAACATTTCCTGAAACTGATGTTCTGCCAAAACTAACCCAAGCTGAATGAATGAATGAATTTACCAACGCAGATATGCATATTACATATTCCCCAATTTTCAATTACAAACATGTCTGAAAAATTAATCTGTATGCTGCAAATTGTCTATGAGTAAACACTGCAAAAGTATGCTCATATTCAAATCTGCTTGAAACATCACATACAAGTCCTAGATACAAAAACAACACTAAATATACATCAAAACTACAAAATGGAAATCGTGCACCTAATTCTGTATGTAGTGTAATTCAGAATAATTTAACAGAATGAAAAAGGAGTTTGAATACTATACCCTTATTGTATAGCAGCACTTGCGATGTACAGTTTACAGTACCTGTGGCTGCATCCACAATGAGTGTATACAGGCAGTGTCCTCTGAAACCAAGGACTGCAATGTATCTATCAACACATGTCTCACCTACCATCTGTAGATGGGACGTTTTCCAAGCCTAGCAATTAACCAAATAAGCAAAAGGCCATCAAGCAGCCGTTAGCTCATGTACAGCTGTGCAGATTTTTTGCACATTGAGAACCTCTTGCTCCCATTACACAAATTACTATTCTATCATGTTACTGAATATCTATAATGTTACATGTACCAGAACAATGCACATATTTTAAGGGGTAAAATGTCATGGCAGAGCATTACACACGCATCTAAGCAAAAGCAGCTACTGCCAAAGATATGAACATGAAAGTGGAATTAGTCTCATAGGCACACCATACAAGCACATATGCTGGTCTGCCAAGAGCTGTAAGGTCCAAAATCATAGACCAGCGCACATATACCATACAAGAAGTAATTTTTTTTTTCTTTTTGGGGCACTATGCACAGCATTCAGCTAAAAGAATTAATCAGTTGTCTTTGGGGATGCACTTTGTGTGAATACAGTACTACAGTGATTTACAGACCAAACAAGCAGCAGAATTAAAACAGCTGAAAAGGCAATAAAATACTTGTGTGCTGGTTTGTGATGTTGGACCTTATGGAATTAGGCCAAAAGGTCCAAATCACAGACCAACAAACATTCACAACAGCACAAATATTCTATAAATTGCAAAGTACATACGGAGTGACCAATTTCTGCAATAATCATCGTGACAAAAACCACTACCGACAGCCAGAAGTTTGAGACTACTTTCGGTTACTGGTCCCATTCTCCTTTCTATTTCTTGTAAAGTGCTAAGACACGCCAAGTACAATTAACAGTGAAATTAACCCCATTTTGCCAATGGCCACTTATACTGTAAACAGTATTAATGGCTGCAAACACAATGGGATTAAAGGATTACTGCCAACTCACTTGAGATGCGCTGCATCTGGATATGGGGCATAGCGCCGTGTATCCCAATGCAGGATGTCTCAAATGTGTTAAAATGTATTGCATCAGGGCACTGACAAAGTAAACACATTCAGAAGCCAACAACACATCCACATCTAAAGGACATGGCCAAACCCAACTGAAAGCCTTCTGCCTTCTTCACGCAATAAACAAAATATGCAATAAGACTATTTGCTAGGTGGCAAGAGACTTACATGTGCCCCTGCTGCTGCAGGGGCTCATGAGAGTCTACGTCTCTTGTGCACGGTCAAAACAACTGGAATATACTGGCATATTCTCCAGGGTGCATACATAAACCACAAAGTGATATGCACATGATTCTGAGCACTTCAGGAAAATATAAAACTTTGAATATCCAGTAATACTGCATTTGGAATGCAATTATTTAATGGAATATCTGTATAAACCAGTTTTGTATTTGAAAAATTATGTTCTGAACATGTGCGCAAACGGTATACTTCCCTTTTCACTGCACGGACGTCAACAACAATGCACCGATGTCAACAAATACCTGCATTTTTACACCTATGATTATTTCTGATAAATTCAAACATGCTGTTAGATTTTGTTCATAATATAAAAAAAAAAAACAAGAATGGCAAAGCCCTCAAGGCTCGCATGCATGACTGATCCACATAATTAATGACCTTTGCGACCTTGACCCTCCAACAGGTCACTGAAATAAGCAAATGTTCAAGTGTTCTATCATAAGGAAAGGTTTGGCACTTGGATCTCCTTTGACCTTGACCTTTTAGAGGTTACTTAAATTGATATGTTTAAAAAGATCTTGCCACAAAGTATCCTTGGGCCAAGTTTGAAGACTGTGGCTTGAATAGCCTCTCAGAAACTGCCAATGTTAAATTTTACCACGGACGACGGCGGACAGAAGGATGACCACTCGGCACTGGCCCAAAACATACTTTTGCTTTGCACGTGAGCCCAAAAACAACTTTTGTCAAAATTTGGTGATTTTGGACCTATTTCCCTTTGGCCCAGAACACAGACTCACTTTTGCTTCGCACATGGTTGGTTGTGCACTTCTTAAAGCAACCTACTCCAGGCAAAAAAAGTATTAAAAGTTCCCAATATTTCCTGTATAAATGTTATTAGTATGTGTTACAATAATACTGCACAAAAGGGCTAACTTAAATTATGTTACGTCATAAATGAAAACTTTTCTGCTCTTCTCCATTGTACACAGGAAAGTTCCTTTAGTTATGCTCAAATGCGGAAAAAAAAGTGTAGAAAAGTCTTAGATCAGGCAAAACAACATTGATAAACTGTTTAACCCCATTTTCTGGCAGTCGAAGCCTGCCATGGAGCAGATAGCTTTAACGCCCTGAAAGCAACAGTCACAATACAAGTACCACATGTATATTAATTTTGGGAAAAAAGCAGATCAAACTGGTATGTTATTCAGCAACACTCCAATCCGATGCTTGTATAAAAACAGAACAATCAACCATTGCACTTCCAGGCAATGTCACCTCAATTCTACCGCCAAGTTTACTCACATTTTGGAATCATCTGATGCCTATTTACACAACTCTGAAGACAGATGGACAGTAACAACAGCTCAAAGACAGAATCTGATTAGCTTGGTGTCTGTCCAGGGGTTGTGCTAATCAGACATTACCTTTAAGATATTAATGTCCTTCTATCACCTGCATCTATTAACATCCATCTATCACCTGAGCTATAATCGTTCATCTATCACCTGACGATTTTTGTCCATGGGTCTACCTGCAGAGACTATCAGGAAAAGAATGGCAGCTGATGCACAATATAGTTTTACACAATTCAGACATGAACAGATATCCCAATGGCCCGATTTAAAACTGACATCTTCTGATTTCACAACCAAGATAAACATGAAAAAAGCAAAATAACAAGAAAGGCAAAGCCATTATGGCTCAGGTGTATTTACATATATGTGACCTTTGTGACAAGGGCTGGCTTCTGCAGCAGCAAAATCTATGTTTTCTCAAAATGTAAGCATTTTTCACACATCCCTCAACCCCCCCCCCCCCCCCTGACCCTTGACCTTTGTGATGAGTCGACTAAATTAGTATGCATAGGAAGGTATTATCATCAGCTATCTTTGTACCAAATTTGGTTGAAAAATTTGGAAATACCTACAATTTTATTTAAAAAAAATCAGCATTTTACACACATTTGCCAGCCTCTTGTGACCCTTGACCTTTCCAAGGGGTCATCCAAATTAGTATGCATAGATAGGTCTTACCATCAGGTATCTCTGTACCAAATTTGGGTTTGAAATTGTGAAAAGTATTTGAGAAAAAACATCTTTGTCAAAATATGGCTATTTTCCACATATTTCATGATCTATCGTGACCCTTGACCTTTCTGAGGTATCAACCAATTTAGTGTGCATAGAAAGGTCTTCCCATCAGTTGTCTCTGTAGCAAGTTTGGGTTTACAGTTGTGAATAGTATTTGAGAAAAAACATCTTTTGTCAAAATATGGCTATTTCGGACCTATTTCCTGAACCCTTCGGGACCCCTTGGCCTTTCCGAGAGATAACCCAAATAGGTATGCATAGATAGGTCTTACCAACCATCAGGTATCTCTGTACCAAATCTGGGTTTGAAGTTGTGAATAGTATTTGAGAAAAAACATCTTTTGTCAAAATATGGCTATTTTTCTCCTATTTCCTGAACTCTTGTGACCCATGACCTTTCCTAGGGATCAACCAAATTAGTATGCATAGAAAGGTCTTACCATCAGGTATCTTTGTACCAAGTTTGGGTTTGAAGCTGTGAATAGTATTTGAGAAAAAATAAATTATGTCAAAACATAGCTATTTTTGACATTTCCTGATCCCCGGTGACCTTGACCTTTGTGAGAGGTCACTCAAACTGGTATGTTTAGAAAGGTCTTGCCACAAAGTATCCTTGGGCCAAGCTTGAAGAATCTGGCTTGAATAGTTCCGAGAAAAAGCCAACATTAAAGTTTACCACGGACGACGGTGGATTGACAAACAGATGGACGACCACTGGCCCAAAACATACTCAATTTTGCTTCGCACGTGAGCCAAAAACAAGATGGGATGAACCATAACCCACAAAGTCCCTTCTATATGAGAGCTGTCCTCGCTGTCAATGGTCTCTATCTTTTGTCTTTGACCTGATTCTGATGTTGAATTATCTCCTATTGAAAAAGTCTCGCAGATCTGCCAATGCGTCGGCGAGTTCTATAAGGGGCGCAGGACATACGCGTCATTGATTTGTCAAACGTCATTTGTCATGACAGAAGTTTTAGTTTTTACGTAATTTTATATTTTACGTGATATGAGTTTCACTTTCGCTTCATAGGCTTGAGAAAATGGTGACAAAACTAGAACTTCATGGTACAATTTCAGTCTTGCTATAATTTGTGTGAAAGCAGGTTGACTTTACCTAGCTACATGATATACTAAGTATACAGGTCACCTGCATGCTCTCCTGAAAGCATGTCGATGTGTGTGTGCATGTTAGTGCATGCATGCGCGCGCTCTCCAAACATCTCCAAGAGGCATAGATCCTCATGTGCCCTCCAGACGCATGAGGATCTATTCCTCCTGGAGATGCGCACATGTTTGTGAGAGAGAGAGAGAGAGAGCTGCGCACGCAAGAGAGAATGACGTCATATTTAGAGTATTATGTCAGTGTCTGCATGGTGACGGAGTTGCCTCTTTTATGTCACCGCCACTGTCTGAATTTCTCTAGAAGTAAAGGTTTTTAAGTGTTTTAATTCTTTTCTGAAAAGAATTAATTTTTACTAAAGAAGTTGAAAGGATACAAAGCTTGCTAACAATCTCATCCAATGTCATTCTCCAAACTAGCTATATGCAAAAGTTCAAGTAAATACGACAAAAATTACGGACTCTAATCTGGGTCAACTGACTTCCTATAAACAGTTGTTTATGTCTTCAATGAGACATTCAATTACAATATGCTCTGAGGCTCTCTTAGCCACCCACTTAAGAAAGTATTTCACCAAGTTTGAAGCTTGTGTGTACAGAAATATGGGAGATTCTCTTGTTTACATACATACGCACACACATAACATACACACATACGGCGCTTCGCGCCAAATGTACGTTCAGCAGCGAGGTTAGGGTAACTAGACATGACATAATTTTTATCTTCTTACTTCAATTGTTAGAGGTTTAGCCTGCCCACCTTTGACATCATGGACATGCTATTAAATTCGCCCCACCGCAACATGTCCTAAAAAGTCCATTCTATAAATAGAAGGGACTTAAAAAGAACTTTCTTTGTTAGAAGACGCACATAAGAAATAAACACTCACTCACAGCAGCCTACTGTGGACATAATCAAATTTGAATGTGTGAATAAATTGATCACAAAATACTCTTTTTTACTCTTTGAAAATGTGAAAACAATGCCTGAGCTGATATGCAGACAGTACCTCAACAGATATGACTGCCACATCAAGTATACAGTAGCTACAAGCATCTCCTGAAGTTGCAAAAGTTATTTTTAGGTACAAGTTCTCCCATTGGCTTGGCTGTTGGTACGACTTTTGTTGCAGTGATTCCTGCAGGAATTATCGTGACACAACCGCTACTGACAGGCGCAAGTTTAAGGGTTAAAAAAAATCCACGCCTTCTCTGAGCTTTGTATTGTCTGGGTACTGCTGTTTATAATTACTACAGCAGAACCTGTTTTGACCAACCACCCTTATGAGATCACCTATCATTAAAGACCATCATTATTTACATATGTAGGTGGCTGCAACCACATCATTTAGGTGGCTGCAGTCATCAAAATGATTGTCTTTAATGATGCTTGATACATTTTTCCCTTCAAGATGTCACTTGAGCAAGCACCAGTCTTCGAAGACCACTTTTTTCCTTAAAAAAAAAAGTGGTTGCTCAAAACAGGTACTACTGTAAATACACTGTATATTTATGTCTTCACATCAACTGCTTTATGAGATTTAGCATTTAACCCTGGCGACAGGATTCATTTAAGGAAATATCAAAGGTCCTCCAAACACATTCTCTGCCACTGGACACCCGTTTTGTTTCTGAAACTTTCGTTCATTCAATGACCCAAAAAATCAACCATCTAAAGAACATTGATACACATTGGTCTCAGCAAGAGGTACTGCCATCATGAGCCTCTGCAACTGCAGGGGGTCATGAGTATATAGGTCTCTTGCAGTTGGATTGTGTTCCCTTTTTCATGTCAGTGAAGGGGTGAAACGCTTCACTATTACTGACCATAAATTGTGTTCTGAGGTTTCTGTTAATTCAATGCCAAAGAGCCCCAACCATTAAAGGAATGCACTCAGGTGGTTGGAACTGTCATCAGCTGCACCCCCGTGTCAAGCAGACTAATCTCCATCCGCATCTCCGCCCGACCGCACAACATCACTATCATACAAGTATACGCTCCAACAGCAACCATGATGATGAAGAATTAGAAGAATTTTACGAACAACTGGACAACATCATCAAGAAAACACCTAAGAAAGACATTCTGACTGTCCTCGGTGACTGGAATGCAAAGATCGGCCCTGACGCCTACCAACAATGGGCAGGAACAGCTGGCAAGTTTGGCCTTGGAGAAACAAATGACAGAGGCCTGCGACTTTTAGAGTTCGCAGAGAGTCACCGTCTCACCGTTGCTAATACCCTCCATCCACACAAGAAGTCAAGAACAGTGACATGGCAATCGCCAGGAGGCCTGGTCCATAACCAGATTGACTTCATCTTGCTGCCTCGACGATTCAAATCCAGCGTTAACAAAGCACAAACGAGGTCCTTTCCTGGCGCTGATATTGGCAGCGACCACAACCTCGTCCTTACTAGCCTCAAGTTGAAGCTGGCATTGAAACGAGATAGCAAGAACCCTCGCATCAGATTCGACCTCCAGAAGCTAAAAGACCCGGAAGTAGAAGAGCTCTTCCAAGCCCAGGTGGGAGGCAGATTTGCAGCCTTGGCTACTTTGGACTGCGACGTAGACACCCTTGCTTGCTGGAAATATAAAAGAGGTGTTACTTTCTACAGCAGAAGAAGTGCTGGGGAAGCAGAGGAAGCGCAAACAGCCCTGGGTCACCGATGACATCCTCGATCTCTGTGATGAGAGGAGAGCCTGGAAGAAAAAGAGAGGCCAAAACCTCACATCAGCAAACAAGTACAGACTTGTCAACAAGAAGATCAGGAAGAGGATGAAAGAAGCCAAAGAAGATTGGATTGAAGACCAGTGTTGTAGCGTGGAAGAGGGCATGGCAAATGGCAACAGCAAGAAGGCTTATGAAACGCTAAGGACCCTCACCAAGACTCAACAGCGAACAGCCACAGTCATCGAAGACAGCAGCGGCCAACTCCTTACGGAAAACACTGCTGTACTAAACAGATGGACTGAGTACTGCCGAGACTTGTATAACTACAAGGCTGAGCCAGACACCAGCATCCTCCAAAACAACAAGGCTGGGGCCAGGAAGGCTGAAGACCTGCCAGTGTTAGCTGAAGAGGTGGAAGCAGCCGTACGCGGCCTGAAGGGAGGAAAGTCTCCAGGTGTAGACAACGTACCTGCTGAACTGTTGAAACATGGAGGAGAAGTAACAACGAAGGTCCTCACTACACTCTGTCAAAAGATCTGGGAGCAAAAGAAATGGCCAGTAGAATGGACACAGTCTCTAGTGATCCCGCTCCCCAAGAAAGGAAACCTGAAACAGTGCCAGAACTACAGAACTATCAGTCTGATAAGTCACCCTAGCAAAGTAATGCTTAGAATCATTCTCAACCGCCTCAAAACTTTCGCCGAGGAACTGCTGGCAGAAGAACAGGCTGGCTTCAGAGTTGGAAGAAGCACTGTAGAGCAGATTTTCAACTGCCGCGTCCTGATCGAGAAACATCTGCAGCATCAGCGCGAACTCTACCACAACTTCATTGATTTCAGGAAAGCATTTGATCGCGTCTGGCACGACGGACTCTGGCAAGTCATGAGATCGTTCAACATAGAGGAGGGACTGATCCAAATGATAGAAGCGCTTTACAAGAACGCCTGCAGCGCGGTTCTACTTAACAATCAGTCAGGCGAGTTCTTCAGGACGACGATCGGTGTCCGTCAAGGATGCCTGCTCTCTCCTGTCCTTTTCAACATATTCCTGGAGAAGATCATGCAGGAAACCCTCCACGACCACCATACTTCAATCTCTATTGGTGGCAGATCTCTGTGCAATCTTCGATTCGCAGACGACATTGACCTCATGGCAGGCAGCAATAGTGAGCTCCAAAACCTGACAGACAAACTTTCAAGTAGCGCAGGGTCTTATGGCATGGAGATCAGTACGGATAAAAGCAAAGTGATGATCAACACCACAAGCGACAGCAGCAGCAACATTCACATGAATGGCCAAAAGCTAGAAGAGGTCAATAGCTTCAAGTACTTGGGAGCCACCCTGTCCAAAGACGGTAGTTGCATAGCAGAGATCCGTATCAGGATAGGTACAGCAACATCCGCAATGGCCAGGCTGGACAGGATATGGCGAAGTAACTCCATCAGCTTCACCATCAAGTACAGGCTTTACAAGTCCCTCATAGTGTCTATTCTACTCTACGGCTGTGAGACTTGGACACTGCTTGCAGACTCAGAAAAGAAAATCCAGGCCTTTGAGAACAAGTGCCTGAGGAAGTTGCTCCGCATCTCGTACCGCGAGCACAAGACCAACGAATATGTACGGAGCATCGTCACTTCCCTGGTGGGCCCACATGAACCCCTTCTGGCAACCGTGAAACGGCGCAAGCTTGCTTGGTTTGGCCACGTGACCCGACACAACACATTGTCCAAGACTATCCTCCAAGGCACTCTCGAAGGAAGTCGTCGGCGAGGTCGTCAGAGAAAGAGTTGGGTCGCAAACATAAAAGAATGGACCGAACTCGAGATGTCAGACTTGCTTGCCACCGCCCAAAATAGAACTCAGTGGAGAGCACTGTCTGTTGCTGCTGCCTTTCAGTCCCCCCAACGCCCAGTTCGGGCAAGGGACTGATGATGATGATGATGACTCATAACTAGGCATCAAGAAGTGTCGAACCTCTTGAACCCCTGCACACATGGTGGATCATGATGACCAATATCTCTTGCAATTGGGTGGTGTTGACTTATTCCTGGCAGTGAAAATGTTAATAAAAATATGGTACATTTAAAGTGCTCATATCCACCGAGCTATAAAAGTTAATTTTCTGACTGGTTTTGCAATTTGCACTTAAAACACAGGGTTTGATATGACTGATTACAATGGAATGATTCCGTATAAACACAACATAATTTTAACCAAACAACACACCTCTATTTCAGTAGGGGTACTCATAACTGTACATGTATACATGTATACTACACATCTATCTTTATTTTGAACATTAACTCATTCAGCCCGACGGCCGTATTTCCCAAATTTTGAAGGCGTCATCTAATGACTATGCACCAGTTGCAGGAGATGGATCGACCATGATAATTCAAGGGCAGTGCCAGATTAGCTTGGTACTGACAGGCGCCAAGCTAATCTGGCACTACCCTTGAATTATCATGGTTGACCCATCTCCTGCTGTAGTGCGTCAGGGCTGAATGGGTTAATACAAATAATTGCAAAATGCTCTGAAATAATATGTGCATGGATAATATATAAACCTCAAATGTACATTGGAATGAATGTTCTAGAATAAACGTGTACTTTAAAATGACATAAATAAAACAACAATGCACTGCATCATTATATACAATGTTTAAATAGAGTCACTTCTGAAGCATCATACAGAAAAAGCTTTTGAGCAATTGCTAAGTTGGAATACATTGTTTTAACTACATGTATAAGACACTTTTTTTCTCAGTAACATCTTTATGTACTTTGGCTGTCAGAAGTGTTTATATGTCAAGGTGATTCCTACAGGAATCAATTGGACAAAACTCTATACTGACAGCAAGAGGGTTAACTGCCCAAACAACCTATGGCATGGAGTGTTAAAAAGGACAAATATGGAATGGTAAAAGGCATTTGCATTTTAACCCCTTCAATGCCACTGGATGCATATTTTATTTCTGCAATAGGTGTTCAATCAACTACCAAAAGCCGCAACCATCCAAGGTTCATGGATACAAATTAGTCTCAGCAAGAGCCATAGATACTAATGAGTCCCTGCAGTTGCGGGGTCTCTTGAAGATCTATACCAATTACAGTTGGACCAGTTTAACTTTTTCTTGGCAGTGAAGGGGTTAAACTTTATGCCACCATAAAGATGACAAGTAGAATCATTACAAGAAGTCTTAACCTTCTGGCTAGCGGAAGCGCTTTTTGTCCTAATTCCTGCACTGTCGGTAGCAGGAATCAATTGCAACAAAAAGTACTATCAAAGCCAAATGGTTAAAATGAACCCTTACAGATTAGAACTTTGAAAAGATTTAAAACTGTGTACGGTCATGCATGGATGGCTGTCACACAGGAGAAGAAATTTGCACTCAAACATGCTGTTTTTTTTTTTTTTATCTTGACATATCAAAATATACAAACATATTTTTAGTGCAATGTTTTACTGTCCATAGTACATGTATATTGATATACAAGTCACTCTGAGCAGAAGGATATGTAATACTTTTTCTTTCTCAGTGGTACAGCACATAAGGTCAATTATGCCCTAGTGGAGATTCATAATTATGTTTTGTTCATAAAATCACAGAGTAACAACTCGTGCCTACAGAGTGGCAATGCATCAGTTAAAGGGATAATCCCAAAATCAGATGGTCAGAAAATGCATGGAGTTCACACGTACAGTAAATACAGCCAGCACAATGCCTGTACGCAAAAGGGGGTTAATCTGCACATCTGTACAGTGGAACCTGTTTTGAGCAACCAGTTTTTTTTCAACAATAAAGTGGTCTTCAAAGATGTGCTCTCTCAAGAGAAGCCTTACAAGGCAAACAGTGTCACCTGTCACTACAGACCATCATTTAGGTGGCTATAGCCACCTAAATGATGGTCTTTAATGACAGGTGATCTCTCATAAGGGTGGTTGCTCCATAAAGAGTCTGCTGTGATTCTATGAGCCCCTGCAGCCACAGAGGCTCATGAGCATTCATGCCTCTTGCTGGCAAAAAGTGACCTTGTTAACAACCCCAGTCCGAGGTACTTGTCATGGATTAACAGTACAACAATTGTGAGGATGCAAGCCACAGTGATGGAGGTGATCAAACGAAATGATCCCAACCCACACTGCTTTGATGTCATCACTATCAAAGTGCATTACTTACCCTTTCTGACCTGACTCTGCTTTAGGAGTAGGTACATGTACTCTTGTAGCTTTACTTAACAGGTTCATGCAAATGAATACTTCACCACTGGATTGAGGAAGTAGGATTTTTGTATTGACAGCATTCCTCTTGTACCGCACATGATAATTCAAGAGAAGAAAAAAAGGCAGACATTGGGGCCTTGATTTTTTTTCAAAATAGTAAAGCATAATGGTGCGACCAGAGAAATACAAGCAATGTCTCTGTTGTGACACATCTTGTCCGCAAAACATCTTACAATTTTCATTTTTTTCTGTTTTGATTCTATCCTTCAACACAAAAAAGCACAGGGGAAATGTACATTTAGAAACAGAGTGTCACAAATAACAGAGAAATTATAAACAGCAAATGTTTTGAACACAGAAATTAATGTCCTCAAATGTGTGTTAGTATGTGATTCTGGTCCTTCAGGCTGAAGTGGCAAGGTTCAAAATCACAGAACAGTACACCTGTGTGCTGGACTGTGATTTGGGACCTTGCAGCTTGCATCTGCAAGGTCCGAAATCACAGACCAGCATACAAATGTACAACCCATGCTGCCATGTGAAATGGACAGACACATGAAAAAAAGTCGTAAAAGTTGAGACAGATTCCTGATGACTAGGAGTACAAAAGCTATTACCTATCTTTATCAAAGTAAGTACACTTGTATAAAAATGTTTTCACCCACCTTTTCCTTAGAAAAATTACAAAGTAAGTTCAGGAAAAATCTGTCAAATCAAACGTCTACCAAGGTTATTCTGTTATCTACAAAGACTGTCAACCCCTTTGTGAATGCAGCCACCTGCGGCTGTAAACAGAGTCCACACAGAAAAGGGAGTTAAAAATGCATGCCAAATTGGTGATCATCTAGAAAGAAGCATCTCATATAATTATCAGATTCAAAATTAACTTTTTTTTTCACACCAATCAAATGTTCAGAACATTGGTCAGTTATCATGTATGGAAAATGCTATTTTCTGATCAATCACAGCTGGTTCACACATAAAGCAAAACTCATATTGTAATTCATTTTATGTACACTAAATGCGTTTAGGTCCCCTTAGTTTTGGTAAAGGCACATTTGGATGGTAAGAGCTTGATATGCTTTTAGATTTACCCCTCTTATGCATGCGGGGACCGGTCCTGTCAACAATTCTGGTGCCTGAATGCTCATGAGGGGTAAATAACTGGGTGTGGGTAGTAGGAAGGGAAACGTGCTCTAATCCTACACTAGAACAAGACGATTCTATTCAGTTCTGTCATCAGTCAAGCATTCTCCAATGAAGTTCCATCCATAAACTGTAACAAAAATATACACTTAAGGTTGAAAGAGAAAAAGTTGTCACTGTTTGATACAATATCCCTATCTCATGCCTCACAATAATTATCTGAGCAAAAACTTTCACTTTATCATTTTCAGACAAACATCATGAGCAGCAAGCTAATGTATGCTGTAAACAATCTTATCTACTGGCAATATTCCACCGACTATATTTGACATATAACATTTTTCCATTGAAAATATTTCGCACACATATTCCTTCCGATGTCTTTCAGTTATACAAGATTTCCTGTAAAGAGTAAATCTAAGGAGTAAATGATGAATTTAAGGAGTAACATGTTTCTGCTTGATAAAATGTGCATTTCAGAAATTCAGCCAAAGAAATTGTTGTACAACTATGAAAGAAAATATTGCTAAGGGTTCAAAACAAAATAAAACCCATCTAAAATGTACAGCTTGCACTAAAAGCATTTCAGCAATATCTGTCCTACTGTGTACACAAATGTATGTTCTGTTACACTGTTGTAACAAAATAATCTATGTTCTATTACCAATCCCTCACTTCCATCTGCAAGAGACATAGAATATCATGCGCCTCTGCAGTGCAGGGGCTCATGTTAATCTATGTATCTTGCTGTCCTTGATCAGCTCTGGACAGCAGTGTCCGAAACTGGTACTATTTCCGGTTCATCAAGCAACTGAAACACTATTTCACGATTCCAGAAAAGTCAGAGAAAATACTGTCTGTTCTGCAGTATGTCACCTTTTGTACTACAATGTCTTATTTCTTTATTGCCCTTTCACAAAAGAACCCAACACAATTGACAGTTGCGAACTGCAGTTTGTTCATGATAGGAAACATTACTAACCATAACCAATACATAAAACTGATACCAACAGATAACAGCGCAAGTTTTCAAAACCAACACACACATATCAATAACACTGCATAATTGCACACATAATCTGAATACAGTCAATGTCTTTCCTCCACACCATTTCTTTCTTTTTTAAAATGAAATTGATTTTTAAAAAAAAAACAACCAACATTATTTCCTTGTTGATATCCTTTGTTCATGAGCAAGATATGAAATGTGAACAGAAACATTCCATTTGGTCAAGTCTTTCTTCTGAACCTTGTGACGACACAGCAGTTGTAGATCTGTCAAACTCAGATGCCGACTACTTTGCAGACGTGGGTCAGTTTGTCAGATGGTGTCATAACAACCATCTACAGTTGAACGTGGGCAAGACCGAGGAGATGGTAGTCGACGTTTGGAAGCCTGGCAGTGGGCCAACTTCCAGGAGCCCACTCCCACCTCCCTAGCCCCTGGTGATTGACGGCACTTTTGTCACTCGCACAGATGTTTACAAATACCTAGGAACCTTGATTGATTCACGGCTATCCTTCACCGACAACACAGACCTCATCTTTAAGAAAGCCCAAGGGAGACTGTGCAAACTCCGCTCCTTTGATGTGAGCCCCCAAATCCTCAGGCAGTTCTACCTCTGCTTTATAGAAAGCCTTCTTACATTCTCCTTTGTCTCATGGTTTGACTCCCTGGGCAAAAAGAACCTGAGGAAGCTGAAGAAGATAATCAGGCTTAGTGAGAAAAACATTTGGGCAGGTTGGAGAGCCTTGACGGCCTCTACAGGACGAGAATGATATGCAAGGGCCTGAGGCTGGCAGCTGACACATCCCACTGCCTTTCTAAGCACCTTCAAAAGCTCCCATCTGGCCGTAGGTTCAAGGCTCCTCTTGTTAAAACCAAACGCTACAAGGGCAGCTTTGTACCCTCGGCCATCCGTCTCCTAAATAAGGAGTGTTTTAACTAGCGTATCTCTCTCTCCCTGTTGACGCCGTCGAGAAACTTGCACCTCAGATGTCGCAGTGGCATCTTGCAAGTGGCAGACTCAGTCCTATACCACTAACACTGTGGTCATGTAGTGGTTTTTTATTAAAAAAAATATTTTATTTTTAAACACCATTGTCCTAATTGTCATAATGTGGCTAAAACCGTACGCGCGCATGTGATCCCAACAAAAGAAAATTTGTCGACCAGACTGACAATAAAGTTTTTGAATTGAATTATTTATAAAATGCCTGCAAACTGAAAATGCTATTTTTTTTCAGTCTCCAAGCACATTGCATCTTCCAGCCTATACAAGAATAATGTTAATACATTGTGCATGCAGTCACTGGTACTGTTTACAGGACTGGTGGGTTACATGCACAAGGTTTGTCTGGGTTTCACCTGAACTGTCAGTGTCACTTTGTCCGAAATTCACTAACAACTTAATGCCTGTGTAAAAGAATTGATAATGCATCAACCACACACAATTGCTTGTATGATAATTTGTGGCATCGGAATTAAAGGAAATGAAATTAGTCACTCTTTGTTCATCAACAGGAAACAAAAGCTATGGACAGAATGAATTCATAAATTTCCATTTGAATTCAGCAACCTGCTCATGTGACAACCTGAATAATCCAGCCACATGTTTGCAAGTCACCAATTACAAAAGCAAAAGAAGATCTCAGGCTGACCTCAGCCTAAGCTGTCCTGTGTCTGTCTGCAGCGGTCACTTTTTCGCAGCCTCTTGTGACAGACAGTAGTCAAGTCAAGAATTAATATATTTCACTTCTCTGATGCTGGGATGAACTCACAAAACACTGTCACCTTTTAAACCCTTTACTGTTTGAAGACATGACTTAGGTCTACAAAACGACCAAGAAATGATCAGCCAATATCCCCCTCCATCTGAAAAATGCAGACATGCGTAACCAAGCAAGATGAATAGATAATTGTCAGTCCCAGCTTTTGTAGGGAGGGGATCATGAAGTTCATCTCTTCCATCAGGGCTGATTTCTAAACAGCAAAAGGGTTAAAATGTCTCTTCTCTCTGATCCTGGTTGACTTTAAGTTATCAGGAACGAGCCAACAGAAAAATCTAAAACCGCAGAAAAACAAAACAGATTTGTCCTTGTTATCTGGAGGCATGTTAACTTTCCTTTCTTTGCTCACTGCTTCCTTACTTGAGGGTCCCTACTTTCACAATCACGTTCCTTTTTTGTTGGTTATTTCCTTGTCTTTCACACACTAGGCGGTCACCCCTTTGGTTTGGACTCCAAAGATAAGACCTCACCTTCCTCATAATATTACACAACACCTCTCTTTATCCTCCTCCTCCCCAACAACCCTTGAATGTGTGGGCGCCACAAACCTCCTCAGCTGGCCGTCATTGGGTGAATACGCATAACCTTGCACGGTTGTGTTGTTGTTATTATGCCCATTCTTTGTTTTATCTGATCGATCACCTCCCGCCACAGAACTGCCTTGGGGACTGCTGCCAGATGTGTTGACCCGTCGGCCGCCCTGAAGGCTTTCCAGAAACATGCTCTGCATGGCAATGTCTGCCAGATTTTCCCGAGAATTTGACCGATGTTTCTTCAGGTCAATAAGTGTTGATCCGGATTGCCGTCGTGTTTGATTCCCTGGTGCCTGCGGTTGAGGAGGTCCTGCATGGTTGCTCTCTTGTGGCAGCGACACACTGTGTGAGGCCTGAGGAATGCTTGGGGCTCGAATGGGTGGGGGTTGTACGACCGTCATCTCTCTTTTTGACCCATCACCCACGAGCTGTTTGTTGGAGACCTGTGCTTCTGATCTTGACTGAGATCCTGCAGGTTGCATTTGCATTTCAGGACTGGATGGGACAGTAGCGTGTGACCGTGGTTTGGGGGTGGGTTTGTTGACAGCAATAGTGGTGACGATCGCAGTTTTAGGTGGGGTGGTGGTGTTGGGCGGAGTGTCGGTGGTCTCAGTGCTCAGTGGTGGGGGTTGGGATGCGGGATGGCTGTGGTCATCCTCATTAGAGACAACGATGGTGACTTCGTCCAGATCTGTGGCTGGAACATGCTCATGTTCCTCCTCTGCCTCCTGTAAATCAGAAGACAATCAGAAGAAATTTCAATGCCACATGGCTAACACATCAAAATTGCTTTCTGAATACCCATGTGCACCTGTACCGTTTACAGTAACTCTGGCTGCAATATAAGGGAGTGAACACACCGAGTGCCAAGATCAGTTACCACACGAAAGTTGTCCTCAGAGGTCTACAAACCAGGTGAAAAATCGACAAAGAAAGTTAAAAAAAAGAATGGCAACACCCTTAAGACTCACGTGCATGAATGATCCAGTTCTAACATAAGGAAAGGGTATGCTTTGTACCTGTGATGTTTTCTCAAATTGTATGCATTTTTCACACTTTCGTCAATCTCCCATGATCCTTGACCTTTGCGAGTAGTGAACCAAAATAGTATGCATAGAAAGGTCTTATTAGCTACCTTTCTGCCAAATCTGGTGGGAACGTTTTGCAAACAAGAAAGGCAAAGCCCTTATGGCTCATGTGTATGACTGATCCACATATGTCTGACAATAAGGGATGGCTTCTGTACTAACAAATTCCATGTTTTCTCAAAATTTAATCAGTTTTCACACATCTGTGAAACCCCCGTTACCCTTGACCTTTGCGATGAGTCGACTAAATTAGGATACATAGGAAGGTCTTATCATCAGCTACCTTTGTGCCAAATTTGATTTAAAAGTTTGCAAAAATGTGGATAATAACTACAATTATTGGCATTTTATACACATTTGTCGACCTCTTGCGACCCTTGACCTTTTCCAAGGGGTCATCCAAATTGGTATTCATAGATAGGTCTTACCATCAGGTATCCCTGTAGCAAGTTTGGGTTTGAAGTTGTGAATAGTAATTGAGAAAAAACATTTCTTGTCAAAATATGGCTATTTTTTTACCTCTTTCCTAAACTCTTGTGACCCAAATTAGTATGCATAGATAGGTCATACCATCAGGTATCTCTGTAGCAAGTGTGGGTCACACATCTTTTAACCCCCCCCCCCCCCCCCTCGACCTTTGACCTTTGTGATGAGTGGACTAAATTTTAAGTTGTGAATATTATTTGAGGAAAAAAAACATCTTCTGTCAAAATATGGCTATTTTAAACCTATTTCCTGAGCTCTCGTGACCCTCGACCTTTCCGAGGGATCAACCAAATTAGTGTGCATAGAAAGGTCTTCCCATCAGGTATCTCTGTAGGAAGTTTGGGTTTGAAGTTGTGAATAGTATTTGAGAACAAGAAAGGCAAAGCCATTATGGCTCACGTATATGACAGATTTACATATGTGTGACCTTTGTGACAAGGGCTGGCTTCTGCAGCGGTAAAATCCATGTTTTCTGAAAATGTAAGCATTTTTCGCACATCTGTCAACCCCCCCTTCCCCCTGTGACCCTTGACCTTTGTGATGAGTCGACTAAATTAGAATGCATAGGAAGGTCTTATCATCAGCTATCTTTGTACCAAATTTGGTTGAAAAATTTGCAAAAATTTGGCAATACCTACAATTTTATAAAAAATCAGCATTTTACACACATCTGCCAGCCTCTTGTGACCTTTCCAGGGGGTCATCCAAATTAGTATGCATAGATAGGTCTTACCATCAGGTATCTCTGTATCAAATTTGGGTTTTAAGTTGTGAATAGTATTTGAGAAAAAAACATCTTTTGTCAAAATATGGCTATTTTAGACCTATTTCCTGAGCTCTAATCTTCTTCTTCTTGAGCGCCGTCACACTTGGAGTTTGGCTCTCAAAATGAAATCTGTGTTTTTCTGAAGCGCCTCCACAGGCCCCTACAGTTTCTCTTGTAGAGTGGCAGGCTTCGGCCATATCTCCTCCCTCAGCAGCTGGTGGCTCCCACAGTCCTGGAGGATGTGCTCTGTGGTCTGCTCTGCTTCTCCACAAGGGCACAGGGGAGATGGCATGAGGTGGAAGCATCTGTACAGGTGGAAATTGAGTCGGTTGTGCCCAGTCCTCAGACGGAAGATGGTCACCTGCTCTTGTCTGGATAGCTGATGGTAACTGTCTAGGGGCCATTGTGGTGGTCTGTACTCAGACTTAATAATGGTCTTCATCTCTGTAAAGCTGACTCCATTTTTATCTTGTTCTTCCTCTGCACCCACTTTTGCCATTCTTTCAGCTTCTTCATTGCCGTAGATGCCACAGTGTGATGGGATCCACTGCAGCACCGGTATGGTGCACTTGATGTTTTGCAGTGCCTCTTGTAGACGTGGCAGTTTGCTTGCTGTTGCTGCCTCAAGGACAGACATGGCATCAGTCAGGAAGACAGTCTGGGCATCAGGGTCTGCAGTGCCACCAAGGGTGTTTGCAGCACGGACCAGGGCTTCCACCTCAGCTCTGTAATTTGTGCAGTGAAGGCCTGTTGGTACTGCCTCTGCCTGCCATTTTCCGTTTGGGTACTGAATGTACACCCCAGCCCCTCCATTCTGAACTGCATCTGTGGCTGATCCATCGGTGTATGCCCGTATCCATGCTTCCTGGGGATACTTTTCTTCGAGCATGGCCAGCGTCAGGGCTTTCTTGCTCACAGAGCTGTTCTCATCTTTGGTGGTGATGTAGGGTACCGTGGAAAGGATGGTGATGTTTTCTGACTTACTTTCCCAGGGTGGAAGGTCGCTCGCAGGATTCAGAGCCTCTACCTGTGCAGGGAGCTTTGCCTGGTGTTTTCTCTGCAGTGTTCTCGACTCCTTCACAAAGCTTGATCTTTTCAGTCTCCTTGAGGTTGGTTGTTTCATCCTGGCGTTCATAGGATGGTCTTTGGAAGACTTGACCTTTGTGGACTGTATCAAGGCTTTGCAATCTCTTCTCATGCACAGGGGTGGGATGCCTGTTGTCTCTTCCATCTTTTCAATTGATGTGGATTTTATTGCGCCGGTGATGATATGCAATGCCTGGTCCTGGACTCTGTCAATGGTCTGCTGGTGTGACTGGGCTGCCGTCAATCATGCATTGGATCCGTACTCAAGGTGTGGTCTCACTGTGCCTTGATATACATTTTTGAGGATCTTTTCATTGGCTCCCCATTGTGTTCCAGCCAGCTTCCTCATGATGTTCAGCTTTCTTCTAGCTTTCGCTTCTGCGTTCCAGATGTGCGGCTTCCACGTCAGCCTCTTGTCAAGAGTGACTCCCAGGTATGTCTGTTGGTCTTCATACCGCAGCGGGATGTTGCCCATTGTTAGCTTGCCAGCCTTTGCTTTGTTGGAGAGAGAGAAGAGTGTGGTTGATGATTTTTCTGTGTTTATGGTCACACACCAGTTGTTGGTCCAGTCTGTCAGCCTGTCCAGGGCTAGCTGTATCCTATATGCAGCGGTTGTTGCATACTCTTCTGTGCACCAGAGTACCATGTCATCTGCGTACAGGGCTGCGTGGGCTCCTTTTGGTAGCTCTGGCACAAGGTCGTTGATAAAGAGTATGAACAGGGTCGGTGACAGGACTCCACCAAGTGGCACCCCTTGACGCAGCAGCACTTTTTGGCCACAGTACCCATCCACTGTCACACGCGCTCTGTGATTGTGCAGGTATGACTTGGTCCACCATTACATGTTCCCTTGGATACCACTGCAAAGGAGTTTCACAAGGAGACCATCCTTCCACACCTTGTCGAAGCTTTCTGTAGGTCAATGAAGGTAGCTAATGTCACCTTCTGATCTTGAAAGGCATCTTCTATGACCTATGAAGGTGTGTTGTCTGGTCTTCTGTACTCTTGTAGCTTCTGAAACCGGCTTGCTCTGGCACGGTAATGCTCTCGGAGTCCAGGTACCACTGCAGGCACTTGTTGATGATGCGCTCCATGGTCTTGCACACACAACTTGTCAGGCTGATGTGGCGATAACTCAGGGCTTTGGACTTATTCTTCCCTTTCTTCAAAATTGGGATCATCCTGGCTTCCTTCCAACACTGGGGTGCCTGTCCTCCTCTCTAGCTGTGGTTAAAGATGTCCAGTAGCTTCATTAAGGCAGTGTTGCCAAGGTGTTGTAACATCTCATTTGAGATGCTGTCTGGACCTGGAGATTTTTTCTTCTTCAGCTGTTTGATGGCCATCTTCAGTTCTGGAAGGGTGATGACCTTCTTCATTGCATCATGGATGTTTGCATTTCTTGTTCTCTCTCTTTCTTCCTGTCTGATTTCTTTCTCAAGCATTCATGGGACAGTGATTTTACTTTCTTTCGCATAGATCTGTGCGAACTTAATTTGCAGCTTTCCTACCAGTCAGTGCTTTCCCTTCTTCTTCCAGGGTGATCTTCTGTTCCCTGGTGCCCTCATCGTTCAACGCCTTGGTCAGTCTCCACAACTTGGTGGTGTCCCTCTCCATGTTCAGTCTTGCAGTCTTCTCTCTCCAACGTCTTCTTGTGCACTCCAACTTCATCTTCAGATACTGGGCCTTACTGTGTTGTAGCTTGATGTTGTTTTCTTGGATGGGGTTGGTTTCAGCGACTTCTCTGGCCCTAGTGAGGTTGTCATGTGCTTTCTGAAGACCTGCAGTCCAGTATGGGGTGTAGTTTTTCTGGCCCCCTCGAGGTATGGTTTCCTTGGCTGCCTTACTGATAATGTCGTTAAAATCTCTGACCACATTGTTGATGTTCCTTTCAGACACAGTGAGGTGTTGCATTAGCTCATTTGTTCAGATACTGAACAAGCGCCAGTCTGCCTTTCGGTAGTACCATCTTTTAGGGAGAGGAGGACAGGGCAGTGGTCACTTCCTCCTAACTGTGGTCCTATTGTTCTGCCGAGGCGCCTATGAACATCTTCAGTGCACAGCGTCAGGTCCGGTGTAGTGGTGGTGTGCCAGCGGAGTAGAAGGTAGGTTGTTCCTCAGGGTCATTGGCAAGTATCAGGTGGTTTTCATCTTGCCACTCCTCGATGTCTTCTCCTCTTTTGTCAAGTGTGTCATATCCCCAACTCTGGGACTGGCTGCTGATGTCACCAGTGATGAGAAATCCACTGTCTGGGACCTGGATAGTGTCGAGAGACAGCAGCTTATCATTAGGGCAGTAGTAGTTGACCAGGTCAAGGGTGCTGTCACTGGTGGTTACCTTGACCTGGATGTATTCTGCCTCTTCCATGAATCTCTTGGTTTCGCTGGCATTCAGGTTGTTTCTAACTAGGGTCATAATTCCCCCTTTCTTCCTCCCTTGGCGATCACTTCGGAAGACCTTAAAGGGTTCCCTTCTTGCAGAACCCCTTCTGCATTCCAGTGCATGATGTTCACAATGGGTTTTTCTTTGTCTCTGGTCTTGTTTTTTTCGCTGGCCAGTCGCTCTCCTTCCCCGTCCCCTGGCTCCTCGAGACAGTCAGGAAGGTCCTCCAGTCGCTGGGGGTGGGCTCTGAAGAGGTGCAGAGCCTGGTACTGCACCTGCCTGGTGAGACTCCACAGGGCGAGCACCATTTCTGTTGAATCCATCTCCAAGTGTCATATGGCTGTATATGTGTGGTACTGTGGCTTGTTAGAGTGCGCTGTGCAGCCCAGTACCTCTGTCTTCATCACTCGGGGTTTCTGTCGAGGTTACCTCACCCTTAACTCCTGGTCAAAAGGCCTTTCCTGGGAGCACAGGATGGTTTGGTTTTTGGTAGTATGCATAGAACTTACCATCAGGAATCTCTGTACCAAGTTTGGGTTTGAAGTTGTGAATAGTATTTGAGAAAAAAACATCTTTTGTCAAAATATGGCTATTTTTCACCTATTTCCTGAGCTCTTGTGACCCTTGACCTTTCCGAAGGATCAACTAAATTAGTATGTATAAAAAGGTCTTACCATCAGGTATCTTTGTACCAAGTTTGGGTTTGAAGTTGTGAATAATATTTGAAAAAAAAAAAAATTATGTCAAAATAAAGCTATTTTTGACCTATTTCCTGATCCCCTGTGACCTTGACCTTTGTGAGAGGTCACTCAAATTGGTATGTTTAGAAAGGTCTTACCACAAAGTATCCTTGAGCCAAGTTTGAAGAATGTGGCTTGAATAGCCTCTGGGAAAATGCCAACGTTAAAGTTTACAACGGACGACCACTGGCCCAAAACATACTCACTTTTGCTTCGCACGTGAGCCCAAAAACATCTTATGTCAAAATATGGCTATTTTTCACCTATTTCCTGAGCTCTTGTGACCCTTGACTTTTCCAAGGGATCAACCAAATTAGTACGTATAGAAAGGTCTTACCATCAGGTATCTCTGTACCAAGTTGGGTTTGAAGTTGTGAACAGTATTTGAGAAAAAATAAATTATGTCAAAATATAGCTATTTCTTACCTATTTCCTGATCCCTTGACCTTGTGAGAGGTCACTCAAATTGGTATGTTTAGAAAAGGTCTTACCACAAAGTATCCTTGGGCCAAGTTTGAAGAATGTGGCTTGAATAGTCTCAGAGAAAATGCCAACGTTAATGTTTACTACGGACGACAGCGGACGGACGACGGACGGATGACCACTGGCCCAAAACATAGACTCACTCTTGCTTCGCACGTGAGCCAAAAAATATAATTGTCAAAATATATAGCTATTTATTTTACCTATTTCCTGAGCTCTTGTGACCCTTGACCTTTCCGAGGGGTCATCAAAATTAGTATGCATAGATAGATCTTACCATCAGGTATCTCTGTAGCAAGTCAGGGTTTGAAGTTGTGAACAGTAATTGAGAACAAGAAGGGCAAAGCCCATATGGCTCAAGTGCATCGACCGATCCACACGTCTGACATAACGTTTCTTGTCAAAATATGGCTATTTTTTACCTATTTCCTGAGCTCTTGTGACCCTTGACCTTTCCAAAGGGTCATGCAAATTAGTATGCATAGATAGGTCTTACCATCAGGTATCTCTGTAGCAGGTTTGGGTTTGAAGTTGTGAATAGTATTTGTGAAAAAAACATTTTTTTTGTAAAGATATGGTCATTTTTAACCTATTTCTTGACCTCTTGTGACCCTTGACCTTTCCAAGGGATCAACCAAATTAGTGTGCATATAAAGGTCTTACCATCAGTTATCTATATACGAAGTTTGGGTTTGAAGTTGTCAATAGAGGTGCACGGTATTACCGTATACCGGTATTATATCGGTTCGGAAGCCTCTCGATACGGTATACCGGTACGGTCCGGGAAGGGTCGGTATACCACAAATTGCAATAGAAAACGAAAGTAAACTTTTTTTTTTATAAACCGAAAGTAACGTTTTTTCCTAGAACAAAGAGGCAGTTCCGTGAAAGTGCGGCAGACAAAAGCACAATGGCTGAAAGCGAGTACACGATTGTGGCAAATGCTAAAGCAAAGGCCCCTATATGGAAGCACTTTGGAGTCAGAAAAAGAAAAAATGACGGTTCGATAGTGGAGAATATGGCGGTGTGCTTGACGTGCAATGGCGATGTAAAAAACTGCTGGTGGAACCTCCAACATGAACACCCACATCAGGAGACACCATCCACAGTTATTGATTACCACACAGACGGAAACCTCAAGCTCACAGAGTGAGCAGCCCCCAAAGAAACAACAGCGCCAGCAGACCCTTGCGGGAGCTTTTCAGATCCTGGCGAAAAAGGCAAAGTATCCTACAAATTCTCCTCGTGCAAAGGCCATCACAAACCAAATTGCGCTGTTCCTCATCAAAGATCTGCGACCTTACAAGTTGGTGGAGAGCAAGCACTTCCGAAGCCTGATTGAAGCACTCGACGACCGTTACCAGGTTCCTTCTCGTAACCACTTTTCAGAGCTGGCTATCCCCGAGATGTACAAAAACATGAAAGCCAAGGTGATTGATGACCTTCAGAAAGCCGAACAAGTAAGTTATAGTATGATACTGCATGCGTATAAAGTTGTGCATGTTAAAGATTTTTTCTCAATTAGTGGTTCAATGAAGGTGTGTGTGTGGGGGGGGGGAGGGGGTGGGGGGGGGGGATTGCTATATCTGTCGTCTGCAGAATCCGTCAAATAAGTCTGAAATTTTCACTTTGAAAGTCTTGATTATAATTAAATTGCCAGTCTGTCTATAACAAAGTAAGTCCTGTAAAGAAATTACGAGCGTACTAGCACTGAAATTGAAAGGTGATATACTGATAAATCACAATGAGGATGCAAAATTTTAGACGTGAATTCCGGTGCAGGTAACTGTGACTACAGATGGATGGACCTCCAGAGCAACAGACTCCTACGTCACTGTCACTGCTGTGTTGGTGGTTGATTGGCAGATGGTGAGCTATGTGCTACAAACAAGACCAATGCCTGAGAGCCATACAGGTAATACAGGTCTCTCTCTCTCTCCGTGTGGTGTGTGTGTGTGTGTGTGTGTGTGTGTGTGTGTGTGCGTGTGTGTGTGTGTTGTGATAAAAGCTGTAAAACAAAAAAAAATCAACATTTAGGAATGATTGTGAATTTTTTTCTCCTTTTGTGTACATTTAAAATAACTAGAATTGATTGATTTTTTATTTCATCTGTTACAGCTGAAAACATCACCAGGGTCATCACGGAAGCAATCAAAGAATGGAAACTGCCGGGTGTGCTGGGTCTCACACTTGTGTCGGACAACGCATCAAACATGGTCAAGGCTGGAAAGCTGCTGCAATGCCATCTGCACTTGGGATGCTTTGCACACACACTCAACCTTGCAGTTCAGAAGGCGCTCAAGGTGGATGGAACCGCAGCCATATTGAGTAGAATCAGGCAGATATCTACCTTCTTTCACAGGAGTAATTTGGCTTCCAACCTTCTCCATGCAAAGGCAGAACTGCTTCAACTGACGGCAAAAAAGCTGAAGGTTGATGTTTGTACCAGGTGGAACTCCGCCTTTGACATGCTGTCACGATTTCTGTACCTGCAGGATGCTGTCGTAGCTGTGATTCACTCCAAAGAACTGAGCTATCTCAAAGAGCGTGACATCACGAGTCTGAATGACGAGGAGGCCGCCGCCGCACATGAACTTGAAGCTTTTCTGAAACCTCTGAAGGACATGACGACCTTCATGTGCACGGAGGAGATGCCGACTTCGTCTGTGATCATGCCCCTTCTTGAGAGTCTGCTTGGCGAAAAAGGACATCTTCGCCCACAGCCAGACAACTCCATGTCCGTCCAGCAAATGAAGGCTATCATGTCAGCAGATCTGAAGGGCCGGTATGCAGAACAGAGAGAGATGTTGGAGACGATTTCAGCTTTGGACCTGCGCTTCAAGTCTTTCTCCTACATGGCACCAGAACAACGCGATGGCATCTTCCGCAAACTCACTGACGTCACAGTGAGCTTGCACACAAAACCCAAGACCATCGAAGCAGTCAAAGCAGATCCTGGAACATCAGCAGAACCTGGAACTTCAGCCACCCCCAGCCCGCCAGCTCCCTCCTGGCAGATGTCTTTGTCACACATGTCGAGCCGAGCAAGACCACCTACCAGCAGGGAGCTGAAGCAGTCGAGAAGTATCGAGAGGAGAAATCGATTGGCATGGCGGAGAACCCACTCTTGTGGTGGAAATAGAATGAGTACCGCTTCCCTCTGTTGGCTAGGGTGGCGAGGATTTACCTCGCCATCCCGGCTACGAGTGTGCCCTCTGAGAGGGTGTTTTCGACAGCTGGGGACATTCTGACCAGCCAAAGGGCTACCCTGAACCCAGAGCATGTGGACAAGCTCCTCTTTCTGAAAAAGAACTTGTAAAGTCATGCACTGTTCTTTTCAGAAAGTGGAGACTGTCCTACTGATATGGCTGCCATGCCCAATCGTTTTCGTACAGTTCAATTTAAAAAAAAAAAAAAAAAGCATTAAAAAGTTTCTCTTAGGAGTGTAATTTTTATTTTCTGTTTTTTTTTTTTTTTGTTGTTTGTTTTTGTTATCCATCCAGAAAGTCTACGTCTGTAGGTTTCATTTAATGATTCAGTGTTTTTTTTCCCCCATAGTATTTTGTTTACCTGATTTTGTATTCAAAGTGAACACTGAATAATTAAAGTTTGTTTATAAAAAAACGATCACTGGTGTGTTTGAGTCTGTCTTTTCTCATTTTGTTTCAACTTCTTCATGCATTCTTGTACGTACAAGTGGCCAGATTGTCATCAAATTACATGGGATCGGGGACGGCGGTATACCGTTGGAAAATATCGGTACTGGCAAAAAATATCGCGGTACGGCCGTCTTCACGGTACACAGATCTAGTTGTCAATAGTATTTGAGAAAAAAGAAATTATGTCTCAAAATGGCTATTTTTGATATGTTTCCTGATCCCCTGTGATCTTGATCTTTGTGAGAGGTCACTAAAAATAGTATGTTTAGAAAGGTCTTGCCACAAAGTATCCTTGGGCCAAGTTTGAAGACTAGCTTGAATAGTCTCCGAGAAAATGCCAACGTTAAAGTTTACAACGGACGACGCCGGATGGACGAGGGACGGACGACCACTGGCCCAGAACATTGACTCACTTTTGCTTCGCATGTGAGCCAAAAAAATCTTTTGTTAAAATATTGCGATTTTGGACCTATTTCTTGAGCTCTTGTGACCCTTGACCTTTCCGAGGGATCATAATAATATAAAGGTCTTACCATCAGGTATCTCTGTACCAAGTTTGGGTTTGAAGTTGTGAATAGTATTTGAGAAAAAATAAATTGTCCAAAAATAGCTATTTTTGATATATTTCCTGATCCCCTGTGACCTTGATCTTTGGGAGAGGTCACCGAAATTGGTACTTTTAGAAAGGTCTTACCACAAAGTATCCTTGGGCCAAGTTTGAAGACTGTAGCTTGAATAGTCTCCGAGAAAATGCCAATGTTAAAGTTTACCAGCGACGATGGTCTATGGACGGACGATCACTGGCCCAGGACATACTTTTGCTTCGCATGTGAGCCAAATAGTGCTAATAAGAGCTAACATTCTACTTTTTTCACATCATTTACAGATTTCTTGTGACACTTGACCTTTCTGAGGGGTCATCCAAATTAGTATGCTTACAAAAGTCTTACCATAAGGAATCTCTGGACCAAGCTTAAACCCAAGTTGTAAATAGTATTGGATAAAAAACTATTTTTGTCATGAAACAGCATTTGCGACTTATTTCCTGATCTCTTGTGACCTTTCTGAGGGGTCATCCAAATTAGTATGCATAGGAAGGTCTTACCATCAGGTATGTCTGTACCAAGTGTGGGTCAAAGTTATGAATAGTATTTCACACTTTGAGAAAAAAAAAACATTTTTGTCCAAATATGGCTATTTTCAACCTATTTCCTGACCTCTTGTGACCCTTAACCTTTCCAGGAGGTCATCCAAATTAGTATACACAGAAAGGTCTTACCATCAGGTATCTTTGTACTAAGTTTGGGTTTGAAGTTGGGAATAGTATTTGAGAAAAACAAAAAGAACCCCCCTCCATCCGAATTTTTGACAAAATATGGATATATTTCTTTACCCATTTCCTAATATCTTGTGACCCTTGCCCTTTCCAAGGGGTCATCCAAATTAGTATATACAGAAAGGTCTTACCATCAGGTATCTTTGTACTATGTTTGGGTTTGAAGTTGTGAATAGTATCTCAACAAAAATAAATCTAGTCAAAATATTTCCTGATCCCCTGTGACCTTGACCCTTGAGATAGGTCATTAAAATTGGTATGATTAGAAAGGTCTTGCTTCAAAGTATCCTTGGGCCAAGTTTGAAGACTGTAGCTTGAATAGGCTCTGAGAAAATGCCAACGTTAAAGTCTACCATGGTCGATGGCAGATGCTAGACAGATGCCAGATGGATGACCACTGGCCTAGAACATACTCACTTTTGCTTTGCATGCGAGCCATAAATGTGTCAGAACAGCTTTGTGTCTCCACAGCTCAGGAAAGAGGCAGGAGAATATCTCAAGTAACAGGGTAGTTTGCAAGAAAAACTGTAAAGCATTAAGTTCTAATAATGCAATAAAAAGTTCCATTTGTTTGTTGATTCCTTCTCAAACTTTTTTGTTTGTTCTCAAACTTACCATAAGCAAGTCCTCGTCCTGCATGAGGTTCAGGCCGAAGTGCAATGCCTCCTCCTTGTGTTCTTTCTTGAACAGCTGTGTTTTATCCCCACGCATGCTGCTACGTCGGATAGATGCACTGTACAACACACAAAGCGAAAAAACACCATAAAATGAGATGGATAGGGCAGCAGACATTGTGAGAAAGAAAACAAAAATTAAATCACAGAGGTTCCAGGGCACATTTGCATGAGTTTACATCCTGCACAAACCACCGAGCAAGGTGCTTAGTGGCATGTGCAGGATCTAAACTCCCTCACGCAACGTTGAAAGAGGTCTCATTTCATTTTGCTCATGTTGGTCACTATTTAACTAAAATCTGAGCAGCGCAAATATGTAAGGTTAAATTTTTAAATAAAAATTCTGCATATAAAGCAGGTCTGCATGGGGTTAATTTAATGTTTAAATGTCCTTATCACTAAGTTACAAGAAGCCATAAAAATAATGTGATATATTTGCCTTGGCCCACATATATATATTGACATGACGACAGAGTTGCGTAGGTGTGTGGCCTTTACTCTGGTCTTTTTCCTAACACTGCAACTGAAATTTCAGGGAAACTTTCTGCTATCTTTCCAAATGGAAATTTATGCAGAAAGACATGTCTAGAGCAAAATGTATGTATTATTATGCTTAAAAGTTTTAGTTTTAAAAAGCAATGTTATCAGTATACACCCTTTTCGCAGCAGCATTTCTCATGTTTTCTCTTATATTAACGCTTCTATTGTAAACATGTCCTCAAGCAAAACTTACTATCATTTTGTTGGGTTGGTGAGAGGATGGTTTGGGAAAGTTAACTGCTTTGTGTACGCAGCTGCCATTACTACAAACAGTACTGGTGGCCGCATGCACAAAGGGTTAAGAGGGACCTTACAAAATTCCATTTTCCCATGCAAATTAAAAAGAACTTAACCCGTTGCGTGTCGGTGGTGTTTTTTGTCACGATGATTCCTACAGGAATCATTGTGACCAAAAAACAAGCAGATTAAAAAAAAACTTAACCCGTTGCGTGTCGGTGGTGGTTTTTGTCACGATTCCTACAGGAATCATGATGATTCCTACAAGAATCATTGTGACCAAAAAACAAGCAGATTAAAAAAAACTTAACCCGTTGCGTGTCGGTGGTGGTTTTTGTCACAATGATTCCTACAGGAATCATCATGAAAACAAAAAATAAAGAAAAAACACAGTTGATACACACTGGAGTCCGTAATTTTTCTAATTTTTACTAGATAATTTGTATATAGCTAGATAAAAGGGAGATATTGAATGAGTTTGTTAACCAGCATTGTACCTCTAGAACTTGTTGAGTGATAATTAAATTTTATTTTAAAATATATATTTTCACATGTCGGGGATTAATTTCACGAATTATATGGGTTAGTCTTAAAACAACTGAATCTTTTTTTTAAAAAAAAGCAACCATTCTTCTCATTAATAATCGCATGATTTTTCGTATATGGTATTTACATAAGCCTACAGTTTTTCTCGGCTGTCGGGTACGATTAGGTCATTGTGACCTGTATGCCCTAGGTGTGAAAATCAGACAATTTTCTGCGACCACTTTTTCGGAGTCATTTGTAAAACAGCTAACATAACTTTAATTTTCCTTTTACGAAAAAAAAACTGTCTTCTCATTATTACCCACATGATTTTTCATAAACAGTGTTTGCATAAGCCTGCTTTTTGTCCCAGCCCTGAGGTAGGATTAGGTCAAATATTGTGACCTGTAAGCCTTAGGCATGAAAATCAGCAAGAAAATTGCAAAGTTGACCCTCTGATACGTGAAATGTTAGTACTGCGATGAGTGACGTATAACATCGAGTCGTCACTATGAACACGGCATCATGGGACTAATGATGTCATAATGTGAAGCTTGAAGTGATGTCATTTCGCTGCTCGTGCTATTGTACTTCTTCAGAATAGCTATGCTATGCCAGACCACAGAGCTTACGAATGGCAGGAATCGCCGTTTGTCTGTCTTTATTTTTGTGTGCCAGTGTGTGTGGATCAGAGGGTGGGTTAGAGTAGAACTGGAGATGGATTCCTGTCGCTACATGAGCCCACAGAGAGTACTAATGGCGGGAAGCACCATGTGTCTGTCTTTATTTGTGTGCACCGACGTGTGTGTTGATCAGAGGCTGGTTTAGAGAGGAGGGAAAAGGACCAACATATAATAAGCCTAAAAATATGAACAACTTCGAATGTTCCTAAAAGATAACCGCATTTGAGCTCCAAATAATACGGTACACTTTGGGATGAAATCCTCATCTTGTTTTACTTATTTCCTGAGCACTTGTGACCCTTGACCTTTCGAGGGGTCATCCAAATTGGTATGCTTAGATAGATCTTACCATCAGGTATCTCTGTAGCAAGTTTAGATTCGGAGTTGTGAATAATAATTGAGAAAAAAACATTTCTTGTCAAAATATGGCTATTTTCTAACCTATTTCCTGAGCTCGTGACCCTTGACCTTTTCGAGGGGTCATCCAAATTATTATGCATAGATAGGTATCTCTGTAGCAAGTTTGGGTTTGAAATTGTGAATAGTATTTGAGAAAAAACATTTTTGTCAAAATATGGCGATTTTGGACCTATTTCTTGAGGTCTTGTGACCCTTGACCTTTCCGAGGGATCAACCAAATTAGTATGCATAGAAAGGTCTTACAATCAGGTATCTTCGTACCAAGTTTGGGTTTGAAGTTGTGAATAGTATTTGGGGAAAAAACATCTTTTGTAAAAACATGGCTATTTTGTACCTATTTCCTGAGCTCTTGTGACCCTTGACCTTTTCGAGGGATCAACCAAATTAGTGAGCTTATAAAGGTCTTACCATCAGGTTTCTTTGCACCAAGTTTGAGTTTGAAGTTGTGAATAGTATTTGAGAAAACAAAAATTATGTCCAAAAATGGCTATTTTGATATATTTCCTGATCCCCTGTGACCTTGACCTTTGTGAGAGGTCACTGAAATTGGTATGTTTAGAAAGGTCTTGCCACAAAGTATCCTTGGGCCAAGTTTGAAGGCTTTAGCTTGAATAGTCTCCGAGAAAATGCCAACGTTAAAGTTTACCACTGACGATGGCAGACGGACGATGGTGGATGGACGACGGACGGATGACCACTGGCCCAGAACATACTCACTTTTGCTTCACACGTGAGCCAAAAACCACTACCAACACAAAAAAGGTTAACACTGGAATGGAAACAATGGATATTACAAGGGAGGAGGGCCAAAAACCCATAAACAAAAACAACAACAAATATAGAAGGGTCAGATCTGTTCACATACAAGAAATAATAAACAACATACAAAAAAGAGAAAAGGGCCTGTATTCCATTATTATAATTGTACAGATTACCTTTATTTATTTTTTTCATTCTGAAAAGGGTGGCCAGGTGGGGGGGGGGGGGGGGGGGGAGGGGGTACAAGAAAGGATCAGTCTTCTCACAGTAACAACATAAACAGTGTTTACATTTTATCACACAAATGTATTTTCTTGTCAGTTCTAACATTTCATTGATGATATGTTATTCAAATACTGCCTAAGCAATTTAGTGCATAGATGTACTTACTAATTGAAACAACTCAACACTGGACACACAGTTAATTCCCTTAGCCCCTTCAATGCTGATAAAAAGTGAATACGATCTAACTGCAAGCTAGAGGTATAAGTTCCTCATGAACCAATTTGCATCCATCTTCTTTGGATGGTTGTGGCTTTCGGTCATTGAATGAACAAAGGTTTCAGAAACAAAATATGAGTTCAGTGGTAGGACACCAAATCACCAACCGAAAAGAAGAACAGCATACAGGTCGTTTGATATCAGAGCACACAATGTTTTTCGCAGAGAAACACTTTTGTATACCACTCCTGGAGCAAACATCAAATCATTCAGTGCCAGTTGACCTAATGTCATTTACTTTCAACAAACTCGTACAATTTGCCAGTTGCTGTGGAAACTTTCATGAAAATGACTGATTCTACATCCCTAAATGCACCTCAGATATATTCAGCTCAGTACAACAAAAATTCAGTTTCACATGAATGAGCATGCTGACCAAGTTATCAAACCTGAAACACCCCTTCAAATTGAAATCTCACTCTGTTTCCCGCCAGGGCTCTATTATCAGGGTACTGAAAAAGGCTTGTACTTGTCTTCTGACAATATTTTACAACTGTACAGCAAATTATAGGAATTAACCAAAAGAAAGCCCACATTAGGTCAAGTAAAACCAAATGATATTTGTTCTTGAAGTGGTACAGAAAAATATTTCTCTGCAGCGAGATTTGGGAAAAAAAGTGCGCTCTGATGTCAAACGGCCTATACTCCATGCCATAAAGAAGGGGTAAAGGGATCTAACTGTTTGTCCAGTTCCTCTTAGTATATACACTGTACCTACAAATACTTGCCTCTTCTCAGGTCTGTGGTGCCCTATGCTTTGGCTGTCGGCATTGTTTAATGTCGCAATGATTCCTGCAGGAATCATTGCGATAAAAATGCTACCCACAGCCAGAGGGTTAAGTAATTTACTGAATCCGTTTACCAGTGTATGCAACACAATGGCCACCAATGGTCTGATATATATAGATATATAAAATCAGCATATGATACAGCGCACAACTGCTTTCTGAATGTTCAATGGCCAGTACCCCATCCCAAATGCACTGGCTGATTGTACAGAGAAAGAGAGAGAGAGAGATGCCCCTTCTGCCCAGACAGCTCCCTAGTAAATGCATCACTCTGCACAGTACAAAATGCAATTCAAAGCTGGACACAAATATTTTAAGAAAGCAGAATAGCTGCCCTCTTATATGTCCTCTCAAATTCAATGAAACATTCACATAATTATCAACACTCTGCCTTAGACAGGCACTATGTCTGAAAAAAATCTTTTAAAGTAAGAATAAAGTACACTAAAACAGTAAATGAACACTGACAAACACAATGAAAACTGAAAATAATTCTCTGTCAGAAATGCTTTTCTTCACAATGATTCCTGCAGGAATCAAGTTAACAAAACACACTACTGACAGCCAAAGCGTTGGCACATAACTGTAACTGAACATGCGAAAGTAGGAACTAGCTTGCATGCTGTTATCACTGGGGAGGGGGAAGGAGGGGTGGGGGTGAGGGGGGGGGGGAAGGGGTAGCCCCATTGGTCATTTAGCCTCAGGGATCAATGGGAGAATGGAGTCATTGAGCCTCATGGATCATGGACCCAAGGGGCTACCTGGCCCTATTTTCCCTTTCAGATACAAGCAACCGAGCAACAGAGAAAGAAAGAAATAAGAAATTTGGCTGACAAGTATACGCCATTTTCATGCTGTAAGTAAGATTTTTAAAGAGCACAACAAATGTGAGATGTAACCGAATACGGTCTAAAAGATATGATTAATTAGGCTTGTTGAGTACACAAATAAAATGAAAATACATATAATGCACAAATATATATACACACACAAAGTACCATAATCTGATAGTGGCAACAACAGTGAAATATGATTTTTAAAAAAATAATAAAATGGATGCACGGGGCTGGTCTAACCTGACTGATGGCCTTTGATTGAGAGATGTATTGGAACTATACAGTGAATCTGACGATTGTGTGAGGCTGAAAGAAAATCATAAAAAAGCAGCTGAGGGGGCATGGTGTCATGGCTTCTACACGATAGGTTAATCAGCAAAAAAAAAAAAAGGCTGCAGCATAAAAAGTAAGCATTTCAGGCTTGCTGCAAATGAAGTTTGATTTGGCAAAAAAAGATCCCTTTATATATATATATATATATATATATATATATATATATATATATATATATATATATATATATATATATATATATATATATATATTTTTTTTTTTTTTTTTTTTTTTTTTGGGGGGGGGGCAGTAAGTCGCTTTTAATAGATGATTTAATAGATGAAATAAAGAAGTCAAAATTGAATGTGTTTCAACAAAAAAATAGGATTAGAAGCCCGAACAAACATGTGACATCGCATGTTTGTCTGGGCTTTTAATCCATTGTTCTTGTTGAAACACATGTAGTTTTGACCTACTTCTAATTTCCAACATCTGAGTTTGAATTTGAGACATGCCGCACAACTCAAACCCATGATATTGAACACTAACTTCATTTTCAAGCAGCATGCCCTGTACACTACGTCCTCTCAGAAACTTATCTGATAATATCCATTTGCAGCACATCTCAAACGAGTTAACTCTTTCACTTGCAGTGACCATTTCGAGAGAAGGCTCAACTGTAATAGCTCAAAGGTAGCACCTGATTAGCTGAGCACTTGGAGATAAACAGAAAATGTTGGTCTTTCGAGACCATCTCCGACTGCCTAAAGATGTACCATGCGTATAACTAGTATCAGGCATAACGTTAGCATTATCACAGTCGACCATTCTTCCCTTGGAGGGTTTTAGTGACTGCTAAGTCATTTGGCACTAGAAGTGAAATAGTTAGTGCTTTGGCTGTCCATAGCGCTTTTTGTCAGGATGATTCCTGCAGGAGTCAGCACAACAAAAAATGCTTCTGACAGCCAAAGAGATAAAGGAATCAAATCTACAAAAGAAAAATAAACTACATGTCTTCTGGGGCAGCAAGCATCAATTTTTTTTAAAAGCCTGCTAAAACGGTCTATTTAGCATACTGCCAGCAGATCTATTATACTGATTTAACACTTTGTGCATGCAGCCACTGGTACAGGTAACAGTACCATTGACTGCATGCGCAAGGGGGTTAATAATGATACTAAAATCACCTCAAAAAGCAAACATTTGAAAATAGTACTGAACGTTCCGACTGGTGCTTCAATAATTGTCGCCCGACAACAGAAAGTATGTGTGATGATGACCTTCACATCCAAACTATGCAAAGTGCAAAAACAAAATGCATGTAATTTACTCTAAAAGTACAAGAAAACAGACAAATGCCTGCCATACAAATATACAAATTATGTAATGAACTGCAAAGCTTGGCTAATAAGCTAAGCCAAAGCTTGAAAGCAATGATACTAGTGTGTTTAACCCCTTGCTGACTGCCAGCACAAAGCTAACACCACCCAAATGCAAAGGCATAGATCCATTTGAGCCCCTTCAATAAGAAGCTTCATGAAGATCTAAGCCTCTTGCTGGTATCTGCTGGCCAAAGGTAAAAGAGAGAGAAAAAAAAAAAAATCAGCACTGCACACTGAACTATGAAGTTCTACTGATGTAGTACTTTTAACAATTTTTTTTTTAAGGAAGAATGGCAAAGCCCTTAAGGCTCAGGTGCATGACCGATCAACAGAATTAATCTAACCTTTGTGACCTCGACTCTTCTGACAGGTCACTGAAATAAGCATGTGTAATAAACATAAGGGTTGTGATTTTGTACCTGCGAAATCCCGTTTTCTCACAATTTACACATTTTTCAACTTTGTCAAACTCCCATGACCTTTGTGAGTAGTGAAACAAATTAGTTTTCATAGAAAGGTCTTATCATTAGCTACCTTTCTGCTAAATTTGGTTGAAAAGTTTTGCAAAAATCCTGATAAAACTAAAATTCTACCAAAAAATAGACATTTTTCACATCATTTGCTGATCTACTGTGACCCTTGACCTTTCCCAGACATCATCCAAATTAGTACGCATAGGAAGATCTTACTATCAGGTATCTCTGTACTAAGTTTCGGTTTGACGTTGTGAATAGTATTTGAGAAAAAGACATCTTTTGTCAAAATAGGACTGTAATTGATTTATTTCCTGATCTCTTGTGACCTTGACCTTTTTGAGGGGTCAACCAAATTAGTATGCATAGAAAGGTCTTAATACCAGATGTTTTTGTACCAAGTTTGGCTTTGAAGTTGTGAATAGTTTTTGAAAAAAACATAAAATTTGTCAAAATAGACATATTTTGACCTATTTCCTGAACCCCGTTGACCTTGACCTTTGAGAGGTCACTCAAATTGGTATGTGTAGAAAGGTCTTGCCACAATGTATCCTTGGGCCAAGTTTAAAGACTGTGGCTTGAATAGTCCCAGAGAAAATGCCAACGTTAAAGTTTACCACAGATGATGGCGGGTGGAGGATGACCACTGGACCAGAACATTAGACTCACTTTTGCTTCGCACGTAAGCCAAAAACCTGTGAATCAAATGTTCACTGGATGACCCCTCTTCACCAATCGACGAGTATGATGAAAACAATGGCCACAATGCAGCGAAACCCATACTATCAGTGGGAGTACTCCCCAGATAGACCCATCAGGGAGTGCGCCACAAGTACACTTCTATTCAAATGAAATGCTAAGCATCTCATTTGAATGGAAGTGTACTTGTAGCTCACTCACCAAGTGGGTCCATCCCCTTAGCATCTCATGTGATTACAAGTGTACTTATGGTGTACTCCCTGAGCGGGTCTATCTGGGGTGTGCTTCTGCAAACGGTACGGGAACAAACATGATGAAATTATTGAAATTCAAACTAAAGTGACACAGCAATGACTGCAAACCAAACAAAAAACTATTTAAATTTTACATAACTTGCCACACCTGACAGATGAAAATGCTGATAGTTCCTTGATCAATTTGATAGTGACACTGTACTATTTAGAATCATGCACACATGTAAGAAACAACTCAAATTATCATGTACATCAATAAAAGACAATACCATAATAATTATATTTAACCCTTTGTGCATCCTCCAGTATTGTAAATGGTACTAGTGGCTGCACGGGTTAATGCACAAGCTGCCTCTCCACATAGCCCCAGAGCAATCAAATCCTCACCAACTTCACTAACAAGAAAGGCAAAGCCCTTATGGCTCACGTGTATGACTGATCCACACATGCCTGACAATAAGTACATATGTAAAGGAATGGCTTCTGCACTAACAAAATCCATGTTTTCTCAAAATTTAATCAGTTTTCACACATCTGTGAAATCCCCGTGACCCTTGACCTTTGTGATGAGTTGACTAAATTAGGATACATAGGAAGGTCTTATCATCAGCTACCTTTGTGCCAAATTTGATTTAAAAGTTTGCAAAAATGTTGATAATAACTACAATTATTGGCATTTTACACACATTTGTTGACCTCTTGTGACCCTTAACTTTTCTGAGGGTCACCCAAATTAGTATGCATAGATAGATAGGTCTTACCATCAGGTACCTCTGTAGCATTAGCAAGTTTGGGTTTGAAGTTGTGAATAGTATTTGAGAAAAAACATCTTTTGTAAAAATATGTCTATTTTGGACCTATTTCCTGAGCGCTTGTGACCCTTGACCTTTCTGAGGGATCAACCAAATTAATGTGTGTATAAAGGTCTTACCATCAGGTATCTTTGTACCAAGTTTGGATTTAAAGTTGTAAACAGTATTTGAGAAAAAAAAATTTTTTTGAGATATTTCCTGATCCCCTGAAACCTTGACCTTTGTGAGAAGTCACTGAAATTGGTATGTTTAGAAAGGTCTTGCCACAAAGTATCTTTGGGCCAAGTTCGAAGACTGTAGCTTGAATAGTCTCCGAGAAAATGCCAATGTTAAAGTTTAACACGGACGACGGTGGATGGACGGATGACCACTGGCCCAGAACATACTCACTTTTACTTTGCACGTGAGCCAAAAAATGAAAATTTGCAGACCTATAGCTCACCAAAAGCAGATATTGGTTTCACTCGAAGCATCCTCATGCCAGCTTCCTATTTCTTGCAGTGACTATAGCTGTAAGAAGGGACCCCTGAATTGTTCAAGGGTAACGCCTGCAAGGTTGTCTTCCTATATGCAAACAAATCAGGCACTAACCTCAAACTAATGGTGAGTACCCATACAACTATCATTTTTGTTAACACTTTGGCTACCAGTAGCGCTTTCTGTCACATTGATTCATGCAGAAATCAACAAGCACTACCAACAGTCAAAGGATTAACCCATTTAACCGAACAGGCACATTCCCAAATTAGGGAGGTGTCACCTCAAGACTACTTTACCAGTTGCCAGAGACAGATGGACCATAATTCAATGGTTGTGCCAGATTGGCTTAGCACTACCCTTGAATTATCATAGTCTATCCATCTCCAGCTGTAGTGCATTAGGGCTCAATGGGTTAAAGAAGAAAAGCAGCACTTGATATGCTTGCGAATACAGGTCTGAAGAACAGATCATTTTCAAACCACTATTTACCATTACAATGACTCCTGAGTCCGTCCTGACCTAAGACTTTGGACCTTAGGAATTGCAACTGTAAGGTTCAAAATCACAGGTCATCACACATCTCCACTCTACAAAACCCCAAATGCAAGCTCCTTCACGATATACTTTCAACTTCACTGCTGAAACAATACTCTTGACAGCATATGACAGACACACACACATTCCACAGAACAGAAATGTGAAGCCCACTGCAAACACATGATTTATTATGAAGATCATGAAGAACCTAACTATCCATGCACCAGCACACCACTTCATCCTTACAATGTAAAAACACTCAGTCAAAATTCACAACTGTGGGAACCATGCTGCGAAGACTACACACCTGTCCAAGCAATAGAAGACCATGATAGTTCAAGAGTGGTGCCAGAAGAGCTTGCAGGCACAACCCTGAACAATCATGGTCAATTCACATCCTGTTGTGTGTCACTACACAGCTAAAATGTGAAAAGCCTTGCAAAAGCTTACTGAGATGAAGCAGTGTAGTAAACAAATACTGCAAGGATACAACAGACAACTCTGCACGACAAAAGAAGACTTTGATCGAACGATCACAAATCAGACCGCAACCACGCAGCAAGACACAATAGAACCTTAGTAAGATATATCAATCCACAACACAAAAACATGCCACAGACTGTTTAGCACTAGGTACATGACCCTACAGACCAACAAAAAAATGAACAATGCACTCAAAACAATTCTGACAGACAGCATTCAAGACGGTTCAGACAGACAAGTACACCTTTCACCTTCTGCACCAAGATAAATCAACCGTGATAGATAGAGTCATACAAAAAGTGCCTGATAAGCCAAGATCCTAATGACACCAATGATGTGGCGAGATAATCAGGCACCAGATGTGACCTAGCTATGACAAATGATCCACTCTCACAACTTGTTTGTGATGCTCAGCAGATGATTCTAGCATTTGGCTGCAGAAGTGAAAGGGTTGCAACAACCAGGTTAGCAAAAGACCCTCCGGCTGACGCTGCCCCAAGAGCCTTTTGCTTACTGGAGTCAACTTAAAAAACTTCTATCATCCACTGCTGAGAGAAATTTATTCATTTACCCCCCCTTGCATGTGGTTACTGGTTCTGTTAACATGCACCAGTGTCTGCATGTACATGGGAGCTAAAGCCACTATCACGAAAGCCAGTGTGCTGTAGCTGGCACTAGTACAGTTTGAACTATAGGGCTCGGGAAGCTGACGTCATCACGCTAGTCGTGGCGGCCATCTTGAGAGGATATGCAACTCATGCGCTCATCAGGAAATCGCTGTCAGGACAATGTCAGGAAAGTCCCAACATGCTATAGGCAATAACAGCAAGTCTTGTCATCACGTAGGAAACCGCTAACCAAAATCTGTTTTTGTTTGTTTTCAAAGAGGAAGAAACATGAAGAAAAACGTGTTGAAACGCTACTTCGCTACTATCTGAAGGCTGGCGTATCCTCTCAAGATAGCGGCATGTATAACTTCCCTTAGTTTGATATGCGAACATGGTGGATCTCTCCCAGCAAGAGACTGCAGATGTAAGAATCTGAGCCAATGGGTGAAAGTTGCAATTGTGTAATACAGAAGGCAAACTAGGGTCCTGGGGCCACCTTTAACACCTGACTGCCAAGAAAAAGTAAACATTATCCAACTGCATGAAACAAGGATCCTTATGAGCAGTTTCGGTGGCTAATGAGGATCTATGCCTTTTGCTGATACTACTCTAAATCCACGTTCCTGCAAGGGCTGGGGCTCTTTGGCATTGAATTAACCCATTCAGCCCTGATGCACTACAGCAGGAGATGGGTTGATTATGATAATTCAAGGGTAGTGCCAGATGAGCTTGGCGCTGACATGGCACTACCCTTGAATTATCATGGTCGATACATCTCCGGAAACAGGTGAATAGTCGTTAGATGACGCCTCCAAAATTTGGGAAATACGTGCGTCGGGCTGAATGAGTTAATGAAGACTGCAGAATAAGAATCTGTTTAAACTGGCAATGAATGGGTTAAGGCGCGGTTGGAAAGTGCGTTTTCTTCTGCAATCTACATATGAAATTCCTATTTTTCTATTGGTGTAAGAAAGAGTTCATTTTTCTTGATAAAGGAATTAGCTACATTCTGAATTAAACAAAAGAAAAAATTGTCTGCTAACTTTCACCCAAGCCTCTTGCTGATAATGGGGATTGATGATGTGATTGACGGTGATAGACAATAATGAGGTATCTACTTAAAGCTTGTCAGTTTTTCAGTGCACTATCTTGCACACAAGTCGGATGTCGGTAGTAGTTTTTTTTGTTTTTTTGTTTGTTAAAGTGGTTTTTGATAAAAAGTGCTACCTACAGAAATCTCCTCAACAAAAAGTGCTACCAACAGCCAAAGAATTAGCTAACTAGAGGAAAAAAAAAAGAATAAAGAAAAGAAAAAAAAAAAGAAGAAGAAACTAAATGGAAAAGTAGCGAATAGTATCATAGTTGGGTACACATTACTCTTTCTTGTTGTCAGTTTTCCAAATTAGGCAAATGGCTATTGTTTGCAATTCAACTTAAAACAAGAATGGCAAAGCCCTTAAGGCTCACGTGCATGAACGATCCAGTTGTAACGTAAGTAAAGGTTTGGCTTTTGTACGTGTGAAATCCATGTTTTCTCAGAATTTATGCATTTTTCACACTTTTGTCAATCTCCCATGACCCTTTACCTTTGAAAGTAGTGAACTTAAACAGTATGCATAGAAAGGTCTTATCAGCTACCTTTCTGGCAAATTTGGTTTAAAAGTTTTGCAAAAGTGCTGAGAAAAACCAAAAAATTCCACTTTTTTTCCACATCATTTGCCGATCTCTTGTGATCCTTGACTGGTCTAGCAGGCATACAAAGGTCTCACCATCAGGTATCTCTGGACCAAGTTTGGGTTTAATGTTGTAAATAGTATTGAAGAAAACACAATTTTGTAAAGAAATAGCTATTTGTGACCTATTTCCTGATCTCCTGTGACCCTTGACCTTTCCAAGGGGTCATCAAAATTAATATGCATAGAAAGGTCTTACCATCAGGTGTCTCTGTACCAAGTTTGGGTCTGAAGTTATGAATAGTATTTGAGAAAAAAACATCTTTTGTCAAAATATGGCTATTTTTAAATCTATTTCCTGATCTCTTGTGACCCTTGACCATTCCAAGGGGTCATCAAAATTAGTATGCACAGAAAGGTATCTTTGTGCCAAGTTTGGGTTTCCTGATCCCTGTGACCTTGACCTTTGAGAGAGGTCAATGAACCTGGTATGTTTAGAAAGGTCTTGCCACAAAGTATCCTTGGGCCAAGTTTGAAGACCATCGATTAAATACTCTCCATGAAAATGCCAACGTTGAACACGGATGCTGCCAGATGGATGACGCCTACCGGCCGACCACTGGCCCAGAAAATAGACTCACTTTCGCTTTGCACGTGAGCCAAAAATCTGTGTTTGCAGCTAAGGCAGAGTGTGGGAATTATGATGCCTCTTGTGTTTCACAGCATGCTCAAGGGAATGATTATGGTAAAAAAGAAATTACATCACTGCACCACCATTCATGACTGCTAATCCGCTGATGTCATATTTTTGGATATGTCATCTGTGTGCTACACTGTTTTGTGAGCAAGTGTTTGAATGATGTGCCACTGAAAATGTATAAGTATATACATATAACATACCTGTCAAAGTTTTGAGGATGGGAAATCTGGAGATTTTTGCGTCCTTTTTTTTTTCTTTTTCCGCGGCATCGCAGCGTTTTCTTACTGGCAATAACTACCAGCATAAAAAGTGTGCAAATATTATATTCAGATTATTACTTTTGTATGTATGTATGTTGCATTTTTACAGTGAATTCACACAGCACCATTAAATATTCCATTATATGTGAAAATCCGTAAAAAATAATGTGACTTTATTTGAATTAATTGAAATTTCTGAATCTGATGCTGCTATCTGATGTGCACACAGTGAAACTAAAACATGCTGGAAAAAAAGCACATCTCCTGTAACACTGATACTCTTCAAGAAAATTTCAACAGAGACTAGAAACGATTTTCCTTAAATTCATGATATTCAAGTTCTTATAAACTGATTGGAAAGGCCATTCGCGCAGTTTATATATCTGCCTACTGCTCAGTACCTGCGTTCAGAATAGGCCAAAGACAAATGCCTGTGCTGAGACTTGCTGTTGGGTACTGCATTCCACCCAGCATATTTTGTTGAAAAGCCTTTCGCCCGTTTTACTCAGTAAAATCTGCTAGTTACTGTCCATGGTTGTCTTTGTTAGATCCATCTGCATTCGTTTTTTCCTCTGCCTTTTGAGGAAAAGCAGACGATTTCTTATTTGATTAAAACCAGAAATAACTGGAGCATGTGGGTGATCTCACTTTATTCCAATATTTCAATAGATTTTGAATGAATTAAGTTTGCAGGGGTACAAAAAAACAAAAAAAACAAAGAAAATGCTTGTCTTTTTGGAAGTATCTAAAGTTTCCAATACTTCTCAAAGAAAGAAAAATGGAATTTGATCACTCCAAAAATATGGAAAAAGTTGCTTCTGTTGGCAACGTTAGATTTTTAAAATTATTTCCTGCTTTTAGATCAACCATGCGTCACTATGGGACTTTGAATTTAGACATTTTGATGTCCGTCAGTCGTGTTATGACAGTAAATCAGATATAAATCATGATTGCTCACATTTTTCTAAAAGAAATTCTGCCAGAAGTTACCTACTTTCCCTGTGCATTGACTTGTGCAGCCAAAATTTGAGATGGATTTTATGATGTTTATTTTGACAGCTGCAATTTTCCAAAGGGGTGCTTTTTTGGCGTGTCAGTTGGGTTACGTTGTATTTCTGTTCCTAAACAGCCTGAAATTTTCAAATATTTTGACAGCAACTGTTTGGAGGTTCAGTCTTAATGGATCAAGACTTTAATTTTGCTCTCAATTTAGGAAGTAATCATTTGTTCCTAAACCGATTTTTGACAGTCATGTTACGGTCAGTCGTGTTATGGTGAAATTCATAACACGACTGACAGGACCTTAGCATGACTGACAAAAAAGGTGGGTCACTGACTTTGGCCTGTTTGATGAAGTTCCTTTTCTGTTGATACAATGCAGCTAGTGACCATTTTTACAATTTAGTGTTTCATAGATCCCAAACTATTTGAATTTCCTATGATGTCAGTACTCTTTTTACTTTAGAACTTGTACTAGCAGAGAAAATGAACAGCAGTTGCAGACAAAAACTTTGGATCAGTTCCTTGCACTATGAAACTTCAAATACTTGCGGTTACACAACGAATTAAATGCTGAGATATTCCCGCACCTGCTCAGAACGGGTGCCCTGACCATGATTTCTCATTTGCAGCCTGGGGGTCACTTGAAGGATGCTAGCAAACGATGATGATGAACACAGTAACCAACCGTAAGAGATCAAACATTGAAAAAGAGATTGAGTGTTTAGCAGAAATACACATTAAAAGGGAACAGCAGTTTTTGTCTACTGTATTGAAAATACGGTAGACTTTAAAATGGGGTTGGTCAGAGTGCATTCCGTAGATGGCAAAAATGTAACAGGCAGGTGGGGCTCATGGTCTGGCAAAGAAGTAACAAGATAAAAATGACGTCATGTCTAGCCACTCTAACCTTGCTGTTGAACGTCGTTTTAGCATGAAGCACCGTATGTACGTATGTATCTATGTGTGTGCGTATGTATGTAAACACAAGAATCTCCGATATTACTGTACGCACAAACTTGAAACTTAGCAAAATACTTTATTAAGTGGGTGGCTAAGAGAGCCTCCGAGCATAGTGTAATTGGATGTCTCATTGAAGACATAAACGACCGTTTATAGAAAGTCGGTTGACCCAGATTAGAGTCCGCAATTTTGATTATATCCACATGAAATTTTGGAGATGGCTAGTTTGTAGCAAGACATTGGATGAGTTCGTTAGCCAGCTTTGTACCCCTTCAACGTTTTCGAAAATAAAAGTTAAATGGTGGAAAAATGTCAGAAGTAAGACTCCTTGATTTCATCAGAAGAATCAAACAGTGATGGCGACGTAAAAGCACCAAACGTGTCAGTGTTTTATACAATGTTTTTAATTGACACAAATCACCAGCACATGAGCGTTTTACTGTGTATGAGCTGGCGCGATGTTCTCCTTCATTTATTTTTGTATGATATTTGTGAACGTATTGTGGAAAAGGTGGAATATGTATACAAGCTCATACAGAAGAGGCTTTGTGGGCATGGGCCATTCCACCTTATTCTTCAAAATGGCTGTGGCTACGTCAGCCCACAGAACGTATAACCGTAAGGAAGCGCCGTGTATCTGCCGTCTGTGTTTGGGTGTGCCATTCTGCCATTTGTGTTTGTGTGTGTCATTGCCGTGCGGATCGGGGGGGGGGGGGGGGGGGGGGGGGGGGGGGGGGGGGGGGTTTGGGGGGGAGTGGGGGGGGGGGGGGGGGCGGGAGATAAAAGGGAGATACTGAATGAGTTCATAATCCAGCTTTGTACCTCTTCAACTTTTTCAATAAGAATTAATTCATTTTTGCAAGTTTTGGAGCCACTATTTACTCCCATCAGTCAGCCCTGGAAGAAGCTGTGTGGAAAAAAAACCAGTCAGCTCTGGAAAAACGTGCCATTTGGATGAGCGACATGAAACCTCAAATTCGTCACCGTGTACACAGCGTCGTGAGACACACGATGCCATGATGTGCAGCTCGTGCTATTCTTCTTCTTCAGAATTCCTGTCGCTACTCCAGCCCACAGAGCATACTATTGGCGGGAAGCGCTGTGTGTCTGTCTTTATTTGTGTGTGCCGGCATGTGTGTTGATCAGAGGTTGGCTTACAGAGGAGGGAAATGGATCAGAAGGATAAGCTTAAAAATATGAACAACTCTTAATGTTCCTAAAAGAAAAACGCCTGTCAGATCCAAAACAATACGGTAGACTTTGGGATGAAATCCTCATCTTGTTAGACCATTGAAATGTTTTGCAGACTGCTCATGTGTAGGACCACTGATCTTGAAGGTGGCATTATTGGTGTCCCTGGATACATTGAACAGGACAACCTGTCTGTTGAGTATAAAGTTTAACAATACACCCGTTAGACATTCCCCTTACAAATGTGACATACCCTTTGTCAGTAGAAGCATATGGAAACTGCCTGCCTGCATGTGGCAGTGTCTTTGCGTTTGGCCACGATAAGAGGCCAGCAGAAATAAGAGCACGGATCATACACGAAATCGCTCTTCCCTCTGATTACTGTCTGAATGAAGAACATTTGATAAAAGACCTCCATGCCCAAAAACAATGCAAGCCAGGATCTGTCATATACTGCTTTGCCGCATATTCTGTTGCCCTTGAAGAAATAAATAATTAACATATTATGAGAGGGAAGTAATGACAATAACAGAAATTAGTACCTATATGGACATCTGGCAGCCCTCTGCTTTATCACTTGTGTTGCAAGTTAGAGTTTCTGCCTACCTAAAGTTGGGAATCCATGTGTACGCAAGGATCTGCGCAGACTGCTTCTGCCAAGGGTGGATGGTACAACCTTGTCAGATCCTGTCTGTGGTCAAGATCCATTGGCCATTATGTGGACGTCGACAAGAAGCAATATGACAGATAAAAACCGGATTCCCAATAATTTTGTGCCTGAAATACTGCACTATGGCACCCAAAGTGATTGAGGAAAAGCCTACTTCCGCACGCAGTGGGAAAGGAAAGGAACTTTCTTTCCCCCCCCCCCCAAAAAAATTCTGAGACATGTTATGAACAACAACAAAACATTCTTGCACTGATCTCACTACCGGTCATGAAGCCTGCTCCTTAAGCCAGTTTACTCTGGATTCTGCAATTTGCGAATCAGTCAAGGGGTTCTTCAAGAATTAAACGTGAAAGTCCTTAAGGCTCACATGCATGGTCGATCCACATAATTATTTTGGCCTTGTGACCTTGACCTTTCAAACAGGTCACTGAAATAAGCAAGTGTTCAAGTGTTAAGTAAAAAACCAAAAAACTTTATTCACACTCTTTGACAACCTCCTATTACCCTTGACCTTTAAAAACATTAACCAGATTAGTATACATAGAAAGTTTTTACCATCAGATACCTTTTTGCTAAATAGGGGTTAAAGAGATTTGCAAAAATGCTTATAATGGTTAAAAAAAAACAATAGACATTTTTCACATCGTTTGCAAATCTTTGGTGACCCTTGATCTTTCCAAGGGGTTATGCAAATTAGCATGCATACATAGGTCCTACCATCAGATATGTCTGTACCAGGTTTTGGATGGAAGTTGAAAACAGTATTTGCAACAACAACAAAAAATTGGTCCATGTTACGTGTTGAGTCGTAGTATGATATCACACCAGACGCACGCACGTAAGGTTCTTTTAAAGAAACTTCACTCAGCTGCAACCCGTCACACGTGGCTTAAGGATGTAGACTACACTGGAGTAACGGTTCCAACAATATTTTATTTCAGCGATGCGATCTCCACACGGTCAATGCATTCCCAAATGCACCAACACTGATACAATGTCTCCTCTGCAAAATGTCAACACTGGCGACACAATGCGTTTCTCATACAACGTACACCACCGTTATGCTGCGTCTCTCACAATGTACACTCTATACGGGCCACGTACCTACGATAAACTATGTGTCCCTACAACAGACAATATATATGACAATGTACAAACGTGCTTCCCAGCACAATCTTTTATAGTATAACAACTTTCCAGAATAATCCAACGAATTCACACAACGCAACCAATCAGAACGGAACACGTAACCGAAACTCATAAATATTAATAAAAAAAAACTTTCTTGAATAAACTACAATAGTCTACAAAAATTTGACTGTTAATTTCAGCCCCAAATCCCAGTGTGTAATGATGTCACACAAGAGTATGGCAGACAGTTCACAACCTTTCATAATACACATTGACCGGCTGCCAACTTCACACGTACAGAAAACAACTATGACCATAAATCTTAGAGTGGCTTTACTACTGAGTTGCAAAAATGTTGCCGACACCCTGATGTCACACATGCGAGGTCACTAGACAGCGCGATTTTGCTTGAACGTTCTGGTTTATTCTCAGCAAATCTACGCATCACAAAAATCGACCGCTATTCTCCTTGCGACTTTGCTAGAAACTTCCGGACTGATCTTAGCGTATCATAACGAAGCCAATTCCGCTCTACGCTGCGAACTATAAAGAATCTTACTGAAAAGGTACGTGATTCGTAATCGTGATAGCTCAAATAAATATCGGATCGTTTCCTACGATCAATACATGCACGCTCTCACGAAACAACACAACCACAATCGTAACAGTCCAAAATGATCTATTTCTTGATCTCTTTTACCTTCACCTTTCCAATGCAGAGATGAGAATCCTAAAATGACAAAAAGGAGGAAAGCTTGGTGGATCGACGGAAACGAAGTGAGAGCGAACCCAATGACAACAATCCGCATGGGAACAACGAGTGGGAATAAGCTGCGAGATCGAAAATCAACAACTCACCCTAGTCATATACACTAAAATTTTCTCACCGGATTTAAACCGATCTCAAAAATGACCCTGGGACCTTCCGAAAGTGCGGATTTCCGCTAAAAGGCGGAAGATTCTCATCCCTGCCAATGGGTCATCCAAATTAGTATGCATAGGAAGGTCTTACCATCAGGTTTTATTGTACTAAGTTTGGGCTTGAGGTTGTGACTTATATTTGAGAAAAAAAAGGTCTTTGGTATTGCTATTTTTGGCGTATATCCTGATCCACTGTGACGCTGACCTTTGAGAGAAATTACCAAAATTTGTATGTTTAGAAATGTCTGGCTTAGGCCAAGTTTGAAGTCTGTGGCTTGAATGGAAAATACCATCATTAAAGTTTACAAGGGACTACGGACAAACAATCACTGGCCCATTACTCAGACTTACTTTTCTTGTTGCACGCGAGCCAAGAAGTGCATGTGTGGACTACTTCAATCCCGGTAGAATATCCCCACAAAAAGAAGAAGAAATGCGATTGGATTGACAAACCTTGCTTGGTTTTTAGCTGTAAGTAATTATGGTAAGCTGGCTAACAGTTGATGTCAGTCGTGTTACCAAAGACATGAAGAGCGGTGGGTATGCTCATTCTGTGTTTTTTAATGGTCACGTTGCATGCTTCAACTGAAGACGATGTAAATTAAGCTGTACAAGATGTGAAACAAAAAGATTTTCTGCATCTTTATTGTGAGGTACTGAACCATCTGTAAATCACAACACGACTGAAAAGATGACCAGTCATGTTACGAAATGTCAGTCGTGTTACGAAATGTCAGTCATGTTACGGACAACCTTTTTATTTAGACGTAAATACAGTATATTCCCACCAAAGTATAAGGCTTTGAATCTTCTTACTCAGTTCACCATTAAAAAAATGCTGCAGAACAGCTGATCACCTCTTCATGTTTTTACCAGTTTTGTTGTTTTCAAAATACACATATTATTTATTTTACATAAAATACATTACTCATCTAAATATCATATTTGCTTTACTTCAAATGTTACTTTTTGTTCTGACATTTGGAAATGTCATACCTACTAGTTGCACTGCAAGTACTTCAAACAAGATCTGTATCCTCTTTCTGTGGGGAAATAATGTTTAAAATATGTAACACGATTAACATATTTCACAAACCCTCATTTTGTTTATTTTTTTTTAATTTCCCAAACTACAAGTCATTAGGATTAGATATTTCAGTAATAGATGAGTAATACATGCTGCTATGTTTGTGGATTCATATAAAAATGCTTCCAACAAATTTTAAATAAAGAGGTTTTCAGATTTTATGTCGTCTGAAATTTCATGCAAATTTGAAAAACAGTCATACACGTCTGAAGTTTTCATATGATTCCAATCTTCTAAAGTTGGGAGAATTGTAAGGAAAAGTCATAAAAGTGGGAGAAATCCAGGTCTGGAGAAAGCAGGACATGCGATGCAAAGTCGGGAGTCTCCCACCGAAATCGGGAGACTTGACAGACATGTTGTAAACTACACTGCTGCAATTAGTTTATTAAGTTTGTTCATTGCAATGATTTTACAATGTGCTTATGCTAAAAGAAGTCTCTGTGGAGTATACAATATGTTACTGTGAAGGAGAAATATGAGTGCCTGGTACACTGTATACATCTCTACACTGTACATTCGTCACTACAGCACAAGGAGAGTGGTGACAGCTATTCATATATAATGCATCAGACAGACAGACAGCTGTGTTAATATAACACATTGAGATATATGTTCAAAACTGAGAGTTGTCCTCAGAAAACTCAGGAGACAGAATGACCATAGCAGTTCAAGGATTGTGCCAGAAAGCATATATCCAAGCTGGCACCCAGCTATTCTGGCATTACTGGAACTAGCATGGTTGATTAGCCCCCTTGTGCAAGCAGCCACAGTATGGCCAGCACCTGCATAAACAAGGAGGTTAATATCTTATATAAAGCGTCAGGGCTGAATGGGTTAAAAAGATTTTTCCTCAGCAGTGGAATCTGGATAATTCAACAGACGTCATCAATACAGCAATGGATTTTTTACCTCGTAATAGACTGAAACTCTGCCGAATGTCCCCTGGGGTTCAGACTAGCACAAACAACAACACAAACACCTCTGTTAGGTAATGCGTTATGCACAAAATGAAAATACAGAAGTATGTTCTGGTCTGTGATTTTGGATCTTACAGCCTGAGGTCCAAAATCACAAACCATCACATATAAATGACAATGTTATGATAATATAAGCTTTGGGATAAACACATGAAATGTGCACTCATTATGACATAACAAACAGATGAGTATACTACAAACTACAATGTTATCTATTACTTCCGATTATGATTTGTATATGGGGAAAACATGACTACTGATGAGTAACCGCAGGATATGAACGTGACTGAATTGGTTGACCACGTGAAGCATTAAAACTAGCTCATGGTGAAACAGATACGAGTTGATGACAATGCATGAAATTGAAAAACTTGTATTTTGTGTTCACCCGACTTCACAACAGATGCTTTTACAAAAATATCTATTTACATTCTAATTCATGTTTGACTATTTTCTTACCAATCTATCTTGACTCAAGTAACTGAAGATAAAGTCAATGCCTCTGTAACTCTGAAACTATATATCTGAAGTCTAATCATAAATTATGCCAAGGCCATAAGAACATTGAGGGAAAGCCTTGAATTTACACTGCAATAATTAGCATGGGATCTTAACATCTGATGTAAAGCAGTGTGTAAAATAGATGAGATGACATAAGAAAAAATCAACATGGCTACACTAGCAACATTGCAGGTGCATCACTATGCAGAAAGACCCTTGAGTGTTGCCTCTTAACCATTTGGCTGTCAGTAGCAGTTTTTGTCACGGATTCCTCAGAATCATTCAACAAAAACAATTAATGACAGCCAAAGGGTTAACGTCCTACAGCATGCAGCCATCAGTAATATTTACAGTAAAAGTGGCTGCACACACAGGGGGGATAAAGGGACCTTCTCCAGGAAATGGTTAATAGGTCACAATGTCTTCTTTACAATTATTTATTCATAAATGTTCTTAGTGTCTTACAATAATGCTGGACAAAAAGGCTAACTTAACAAAGTCCGAATGTTGCAAAAAGAAAGACTTTTCTGAGCTTCTCTCATCTTGTATGTAGAAGAGTTCCACCAATGCACACAAGCAGCAGCAGAAAACCTCTGTTACCTGTGCCTACTCACATGGATTGTAAAAGGAAGGGTATAAAAGTCTTCGTTGAGGCAAGACAACATTGAGGACCCATTGTATCAGCAAGTTTGTAGCAATCAAAACCTGCCTGGAGCAGAACACTTTAAGTTATAATAATAACAGCAACAAATTTCCTAAGCCCCATAGTAACTACAATGAATCAAACTGCATGCTGAACCTCCAAATAAAGTGCAAATATGGTAACTAAAAGTAGTTGTGCAACACAAACATTGTTAAGAGGAATCTACCGGTAACTAATAAAAAAACCCAAACAGTATTCCCCTCAAAAAGAAAATGTCTACCATTGAGAAATGAAAAATAAATGTACTTACTCTCTGGACCTGATAACAATAATGATAATTATAATAATGATGATGAAGATGATAATGATAATAACAACAGCAGTGATAAAAATAATAATTAACCCCCTTGTGCATGCAGTCACCAATACTGTAAACAGACCAGTGACTGCATGCACAAGGGGTTTAATACAACTAATAATATTAATACCAATTTTAATACTATTAACGATCATTACAACAATAATAATAATAGTTTACTCACTTTCTGGAACTGACTCGATGTCTGCGAGATGACCCTTGCCTCTGCTGCTGGCGTATGGAACGCTTTGTTTCAATTTCGTCTTTCATGTCCAGAATCTTCTGTTTTAGGTCTGGATCTTCACATAAATCTTAGAAAGCCAAACACATATTCAATCAATTTCAGTTGAAGTTTTGATTTCCATTACAGTTTGCACATAACATCATTCAAATTATTTGAACTAAAAAAAAAAAAAAGAACTGTTAAAAAAAAGAACTTCAGGTGTAACAACTAAAAATTCTCCTTTTGTTTTCTTCTTCTGAAGTTCACGCTACTAACAGATTATTCTTATAACACATCCTAAATCTCTTTAGAATTAAAAGACACAAGAAATAATTACAGATATTAAACTGCTCAATTGACAGAACAGCATGTTAAAAAATGGCCAGTGTTTGAAATAATGGAGTTAGATCCTGGGGCTTAACCCCAAACAGGCTACCAAGGTCATCTTAAAGAGGCTGAAAACTATGGAAGAACACATTGTATTTGATAAAGGCCATTTTCTGTCATTAGTGTCAAATGTTCAAAACAAGCTGAGAGCTGATATTCAAGATTACATCAGTCATCGAATGGATGAAGTCAGTGTAGGTATCTATTAACCCTACAGTGTGCATGTATCCGCCAAACTGTGTACAGTACCAGTGGCTACATGCACAATGGGGTTGACCCCTTCATAGAAGATTTAGTCCTCCCCGAGTGTATCAGAGCTTGTGATGAAGCTCTATGCCCATACATAGAGTTCACACAGGGTTTTTGTATGGTACGGTCTTGTCAGCGGTTTGTCTTGTGACAAATATCCCGTGTATCAGACCTGCCTATCCCTAAAAATGACCTTCAGTAGTTTGCCCATCAGAAAGCCACAATATTCAGTAGTTTTGGAGACTTATCAGTAGTGACGAGAACGAAACCATCTGACTTTGATGGTAAAGTAAAAAATGCTGCCTGTGTATGTACGTAAATGAAAGAACATTACAAATTATTGACAAATGACTAAACAAATTCCACAACATCAACAACCAACCATCTTGTCATCAACAACCAAACAACCTGTCAACATAATTATGTGGGTTCAATTGACTCGAAAGTCACGATTCTAATTGAATTGTATTATTCAAGATTATTCTTCTCACTTTAAACTCACAAATAACAACAACAAAAAAGTACTGTGAGAGGTAATCTGTGACAATGCAAACACAAAAAACAAAACATTTTTTTTCTTTTATGTTAAATTCAAACAGTACTGAACTGTTAGAATAAAACAAAAATAAGCCAATCAGTTAGTTACTAAAGTAAAACACACAACAGAGATAAATAATAATATAAATAATACCGGTTATTATATAGGCGCTTTTTCCCAAATCAGCAAATGGGCTCAAAGCGCCGCAAACTGAACCCAACACGCACGCTCACGTGACACACACGCATTCAACTCAGAAGACAAACACAGTGCAAGAGAGACACAGGACATTCATGTGGTGCGAAGGGTTAGCTCAGCTACTGAGGTTTCGGAAATTTTGATCGCTTGTATTTGAAATTTATAAAGTGGCCTGAAACCGGTACCAAAGTGGAGGGAGGTGGAAGAACTGGAGTACCCGGAGAAAGAACCCCCGACAGTCCACCCGAATTAACGGCGACACTTACTAGAGGAAAAAAGTCCGACGCCGGCACCCGTAATCGAACCAAAGATCCTATATGTAGGATCTTTGATCGAACCTCGCACCTTTAGCATTGGCGGCAGGCGCCTTAACCACTGCACCACGGACCGCCCCGGAGATGTGTCTTGTTCTCCTCTCTCAAATGAAGATACTGTTATGATTATGAATAACCAAAATACTAATACTGTTCCTTAAAAAAGAGCCCTAACCCTTCCAACACTTATTACACTTTCACGAATTATGTTAATCACTTCAGCATCACTGAAAGTTAGTCACAAACAGCATGTGTTACTGATATTTTTTTTCTTTCTCTGAGATTCCTTGTTGCAAGATTTCAGTTCTCCAAGCTCTTGACTTGTGTACCCCATCACTCTCTGACATGGTTTGCCTGGCTTGGACTTTACCACAAGGAGAACTTGTAGAGTCTCTTGTCCAATGATTGCTCTGGTGCTTTGAAGCTTTTCCCTATTTTCTTTAAAATAGCAGTTGCTTTGCTCCCTCTACAAGCAGTCAGCTGCTATTTTTGAGTCCTTCAACATCAACTTGAAAGCTTCACTGAAATGATCAGCTGCAGCGAGTGGCAGGTTGAATTCTGCTATCAGTTCCACCATCATGGTTTCAGCACGAGTAACCTCTTCAAACAACGGCCCAGTCACCTTCTTCTGAGCACAGAAGTTCATGATGGCATTAGCACTCTTCGGCTTTGATGCATTAACATGTTTTTGTGCCTTGACATGCCTCCTGCAGTCATCAATACCGCCATGGGCTATAGAAAAATTGCATCTGCATGCAATGCAAAAGGCATACTGTGGGCCTTTCTCGCTCTTCTGAATCAAAGGATACTTCTCTGCATATTTCGAATGAAAGGTCCGCACTGAAGTAGCAATAACTTTCTTCTTTTTCCTCGAAAAAAAATTTCCACTTTATTCATCACTTTCGTCGGTCTCGTGCATACGCTTGCTCTCTACACTTGCTCTCTTTCGTAAGCCATGTTGAAAATTGATTCATAAAGTTGATTCATCAACGTGTGACCACAAAAATGACGCCAGGAGATTGATTGATTGATTGATTGTACATTGCTTAACGTCCCGACAGCAACAAGGCTTTCTCAGGACGTGCCTGCACTGCTTGTGAAAAAAAAACTAAACAGAACATTGAATGTATGTCGCCAGCCGGTCAAATACATTAAATAAACCTAACACATGGGGCCTAAATAAAGCTAAGACCATTTAGCAACACACATCCAATATCAAGAGCTACAGGCAGTGCAGACAGTAGGGAGAGTTTTAAAAAGGCAAATACAGGTGAACGGACCAAGGGTAGACAGAAACACATGCCCCAGAATAGAGAGAAAAACTCACCCTGTGGGGCTGACCAGGGTGACCCTGGGAACTAAAAAGTACCTAACCCCACCCAAGTCCCCCAGGGCAGACCCGGGTGGGGAGACGCCAGGAGAACCCCTGATAGCAGTGCACGCATGTGCAGGAAGAATACTATACGCGTGACTATGTCTCCAGATGGACTTGCAGTACAGTGTGCTCACACGAACAAAATCATATTTTCGATCAGCCAAAAATCGTAATTTTTGACAAGCAACCGTAGTTCCGTAGTCTGTGGTCAATTTTCGCAGAAAATACGGGAAAAGCGTAGGGGTAGGCAGCCCTGCGTGTATGCACGAGGTCACGTGCAATCATAAGGAAAGCGTTTTGCATAGAGTTTTAGGCGGGAGTTCAGTCTAACCGAGGCAGAGAGAGTGGTTAGTACGGGCTATGCTGTCAGCAAGGACGGTTGTATGTGGGATACCCTAGCCCCTATTCCTTGAACAGGCTGAAACTGTGAGCATCGAGGCTTTGCTGCTGCGGACACAGCTCCGCTGGGCGGGGCATGTCTCCAGGATGGAGGATCATCGCCTACCAAAGATCACCCTGTTCGGCGAGCTTGCTACTGGACACCGTGACAGAGGGGCACCAAAGAAGAGATACAAAGACTGTCTCAAGAAGTCACTTAATGCCTGCCAAATCGACCACCACCAGTGGTCTTCGCTTGCTGCGGACCGTGACACCTGGCGCTCCACCATTTACAAGGCAGCTGTCTCCTTTGAGGACTCTCACAGAGCTAGCCTTAAGGACAAGCGGCTCAGGAGAAAAAACAGAGATGCCGCAGCTCAGAACCCTGGCCATACCTTCCCCTGCAGCCACTGCGGTCGAACCTGCCTGTCTCGGATTGGCCTCCGCAGCCACGAACAAGCCTGCAGACGTCGTGGGCAACTCCTATAAAATCTTCGTTCGCGAAGTCAAGCCAAGCCCATTCCAAGACTCTGAGACCTAGATTTCAGGTATGTTTATGTATTATTGAGAGTTACAGAGTTAATGGTAATATGCATTAGAGTAGCGTAGTTTGGTTGTGTAGCGTGTATATCATATGGTTTAGTTAGGTTGGTTTGTAATTTGTGGAGATATTTGGTGATTTGTCTAGTTAGTTATTTACCGACTGGGATAGTTAAAGAATGTGAGATGTGTATGGCTAAACGATTGGTGAAGGTAGTATGTAGTTGGTTTAAGTATAGTCTTTTCCAATGTATGAAATAATGTATGGTGAGTGTCAGGTTATAGTCTGTTTTAGTGTAGTGACAGAGTTATGGTGTGTTGCGAAAGTAGTTCGTGTTATGAAGCATGTGTGTGTGAATGAATGTGTGAGAATTACTTGTTTCAGCCAGGTTACGTAAGGTACCTCATATTATCCAAGTTGTGCGTGTGTTGCAAGTGTTATGATGTCAGGACTTTGTGTACAGAGTTCTTGTCTGGAGCGGAGCGACGTGACGCCGAGACATCAGTCAACCGAGGCTGCCACCAGAGGACCTATCGTGAGGTCATTTCACCACTCGAGGAGTGAGCGACTGGTGTCTAGACACCCGGGTCATCAGAGACTGCACTACGGGAGCGAGTCAGGACATCCACGGTATGAGAAACGGGGGACTACTCAGAAGCGTGCAATGCGAGGAACTACACGCCTAGACGTGGAAAGACAGAACGTTACAGAACGATAACACCAGTGATAACGCCCGTCTGAGTCAGTGGTGGTGCATACGTCTGTTGTGCTGTGACTCTGTACGTGCGACTGGGGAGAGTCTGCGTGCATTACAGAGCTAAATGAGTTAAAACTTACCAAAGGGAGTTTCTCCTTGTCGTGTTTTGACATCCAAGTCAGACCCAGCTTCCACAAGCATTTCAAGAATTTCTTGCTGCAAATGAAAGGAAAGTCATAAGACACCAAAGCTTTCAAGCATCCCCAGGAAGTTGCATTTGTTTTCCAAGTGATGTCACTATACTATTAACCCATATCATACTGAGGCTGAAAGCTTCAAAATTGTACACTGCCATATGCAAGCTACATTATAGTACTTACAGATAAGGAAATAGACCAATGGCTTTAGTTCAAGGGTAGTGACAGAATAGCTTGGCGCCTAGAGGTGCCAAGCTATTCTGGCTCTACCCTTGAACTATTTTACTCTAACTTCTTTCACGCACTGGTGTATTCTGAATGATAAGGGTTAAAACACAGTACTATGACTAAATGACCCTTTTGTTGTTGCTTTTTTGCATGATAATGGAAGCTTGTGATGTGCACTTTTTTTCCACTGAAACTAAGGAAGAAACTAAGGCAAGTCAATATATGTGACAGTCTGTGACTTACAACCTTACTGCTTTAAAATATAAGGCCAAAAGTCACAAGCGAGAAAACACAAAAAGGAACACAATCTAACCCATTTAACCCTGATGCACTAGCAGTAGATGGATCGACCATGACAGATTGCCTTGAGTGATCAGCTGCAAAGCGAATCTGGCACTACCCTTGAATAAACATGGCCAATTCACCTCCTGCAACTGGTACATATGAGCCTGTGCCAAAAGGTGCTCAGTGGAACAGCATTGATGTTTGACCACTTATGTAACTAAATATACAGAACCCTACCAAAATTTGTTATGCTTATCTGAGACAGTGTATCTGAAGAGATAGTTATGATAACATCGAGTTGATAACTATACAAAGAAAAATGTTAAAGAGGTCCGAGGAGCGGTGAAAATCAACGCTCCCAAAAGTGGGACACTTCCAGGTGCCTCACAAGAACCCCTGCCCTACAAAATCTATGGTTCACAGACATTTTTTTTTTCTATATATATATGTTTAAATGGTTTCCTTTTTATGTGATTCTGTAAAGAAACACTTTGAAAACGATGTGGCAGCAAGACACGTAAAACCAATTTTTTTGTCAATATGTACATAAAATAATAATAATTATGGTATTTATAATGCGGTTATCTTATAATAATTATAACTCTAAGTGCACACTCACAACTCACGCACGCATGCGCACGCTTAGACAACGGCTCGCGTACCACAAAAAGTGAAATACATTACGACAGTCAACTTGGGGTGGGTAGTGTGGTGATATAGTGCTAGAACTGTTGAAAGAGGTGAGTTTTGAGGACGGACTGGAAGGAGGAGAGAGAGTGTTTCTGACGGAGAGAGAGTGGGAGAGTGTTCCAGGCGGATGGACCGTATACAGAGAAGGAGCGGGGGCCGAAAGTGCTGAGTTTGGTGCGGGGGATGTGGAGGCGGAGAGGGTCGGAGGCGGAGCAGAGGGAGCGAGGAGGAGTGTAGGTGTGAAGTAAGTTGGAGAGATAGGCAGGAGCGCAGTTGTTCAGGGATTTGTAGCAGAGAGACAGAATCTTGTATTGGATGCGTTGGGGGATGGGGAGCCAGTGAAGGAGTTTGAGCAGGGGAGTGATGTGGTCGGATTTTTTCTTTCTGAGGACGAGGCGGGCAGCATTGTTCTGGACACGCTGGAGGGTGAAAGTGGTGGAGTGAGGGAGGTCGGAAAGGAGAGAGTTGCAGTAGTCGATGCAAGATAGGATGAGAGAGACAGCAAGTTTGTGGCAGCTTCGGTAGTGATGTATTTTCTGATCTGACTGATGCGGCGGAGGTGGAAATAGCATGCCTGTGCCGTGGCAGAGACAAAGCTGGTCATGGAAAGTGAGGAATCAAGGATAACGCCGAGGTTTTTGGCCAAGTCAGAGAGGGAGATGGGGGTGCTGTCGAGTTGAAGGTGGAGAGAGGAAGGGAGCTGGGAAAGTTTCTGGCGAGTGCCTACCAGCATGGCTTCCGTTTTGTCATCGTTCAGTTTAAGCTTGTTTGCCGTCATCCAGTTTTTCACGTCTTCGTAGCAGTCAGCCGTGCGAGTCATGTTAGTTACGACCAACCCAATGTTACAAACAACATAAAACGATGTGTTTACATACATTTTTAAGCAAAAGTGGTGTTGATTTAAGACAACAGACTTATTTTTGACACATGTTCTGGCTCTGAGGTTCTGCCATGGAGCCAGAAATGTGTCAAAAGCAAGTCGAGGCTTGTAAATCATCACTGACCATGGTTTCACATATTTTATCCCACTGTTGTACGATCCTTGTTTTATGTCATGTTGGTTTGATGGGTGTGTTGACTTGCATAGGAGGAGTTCAGGTATCATTTTAAAAAATGTATACAGTATCTTGTTTAAAGGGTTTTAACAACAGGATGTACTTTTTTCTTTTTGAAGTAGTGTGTTGACGCAGTTCAGTAGCAGCGTAGGAACTGGGGGTGGGTGGGGAGGGGGGGGGGGGGGAGGGAGGAATATGACTTTTTTAAAGGCTGTTTACACTTGGAACCCTAGTTGAGCTTAACGCAGGTTGAACTCAAGTTGATGCGTTTGCAACTGCATTTGGAACTGGGGTTGACTAGCCCACTTGACCCTGGTAGCTGCAGGTTTAGTTTCAACATAATCTGCTGCTCAAATCTGTATCAGCAGTCGAGTCTTGTCATCCAACACGAACCAATCTTTTTCACTGTACACTAGAGCCATAACAGTTGATACAATGGACAGAAGGGCTATGCAATGTGTGTATTAAACCTCACACCAGGTGGCGTCGCGTCCAATTTCTTGGAAATATGCACAACAATGACGCAGAATGGAATGTGATTTAGATCCAACCTTATTTAAACCCTGAAATCTGTCCAGATTAGTCCAAGTGTCAATGCAGCAACCCGGTTTGAACTCACTCTCCCCCCCCCCCCCCTCCCATACACACACCCCACAGCTGCAAATTACTTACTTACTTACGCCTGTCACCCTACCCGCGTATAGGCCGTCGAAGAGAGACCTCCTGTGACTCCTGTCCTGTGCTTCTTCTTCTATTTTACTCCAGGTGGTTCCCAGTCTCTTGATGTCTGCTTGGAGGTCTCAACGCCAGGAGTTTCTCGGCCTACCTCTTTTCCTTTTTCCCTGGGGGTTCCATGACAATGCCTGCCTAGTGATACTGGAAGCTGGCTTTCTCAGACTGTGACCAATCCATCCCCATCTTCTTCGCCCAATTTCATTCTCTGCTGTTATCTGCTCTGTTCTCTCCCAGAGTCTGACGTTGCTGATCTTCTCTGGCCAGTGGATTTTCAAAATTCTTCTAAGGCAACTGTTTATGAAGATCTGTACTCTGTTGACTGTGGTTTTTGTCAATCTCCAAGTCTCTGCTCCATATAGGAGAACTGCTTTTACGTTGGAGTTGAAAATCCGGACTTAGGTGTGTTGTGACAGCTCTCTGGAACTCCACACTTTTTTCAACTGGAGAAAGGCTGCTCTGGCTTTACCGATTCGTGCTCTGACATCTGCATCAGTACCGCCTTTTTTGTCTATGATGCTCCCGAGATAGGTGAAGGACTCCACCTCCTCCAACGGGGTGCCAGAAAGCAAGACTGGTTCTTCCCTGGTTGCGTTCAGCCTCATTGTCTTTGTTTTCTGTTTGTGGATGGTGAGGCCCACTTGAGACGAGATGTCAGCAAGCCTCGTGGTCTTGTCCTGCATTTGTTGATGAGTGTGGGACAGTAATGCCAAGTCGTCTGCAAAATCGAGGTCGTCAAGCTGTGTCCACAGTGTCCACTGTATTCCCCTTCGTCTGTGCTCTGTGGTCATCTTCATGACCCAGTCTATGGCCAGTAGGAAGAGGAACGGAGACAGCAGACACCCTTGCCTGACACCAGTTCTGACCTGGAGCTCCCTGGTGAACTGCCCTTCGTGGATTACGTGACATATCATGCCATCGTAGCTGCTCTTGATCAGGCGGACGAGCTTTGTGGGTACACCGTAGTGTCGTAGGAGTTTCCACAGAGTCTCTCGGTCCACGCAGTCAAATGCTTTCTCGTAATCCACAAAGTTGACGTACAGCGGGGAGCTCCACTCCAGAGACTGTTCCACAATGATGTGGAGAGTGGCGATCTGGTCTGTACATGATCGGTTTTTCCTGAATCCTGCTTGCTGGTCTCTCAGGTGGGGGTCAACGGAGCTCTTCATTCTCTCCAGGATGATCCTGTTGAAGACCTTTCCTGGTACTGACAGCAAGGTGATTCCTCTGTAGTTGGAACACTTGCTGAGGTCGCCTTTCTTGGGAAGCTTGATTAGGTACCCCTCCTTCCAGTCAGCTGGCATCACCTCCTCTTCCCAGATCTTTCCAAACAGTACAGCTGCAAATGCAGTTACTTTATCCTGACTCGGTGACTGATCGATGTGGCATTGGAAGGAAATGATCAGCAGGAAACCATCAGCAGTGCAGCAGAGACAGCACAAACTTTATTGCCATGTGAACTGGCACAGCCTTGTGACACATGGTCAGGAAAAAGAGTGCGAGATATATAAAATTGCTCATGGCAGATTGCAACAGAAGTTTGCCAGGATAGAACTCAATGAATTTTAGCAAAAGGCTTATAGGGTTTGATTTCTATAACAAACAATCATATCAAGATATGTTCAGGCATGGATTACATTTCTTTCTTGTGCAGGGTTTCGAGAAAAACTGCCTTCACCTATGGAAGTGAAGTGTCTAAAATATTTTGTCCAAATCTGAGTGTTACAACCAACACTGAAAATGCCATCTTCAAATATTTTTCATTTCACAAATGATTTTATAGCTGGAATAAAATGAGCTGTGAGCTTAAATCAGTCTTTTGTGCTGAAGTGCATTTTTTAAAATTGATAGAAGCTGGCAAATGTCAGTTGAAACATTGAACACAATAATGACTAACTATTTTCACTAAAAAAATGATGGACAATGCATTTACTATTACAGATCTCTTACTAAACCTACATGTTAGTGTTAAAGTTTATCTCTGGTCTTATATGAAGGTTATTTATCCACTTGATGTAGTAGGGGAGCTGGGTGGTCAAAACATTTTAAGCCCTAAACTGTTAACTTTTTTAAAAACTTGATGTAGTAAACAATATATTCATTGTTACAAATGGCTCTTTCACACCGTGTTTCACGAAAGTCACATTTCTGGAAAATGGCACAGGCTGTTACCTTTTCAAGAACATATATATATATATATGTATACAAGAAACATTACTCTTTCAGACAGTACAACATTTGAAATAAATAGTTCAGTTTAATTATACAGGCAAATGTCCCACTTTTTCAGCCAACTTTTGGCACAGGATCATATTCGTTAGGTGACACCTCCAAAACTGGTGTGGGTTAAATGGGTGAACTTAGTTAAAATAATCATCATAATAATGATCATAATAACAGTAATAATAAATATTTCTTAAGTAGGGCAGAATCATCACAAAGTAGGCTCAAAGTCCTTTACAAACACACATACACAAATAAATAAACACAAATACACCATACAATAAAACTGAATACAAACGAACAGGAAATGTTCTGTTAAACAGCAGATTTTTAAAAAAAGAATCCTAAACAAGATGGAATGAACCATAACCCACAAAGTCCCTTCTATATGAGAGCTGTCCTTGCTGTCAATGGTCTCTACCTTTTGTCTTTGACCTGATTATGATGTCAGGGTCCGTACAGAAAAGCAGGGACGAAATTCACAAACTTTTCATAAACGTTTCACAAACCCAAACTGAAGCCCGACGGTTTACACACTTTAATTAGCTCACTCTGTATCAGCAGCTCATTTGAAGCTTTTGTGCCTAATGCATGAAGAGATTCCAAAATAAAAGAATGCTTAGCGAATGGCGGAGCTCGGTAGAAGCGTAAACAACCAATCAGAATGTTTGGCAGAAAGGCCATGCAGTCACTTGATCAGAACTAAATATTGATCACTTGCAACAAGCGTCAGCATGATCGTTCGCAATGGAATAGTCACAAATTGGAGGAGAAAAAAAAAAAGTAGACAAATGTTTGCCAGCACCTTGTCATTTTTTTTACAAACTTTCACAGACTTTAAGGAAAAGGACTGAAATTCACAGACTTTCCAGGGCCTTGAAAAAGCCTTGTCATTTTTTAACTTTCACAAATTTACACACACCGTACGGACCCTGGATGTTAAATTATCTCCTACTGAAAAAGTCTCGCAGATCTGCCAACGCGTCAGTGGGTTCTATAAGGGGCGCAGGATGTACGCATCATTGATTTGTCAAACATCATTTGTCATCATGTAAGTTTTAGTTTTTACGTAATTTTATATTTTACGTGATATGAGTTTCACTTTCGCTTCATAGGCTTGAGAAAATGGTGACAAAACTAGAACTTCACGGTACAATTTCAGTCTTGCTATAATTTGTGTGAAAGCAGGTTGACTTTACCTAGCAACATGATATACTAAGTGCACGGGTCACCTCCATGCTCTTCTGAAAGCGCGTCAATGTGTGTTTGCATATTAGTGTGTGCATGCGGGCGCGCTCCAAACATCTCCAAGAGGCATAGATCCTCATGCGCCTGGAGGGCGCATGAGGATCTATTTCTCCTGGAGATGCACGCATGTTTGTGAGAGAGAGAGAGAGCCGCGCGCGCGAGAGAGAATGACGTGATATTTAGACTATTATGTCAGTGTCTGCTTGGTGACGGAGTTGCCTCTTTTATGTCACCGCCACTGTCTGACTTTCTCTAGAAGTAAATGTTTTTTAGTGTTTTCTTTTATGAAAAGAATTAATTTTTATTAAAGAAGTTGAAAAGATACAAAGCTGGCTAACGAACTCGTCTCTTTCTCCAAACTAGCTTTATGCAAAAGTTCAAGTAAATATGACAAAAATTACGGACTCTAATCTGGGTCAACTGACTTCCTATAAACGGTTGTTTATGTCTTCAATGAGACATTCAATTACAATATGCTCGGAGGCTGTCTCAGCCACCCACTTCAGAAAGTATTTTGCCACGTTTTAAGCTGCTGTGTACAGAAATATCAGAGATTCTCTTGTTTACATACAAACGCACACACATACATACATACATACATACATATGCACATACATACGGCGCTTCGCGCCAAATGTACGTTCAGCAGTGACATTAGCGTAACTAGACATGACATAATTTTTATCTTGTTACTTAAATTGTTGGAGGTTTAGCCTGCCCACCTTTGACATCATGGACATGCTATTAAATTCGCCCCACAGCGACCCATCCTAAGAAGTCCCTTCTATAAATAGAAGGGACTTTTAAAAAGTGCATCAGTAGGCAGTTTACCCTTCTCTAAATTGCTCTCTTTAGTTGGGCTGTGGCCCGGCCGTGACCCACTTCACTGATAAGTTGATTGATTGTACATTGCTTAACGTCCCGACAGCAACAAGGCTTTCTCAGGACGTGCCTGCACTGCTTGTGAAAAAAAAATAAACAGAAAATTGAATGTATGTCGCCAGCCGGTCAAATACATTAAATAAACCTACAACATGGGGCATAAATAAAGCTAAGACCATTTAGCAACACACATCCAATATCAAGAGCTACAGGCAGTGCAGACAGTAGGGAGAGTTTTAAAAAGGCAAATACAGATGAATGGACCTCGGGTAGACAGAAACACATGCCCCAGAATAGAGAGAAAAACCCACCCTGTGGGGCTGACCAGGGTGACCCTGGGAACTAAAAAATACCTAACCCCACCCAAGTCCCCCAGGGCAGACCCGGGTGGGGGACACTGATAAGTGCAAGCGGGTGATGCCAAGCTCTGGCGAGTGTAGCGCTCTTTGTTTCTTGTTGAAGGCTGTCAGGGATGTGATCAGTTTAGCCTGTTTATAACTTATTATTACCGTGGCTAAAAAGGTACAATCGTAAATATCATTATGTAATACTATGCTTGAAAATGTCCTCTTCAAGCTCATGTAAGTTTCTTTTGAAATCCTCTTCGAATTCTGTGGTTATTACGTGATTAAAATGTGTGTAGTTCCAGGAACTTTTTTTCCGCGGTAGACAGTGCTGGTGTGTAAAACTGGTTTTCAGTGCCGGATGCATCACTATGTGTGTGTGCCCTTATCTGATGCATATAATATGTAAAGTATAGCTTGTTAAAGCCTTGGAGAATGAACATTCCTTTCCAAAACATTTGGAGGCCGTGAATTCTTTGCGTAGACTTGGTGGTAGAAAGTCTAGGCGAGCAGTCAAAGACAAAAACAAACCCGTGTTTTTGTGCACTAAATACACCAGTGATATATTTTCGTGTTACAACATTGATGTGCTCAACGACCAGGAAGGGAAGCATTCTAAAACAATATGTTTCATGTGTCATACAAAGCTTGTCAAATTAAGAAAACAAGTGGAACGCACAAGCTCTACAGACATTCACAAAACGTGTGATCTTTGGGTAGCCTTTGATGAAACTCTTTCTGTTGATGACTGTCAAACATGTAGTCATTTCAAGCAGTAGTCAAAAGGTGGCCGACCATATCCAGTCAAAAACAGACTAGCTGCACCCAAAAGAAAAGATCTTGATAATGTAGGGGATTTTTTTCCTGATCTCTCTTTCAGTCCGTCTTCATCATGTTCGGCATCAACATCAACACCAGCAAAAGTCAGGAAGTGTGTAGATTCTTTACAACCTTCCACTGATATTTCATGTTTACCGTCAACATCAACACTAACACCCTTTGAAGTGCAGGAGGCATCGCCAGTTATTCCCAAACCCAGTCTTGTGATATTGTTAAAAACATTGACTGAATCGGTGAAATTCGCATACTTCATGTCGGCGTGCTCTGAATGGATTACCGTTTTCACTTGGCCCACCAAACTGGCTTTAGCAGGACTCGGGTATTTGGATTTGAAGATTTTAGCATGGGATATGCCAGTTAAGACATCTGTTGACAGCACTGACTTTGTCTGAACTTTCCAGCAACTTTTGATTTTGAACAGTGATGTGATAAAAAGTTTGATAAACTAAAGGAAGGCTGCATCTAATCCGTCTCCTAGTGATACTTTGAGTCAGTGCATGACCAACATCCACGCAGATTACCCCAGCATGTTTGGTGTCCAAAGATAGTACAATTTCTTCTCTACAAGACGACGTATGTTCAAATAATCACTCACAACTGCAGGTTAATTAATTCCGGTTTACAGACATCTGTAATTTACAGCTTATTCGCCGATGTATGCAGCAGAGGCTAAGAGCTAATCGGGGTCAAGCACAGTAGTACTGTAAACAAAGACGGATGCTGCGCTATTCGTATCCCCAGCGGAAGCGAGACCGCATAGCTGGTGCCTTATCAGTGATGGTATTTAGCACGTTGATAGTAAGGGGATGGAGGCTGCCTTGCTATCTCAGTGCTCCTGCGAAGCTGATCTCTAAGTGTGCTGGCGCGCGCCGGCGGGCAGCCAGCTGAAAACTAAAGAGCATAGGCTAAACTGCTGTGTGCAAAGTGCTTACAGACAAATACGTACAAATATAAATAAACACAAATAAAATATACAATAGAACTGAATACAAATAAACAGGAAATGTTCTTTCAAACAGCAGATTTTAAAAAACTTAAATAAAGAGTTCATCAGTCCTTCACAAACACACATTCACAAATGAATACATACAAATAAACCATACAATAAAACTGAATACAAATAAACAGGAAATGGTCTGATAAAAGCTGATAAAAAAAAAAAAAAAAACTTATACAAAGAGTGATTCAGTGTCTGCTTGTCACTGTACCTGTGCCCAATAAGCAGCTGCATGTACCGGCTGCCATGACTCATTATCTCGTACGTCAACATTCACATGGTTGTCAAGCAGGAACTCAGCAACTTCAATGTAGCCATTGGCTGCTGCTACGTGGAGCTGAAACATCCAAGGAAAAGCTTTTATAAAAAAAATGTTGGAAAATTAAACATCTTTCAGATCTAAACAAAACGACAGAGGATCCTAAACATAATGCTGTCGTATCCAAAGTTGTTGTAACAGAAGTTCTTTACAGGACCATTCAAGCATGCCAAACACACTATGAAACTGACCAGGGAAAACTGACCTCTAAATGACCCTAACTGTCCCTTTTTCCAATGGGAAAAATACTCATCAAATTATATCTAGTTGCTGCAGCAGCTTTCTGTTTACACGTGGCAGAAAATGGAGGTTTGAGTTTATTGAAAGTCCATTTTTCCCAGGTAAAATGCAGTTTGTTCACTGCTCTTTAACTGAATATTGATATTAAACTTTGATTAAACTCAGTCCCCAAAGACACAAGGTTTTACACTGATCGTTGGTCACATATATGCGTATGTTTATGTCCCTTCCCGAAATGGGGTTACACAGCACTGAAATATGATTTGTAGCCACTGGCAGGGAGGAGATGAACACAGTTTCCTTTAGTGAAAACAAATGAACTAATAGGAAAAAGGTCTTACGGGTGTTGCCCCATTGTGATCGGAGTATTCTAGGTCGCCACTTTTTGCTGCATAGTCTTTGAGATCGGCCAGCATCTGATGTTCTGTGGCCAGTCTTGTCAAGTCTATCTGTTCCTGGGTAATGCCTGCAGAAAACAAAAGAAAATGTATCACTCAGCATGCTGATCTGTGATTTTGGACCTGAAGACTTCAAGCTGCGAGAATACATCAACTACTTGAACAATACAGAACGAACTAAAAAAAAACTACCATAAAAACCTAACAAAGGTTTACTCAACAAATACAAAAGGGTCAGCACGCTGATGAAGGCAGCCCTTAGCCAATAAAGGCTTAAACATGCCCGAAATACACCTGAGACAACCAACACAAAACGTGACTGATTTGTGAAATGTCGTAAGGGTATACGGCTGGTCACATCAAGCCATCACATAGTGGTGCGCGATGTACAGACATTTTTACCAAAAAAAGAAAGGCAAAGCCCTTAAGGCTCAGATGTGTGACCGATCCACACATGTCTGACAATAAGGGTTGGCTTCTGCACTTACAAAATCCATGTTTTCTCAAAATTTCTCACATCTGTGAAACCCCCTTGACCTTTGTGCCTAGTCAACTAAATTAGGATACATAGGAAGGTCTTATCATCAGCTACCTTTGTGCCAAATTTGATTTAAAAGTTGCAAAAATGTTGATAATATCTATAATTATTGGCATTTTATTCACATTTATTGACCTCTTGTGACCCTTGACCTTTTCCGAGGGGTCATCCAAATTAGTATGCATAGATAGGCCTTACCATCAGGTATCTCTGTAGCAAGTTTGGGTTTGAAATTGTGAATAGTAATTGAGAAAAAACATTTCTTGTCAAACTATGGCTATTTTTTACCTATTTCCTGAGCTTTTGTGACCCTTGACCTTTCCGAGGGGTTATCCAAATTAGTATCCATAAATAGGTCTTACCATCAGGTATCTCTGTAGCAAGTTTGGTTTGAAGTTGTGAATAGTATTTTAGAAACAAGAAAGGCAAAGCCATTATGGCTCACGTGTATGACCGATTTACATGTGTGACCTTTGTGACAAGGACTGGCTAAATTAGTCGACTAAATTAGTATGCATATGAAGGTCTTAGCATCAGCTATCTTTGTACCAAATTTGGTTGAATAATTTGCAAAAAAATTGGGAATACCTACAATTTTATCAAAATCAGCATTTTACACATTTGCCAGCCTCTTGTGACCCTTGACCTCGAAGGGGTCATCCAAATTAGTATGCATAGATAGGTCTTACCATCAGATATCTCTGTACCAAATTTGGGTTTTAAGTTGTGAATAGTATTTGAGAATAAATATCTTTTGTCAAAATATTTTGGCTATTTTAGAGCTATTTCCAGAGCTCTCGTGACCCTTGACCTTTCTGAGGAATCAACCAAATTAGCGTGCATAGAAAGGTCTTCCCATCAGGTGTCTCTGTAGCAAGTTTGAGTTTATAGTTGTAAATAGTATGAGAAAAAACATCTTTTGTCAAAATATGCCTACTTCGGACCTATTTCCTGAGCCCTTGTGACCCTTGACCTTTCTGAGGGGTCATCCAAATTAGTATGCATAGATAGGTCTTACCACCAGGTATCTCTGTACCAAGTTTGAGTTTGAACTTGAAGTTGTGAATAGTATTTGAGAAAAAAGCATCTTTTGTCAAAATATGGCTATTTTTCACCTATTTCCTGAGCTCTTGTGACCCTTGAACTTTCCGAGGGATCAACCAAATTAGTACGTATAGAAAGCTCTTACCATCAGGTATCTTTGCACCAAGTTTGGGTTTGAAATTGTGAATAGTATTTGAGAAAAAATAAATTATGTCAAAATACAGCTATTTTTGACCTATTTACTGATCTCATGACCTTCACCATTGTGAGAGGTCACTCAAATTGGTATGTTTAGAAAGGTCTTACCACAAAGTATCCTTGAGCTAAGTTTGAAGAATGTGGCTTGAATAGTCTCTGAGAAAATGCCAACATTAAAGTTTACCACGGACGATGACGGACAGACGGACGACCACTGGCCCAAAACATACTCACTTTTGCTTCGCACGTGAGCCCAAAAATATCTTTTGTCAAAATATGGTGATTTTGTACCTATTTCCTGAGCTCTTGTGACCCTTGACCTTTCCGAGGATCAACCATATTAGTATGCATAGAAAGGCTATACCATCAGGTATCTTAGTACCAAGTTTGGGTTTGAAGTTGTGAAAAGTATTTGAGAAAAAAAACTTTTTTTGTAAAAATATGGCGAATTTGGAAGCATTTCTTGAGCTCTTGTGACCCTTGACCTTTCCAAGGGATCAACCAAATCAGTGTGTATATAAAGGTCTTACCATCAGGTATCTTTGTACAAAGTTTGGGTTTGAAGTTGTGAAGAGTATTTTGAGAAAAAATAAATTATGTCCAAAATAACTATTTTTTTAAATATATATTTCATGATCCCCTGAGACCTTGACCTTTGTGAGAGGTCACTGAAATTGGTATGTTTAGAAAGGTCTTGCCACAAAGTATCTTTGGGGCAAGTTTGAAGACTGTAACTTGAATAGTCTCCGAGAAAATGCCAACATTAAAGTTTACCAGGGATGACGGCGGATGGATGACAGACGAAGGACAGAGGGACGATGACTGGCCCAGAACACAGATTCACTTTTGCTTCGCAAGTGAGCCAAAAAACATCTGTTAAATGGCAGCAACCACCTAAATTGTAGTATTTATTAACATGTGACACCTTTGACCTGCCACTCATCTTGAGAGAGAACCTGTCTCTTAAGAACATCTTTTCTTGCACAAAGGTGATATCTCGAGAAAGGTTCCACTATACAACACTGTCTGCTGTAATGTGTCAGTCAATCTCCAGCAGCTGTTTATAATAAAAGGAGGATGCCTTTTTAACTGGGGAAATGGGCTACGTTGCATGTGCTCCTGAGCAAGTCACTAAGCAAGACACTCTGCTGTAGCAGAACCTTGCATAGTGCTCCAGCATGCAACTCAGCCCTTGATCATAAACTTAAAATTGACAGTTAGCCGACCTCTTTTAGCCATCTCTGTTTCAATGTAATCCAAGGTCATCTCGTCCTCACAGATGTCATAGGGCATGTTGCCATCAGCGTTGACAGCTAGAAGTTCTGCTCCCCTACACAAAAGAACATACGTTTCTGAATGTAAACTTGGCGTGATAACCTGGCATTTGTATTGGAGAAACAAACCCCATAACCACTTTAAAATACTGAAAGCCTTATGTGCCACCAAAGACAGTATATTATAAGACAAATCACTCGCCCCGAGAGTGTGAAGACGCACACTGAGAGTTATTTCCCTTATTGGCTGGCTAAAACCCAGAGAAGCGAGGCGTGGTAAGACTTGCAACGCAACAAGTTGTATCAGCATATCATTCTTACGTTTTTCAAAAAAAGAAGCAAGGTAAGCTAATCACTTTTAGCTCTTATCTTTACCATTAGAGAATAACTGAATGACATACAGGATGAGTGGTCCGTCTCGAAACCACATGAAATGCAAACATAGGACTTGCATGTGATGATGGTGTATGAGTGATATGTGAACGGATAACCGTTAAAAATAATTTTAATTATCTTTGGCTTTGAATCTGGGAAAGAGGTCTGACTGCAGTTAGACCCTAGCTCTCCACGAATTCCATGAAATGTTATTAGTAGAAAAGTGGTCCGACTACTATTTAGGTCCAAAGAAATTAAAAGTCCTTAGTATTTTCTTTTCAAACGTAGAAGTGGTTCATCTGTACATAGAACAGTTCTCCTCTCCACTTTTATCCACCTAATGTTGGATTAACTCAAGTTAGATCTAATCCTTTGTGCCACTTGTGCATAGCTAACTTTAGAGGGGGAAAACACGCTGTAGCCTGAACTGTTCTCATGAATTAGGCCTACAGATTACAGCATTTAGGTGATGTTTTTAATACTTCGACTTCATTCAATGTTTGTTATTTTCCCAACACATGTAAAAAATGAGTGCAGAACACTTGAAGGGAAGATTTGTTGAGACTGCCACCTGCAGAGCTGCATTCATGTGCCTACATGTTATGCAGTGTCCATTTTGAAGACAGCCCGTTTATAAGTGTCAAGGAAAGGCACAGGTTGTTGTGGGATGCTGTTCCAACTTTATTTTCTGTGCCCAACCCACACCCAAAAGTGACGGCAAAGAGACAGCCCCCCAGGAAGAGGGATGCTGCTAGTGAGTCAGAAGCACCACCTCACAAGCAGGCACACAAATACACTTCAGTCAGGTACTTGAATTAAATAAATATATTTATAATATGTAAACTTAAAACTTTCAATATGTAAAATATACCTCCCTACAAAAAAGCAAACAAACAAAAACCAACACAAGAGATGAGAGTTGTTTTCAGAACTGTAATCTTAAAAACTGTTTATATTAATATAACTGGAAATTCAGATTTAATATTCTTGATTATTTTTTCGATGACCTATGTTTGTTTTGATGTGTGTGTGTGTGTGTGTGTGTGTTGGTGTGCGTGTGTGTGTGTGTGTAAGTCAGTTACATAAAATGGGGGTGTGGGGGGGGGGGGTTCCAGACTGCCCCACCCCCGGCCAGAAATTCTGTAAAATGCTGTAACAAAGTTTCTTTTTCAGCCACTGGCAGTAAGGTCTAGTCAGGAGGCCCTTTTGCATCAGGTTGAAGGTCCCAAACAAAAAGCTGGAACATCCCCCACCCCCCCCCCCCCCCCCCAAAAAAAAAAAAAAAAAAAAAAAAAGTAACTGATCTGCCCCTGGCAAGAGGTGGCCAGGCCAGTGACTTACAAGAAAGCAGGCTTTAAAGAGAAATCTGAAAACTGCACAACAGACCATAACCCCAGAAGGAATATCAGAGAAATGAGAAAGACGGTAAAAAAAGAAAGAAAAGACAACACTGAAAGGATGCAGCTGTGAAGATTTTTTTTAATTTAAAAAGCCCAAATCAGTTCCTCGTCGTATTGTTGAGATGTATATTGCTCTTCAAACATAAGATTCCTCTGTGTGTGTGTGTGTGTGTGTGTGTGTGTGTGTGTGTGTGTGTGTGTGTGTGTGTGTGTGTGTGTGTTGGGGAATGGGGTGGGGAATTGGGAGATGGAGAGTGGGCGGGGGGTTGGAGAACATAGGATTGGTGATGTCCGTTTATCAGGTAATAATGTTCATCTTATGCTTCGTGCACATGATGCAGGAGTAGGTGGTGGGCCTGTAACTGATGGTATTGTTTGTTGTATGTCATTATCAATTATCAAGTTGACTTACTATTTCATGTATAATGCATAATTCTGTCATCAATTTGCATATGTTTACATGTGTTGGGTGGAGGGAGGACTGAGGAGGAGGAGAAAGAACGATTGGCGATAATTTCTCATTAATCTCCTTGTGCATACAGTGCCAGGTACTATTACAGTTCCTGGGGTTGTATGCACAACGGGGTTAATGTGGCCTGTGCGTATAATAACTCTTTGGCTTTGTTGACAGATTGTTGGTAATTAGTCTAATACATATTGCAAGTTGAAAATGTAAGCCTACTGATCATGCAAGATTGGAAAAACAAACAAACAAAAAACAACCCCCCAAAAAACAACTGTTTTTTGCTGTATATTTTTTCAATCTAAAGTTGGTTGCTTGTGTGTGTGTGTGTGTGTATGTGTGTGTATCTGTGTGTGCATGTGCACATGCTATACATCAACCAATTTATTTATGTATCTTGTTTTTCTCTTGCACTCAGCATGTTAATTACAGTGGAGTCTGTTTAACTCATTCTACCCCAGGCACACCACAGCAAGATAAGGATCGACCATGATAGTTCAAGGATTTTGCCAGAATAGCTTGGCGCCTATGGGCGCCAAGCTATTCTGGCATCACCCTTGAACTATCATGGTCGATCTGTGTCTTGCACTAGAGTGCAGTCTTCAGAGGACAACGGCAACATTTTGGGATTTCGGTGTTGGGGTAGAATGAGTTAACACAAATTTCTGGGGACAGAGAAAATTAGTTAATGTAAAACGTATTTCGTGTTAACCGATTTGGACTAAAAATTGTTCACAGTCTGAAAGAGGAGAGTGTGTGGGAGATGTGTATTGGCTGTTTGACAACAGAGCGCACAACAATTTTGCCAAATATCGTATGCAAAGAAAGACATTTCTGTACCACTTTAAGAACAAATATAATTTAGTGCCAGTTGACCTTATATGAAATATTTTTTACTGAACTCCTATGATTTGTTGATTTTGCTCTACAGTCGTACAAATTTGGTGAGAACAAGCCATTTTCAATACCCTAAATAGAGCCCTGGCAGATTTCAATATCGAGATCAAAGCATGCAGACTTCATTATGCCTGCGCTGTTTCAGGTTTGAAAACTTGCCCAATTCATGTGAAAATGGATATTTCTTATACTGGGCTTAACATATATGGGGCACTTTAGGGATGTAAAATCAATGTAAATTTAATGAAAACAAGTAAGGCACAGCCTTTATGGCTCATGTGTATGACCGATCCACACGTTTGACTATAAGTAACGGGATGGCTTCTGCACCAACAAAATTCATGTTTTCTCAAAATTTAATCGGTTTTCACACATCTGTCAACCCCCCATGACCCTTGACCTTTGTGATGAGTCAATTAAATTAGTATATATAAGAAGGTCTTATCATTGGCTACCTTTGTGCCAAACTTGATTGAAAAGTTTGCAAAAATGTTGATAATAAGTAAATAACTACAATTCTATCAAAAATTGGTATTTTATACACATTTGTCAACCTCGTGACCCTTGACCTTTTCCAAGGGGTCATCAAATTAGTATGCATAGATAGGTCTTACCATCAGGTAAGTCTGTACCAAGTTTGTGTTTAAAGTTATGAATAGTATTTAAGAAAAAGCATCTTTTGTCAAAACATGGCTATTTTTCACCTATTTCCTGAGATCTTGTGACCCTTGACCTTTCCGAGGGATCAACCAAATTATTATGCACAGAAAGGTCTTACCATCAGGTATCTTTGTACCAAGTTTGGGTTTGAAGTTGTGAATAGTATTTGAGAAAAAATAAATTATGTCAAAATATAGCTATTTTTCATATATTTTCTGATCCCCTGTGACCTTGATCATTGTGAAAGGTCACTGAAATTGGTATGTTTAGAAAGGTCTTGCCACAAAGTATCCTTGGGCCAAGTTTTGAGACTGTAGCTTGAATAGTCTCCGAGAAAAAGCCAATGACCACTGGCCCAGAACATACTTTTGCTTCACACATGAGCCAAAAATCCAAAATTTTACAACAGTACAGCAAAACTGACACATTGTTTGAGCTTCTTAAAAGTAAATTGTATTAGGTCAACTGTCACTAAATTATATTTGTTTTAAGGCTGGTATAGAAAGTGACTATTTACGGAGATATTTGCGAAAAACTTTGTGCGCTCCAATGGCGACCTATAACTGTGTCTTGCCCTGGTGCTTAAAAGTGCAAAGTATCATACTTTACCTGCTTACTCGCATCTCAACAGGAAAACAATAGACCACATTCTACAGCTTGTGAATTTAATGTAAAATCCATCAGGAAAACAATAATCCATCTGATAAAACAGCTCCATAACCACGTGCAGTGTATCAGCGAGTGTGCTATATTTAGCTGTGTACCAATGTGTACGGGCAATACTATGAATGCTTCGCCTTCATCAGTGTCACGATTCTTGGAACTGCTGTTTTCATCCTCAGTAGCACTTTGCGTCTATTGCTTACAAATCAGATCTGTATGTGTTTTATCACTGTCGTATTGAGCAATGAAAAATCAAATGCTGAAAATGACTGTGAATGAATGAATTTACAAGATAGGCAGAATACAGAAACACGATCAGATGAGATGGCAGTTCTCCCAAGTCGATGACTCCCGCCGCACGTCACATGGTCATCTTTGTCATTGGTTGAATAAAGGGGTGACGGTCAACTCGCCCATATGCTAACTCTCCCAGTCAACTCGCCAAGGTAAGGGGTTAAGTCATCCAAGGTGTCGGTCATCTCGCCCAAATAGCGGTCAACTCACCCAAGGGCAGAGTCTACTCGCCCAAGTATTTTAGTCTAATATATGGACCCTCACATGTAGCTATATGTATCCAGGGATATTTGTGGGAGGTTTTGCGGTATTGAAATTCTGTGGTATCATTCTTTTTCTTTCACCGTGTGTGTGTGTATGCAACGCAGAGACCAACGACAGAGGCTTAAGGCTCCTGGAATTTGCCAGTTCAAACGCTCTAAAGCTGATGAACACGTTTGGCCCGCACAAAGCATCCAGAAGGTGGACATGGCACAGCCCGAACGGAGAGCACCATAACCAAATTGACTACATCATGGTGAAGAGACGCTTCCAAACCAGTGTGAACATTGCCAAGACAAGAAGTTTTCCAGGAGCACACATTGGAAGCGACCATGACTTAGTGATGATGACCATCCGACTCCGCCTAAAGAAGGTCAACAAGCAGGGTCCCACCAGAATCAAGTTTGACCTCGAGAAGCTGAAAGACCCAGAGGTAGCGGAAGCCTTCCAGGCAAAGATAGGAGGAAAATTCGCACCACTGCTACTTCTAGGTGCAGAAGACACGGACGTGGACACACTGGTTGACACATTTAACACTGTTGTAACCCAAACAGCCAGTGAGATCCTTGGCAAACACCGACAAGCAAAGAAACCTTGGGTTACAGCTGACATCTTTGTTCTATGTGACAAGCGTTGAGAATTAAAGAAAAAGAAATCAGAGGTAGAAGGAGCTAAACAATACAGGGAAATCAACCAGGATATCAAGAAAAGCATGAAAAAGGCAAAGAATAAGTGCATTGAAGATCAGTGTAAACAAGTAGAAGAAAACCTGAAAAAAAATAATAGCAAAAAAGCATACCAGCTGGTGAAAGACCTGACCAGTGTAAAACATGGACGCTCCTCGATCATTCAAGATAGTGAAGGGAACTGTCTTACGGAAGACCAAGACATACTAAAGAGATGGACAGAGTACTGCTCAGATTTGTACAACCACCGAGCTGCAGGGGACCCAGGCATACTTGTCAACCCACCCGTGACCAACAATGGCAACTATCCCATCCTCCGAGAAGAAGTAGAGGCTGCAGTGAAGTCGCTGAAAAAAGGGAAGGCAGCAGGAGCAGACAACATCCCTGCAGAGCTAGTCCAAGAAGGGGGAGAAGACACGATAAGCGCCTTACTAACAACAATCTGCAATAAGATCTGGCAGTCAGGGGATTGGCCCACACCATGGACCCAATCACTTATAATAACTCTCCCCAAAAAAGGCAACTTACATCAATGCCAGAACTATCGCACGATCAGTCTTATATCCCACCCAAGCAAAGTCATGTTAAAGATCCTACTGAACAGGCTGAAGCCACAGGCAGAGGAAATCATAGCTGAGGAACAGGCAGGCTTCAGACCAGGGAGCAGATCTTCAACCTGAGAGTTCTATGTGAGAGATACCTCCAGCACCAGCAGGACCTCTATCATGTCTTTGTGGATTTTAAGAAAGCGTTCGACAGGGTGTGGCATGCAGCCCTTTGGTCCACCATGAAGCTATACAACATCAATGCCAACCTGATCAAAGTCATAGCAAACCTTTACAACAAGGCCACTAGCGCAGTCTGCTTCAACGGCAAAATAGGAAACTGGTTTAGGACCACAGTTGGAGTCAGACAAGGCTGCTTGCTCTCACCTACTCTTTTCAACATCTTCTTGGAAAGAATCATGATGGACGCTCTGAAAGATCATGAAGGAACTGTCAGTATTGGAGGCAGAACAATCATGAACCTGCGCTTTGCGGACGACATTGATGACCTTGCAGGAACAGAGAAGGAGCTAGCTCAGCTGGTGGAAAAGCTGGATAGTACAGCCATTGCATATGGGATGGAAATCAGTGCAGAGAAGACCAAACTGATGACCAATAACGCCAGTGGAATTGGCACTGAAATCATGGTTGGAGGCCAGAAACTGGAAACAGTTAAGAAATTCAAATACTTAGGAGCCATTGTGACAGATGAGGGATCAAAACCAGAAATACTGTCCAGGATTGTGCAGACAACAACAGCACTGACAAGATTGAAGACCATATGGAAGGACAGAAACATCACACTCTGCTCCAAGATCAGACTGATGCGCTCCTTAGTCATCTCAGTGTTCTTGTATGCCTGCGAGTCATGGACCCTCACAGCAGACCTTGAAAGGAGGATACAAGCCACTGAAATGATTTGTTTTCGAAGGCTGCTTGGCATCTCATACAGAGATCACATCACAAACGAGGAAGTGGGAAGCAGAATCAGGCAAGCCATCGGGCCCTATGAAGACTTATTAGCCATTGTGAGAAAACGCAAACTGAAGTGGTATGGGCATGTCACGCGTTCAGCAGGGCTTGCCAAAACAATCCTGCAAGGCTCTGTGCAAGGAGGACGAAGGAGAGGAAGACAGAGGAAAAGATGGGAGGACAATATCTCAGAGTGGGCAGGACTGAAGCTGGTCGATACGCTAAGAATGGCAGAGAACAGAGAGGATTGGAGGGAGCTGGTTGCCAAGTCATCAGTGGATCCGCAACGGTCGGCAAGACTACGGGATATAGATAGATAGATAGTGTGTATGTGTGTGTGTGTGTGTGTGTGTGTGTGCGCACGCGCGCGTGTGTGTGTGTGTGTGTGTAAATCAGTCAGGAGTGCAAATGAAAAAGCCCCATCTCAAAGTCTACTGTATTTTCAATGCGGTAGACAAAATAGAGGAGGAGTTTAAGTTTTTTATTCTATGGCTACTACCAAAACTGGGGAGACTTAGCAACAAAAAAATCAGTAGAACTTGACATCTGCTACTGTACCGAGGTGTTGAAAGCTGATGACAATAATGGCCATAGGCGCTTCTGCCACTTCCACTTCAAAGCTTTATCTTACACCTTCTCAGATGGGGTCATCTGTGGACAGCTCTTAACCCCTGAATGGCCGGGACAAGGTGAACACCACCCCAGCTGCAAGAGACATAAATCCTAATGTGCCCACACCGTCGTGGGGGCTTATGAGGCTGTATGTTTCTTGCTAGCCCTATGTTCCTTCGCCCTTTTTTTGTTGTTGTTGTTGTTCATTATCAGTTTTGTCTTGTTTACATCTGTATTGGTCACACACATTTCGGTCAGTGTATAGTTATGCAAAAGAAAGAATCTCATCTAGACTAACTCGCCATACTTAACCATCCGATCATATTCAGAAACACAGCTCTGTGTAAAAAAAACGTGCAGCCCCCCCCCCCCTCCCCCACCACCACTAACCCTCTCCCTCTTGTGGGTTGGTGTGTGTACAGAACCTGTGGCATGTGTGTTTCCGTTATCTTCCTTTGTCAATTGCCAAGAGGTGTGTACCGATACACATGAGTGATCCTGTTGAGCACTAGGTTTTTAAAACAATGGATAAGCCTTGGCCATCAGTGATGCAAATCGGACTGAGGTGTGAACGTTAACATGCAGTCATTCAGGCAAATTAGCTATTGCGTAATGGAGTTTGCGGGTACTTCTGTAAACAAAGCTTCCACGTGCAGTGTTACACGGAGGAACAACAGAAAAACAACTTTGAGAGTGAAATATTGCAAACAAAACACTCCTTTATAACATGTATCAAGCCCAGAAACTTACAGGTTTGATTTGTGTCCGAAATGATGTACAAAAGTTGGCGATTATGGACGTCAGTTCTGTCATACTTGATCAAAACTTTCCAGATTCAAGGCATCCACTGCTAAGACACTTAAAACCCAGATGCTGATATCATTAGCTTATTACAATTCTACGTGGTGGGTACAGTATAGTTTTTTTTGTTTCTGGCATTCATGCGGCTTTTCTACGACGGTTCTTTGTAGGGTGCTGATTTTGTTATAAGAAATGACGATCGTCATCACAGCTAATAAATTTGATTTACCTATTTACCTGGAGATGAAACGTGTGCACTGTACTGTTTCCAGCATCTTCTTTTGTGAAGTACTGTGCACTTGCTTGTTTGTGTCATAATCACTGATGTCCGTCATAACAGTCAGGAGATATGTTATTTACTGTTTACTCTGAAAATACTTTGAAGTTTGTCCTGCAATTTCAGAGACTGGTAGTGATTACCACCAATGTATCCTTCAAGAAAATGTCAATCTTTATTCAAAGCTCACTAACTCATTTTCCCTGCCCAGTGTCCATTTTCCATGCACACCTTTTGGCACTTAGTCATATGCCGAGTTACTCTTCAGAAAGCCTAGCGTCACAGCCAGCCTACGTCAAGGGATGACACTCTTACAATGACCTCGCATTTTCCAGTAAGCCTTAGGAAGGAGTGATGTCATGTGTCTTATAATACACTGTCTTTGGTGCCACTTAGGACATGAAAAGTATTAAACATAAAAAAATCTCCAAAAATACAGTACAATCAATACAAGTGCAGAAACCTTTATTAACAAACTATATGTGTAACACCTTGCACATACAGATTGATTATCTCCATTTTGCTTATTTGTGGGTACTCTTGACACGATCAATTTGTACAACTCGTAACATGATGTGGAACATTGTCAGAAATGAATGATCTATCAGTCTTTAGAACTATAACCTTAAATCAAATGTTCTTTACCATTCCTGAACTGTTAAAAAATAGTACCATTTCAAAAAAATGTAAATACAAATGTCATGATTCAATAAACAAATTTTATCACCTGGGCATGTCATTTTCAGGCAAAGTAAAGATGCTATTCATGCTTTGCTACCTACCAAAAGAAGCCCAATAGTGTGGAAAGAAGATGCATGTATGTTATAATGTACCTGTCTATCAGATGACCACACAGAATAACGTGCCCACAAGTGGCGGCCGCATGCAGAGGAGTCCACATTTCACTGTCACAGGCATTGACATTGGCATTGTACTCCAAGAGGAGCTTCATCATTTCCACCGAGTCATCAATGCAGCACTGAAAACAAATGAACAGAACTAACAGTTATCCCTGGACCAGAGGTAAGCCAAAATATTCACCAAGTTCACACATCCCACTAGGCTGAAAACGCACAAACTAAAGTCATTTCTTATTCCATAAAACAGAAGTAGGTCAACAAATGCATGAAGTTCACATAACGATAGAAGCTATCTGCTAAACCAGATGAAGGTCAGCCAATGCACAAAGTTCACAGATTCTATGGATTTAGTCAGCCTGCAAGAGGAATACATTTTCATGTATGCCTCGTTGGCGGGAAGTGGTTGTATTTACATCCCCAAAATGATGAACTTGTCAAGGGATAATAGTAACAGTACAAGTATTGCCTGGATGGATGCCACAGTGCAGTAATTGAGTGAAAAGTCCCCTATAAACTGCCAGGATTACCTTACTGTCAAGTGGCAGGCCCTACCTAAACTTCGTTTTAAACTGATTCTGAGTTAGAATAATTCCTGTTTGAGTTTGCATGTATGCTTATCCCAAGAAAACAATAATAAGTCTGCTTTAGATATGGTTATGACTTGCAATTTTGATATGTGATAGAAGTTGCCATATAGTAAGATAAATCTTTTTTGAAAATTTTGAAAGCTTGTGCAGCCCATCAGTAAGTTGACTTTTGGAAAACTTTGAAAGCTTGATTTAACAACAGCCCTTCCTCTGTCCTTGCACAGCCTGTTGTGGGGCATCAGGGCCAATAGGTTAAAGCTTCATGTGACAGCCCATAAAAATGTGGACGGATAGCATGTGAATGCAAGCCCAAGTCTAACATAAATCTCTTAACATGTCACTTAAAATTTACACAAAATACAAGCACAGCTAAAAACAGACAAATCACGCAGATCTATACAAGTATTCAAAGACAATCATCCACTGTCACCACTGAAAGAAGACCTTTAAAACTGCTTTGGAAGTCATCTCTCAAGGTCCATATGTTTCAAAATATATACCACACACAATGATAAAGTCAAAGTGTTTATTATCCCAAAAGGGATAATTATCACACTCCTAGTCATTCCAAAACAAATGAATTGATAATAGGTTATGATATAGGTGGTTAGATAAAAACATGTCAGGATATCACACGTGGCAAATCCCACAAATATCACATAAACTATAACACGCAAGCATCGCACTAGCTGAAGATAAAAAATTTTGCTTCACACAATCAATTAAATCACTCACATACACACATGCACCAACCCCCATCCACACATGCACACAATTTAGGCCTTTCTTTGTTTTTACTACTTGTTTGCATTTCTAGTGGTAATTCATACCTCAGCAGGGAACTGGCCCATCTGAGGACAGACTTGCGTGAACATGGTGCACAATCTCCTACCAAAACAAGATGAGGATTCCATCCCAAAGTCTATCGTATTGTTTGGAGCTCATATTTCTTTTATGAACATTCACAGTTGTTCATATTTTTAAGCTTATCCTCTGATCCATTTCCCTCCTCTCCAAGCCAACCTCTGAACAACACACGCTGGCGCACACAAATAAAGACGGACACACGGCACTGTGGGCTCATGTAGTGACAGGAATTCTGAAGGAGAAGAATAGCACGAGCAGCAAAATGTTATATAATAAGCTTGACGTCATGGCATCCCTAGTCTCAGGACGCCGTGTACACAGTGACGAATTTGATGTTTTACGTCACACATCCAAAAGGCATGCTGCCTCGTCCAGGGCTGTTTTCTTCCACACAACCTCTTCCAGGGCTGACTGTTTGATGGGAGTATATAGCGGATTGAAAACTTGCAAAAATTAATTAATCATTATCCCAAAAGTTGAACAGCTACAATGCTGGATTCAGAACTCTCATCCAATGTCATTTTCGAAGCCAGCTATATGTACAATTGCAAGTGAATAGAATGAAAATTACGGACTCAAAAGAGGGTCTTTCTATAAGCAGTCTTCCTATATCAAACTGTCAGAGAGAGAGAGAGAGAGAGAGAGAGAGAGAGAGAGAGAGAGAGAGAGAGAGAGAGAGAGAGAGAGAGAAAGAGAAAGAGAAGAGAATAATAATAATAATACTTAGTTCTTGTATAGCGCTGTTCTCCAGGAAAACACTGGACTCACTGCGCATGCACAACAGCACACCCTCTTTCTCAGACACATGCACGATTATACACTACTTTAAACCACCCCATCTCTTCCCAACACCTTACATTCACTTCCTCTAGGATCAGAATAAAAGGCAGTCAACAGTTAGCTAAAGATGAGCTAAGTGTTAAATGCCCAACAGAAAAGAAAAGTCTTTAAGTGAGCTTTGAACTGTGACAATGTGGGCAGATTCCGCATTTCAGTCGGCAGTGAGTTCCACACACTTGGGGCTAAAAAGGTGAAAAAACGCTCCCGGACAGTTTTCATGTTAAGCTTCGGGATTTTTTAAAGTTTTACACTAGAGGAATGGAGGGTGCATGATGGCTGATAAACAGACAGCTTGGCAGAAAGGTACGGCGGGAGAGATCCGTCCACAAGAAGAGAAGAGAAGAGATTGATTGTACATTGCTTAACGTCCCGACAGCAACAAGGCTTTCTCAGGACGTGCCTGCACTGATTGTGAAAAAAAAACTAAACAGAAAATTGAATGTATGTCGCCAGCCGGTCAAATACATTAAATAAACCTACAACATGGGGCATAAATAAAGCTAAGACCATTTAGCAACACACATCCAATATCAAGAGCTACAGGCAGTGCAGACAGTAGGGAGAGTTTTAAAAAGGCAAATACAGGTGAATGGACAAAGGGTAGACAGAAACACATGCCCCAGAATAGAGAGAAAAACCCACCCTGTGGGGCTGACCAGGGTGACCCTGGGAACTAAAAAATACCTAACCCCACCCAAGTCCCCCAGGGCAGACCCGGGTGGGGGGAGAAGAGAAGAGAGGAGAAGAGAGAGAGAGAGAGAATTGAATTGAAACTTTATTTTCTAAGGATGAAGACAGTAGTAGGCACGCAGGCCTTTTTACATGTCTGTCCTTAATAACATTTTAAATAAATATAACAGCAGAAACGGTAACATGACAAATAAATAAAATAAAAAGAGAGAGAGAGATTTGTGTCAATTCTTGTACTATAAGGGTCATTCTCTGAAAAGGTGGGTCAGCTGAGGGTGCAACAGTTTGAGCAATCAAAATCAATATTTGTGTTTACATATTTACCCATTTTATTTGCTAGACTTGCTCTTCTGATAGTAATGGGATAGCATGCATATAACCATACTTTGCATTTTGTTTATCTTAAGTTTGATGCCTTTTTATATGCCTAAAAGCTTGAGAATGAATGAGGCCGATTGTGACATGGCTCACAGTGGGGCGGTCCGTGGCGCAAAGGTAAAAGTGCCTGCCACCAATGCAAGAGGTGCGAGGTTCGATACCTGGTTCTGGCGTTGGACTTTTCTCCTCTAGTACGTGTCACCATTAATTCGGGCGGACCGTCGGGGGTTCTTTCTCCGGGTACTCCGGCTCTTTCCTCCCCCACGAATTCGGTATTAATTTCAGACCACTTAATCAAATCACTGAACAGACCTAGCCCACCCGACCCCCCAGACATCCAGCCGGCAGAGACCGACCTACCCATCAGCTGTGACAGACCCAGCCGGGAAGAGATCAGAAGAGCAGTGGCATTTTTGAAGAACGGCAAAGCAGCAGGCCCAGATGGCATCCCAGTGGAGTCTCTGAAAGCAGACCTAGAGACAACAGTGGAGATGCTGTACCGACTGTTTGGAAAGATCTGGGAAGAGGAGGTGATACCGGCTGACTGGAAGGAGGGGTACCTAATCAAGCTTCCCAAGAAAGGCGACCTCAGCAAGTGTTCCAACTACAGAGGAATCACCTTGCTGTCAGTACCAGGAAAGGTCTTCAACAGGATCATCCTGGAGAGAATGAAGAGCTCCGTTGACCCCCAGCTGAGAGACCAGCAAGCAGGATTCAGGAAGAACCGATCATGTACAGACCAGATCGCCACTCTCCGCATCATCGTGGAACAGTCTCTGGAGTGGAGCTCCCCGCTGTACGTCAACTTTGTGGATTATGAGAAAGCATTTGACAGTGTGGACCGAGAGACTCTGTGGAAACTCCTACGATACTACAGTGTACCCACAAAGCTCGTCCGCCTGATCAAGAGCAGCTACGATGGCATGACATGTCGCGTGATCCACGAAGGGCAGTTCACCAGGGAGCTCCAGGTCAGAACTGGTGTCAGGCAGGGGTGTCTGCTGTCTCCATTCCTCTTCCTACTGGCCATAGACTGGGTCATGAAGATGACCACAGAGCACGGACGAAGTGGAATACAGTGGACACTGTGGACACAGCTTGATGACCTCGATTTTGCAGACGACTTGGCATTACTGTCCCACACTCATCAACAAATGCAGGACAAGACCACGAGGCTTGCTGACATCTCGTCCCAAGTGGGCCTCACCATTCACAAACAGAAAACTAAGACAATGAGGCTGAACGCAACCAGGGAAGAACCAGTCTTGCTTGCTGGCACTACGTTGGAGGAGGTGGAGTCCTTCACCTATCTCGGGAGCATCATAGACAAAAAAGGCGGCACTGATGCAGATGTCAGAGCACGAATCGGTAAAGCCAGAGCAGCCTTTCTCCAGTTGAAAAAAGTGTGGAGTTCCAGAGAGCTGTCACAACACACCAAAGTCCGGATTTTCAACTCCAATGTAAAAGCAGTTCTCCTATATGGAGCAGAGACTTGGAGATTGACAAAAACCACAGTCAACAGAGTACAGACCTTCATGAACAGTTGCCTTAGAAGAATTTTGAAAATCCACTGGCCAGAGAAAACCAGCAACGTCAGACTCTGGGAGAGAACAGAGCAGATAACAGCAGAGAATGAAATTGGGCGAAGAAGATGGGGATGGATCGGTCAGTCTGAGAAAGCCAGCTTCCAGTATCACTAGGCAGGCATTGTCATGGAACCCCCAGGGAAAGAGGAAAAGAGGTAGGCCGAGAAACTCCTGGCGTCGAGACCTCCAAGCAGACATCAAGAGACTGGGAACCACCTGGAGTAGAATCGAAGAAGAAGCACAGGACAGAGTTGCTGGAGGTCTCTCGTCGACGGCCTATACACCCGGGTAGGGGTGACAGGTGTAATAAGTACTTAATCAAATCAGTTTCAAAAATATAAAATACAATTAAAATATTTCCAAAAATTTCAGTAGCTCGCTTGAGCTTGCCCTTAGCACCACGTGAATGTTCTGTGTTTATGTACAGTGTGCGAGGGAATGCGCGTGATTCACGCGAGCGTGCTTGTTGGGTTCACGGCTATGTCTTGCGCATTGAGTTATATTATAAATATGAGAAATGCGCCATCTAAATACTATGTATTATTATTATTTTATTATAGTGTGTGACAAGAACTTGTTTAATGATTGATCAGACAAATTCACTGCTTTAAATTTAACAAACTGTTTTGATCAGTTATATAAACACTGTTGCGCAATACCATTCATACATTTTATACCTAGTGGCCCGATTTTACGTAGTTCTTCTCGAACACCGTCACACATGTGTGACCGAGCCGAGGGGATGTGATGTGCAGATGGTGTGGGTGTATTTGACAAAAGGGAGCTAACTCTTGTCCATGGTTCTCATTCTTTTATTTCATGACCAACAAAAAAGCAATACCTGAAAAATAAAAAATATAAGCAAACAATGTTAAATAGTATGGAATGATTGATTGATTGTACATTGCTTAACGTCCCGACAGCAACAAGGCTTTCTCAGGACGTGCCTGCACTGCTTGTGAAAAAAAAATAAACAGAACATTGAATGTATGTCGCCAGCCGGTCAAATACATTAAATAAACCTAACACATGGGGCCTAAATAAAGCTAAGACCATTTAGCAACACACATCCAATATCAAGAGCTACAGGCAGTGCAGACAGTAGGGAGAGTTTTAAAAAGGCAAATACAGGTGAATGGACCAAGGGTAGACAGAAACACATGCCCCAGAATAGAGAGAAAAACTCACCCTGTGGGGCTGACCAGGGTGACCCTGGGAACTAAAAAGTACCTAACCCCACCCAAGTCCCCCAGGGCAGACCCGGGTGGGGCTAAATAGTATGAAACTAAGGAAAAGGAAAATGTCATGCATCAGTAGCAAACCAATAACTAATCAAATGAACTATACCAAAGCAGTGCTAATAAAACCACTAAATCTCTACTCAAAGACCAGGGGTTGAATTTAACTTTTTTATTTGAGTGCCAACGGGGCACCCTAGAGAAAAACTTTGAGTGCCCCATTCTGATTTTGAGACCTTGTCCTTGATATCTGCCCTTCTCTTTTCTTATTTTTGAGAGCCAACCGGGCACGCTAGACGGCAGATTGGCGTGCCCGAGGTAATTTTTCGTAGCATTTGTCTCGGGGCACGTGCTAATTTCGACCCCTGAAGACTAAATACTAAAATACACAAATTAGGAGGCCAATAAACTCAATATAGTCTTACAGAAGCGAGCCACTATGATTAGAAATCATAGAGGTACGCTACCGTAAATATGGCCACAAACAAGTACATACCTAATGACTGTACTAGCGGTAGCATGACAGATGCGCTCCAATAGGCATAGAGATCCTAGAGGTGGGCACATGCATGCAACGAATATAGTGTCACGTTCCCGTAGGATTCAGAATACTAGGGGCGCGCAACTGCGTTCAGCAGAATCAAGTTACTCCCGATTCTAAACCACCAAATCATAACTGATGAATTACAACTAGTAACTATTACCTGTGTTATCAGCCACGTTCCCGTAGGATCGAAGATCCTAAGGGTTCGCAGCTGAGTACGGTGTGATTATGGTTGCAGAAGCGTTCCCGTATGATCGGGGATCATAGGGGCGCGCACCTGCATCTTTGGTAAACATATTCACACGCTGATGCATAACTAACACGAAAATATAAATAAATGAAATCAAGGAGTAACTATATAATTGCATGGCTACTGAAATGGCAAGTACACAATGCATGGCGCCAAGTGAACAACTAAGGCATAGCAATGCATAAACAAACATGGCGGATAGTAGTGACGTCAATGAGTAGCGCGAAAAAGAAACACAGGTAAGGGGGTACTAGCGAAGCGATAGACAAAGGAGAGAGAAGACAGAGCATAGAGTCGAAATAGCAAGGGACTGAGCACAATATAAGAATGGATACCAACATAACTAACATAAATTTAACAAAGCGATGCTGATACATCAAGATTGTCAACCTCGAAGAACTATATTCTCCTTCAATCAAGTTCTGACGCAAGTAATACAACGGGTGCTACAAACTGCGGTGATCCCGACAATCACACTGTAATGACTTAAAATTCAAATTCAAATCCAAACGTACACTCGATCATGGCGGTGTCGCTATTGCCACGCCACGACCGGTCCTGGTACTATTTCTAACGAAAGGCTCTTCAAAGACTAGGTAAACTACACAAACTCTAAATCGTTCCCACAAGACAGTAATAATGATCGAGCCAAAACTACATTCTCCAACTTCGAGCACTGACATTACAAATGGGAACGAAAAGAGAAACCACCACAAAGTTACAATGTGGATCGCAACCTATTGTCAAAAGCGAAAACACATTATCCAAAACTGGCTTCCTAAAATGCAAGGTCTGACAATAATGAAGAATCAAACATCAAGAAAATCATCACTAGCAAAAACACACAATGAATATGTACACAAAATAATCACTACTTACAGGGCATTCGACCCGCAGACCTGTTTCCAGAAACACAATGAAATACTCGATGTGAAGCCGGCCGCTACTAGCTATATGCACTAATACAAGTACGCAAATAGTCGTCTGCTACAAGCCGGCCGGATGCTCGGCTTTAAGTAGGCATAGCGCGGGCCGCAAAGAAAGCAACACCCTCGCGTAGCCGAAACGGCGCGTCTAGGCGAAGAAAATAGCAAAAATTGTGTTAGTTCAAACCTAAATAAACTTTAATAACTAGCGAACTATACTTTCAATACTAATAAATCTTAGCATTTCCAAAAGAGAATTTAAAGGGCTTTTCAATGAACTAAATCAGGAAAAGCTTAACGCTAAACTGAAATTAATATGATTTTTTAATGACTGTCACACAAGCCAAGTGAAACGTGAAAAAGCATGAAAAACGTAAATCTAACTAAGACAGGTTACAGATTGTACAAAACCAAATAGATATTCTGTAGCAGAGCGCCATAAGCCTCTGTCCCCATGTAGTTATTTTTAGTTCACGTCTGAGGTTTCCCGGTTCAGCCGCTAGCTGTGACAGCACCACTTGCGTGTTGCGGCGAGTCTTCTGTTTTAGTAATGGTTTCGTAACTTGTGTCTTTTGTTTATTTTTGAAGCCTCATAGCTCCCGTTCTATTAAACGTAGAAAGCTGTGTCGATAGTCATTAGATTCAGCACAGTTCCTGCTTTTTGTTGGTCATGAAATAAAAGAATGAGAACCATGGACAAGAGTTAGCTCCCTTTTGTCAAATACACCCACACCATCTGCACATCACATCCCCTCGGCTCGGTCACAACTGGCGCTGCGAGCAATATGTCGTGGGAGAAGGAGCTAACCAACAAAAAGCAATGCAGGGTGATATGCTGAGGTGGCCAAGACAGGGGGGCGCAAGCAACAACGCAGGCAGCAGGCTCCGGGCCACGACGAAGAAGAAAGGCAAGCAGGGCGAGACATGGGGGATCAACAGCCTCCACCCCATATCATCGTGCAGCCAGCCATCCAGCCACGACATCTCCCCACCTTTACTGGAGATGAGACAGGATGCTCGGCTGCTAGCTTCGTCGACGCTGCCACGCGATCCATCCGTGCATACAACATCCCAGCGGAGACGGGCGCGGAATGGATCATCAGCTTCCTTCGTGGCGCAGCTGAGGAGGAGGTCCTGGTTCGGCCAGCAGACCAGCGGGCTACTGCTGCGCAGGTGATTGATATAATCACCGCCACCTTTCTGCAGTCCTACCCAGTCATCGATCGCCTTGGCAAACTCCACGCCAGACGACAAGGGGTCACTGAGGACCTCCTGACAATATGGACCGGGCTGCTGCCAAACGAAACAAGCCTGTAGACCAAGCCGCCAAACCTCCTGGTCTTCAGCCTGGCGACTTGGTGCTTATAAAATACTATGGGTCGGGCCACACCAAAATCCAGCATCCCTACCGACCAGACGTGTATGTCGTGACGCGTCAGCCATACCCCAACACCGACGTCTACTGCATCCGACCGCGTGATGGTGGTCGGGAGAGCACCCGAAACCTCGACCAACTGAAACGTGTGCATCCGGACTACGGACAGGCAGAGCCAACCATGAGATGTGACAACCCTCCTGCACAACCTAAGGGTCTTGTATCAGGTTCCAGACCCACCAGGGTTGTCGAAAAAACAAGACCGACCGTGGCAGTGCGCCACTCCGAGCGGTTGGCGCAGAAAGCGAAGCCTGCACACTAACTAACTTTGTGTCCATATAAATATTTTCTGTCCTTAGGACAGTTACTACTTGCAGGACTACTTCGTCGGCAGTCCGTTTCGGTGACCAGTGATTGAAACAGTGAACCACGGTGGCCTGAACAGTAGTATATCATATTAAGTTAGTTTTGTGCTCTATCTTAGTCCAGAGACATTGATTTTTATTTTTTATTGATTTTTGTTTTATTCTGTGCAATGCTTTTAGTATCGTACTATTTTTGGAAGAAATGGAAGGACTGTTAGTTTTAAATGGACTGTTGTACTGAGGATGTGTGTTTCGATTCCTTTCACTATTTACAGTGACTTGGCTTAGTGACCGACTTTCATTTTTTCTACTTAGCTTTGTTCAGGTTATGATTTCCGCCGGTTAGTCCTAAGGCTGTAACCTGCAACAAGTGTTTTGCTATGCAAGCTGAGTTTGAAGAAATGGCTCGGGGTATCTAGTCTGCAACAGTAAATGTGTGGACAAGGACGTTGGTCTAGATTAACTACATTAGTGATGTGGACTTTGGTTTTTTTTGTTGCGTGCACGCTGTATTGATGTTGTCGAAATGTTTTATTTGGATTTGTTTAGCCTACAGCGAGGACGCTGTAGTGTTAGAGCTGTTGGTTTGATTGATTGTACATTGCTTAACGTCCCGACAGCAACAAGGCTTTCTCAGGACGTGCCTGCACTGCTTGTGAAAAAAACCCTAAACAGAACATTGAATGTATGTCGCCAGCCGGTCAAATACACTAAATAAACCTAACACATGGGCCCAAATAAAGCTAAGACCATTTAGCAACACACATCCAACATCAAGAGCTACATGCAGTGCAGACAGTAGGGAGAGTTTTACAAAGGCAAATACAGGTGAATGGACAAAGGGTAGACAGAAACACATGCCCCAGAATAGAGAGATAAACCCACCCTGTGGGGCTGACCGGGTAAATGTTGGTTTAATGGATCTCTTCCTACTATCTGGAAGCAGTCAGTAGTAGTTCCAGTACTCAAATCGGGTAAAACACGTACATTGATTAGTAGTTATAGACCTATTGCACTAACATCACAAGCTTGCAAAGTAATGGAAAAGATTCTTTTAAATCGGTTATTTCATTACTGTGAAAAACAGGATATAATTCCAGTTCATCAAGCTGGTTTTCGGAAAGGTCGATGTACGACAGACCATTTAGTTAAACTCACAAATAACATTAAAAAACAATTTTCTAAAAGAAAAAGTATACTAGCAACCTTTTTCGACGTAAAAAAGGCTTATGATAGTGTTTGGCATGCTAGATTATTATACAAAATAAAACAGATTGGCATAACCGGGTTTATGTATGAGTACATTAAAAGCTTTTTGTCTGAAAGATTTGTCTGCACCAAAGTTGGTAAAAGTTATTCAACCTTTAAGAAAATAGATATGGGTATTCCGCAGGGATCAATAATTTCACCCTTTTTATTCACTGTGTTAATTTACGACCTCCCACAATCTCTCTCACAGGACACAACTGTGGTACAATATGCAGATGATATTGCTATATGGATAAACACTAATCTCAGAAAACGTACCCCAAAAAGAATCGTAGATTACGTTCAAAAAGTTTATCAGATTGAATTGGACAAATTATCAAACTATATGAAAGAAAATGGTCTAGAACTATCTGGGGAAAAAACATGTCTAATGCTTTTCAATAATGGGGAAAGTGCTAAAACATTACCTAACTTATCCCTAAATGGGACGCCTTTAAACTACCAACAGAGTGTAAAGTTTTTAGGCGTACGTTTTACATCAAAATTATCATGGAGAATTCATATTGAAGCCATATTAAATAAGGCAAGAAAAAGACTTAACTTGTTAAAAATTATAAACTCACAACCATGGAGTCAGGACATTAAAACTGTTTTACACCTTGGTACATCTTTAGTTCGATCAACACTTATCTATGGACAGGAAGTCTACTTTTCTGCCCCAGCTACACTTCTACAGAAGCTGCAAAGCATTGATAGTAAAGCAGTTAAATTAGCCCTTGGAGTGCCGGTTCATACTAATACTGTAAAAACCTACAAAGAAGCAGGTGTTCTGTCTTTATCTGACCAACGTAAATTAGCAACTGCAAAATACATTGTCCGAAGCCTGTCCGTCAAAAATTCAGTACGTGAAGACATATTTTTAGATGCAGATGTGGATTTCCCGAAGAGAGCGCAAACCATCCCGTATCTTTTACCTATACGTAACTATGTCAAAGATGCTATAGAAAACTGCAATATAGATATCAAGTCTATTCCCGTTTTACCAGTAACACCTACTATACCTCCCTGGGAACATATTAATGCTACTTTCGATATAGATTACACAGATTTGAAAAAAGATGAGGATGTGAACGTTTTAGCAAATTTAGTGAAAGAAAAATTACAGACAACATATTTTAAACATTTGAAAATTTTCACAGATGGGTCTGTCTTAGATTCTTCAGACTGTGGTGCAGGCTTTGTTATTCCTGATCTCAAAGTGAAGAAATCTTTTTATCTTGGTAAAGGATTTTCTATATTTACGTCTGAACTGTATGCGATTCTCATGGCACTAAATTTTATTCAACTTCTACCTTATGATATATTTAACATTTTGATCTGTGTCGATTCTAAATCTGTCCTATATAGTCTAAAAAGCTGGGATTGTAATACTAGAAAAGACCTAGTGTATGACATAAAACATATTATGAGCTGTATTATGTCCAGAGGAATAGGGATCGATTTTCTTTGGATACCGTCACACTGCGGAATTTATTGGAATGAAATTTGTGACAGACAAGCCAAAAAAGGAGCTATAAATAGAGAAAACTCAGCAGTTTGTAATAATATGCAATTATCTCTACATGAAATGTACTCTGTGCTAAACCGTTTTTTTCACAAAGATGATACGAAATATGCTTATCATGTTCCTCCTTGTTCAAGGAAAACAGCTTCGTTGATAAACCACCCTGTGGGGCTGACCAGGGTGACCCTGGGAACTAAAAAATACCTAACCCCACCCAAGTCCCCCAGGGCAGACCCGGGTGGGGAGTTAGAGCTGTTGGGGATGTAGCAGAGCGCCATAAGCCTCTGTCCCCATGTAGTTATTTTTAGTCCACGTCTGAGGTTCCCCGGTTCAGCCGCTAGCTGTGACAGCACCACTTGCGTGTTGCGGCGAGTCTTCTGTTTTAGTAATGGTTTCATAACTTGTGTCTTTTGTTTATTTTTGAAGCCTCATAGCTCCCGTTCTATTAAACGTAGAAAGCTGTGTCGATAGTCATTAGATTCAGCACAGTTCCTGCTTTTAGAATATCTATTTGGTTTTGTACGATCTGTAACCTGTCTTAGTTAGATTTACGTTTTTCATGCTTTTTCACGTTTCACTTGGCTTGTGTGACAGTCATTAAAAAATCATATTAATTTCAGTTTAGCGTTAAGCTTTTCCTGATTTAGTTCATTGAAAAGCCCTTTAAATTCTCTTTTGGAAATGCTAAGATTTATTAGTATTGAACGTATAGTTCGCTAGTTATTAAAGTTTATTTAGGTTTGAACTAACACAATTTTTGCTATTTTCTTCGCCTAGACGCGCCGTTTCGGCTACGCGAGGGTGTTGCTTTCTTTGCGGCCCGCGCTATGCCTACTTAAAGCCGAGCATCCGGCCGGCTTGTAGCAGACGACTATTTGCGTACTTGTATTAGTGCATATAGCTAGTAGCGGCCGGCTTCACATCGAGTATTTCATTGTGTTTCTGGAAACAGGTCTGCGGGTCGAATGCTCTGTAAGTAGTGATTATTTTGTGTACATATTTATTGTGTGTTTTTGCTAGTGATGATTTTATTGATGTTTGATTCTTCATTATTGTCAGACCTTGCATTTTAGGAAGCCAGTTTTGGATAATGTGTTTTCGCTTTTGACAATAGGTTGCGATCCACATTGTAACTTTGTGGTGGTTTCTCTTTTCGTTCCCATTTGTAATGTCAGTGCTCGAAGTTGGAGAGTGTAGTTTTGGCTCGATCATTATTACTGTCTTGTGGGAACGATTTAGAGTTTGTGTAGTTTACATAGTCTTTGAAGAGCCTTTCGTTAGAAATAGTACCAGGACCGGTCGTGGCGTGGCAATAGCGACACCGCCATGATCGAGTGTACGTTTGGATTTGAATTTTAAGTCATTACAGTGTGATTGTCGGGATCACCGCAGTTTGTAGCACCTGTCGTATTACTTGCGTCAGAACTTGATTGAAGGAGAATATAGTTCTTCGAGGTTGACAATCTTGATGTATCAGCATCGCTTTGTTAAATTTATGTTAGTTATGTTGGTATCCATTCTTATATTGTGCTCAGTCCCTTGCTATTTCGACTCTATGCTCTGTCTTCTCTCTCCTTTGTCTATCGCTTCGCTAGTACCCCCTTACCTGTGTATCTTTTTCGCGCTACTCATTGACGTCACTACTATCCGCCATGTTTGTTTATGCATTGCTATACCTTAGTTGTTCACTTGGCGCCATGCATTGTGTACTTGCCATTTCAGTAGCCATGCAATTATATAGTTACTCCTTGATTTCATTTATTTATATTTTCGTGTTAGTTATGCATCAGCGTGTGAATATGTTTACCAAAGATGCAGGTGCGCGCCCCTATGATCCCCGATCATACGGGAACGCTTCTGCAACCATAATTACACCGTACTCAGCTGCGAACCCCTAGGATCTTCGATCCTACGGGAACGTGGCTGATAACACGGGTAATAGTTACTAGTTGTAATTCATCAGTTATGATTTGGTGGTTTAGAATCGGGAGTAACTCGATTCTGCTGAACACAGTTGCGCGCCCCTAGGATTCTGAATCCTATGGGAACGTGACACTATATTCGTTGCATGCATGTGCCCACCTCTAGGATCTCTATGCCTATTGGAGCGCATCTGTCATGCTACCGCTAGTACAGTCATTAGGTATGTACTTGTTTGCGGCCATATTTACGGTAGCGTACCTCTATGATTTCTAATCATAGTGGCTCGCTTCTGTAAGACTATATTGAGTTTATTGGCCTCCTAATTTGTGTATTTTAGTATTTAGTCTTTGAGTAGAGATTTAGTGGTTTTATTAGCACTGCTTTGGTATAGTTCATTTGATTAGTTATTGGTTTGCTACTGATGCATGACATTTTCCTTTTCCTTAGTTTCATACTATTTAACATTGTTTGCTTATATTTTTTATTTTTCAGGTATTGCTTTTTGTTGGTCATGAAATAAAAGAATGAGAACCATGGACAAGAGTTAGCTCCCTTTTGTCAAATACACCCACACCATCTGCACATCACATCCCCTCGGCTCAGTCACACATGGAGTTTGGCTCTCAAAATGAAATCTGTGGTCTTCTGTAGTGCTTCCACAGGCCCGTACAGTTTCCCTTGTAGAGTGGCGGGCTTCGGACATATCTCCTCCAGCTCCCTCAGCAGCTGGTGATTCCCACAGTCCTGGAGGATGTGCTCTGTGGTCTGCTCTGCTCTCCACAAGGGCACAGAGGAGAAGACACGAGGTGGAAACCTCTGTGCAGGTGGAAATTGAGTCGGTTGTGCCCGGTCCACAGACGGAAGATGGTCACCTGCTCTTGTCTGGGCAGCTGATGGGAACTGTCTTGGGGCTGTTGTGGTTTTCTGTACATAAGATTTAATGATGGTCTTCATCTCTGTGAAGCTGACTCCATTTTCATCTTGTTCTTCCTCCACCCAATTTTGCCATTCTGTCAGCATCTTCATTGCCGTAGATGCCACAGTGTGAAGGAATCCACTGCAGCACCAGTCTGGTGCACTTGATGTTTTGTAGTGCCTCTTGTAGACGTGGCAGTTTGCTTGCTGTTGCTGCCTCAAGGACAGACATGGCATCATCAGGAAGACAATCTGGGCATCAGGGTCTGCAGTGCCACTAAGGGTGTTGGCGGCACGGACCAGGGCTTCCACCTCAACTCTGTAATTTGTGCAGTGAAGGCCTGTTGGTGCTACCTCTGGCTGTCATTTTCCGTTTGGATACTGAATGTACACCCCAGCTCCTCAATTCTGAACTGCATCTGTGGCTGATCCATCGGTGTATGCCCGTATCCATGCTTCCTAGAGATACTTTTATTCAAGCATGGCCAGTGTCAGGGCTTTCTTGCTCACAGTGCTGTGCTCATCTATGGTGGTGATGTAGGGTACCGTGGAAGAGATGGTGATGTTTTCTGGCTTACTCTCCCAGGGCGGAAAGTCGCTAGCAGGATTCAGAGCCTCTACCTGTGCAGGGAGCTTTGCCTGGTGTTTTCTCTGCAGTGCTCTCATCTCCTTCACAAAGCTTGATCTTTTTAGTCTCCTTGAGGTTGGTTGTTTCATCCTGGCATTCATAGGATGGTCTTTGGAAGACTTGACCTTTGTGGACTGTATCAAGGCTTTGCAATCTCTTCTCATGCGCAGGGATGGGATGCCTGTTGTCTCTTCCATCTTTTCAATTGGTGTGGATCTCATTGCGTAGGTGATGATACGCAGTGCCTGGTTCTGAACTCTGTCAATGGTCTGCTGGTGTGACTGGGCTGCCGTCAACCATGCATTGGATCCACACTCAAGGTGTGGTCTCACTGTGCCTTGATATACATTTTTGAGGATCTTTTCATTGGCTCCCCATTGAGTTCCAGCCATCTTCTTCATGATGTTCAGCTTTCTTCTAGCTTTCGCTTCTGCATTCCAGATGTGTGGCTTCCACATCAGAATCTTGTCAAGGGGGACTCCCAGTTATGTCTGTTGGTCTTCATACTGCAGCGGGGTGTTGCCCAGTGTTAGCGTGCCAGCCTTTGCTTTGCTGGAGAGAGTGAAGAGTGTAGCTGATGATTTTTCTGTGTTGATGGTCACACACCAGTTGTTGGTCCAGTCTGTCAGCCTGTCCAGGGCTAGCTACATCCTGTATGTTGCGGTTGTTGCATAATCTGCTGTGCACCAGAGTACCAGGTCATCTGCATACAGGGTTGCATGGACTCCTTTAGGTAGCTCTGGCACAAGATCGTTGATTCAAGATTCAAGATGACTTTATTGTTGCTGTAATAGAAGAAAATCCTATACAGCAAAAATTGTCTTGCCACCACAGGTGCTGCTCACATTCACTCACTCGCTCATTTCACAAATTACAATAACAGAGCTACAATATGGACAATGATTTGGGACGGGCGAAGCCCGTCGCCAAGGCATCTAATGGCCGGCGCCAGTGGCCTCATCCCAACCCGAACCTCCCTGACAAAAACAGAATGCTAAGACAGCCCTATGTCTCCTGAACACACTAGTAATATGCTCTTTTGTTAAATTCCTACTTGACTAAAGCTAGTACATAAAAATACAAGTTAACAATAGAAACAAATTACCGTCGAAAGGAAAATAATTTCCTATCTAGGCAACATAAAACAACGATCAAAGCTGCACCTGGAGGCCCGTCGCTATAGTACAGCGCCGGTGTTCAGCGGAGGGCACTGCTCCGACAAAATCCGTCAACATCATTTATAACACATTATATCATGATGGTAACAGTCATGAGTCATTATAATGAAATAAAACCAGCACCCCCACACACAGTCATTTTCACTGGCACGCCGCTTGTGTTTGGAAAATATCTGTCAACAGCGAAGGTCGCCGGCGGGCCAGGCAGTACGTGATGATAAACACGGCCGCCACGGTGGTAGGAAAGCTCACTGTGGTAAATTCTTCTCTGTGTGCTTTCACGCTCTTCTGTGGGGTCAGTCAGAATGAAGAAAGATCTGGCAGTGGGTTAGTCTGTGAATAATGTAGGGATGGAGCCCGGAACAGCACATGTTTAGTAATTCCACAGTTCATGTGCACGATCTTCTTTAGATGCATAGGCTGGCACGACTGGTGAAACAAGTCCAAATTCCGAATAATCAGTGTAGATTAAGACGATGTTATAGTCGGTACACCAGAGCTATCACATAAAGTTGTCCAAAAAAAGTATATCATTCACTCAGAACTTGCCGATGGCACAACGCTGCCTGGAAAATAATAATAATAATAGGAGTCGCTTCAAAGCACAGTTGGCGGATTTTGCCGGAGCGGCCGGCCAGGAGATGGTGCCTGAAGAGTATGAACAGGGTTGGTGACAGGACTGTGGCACCCCTTGACGCAGCAGCACTTTTTGGCCACAGTACCCATCCACTGTCACACCCACTCTGCGATTGTGCAGGTATGACTTGGTCCACCGGTACATGTTCCTTTGGATGCCACTGCGAAGGAGTTTCACAAGGAGACCATCCTTCCACACCTTGTCGAAAGCCTTGTGTAGGTCAATGAAGGCAGCTAATATCACTTTCTGATCTTGAAAGGCATCTTCTATGACCTGGGCAAGGTGTGTTGTCTGGTCTTCTGTGCTCTTGTAGCTTGCTTGCTCTGGCACGATGAGTCCAGGTACCACTGAAGGCGCTTGTTGATGATGCGCTCCATGGTCTTGCACACACAACTTGTCAGGCTGATGGGGCAATAACTCAAGGCTTTGGACTTATTCTTCTCTTTCTTTAAAATTGGGATCATCCTGGCTTCCTTCCAGCACTGGGGTACCTATCCTCCTCTCCAGCTGTGGTTAAAGATGTTCCGTAGCTTTATTAAGGCAATGTTGCCAAGGTGTTGTAACATCTCATTTGCATAGCTGCCAACCTTGAGGCAACACAAATCCTGAGCTGCGGCCTCCACGATGCTAGCCCTTGCTTCCAGGTGCCGAAAAATCAAACAACAGGGGGGGGGGGGGGGGGGGGGGGGGGGGGGGGGGGTTGCACCTTGCTCCAGCTGAATAATCAAACACAGTGCGCGTCAGCCCACCTAGGTTTACTGTGCAGCCGCCCGGCACATTTTACAAAAGGCAAAGTGTTAGCCCTTTCTCGATTCATCGATGCAAGGAACACTTGTAGTCTGGATGGAACCTCACCAACCACTTCTGCTTCTTTGGAGGCATCTTTTGGTTGAAAATTGAAAATAACACTTATGAAAATCGCTAAGCATGTGCTCCAGACCAGGGCAATTTCAAAGGAACTGGAACAAACAGAAAGGATGCAAATTTGCTGCGCATGCGTAATCAAGAATGGCTGTGGGTCCCCGAAAGCTTAGCAGTACAGTATAGCGGCAGGTTCTCAACTACAGGTGCTTGACCAGGAGCAGTACGACAAAATGCCTTGAATTTTAAAACAAAGCTTGAAAATCTGAAAATAGGGAAAAATGTACAAAAAACCGGAAAATCGGGACTTGAAAAAAAATCGGGAAATTCCCGAAAAAATCGGGAGGGTTGGCAGCTATGCATTTGAGATGCTGTATGGACCTAGAGATCTTTTCTTCTTTAGCTGTCTTATGGCCATCTTCAGTTCTGGAAGGGTGATGTCCTTCTTCATTGCATCATGGGTGTTTGCATCTCTTGTTCTCTATCTTCCTATCTGATTTCTTTCTCAAGCATTTGTGGGACAGTGATGTTACTTTCTTTCGCATAGATCTGTGCGAACATGTTTGCAGCTTTCCGACCAGTCAGTGCTTTCCTTTCTTCTTCCAGGGTGATCTTCTGTTCCCTGGTGCCCTCATCATTCAACGCCTTAATCAGTCTCCACAACTTGGTGGTGTCCCTCTCCATGTTCAGTCTTGCAGTCTTCTCTCTCCAACTTCTTCTTGTACACTCCAACTTCATCTTCAGACACTGGGCCTTACAGTGTTGTAGAGCTTGATGTTATTTTCTTGGATGGGGTTGGTTTCAGCCTCTTCTCTGGCCCTAGTGAGGTTGTCATGTGCTTTCTGAAGATCTGCAGTCCAGTATGGGGTGTAGTTTTTCTGGACCCCTCGAGGTATGGTTTCCTTGGCTGCCTCACTGACGTTTTTAAAATCTCTGACCACAAATGTTGATGTTCCTTCCAGACACAGCAAAGTCTTGTGTTAGCTCATTTGTTTGAATACTGAACAAGCGCCAGTCTGCCTTTCGGTAGTTCCGTCTTGGCTGATGTGGCAAGCTAGCTGCTGTGCTCCCTTTTAGGGGGAGGAGGACAGGGCGGTGGTCCTAACTGTAGTCCCACTGTTCTGCTGAGGTTTCTTATAAACATCTTCAGTGCAAAGCGCCACGTCTGGTGTAGTGGTGGTGTGCCAGAGGCGAGAGAGTAGAAGGTAGTTGGTCCTCAGGGTCATTGGCAAGTATTAGGTGATTTTCATCTTGCCACTCATCGATGTCTTCTCCTCTCTTGTCAAGTGTGTCATATCCCCAACTCTGGGACTGGCTAAAGCTAAGAAACAGTAAAAAAAAAACTCCGCCCCGCATGTGTTTTAAATTTTTTTTTACAGGACCCAGTGAGGGCCCTGTCGTGAACGTTCGGCTAACTTGCCCCTAAGTCAGTCGGCAAACCGGTTTGCAACTCAGTTGACTGAGTTTTCAACTGCATTTGTCGTACTGGCAAAACTCCCGTGAAAAAGACAGGCCACTTCCTGTATGCAGCGAGTGGGAACCGCGATCACTGATGTAAATCAGCGATATTTCCACTGATAGCAACAGTAGCAGACGACACTCGACTAACCGACGGACAGAGCAGGCCATTTGTGTCTTGCCTGGACGCAAACTGGATATGGACCAAGCCGAGCTATCCGTAAGTTACACAGTACAGCCTGAAGCTTTATTTGATATCGGAAGGGTGAGGAACGAGGGGTTATTTGTCGTTTTGTGTTTGTTATTATATCTTTTTATCTGGAGTGGCCTACAGAAAATATTTTTTCCATACGAAGGGCAGCTACAATAAATCAGCTTGACCCATGGCGACTTAAGATTGATCTCCCTTGTATCTTTTGGCAACTATGTAAACAGCCGATTGTCTCTCTCTCTCATCCAATTTACTGTGTTGGCTGTACATAACAATGCTTCTTTATTTATTTATATTAGCCTATATTGCACTGGATGTATGTGTTGAAAAAATTCGTTCACAACTACAAAGTATCAGGAGGGAGTCATACTTACAGCTTGTACAGCCGTACATTCTGCCATCATCCCCAGCGCGTAAAAATCCGTGGCTGCCGGTCAGTTTCAAAGTGTCACAGAATTGTCTGCTGTTGTCCAATCTGCTAATCGCGATGATTTCCGTGCAACAGGAAGTGGCCTGTCGTTTCCCGAGAGTTTTGCAAGCTCGGGATACGCAGTTGCCAACTCTGTCAACTGAGTTACGAACCGATTTGACCCACTTAGGGGCAGGGCCCAAGCTGGGTCCTGTAGAGTCTTTTTAAAACACGCGCTGGGCGGGTTTTTCTTATTGCACCTCAGCTTTAAAGTAACCAGTAATGAGGAATCCACAGTCCAGGACCAGGATAGTGTTGAGGGACAGCAGCTTATCATTAGGGCAGTAGTAGTTGTCCAGGTCAAGGGTGCTGTCACTGGTGGTTACCTTGACCTGGATGTATTCCGCCTCTTCCATGAATCTCCTGGTTTCGCTGGCATTCAGGTTGTTTCTAACTAGGGTCATAACTCCCCCTTTCTTCCTCCCTTGGCGATCACTTCGGAAGACCTGATATCCTCTGACCAAGGATTTCCCTTCAAGTGTCTCTTGTATACAGCATATGTTTATGCTGTTTTCATGTAGATAGTGCTCTAGTTCTGTTTCCTTGTTGGTAACCCCTTCTGCATTCCAGTGCATTGGGTTTTTCTTTGTCTCTGGTCTTGTTTTTTCACTGGCCAGTCGCTCTACTTCCCGATCTCCTGGCTCCTCAAGACAGTCGGGAAGGTCCTCCAGTCACTGGAGGTGGGTCAAAAGGCCTTTCCTGGGAGCACAGGATGGTTTGGTTTTTGGAGTGTCCTTCTCCTAGATGGGTTGCCGACTAAGGCTTATGAGTCCAATCTACTCAGGTTTTTCCTCGGAGTCTTCATTCTCGAAGGAGATCTGCCAAAACGGCGATAGGGCATCCCTGCCCTGATTTGTATAGGGTTTACTCCCCTACCCTTTGCCTCTTCCAAGGCACCCACAAAGCAGTGGGGCTATTTACCCACAGCTGGGGATCAGGTTCATGGACATCAGGGCGTGTCCACACACTGGTGGGCCTGCATAGCGCATGTCTGGGGCGGTCCGTGGCGCAGTGGTTAAGGTGCCTGCCACCAATGCCAAAGGTGCGAGGTTCGATACCGGGTTCCGGCGTCGGACTTTTCTCCTCTGGTAAGTGTCACCGTTAATTCAGGCAGACCGTCGGGTTTTTTTCCGGGTACTCCGGTTCTTCCACCCCCCCCCCCCCCCACACTTTGGTACCGATTTCAGGCCACTTTACAAATTTCAAATACAAGCGATAAAAAATCTCCGTAACTTCAGTAGCTGAACTGGCCCTTCGTCTGTCTTGTACCGTGTTTGTCTTAAATGGTGTAAATCCGTGTCTGTTACGTGAGTGTGCATGTTGGGTTTCAGTTCGCGGCGCTTTGAGTCGATTCACCCAAAAATTGAGAAAAGCGCCTATATAATAACGGTATTATTATTATTATTTTATTTTAGATCTCCTCAGAGTCCTCTGTAGTTCAGCCCGAGTCCGTAAGGTGCTCGGTTACCGTGAATCGCCACGAGGAGGCACTACATCAGGCTTGTTGTTGAAAAGGCTGTGTACTGGCAGGGAGAGACTGACATACTCTGCTCCCCTTTTCGCAGAACTGCTAGCCAGTGGTGGGAGCTGAAAGCGAGAGCGACAAGCACAGATGCTAAACTACCACACAAGACACATCACAACAACCATCTGACCCACATTTTACGTAGTTTAATTGCATGAAACATTTTGTCCAACCATTGTTTCAGTCGGCTCCAACTCAGACCGATCACATTTTTTATCCGGTACAGTGCTTACACACAGCACGAACTACTTTTACACATACTACCAGAAATCGTGTAAATGGATGCTTCTGTATACACTGAGTTTGCTTAAATCTTTAAGGAAATAATGCTAATTAATGACCTTTAAAAAATTCAGCCAAGTGTCGGGTCAAGATCTTTGAGTATCAACCACTGGAACAAAACGACAAGTCCTGTGTCTATAACAGAAGGTGTGCACTATTTTGTTACTGTATTCATACGTGTGTTCTGGCGGAAGTAGCGTAAAGTGCATGAAAGTGTGGGAAAGGGCCTTTGTTTGCTCAAAGCCATTCACTGAAAGTGTTGGGTCTGTGAACACCTTCTTGTATCAACTGAGGTGCGCACGCAGTCCCCCAAACAGTAAAATGCAAGAATTATGCAACTTAGTCATTGTTTGCTGGATTCTTCATAGGTATTGTGTTTCTGTGACACAAAAGTTGATTTGGACCATGCTGTGCAAAGATTGTATGTGCTTCATGGTGTCATCATCATCATCATCATCAGTCCCTTGCCCGAACTGGGCGTTGGGGGGACTGAAAGGCAGCAGCAACAGACAGTGCTCTCCACTGAGTTCTATTTTGGGCGGTGGCAAGCAAGTCTGGCATCTCGAGTTCGGTCCATTCTTTTATGTTTGCGACCCAACTCTTTCTCTGACGACCTCGCCGACGACTTCCTTCGAGAGTGCCTTGGAGGATAGTCTTGGACAAGGTGTTGTGTCGGGTCACGTGGCCAAACCAAGCAAGCTTGCGCCGTTTCACGGTTGCCAGAAGAGGTTCATGTGGGCCCACCAGGGAGGTGACGATGCTCCGTACATATTCGTTGGTTTTGTGCTCGCGGTACGAGATGCGGAGCAACTTCCTCAGGCACTTGTTCTCAAAGGCCTGGATTTTCTTTTCTGAGTCTGCAAGCAGTGTCCAAGTCTCACAGCCGTAGAGTAGAATAGACACTACGAGGGACTTGTAAAGCCTGTACTTGATGGTGAAGCTGATGGAGTTACTTCGCCATATCCTGTCCAGCCTGGCCATTGCGGATGTTGCTGTACCTATCCTGATACGGATCTCTGCTACGCAACTACCGTCTTTGGACAGGGTGGCTCCCAAGTACTTGAAGCTATTGACCTCTTCTAGCTTCTGGCCGTTCATGTGAATGTTGCTGCTGCTGTCGCTTGTGGTGTTGATCATCACTTTGCTTTTATCCGTACTGATCTCCATGCCATAAGACCCTGCGCTACTTGAAAGTTTGTCTGTCAGGTTTTGGAGCTCACTATTGCTGCCTGCCATGAGGTCAATATCGTCTGCGAATCGAAGATTGCACAGGGATCTGCCACCAATAGAGATTGAAGTATGGTGGTCGTGGAGGGTTTCCTGCATGATCTTCTCCAGGAATATGTTGAAAAGGACAGGAGACAGCAGGCATCCTTGACGGACACCGATCGTCGTCCTGAAGAACTCGCCTGACTGATTGTTAAGTAGAACCGCGCTGCAGGCGTTCTTGTAAAGCGCTTCTATCATTTGGATCAGTCCCTCCTCTATGTTGAACGATCTCATGACTTGCCAGAGTCCGTCGTGCCAGACGCGATCAAATGCTTTCCTTCATGGTGTACGAGTTCAAAGAAACGATGTTCAGTTGATGCATGGACACAACACACTCATGACTAGTAAATGCGTCTTGTGTCCGGGAAGCAACCGCGTGAATGTCTGTGTACTGACTGCGTAATGGCTCGTTTCTTCCAATATAGTACAGACACAAGAGTAAAATTTGTCCTTTCTTGCATTATTTTTCACCTGTGAGCATTTTTTATATTTTAATCCATTTTGTGCGTGGCTGCTATTAAGGTACTTGTCATAGAAAACATCTAAACATTGTTCACTGCCCACTTTTTGTCCACCATGCTTTAAGAAGCCCACCATGCAGCCAATATCATGGTATTTTCAAATCTGTAGCCCAAAAATGTTAAAATACACTACAAGCTTGATTCAACACTCCTATCATGCATCTGAATTTAAATTATTTAATTAAGCTTGTTTAAAGGCATTGTTTGAAGTCCATATAGCAACACCAAAGATGCCAGGTCACATTTATTATTTGTGTCTCACACAAAAGCACTGTGTGAACTATCTGTTTGTGTTTCTCATACATTGTAGGGATAGTAGAAGTTCACAATACCACATTACTGGACAAATTGCAGGATGTTTGGACAAATTGCAGGATGTTGGATTTTGGCTCCTTATGTCACACATTCTGACCACCTTTTCAGAGAATGACCCATAACAATGATGTGTCTGGTGCTTTGCATCTGGTGCTTTGCCACAGTTCAGCAACAATGTATAAAACTTTTGTGTCTGGTGCTTTTACATCACCATCACTGTCTGAAGTCAAGAATTCTTCGTTTAGACATTTTTTTTCTGCAATTAATAATTTACGAAAACGTTGAATAGGTACAAAGCTGGTTAACAAACTCTTTCTTCAAACTAGCTATATTCAAAAATTTCAAATAAATGACACCAAATAAGGACTCAAATGCGGATCAACCGACTTTCTATAATAAACGGCAATTTTTCTCTATAATGAAATTTTAAAATGCCGAAAAGTACTCTGAAATAAATCTTAAAGGAAGCATTACTAAAGTTTCAGACCTGTACGTAAACAAACACAGAAGAAACTTGTGTCTACATACACACACACATGGCGTTTAACGCCAAATGTATGTGCAACAGCGCAGTTAGCGTGGCTAGGCATGACGTAATTTTTATTGCATTACTTCTCTGTCAGAGTCTGATGTGTGCCCGCCTATGTTCGTCATTTACATGGAACGGAATGTGCTCCGACCAGCCCCATCTCAAAGTCTATCGTATTTTCAATACGGTAGACAGAAACAACTTTCAGCTGAATCTTACCACTTCCTGGTGTGCATAACATTAGCTGTAATGGACCTGTTCACAGCCCTGTAAAGGCCAAATAAGGCAGATATCCCATATGAGGACCACATTCCTTTGGCTGTTGGTAACACTTTGTATCGAGATGATTCCTGCTGGAATCAAGAATCACCTCGACAAAAATCACTACCAACAAAGGGTTAATGCTCACTGGGCTATATGACATCACATGACCATGACCTAGGCAACAAGCTATTCTGGTATCACCCTCAAACAACCTATCACCCTTTTACATTTTTTACAGAAAGTGCAGCGTCAAGACTTGTAAATGCATTCATTACGTCCAGGCTTGATTATTGCAATTCTGTACTGGCAGGTTTACCGGCAGATCAGATTTCACGCTTGCAGATGATTCAAAACAATGTGGCATGTCTCATCTTGAAGACACGAAAGAGAGACCACGTTACGCCTCTACTGAGCAGCTGCACTGGTTGCCTGTAAAATTCCGCTGCCAGTACAAAATTGCAATTTTCGCCTATCAGCATTTTTACGGATCTCTCCCGCCGCCGTACCTTTCTGCCAAGCTGTCTGTTTATCAGCCATCACGCACCCTCCATTCCTCTAGTGTAAAACTTTTTAAAATCCCAAAGCTTAACATGAAAACTGTCGGGGAGCCTTCTTTCACCTTTTTAGCCCCAAGTGTGTGGAACTTTCTGCCAACTGAAATGCGGAATCTGCCCACATTGTCACAGTTCAAAGCTCACTTAAAGACTTTTCTTTTCCGTCGGGCATTTAACACTTAGCTCATCTTTAGCTAACTGCTGACTGCCTTTTATTCTGATCCTAAAGGAAGTGAACGTATAGTGTTGGGAAGAGATTGGGTGGTTTAAAGTAGTGTATAATCGTGCGTGTGTCTGAGAGAGAGGGTGTGCAGTTGTGCATGCGCAGTGAGTCCAGTGTTTTCCTGGAGAACAGCACTATACAAGAACTATGTATTACATTTTACCTATCACCCAAATCTTGGGTGTTATCACAACTTACGACTGACAAGGCAGTAACACAAGTGACGTAAAGTACTCTCTCTCTCTCTCACGTTATTATTCATGCAAAGATGTCTGTACTTACCTGATGGAGAGCTGTCAATCCATCCTCGTTGGTGACATCTGGGCTGACCCCACTCTCTAACAGCCTCTTTACTGTAACAGAACGAGCAAGCAGCCATTGAGTGATTTGCGTGCATCAGTCTGTGAGTTTCATGTACTGGACCTATGGGCTCTAGGTGGTAAGGTCCAAACTCACAAACCAGCACAGGCTGAACCCTTTGGCTGTCGGCAGCACATGTTGTCCAGATGATTTTTGCGGGAATAACCTTGACAAAACATGCTACCATCAGCCAAAGGGTTCATGAGCATTTTGTCTAACTTTTCATTATATAGGACCTCACCAGACCTTCCGTTTATTGACTATCTGGAGCTGTTTCTTCACTTTTTGGTCATCAAAAAGCATGATAGATTATCATTCGTGTATAAGATGCACAAATTCCCATGAGCCCTTGCAGCTGTAAAGGGTCATGTGAATCTATGTCTCTTGAAGCTGAATGTCCTGGATCAACGACAAATGCCACAAATTGTAAAAGGGAAAACATGCCACAAAATGAAAAAATATGTAAAAGCAATGATGCATGGAATGACTGTTCAAAGTAAATGGCCCATAATGTCCTATTAAAACAAATCAATTTACTGGGAAAAAAATGTGAATCACAATGTAAAACATTTTGCAGTACAGTTTTTTCTCCTAGCATACATTCAGACAAATTTATGAGTTCACACCCACTGCCTCTCCCCGAGGCAAATATCAAACAATAAAATTAAAATGCTATTCACTATACACCACATAATAATTACAAGATATCACTTTATGGTTTCTGACACCACCGACAAACTGTTTTGTAACACAAAAAACCGGTGTCTTATCAATTCCAGTTTAAAATACAGTAAGTGTCAAGGGAGTTCATATTTTTACAGAAAGCAAGCACACAGAAATTAGAGCAGTTCTATTACCAGCAGTCAACATGCACTGCTCCTGATAAACTTATTTGCAACTGTAAATCTATGTAAAAGATTAGGCGGCAGATATTTCGCCCTTTCGCAGTCCATGTAGAGGTGATTCCTGGAAGGAATCACCTCGCCAAAGAGCTATGGACATCATCATCATCATCATCATCATCAGTCCCTTGCCCGAACTGGGCGTTGGGGGGACTGAAAGGCAGCAGCAACAGACAGTGCTCTCCACTGAGTTCTATTTTGGGCGGTGGCAAGCAAGTCTGGCATCTCGAGTTCGGTCCATTCTTTTATGTTTGCGACCCAACTCTTTCTCTGACGACCTCGCCGACGACTTCCTTCGAGAGTGCCTTGGAGGATAGTCTTGGACAAGGTGTTGTGTCGGGTCACGTGGCCAAACCAAGCAAGCTTGCGCCGTTTCACGGTTGCCAGAAGAGGTTCGTGTGGGCCCACCAGGGAGGTGACGATGCTCCGTACATATTCGTTGGTTTTGTGCTCGCGGTACGAGATGCGGAGCAACTTCCTCAGGCACTTGTTCTCAAAGGCCTGGATTTTCTTTTCTGAGTCTGCAAGCAGTGTCCAAGTCTCACAGCCGTAGAGTAGAATAGACACTACGAGGGACTTGTAAAGCCTGTACTTGATGGTGAAGCTGATGGAGTTACTTCGCCATATCCTGTCCAGCCTGGCAATTGCGGATGTTGCTGTACCTATCCTGATACGGATCTCTGCTACGCAACTACCGTCTTTGGACAGGGTGGCTCCCAAGTACTTGAAGCTATTGACCTCTTCTAGCTTCTGGCCGTTCATGTGAATGTTGCTGCTGCTGTCGCTTGTGGTGTTGATCATCACTTTGCTTTTATCCGTACTGATCTCCATGCCATAAGACCCTGCGCGAACTCTACCACAACTTCATTGATTTCAGGAAAGCATTTGATCGCGTCTGGCACGACGGACTCTGGCAAGTCATGAGATCGTTCAACATAGAGGAGGGACTGATCCAAATGATAGAAGCGCTTTACAAGAACGCCTGCAGCGCGGTTCTACTTAACAATCAGTCAGGCGAGTTCTTCAGGACGACGATCGGTGTCCGTCAAGGATGCCTGCTCTCTCCTGTCCTTTTCAACATATTCCTGGAGAAGATCATGCAGGAAACCCTCCACGACCACCATACTTCAATCTCTATTGGTGGCAGATCCCTGTGCAATCTTCGATTCGCAGACGATATTGACCTCATGGCAGGCAGCAATAGTGAGCTCCAAAACCTGACAGACAAACTTTCAAGTAGCGCAGGGTCTTATGGCATGGAGATCAGTACGGATAAAAGAGCTATGGACAGTCGAAGGGTAAATGCTCCTTGTGTTTGAAATCAAGTTTTTAAAATGTATGTATCTGCTGTCAACTGATGGGATTAACTGACTTACAAGTTGCAGTCTGTCCATGTAAATGCATCAAACAAACATTTAATTTATTCTAAAGCCATTCCAAATGCACACTAGCAGCAAACTGCTTGCTCCACTGCACATTCTGACCAAACTGGTTTCCTTACAAAAAGTATGTTTATATCACAGGTTAAAAAAAAAAACTGCGACTGTTTGCAAGCACATTTCCCATTAAATGGGTTTAGCAAAATAGCAAAGAATGAAAACATGACAATACTGGCAGATGGAGTAGAAAGTTGAAAAAAGTCAAGCAACTAAAGGAAGCCTCAAGCCTTGCAAAATGAATGTCCTTTGCTCTAGTCTATTACAACTAGAAGGCGTAGGATGTTGGTCTGTTTTGCACAGCAGTTTCTAGGGCGACTCTAGGATACATCAAAAATTAAAATCCGGTCAGTATCAAAAGCATTATTCTTGATGCTGCGGCTCATTTAATAAACAGGTGTAAATGTGAAATGGAATAACTTCAAGTTTTGGTTCAAGTGTAACAAAGTTGCCTGCCTTTTCTCCTTCTTTCCTACTTGATTAACAAATGTATTACCTGTACTTCTACTAGTACTAGTTCTACGTCTGCGATTGTGAGATTTATACCTTAAGTGTGTCCTGTGCCCAAATGAGGCGCTATATTTTCTAGAATTAATCCTTTTAAACAGTACTGCTGGCTGCATGCACAAATGGGACACCACTCTACATTCTTGTTAACCACTTCACTTCCGAGAAAATGTGAACATGATCCAATTGCAAGAGACACAGACTTTCCTGAGCCCCTGCAACTGTGGGGGCTAACAACGACCTATGCCTCTTGCTGAGACAAATTTGTATCCATGTTCCTTGGACTGTTGTAGCTTTTGGTCAATAAATAAAAAAAGATTCTGATACAAAATAGCAGTAGCTATGTCCAGTAGCAGGGAGGGCGTTAAAACTGATTAAAATAATTTCCCCCTTTTGTGCTGTTAACAGCGCCAGGAGGAGTACACATAGTGGAATTTAATCCCTAACTACGACAGGTTTGGGCAGAGGGTGGGTGTGAAAAACAAATTGAGACTGTCAGATTATGCAGATTGTGCTGCTTAAGGAACAAAACTAAGAGCTGGTGTCCCCCTAACACTTTCACTTCTGGAATAAAACTTGAGTGATGAATTGATCAGACTAGAGTTAGCTTATTAAGCACTACTAGACGTCTGCAACTGTGGGAAAAGAATTGATTCTAGGAAAAGTACTTGGTTAACATTTAGCCCCATATGCCCAACAGCAGATGGACTGACCATGTTAATCAAAGGTAGTGCCGGATTAGCCTGGTGCCATCAGGTGCAAAGCTAATCCAGCACTATCCTTCAATTATCATGGGCGATCTATCCCCTGCAGCTGGTACAGTCATTAGGTAACACCTCAAAAATTTTGGAAATGCAGCCATAGGGTTAAATGGGTTTACTCCTTTGTACATGGAGCCACCAGCACTGTAAAACATTAACTACCAGAGGCTTCATAGACCCTGGGGTTAAAAAAAAATACTAGAGTGGATCCATCTCCCATATCTGATGCTGAAAATTTCTAGCTCTATCTCTTATTAGTCTGGAGTCTGGACAAGTGCCACTCTGGAACCTGCTTAGATTTTTTACAGTTTTGCCACTCGCCAAGTGAGTCAGGCACTTTCCTTGAAATAACTAATGTATTTTGTACAGTAAAAACCTCACTAAACAAGAAAAGTTAAATAACAATATGCTTTTTTCTAAGTTTTTCTGTTATATAATTACTTTCTTTGTTTTACTTACAATTTCAGACATAACCAAAAAAAAAAAAAAAAAACTTGGGATGATCTCCTGGCACTCCATGTACAAAGATTTTAAGTCAGCCATTATCAGTGTGCAATGATTAGACTATCGTCGCATATATCTCCTTGTACACACCCTTGAGCTTTTATTACTATTATTATTATTTGGTTCTGGTAGTGAAAAGGCGAATACTTTATCACTGCAGGGAGACCAAAGAGCCACTGTCCAAAAGCACATTACCTCTAACACAAGGGACCGGACATAACGCTCCGCTAAAGACACTCTTAAAACACCTTTACCACGACAAGGAAATACCTGGTGAAAATTGCTCTACACTTCAACAAACAAAACATAATGTGCCATTGCCTGAAGCATTGACAGCCTGGTCTCCAATTACTGGCCATGGAACACAGTGCCGTTTCCGTACTGTCCAGTCTCTCAGCCAGTCAGTCCCAGGCATCCCCTAATATTTCAATCCCCTAAAAAACACTACCGCCCACCAGCTGCACATTTGCCATGCACAAAATAACAAAAAAACAACAGCAGCAGCACATTGACAGTCTCATATCATTTCTTGGCTATGAACCTGATTCCTTACCAACCCCACACCCAAGCACAGCTGAAATCAGCGTGCCCCTCAAATCACTACATCAACTCAACATAGGCCCACAATTGTCCACTGGATAAGCTCAGGATGGTATAAATCAAAGCACCAAACATGTCTCCTCTCATCTAACCAGTCATTTCCAGCAAATTCCAACATTCAGCCCTATTACAAATTTTCAAACAAGGCAAAAATTATTTTTAAAAACACCGGTCCTCTTACTGCCTGAACTGCCCAATTTAAATAACATGACCTACTGGCTCCGACTTAACCCCATTACTGCCAGACAGTGCGAATGAAATCTCTGAAACCATTCACAAACTGAAAGCATGATAATCATTCTGTGTACGGGACGCAAGAGTGAATGGAGCCGGCACGAGGCACACATTCCATGAACCTCAGCATATGCACGAACCATAAATCCTCATAAACCCCCGCACCTGTGGGGGATCATGAGGATCTATATCTCTTGCAGCTGAGTGGTGTTAACTTTGTCTTTCCAGGGAAGAGGTTAAGAATTAAACATCCATTAAGTGGGACAGGTCCAACTGTGATAAACACTTGGCAAGGAGGATGAAACATGTATCCTCAACAAAACATTTGATGTTCTTTGAAAAGGTCAAATGGTGAAAAAAGCAAACAAGGACATTCAGAATAGGTAAGGTAGAAAATACAATGTGAGCGTGTATGACATGTTTAATTATAATTATCTAGAGAAAGCGTACATCTTAACTTCTTTTTTTCAGTGATGGCACTTCTGCATTGTGAAATTGGGAGATAGTGTGAAAGTGTGCTGCATGTAAAGCTAGAAATATGAGTGCAGAATTCAGCAGCGGTCAGTTCAGACTTTATTCATGGCATATAAAGAGCATGGTTATGTATCCTGCATCTTATTTGTGGCTTCTGCTTGATCAACAAGACATGATCTATCACTGGTATCAATGATTTACATATATATGGATCAAATACAAAATCAACGTTGGCTACCACTTACTTACTTACGCCTGTCACCCCTACCCGGGTATAGGCCGTCGACGAGAGACCTCCAGCAACTCCTGTCCTGTGCTTCTCCTTCGATTCTACTCCAGGTGGTTCCCAGTCTCTTGATGTCTGCTTGGAGGTCTCGACGCCAGGAGTTTCTCGGCCTACCTCTTTTCCTCTTTCCCTGGGGGTTCCATGACAATGCCTGCCTAGTGATACTGGAAGCTGGCTTTCTCAGACTGTGACCGATCCATCCCCATCTTCTTCGCCCAATTTCCTTCTCTGCTGTTATCTGCTCTGTTCTCTCCCAGAGTCTGACGTTGCTGATCTTCTCTGGCCAGTGGATTTTCAAAATTCCTCTAAGGCAACTGTTCATGAAGGTCTGTACTCTGTTGACTGTGGTTTTTGTCAATCTCCAAGTCTCTGCTCCATATAAGAGAACTGCTTTTACATTGGAGTTGAAAATCCGGACTTTGGTGTGTTGTGACAGCTCTCTGGAGCTCCACACTTTTTTCAACTGGAGAAAGGCTGCTCTGGCTTTACCGATTCGTGCTCTGACATCTGCATCAGTGCCGCCTTTTTTGTCTATGATGCTCCCGAGATAGGTGAAGGACTCCACCTCCTCCAATGGGGTGCCAGCATGCAAGACTGGTTCTTCCCTGGTTGCGTTCAGCCTCATTGTCTTTGTTTTCTGTTTGTGAATGGTGAGGCCCACTTGGGACGAGATGTCAGCAAGCCTCGTGGTCTTGTCCTGCATTTGTTGATGAGTGTGGGACAGTAATGTCAAGTCGTCTGCAAAATCGAGGTCATTAAGCTGTGTCCACAGTGTCCACTGTATTCCACTTCGTCTGTGCTCTGTGGTCATCTTCATGACCCAGTCTATGGCCAGTAGGAAGAGGAACGGAGACAGCAGACACCCCTGCCTGACACCGGTTCTGACCTGGAGCTCCCTGGTGAACTGCCCTTCGTGGATCACGCGACATGTCATGCCATCGTAGCTGCTCTTGATCAGGCGGACGAGCTTTGTGGGTACACCGTAGTGTCGTAGGAGTTTCCACAGAGTCTCTTGGTCCACACTGTCAAATGCTTTCTCATAATCCACAAAGTTGACGTACAGCGGGGAGCTCCACTCCAGAGACTGTTCCACGATGATGCGGAGAGTGGCGATCTGATCTGTACATGATCGGTTCTTCCTGAATCCTGCTTGCTCGTCTCTCAGCTGGGGGTCAATGGAGCTCTTCATTCTCTCCAGGATGATCCTGTTGAAGACCTTTCCTGCTACTGACAGCAAGGTGATTCCTCTGTAGTTGGAACACTTGCTGAGGTCGCCTTTCTTGGGAAGCTTGATTAGGTACCCCTCCTTCCAGTCAGCCGGCATCACCTCCTCTTCCCAGATCTTTCCAAACAGTGGGTACAGCATCTCCACTGTTGTCTCTAGGTCTGCTTTCAGAGACTCCGCTGGGATGCCATCTGGGCCTGCTGCTTTGCCGTTCTTCAAGAATGCCACTGCTCTTCTGATCTCCTCCCGGCTGGGTCTGTCACAGCTGATGGGTAGGTCGGTCTCTGCCGGCTGGATGTCTGGGGGGTCGGGTGGGCTAGGTCTGTTCAGTAACTCTTCAAAATACTCGGCCCATCTGTTGAGTTGGTCTGCTCTGTCTGCAATAGGCTTGCCTTCTTTGTCTTTTACTGGTCTTTCTGTATGGCCATACTTGCCTGACAATCTTCTGGTAATGTCGTAGAGCTGTTTCATGTTGCCGCTGCCTGCTGCCTTTTCTGCCTCTGCTGCCAGGCTGTCTGTGTAGGCCCTCTTGTCTGCCCTGATACTACTCTTCACCTCGCGGTTGACTTCCGAGTATTCCCCCTGTGCCCTTACTTTGGCTGCTCTCGTGCGACTGTTGTTGACAGCTGCTTTCTTCTGCTTCCTCACTTCTATCTTCTTCAACCAGTCCTTGTGATGGTGTTTCCTGAACCCTACAGCGTCTTTGCAGGTTGAGTTCAGCGCCTCTCTAACTGCCTTCCACTGCTGCTCTGTGGTGACCGCCTCCTCTTCATTTACTAGCTCCTGTAGCGCTTGAAACCGGTTGGACAGCACCAGTTTGAACTCTTCTCTAACTCCAGTTTCTCTCAGGAGGCCTACATTATAGCGCTGTCTTCTTGTTGTCTCTGTGCGGCTTTTCTTTAGCTTCAGCTTCATTCTTAAGGTAAGCAGATGGTGGTCGGAGGCGACATCTGCTCCCCTCCTCACTCGAACATCTTGAAGGGATCTTCTAAATTTCTTGCTAATGCAGATATGGTCTATTTGGTTCTCTGTTGTATGGTCAGGTGAGACCCAAGTTGCTTTGTGTATTCTTCTGTGTGGGAAGATGCTGCCTCCAATGACAAGTCGGTTTAGAGCACAAAAGTCTACAAACCTCTCCCCGTTCTCACTCATCTCCGAGCCTAGTCCCTGTCTCCCCATCACCTCTTCGTATCCGGTGTTGTCCTCCCCTATTTTGGCATTAAAATCGCCCATGACAATGGTGATGTCTCGCTCCGCACATTTGTCCAAGGCACTCTGGAGTCGGTCGTAGAACTCTTGTTTCTCTTCCTCGTCACTGTCATTAGTGGGCGCATAACACTGGATGACGTTCAGCTTGAGCTTTTTCTTGGTTCTAAAGGCTGCTGTGGTAATTCTTGGCCCAAGAGGTTCCCAGCCCATCAGCACTCTCTGTGCCACTGGTGACAGCATGAATGCTACACCTTTTGTATGGGGGGGCATTCTCCTCTTCATGACCTGAATACAGAATCATCTCCCCACTTAACAGCCTTTTCTGGCCAGACTGCGTCCATCTGGCTTCACTGATACCTAGCAGGGAAAGGTTGTACTTTTGCATTTCCGCTGCTATCTGGGCGGCCTTGCCGCTCTGGTACATGGTCTTGACGTTCCATGTGCCCATGGTTGTATCCCTGGATAGAGAGAGGCGGCTCGGTCCTGTGGCTTCCGAAGACTTCCGGCTTTCACCACAGGACGTCATAAGTCTTCTGGTAGAAGAACCTTCCTCCTCCAGGAAAGGAATTACTGTTAGTCTTTTCGTCGGCGTTTTTGTAGCTATTTCCTTTTTTGCAGGGTGGGGAAGCTACCCCCACGCCCAATCCCCTTACTAGGAGGACCAGGGGTTTTCTGTCGGGGTCACCTTCCCTTAGACCATGTTGGTTCACGGCACCTTATTTCATTCGGTGCACCCCTCTCACAAGGGACCCCCTATCCACCACCCAGGGGACGCGCCTCAACGCCATATGGTCCCAGCGCGAGGGTTGGCTACCAGCATCTGCTAAAATCAGCACAAAGTGCTGAAGACCATTTATAAATTTACTGCAACCCACACTTTGAAAAAACGGCAACGGCTCACAATAACAGTTTTGCTCAAACTGGCAGTGACTCAGCGGTCGTGCTGAATGATGTGAATAACAGGACACAAAGCAAAACAAGAATGACAAAGCCCTTAAGGTTCACATGCATGAACGATCCAGTTCTAATGCAAGGATTGGCTTTTGTACCTTCAAAAATCATGCATTTTTCGCACTTTTGTCAATCTCCCTTGACCTTCGCGAGTTATGAATAAAAATAGTATATAAAAAGGTCTTATAAGGTACCTTTTAGCGAAATTTGGTTGAAAAGTTTTGCAAAAGTGCTGCTAAAACTGAAATTCTACCTTTTTTCACATTTTTATTTCCTGATCTCATGTGACCATCAACCTTTCATAGGCATCATCTAAATTAGCTTGCACACAAAAGTCTTACCAACAGATATCTCTGGACCAAGTTCGCATTTGAAGTTATAAATGGCCTTGGCTCAGATTTACAGTCGAGGGCCCATTTTCTGCACCTGCTAACTTTCAGATGAGATTAAAGTGCTTTATGACTTGTTGAAGTTTAAAAATAATGACGGCTTCTTTCAGACGAAAAGTGGAAGTTTTGAAGAGATTTTTTTCTTGTCCCAAAAACTTTATTAACTGATGAATTTTCTTTTCTTTTGCTTTTTCAGTTATACATGCGACCACCGATTTTGTGACAGGTTATCGATAAGCTGATTTTTTGGGGTCGACAGCAACGAAAATTTTGTACTTACCGCATTGCTTCTGATTGTAGCAGCACAGCAAAAGTCTGTAGTCTCGGAAAAAAAACTTAGGTTTTGAAATTGTGTCCCTTAAAATGCATGATACGATTGATTTTTCTGACTGGATGAGTAGGTCACTCGATGTCGCAATAATACACCAGCAATACAAAAAAAATTGTGAGTCTATATTCACAGTAACGATTGACCCCCCAAAAATATTAATTTCTACCTGATGCAGGCTAGTTGCTAATCAGAATGTAAAATGCATTTTTCTCTAAAATAAATTTTTTGAAAAATACTTACCGATGGTATTACTAATAGGAATGGTTTCTTGCTAGACTAATTTTAGCCCAAAATTGTTGTGTACGAGTATGGACGTGATGGTAGGTGAGGGGCGCCATAGGCTCCCTTCCAACCCAACCGCGCATGCGCCCAGCAGCTAGCTAACCAGTCAGTTTCTTAGCGGACCAGCGGCAAGCGGGGCAGGTGGGAGGGACCTTCGAGTAATACCATCGGTAAGTAATTTTCGAACAAATTTATTTTAGAGAAAAATGCATGTGTTTCCTCAAAACACATTACCGATAGTATTACTAATAGGAAGAATCCCAAAGAGGAGGCGGGTGCCGCTATAACACCCCTAACCCACGCCAATGAGACTACTAGAGCCGCCCTCCCGAAGCAACCTCCCTCTAATTTTAGCAAAGATACTTACGGCGCCTAGGGCGCCGGGAGGCAGTGTTGCGCCGCCACGATGTCCCCACCAGCGGAAAGGTTCTGGCGCTGGCCAGACAGGTCCCTCAGGTAGAAGCGTGCAAAGGTGGTCTCCGCTCGCCAACCCACGGCCGCCACAATGTCTTTGACAGCACAGTTGCGGTCAAATGCTAGGCTTGCGGCCATGGCTCTGATCTTGTGTGCCCTGATGTTCATGCGTTTGGCTGCATCAGGGGTGAGGTCCTGGTAGGCAGATCGTATCACCCACCGGAGCCAGGAGGATATCGTCTGGGCTGAGATGTCATTTTTACCTGGGGACAGAGGGAGGAAAAGGCAGGTGCGTCCCCTGCGTAGCAGCTTGGTCCGGCGCAGGTACACGCTTAAGGCCCGCACCGGGTCCTGTTGTCTGGACTCACGGGTGGAGCCTGGGTCTCTCAATGGTTGTATGGTGACCAACTGAGGGGCAGCCAAAGGTGATCGGGTCTTGGCTAGAAAGGCCGGGTCGGGTAGCAGTTGAACCGAACCGTCCGTCCGGAACTGCAAACAGCTGGGGCGGGCTGAAAAGGCATGCAGCTCGCTGACCCTGGAGGCCGACGCGAGGGCCATAAAGAAGCAGGTCTTTCACGTCACGTCTGGTAGTCTCGCCAACTGGATCGGCTCGAAGCGGGCCGAGTTGAGCCAAGTAAGCACTCAAGGCAGGTCCCATCGTGGCACCAGGGAGCGAAGAGTGGGACGTTGTAGACCGAAGTGGGCCATCAGGTCGGCAAGGTCTTTGCAGGAACCCGGGTCGGGTCGTCCCAGATGCCGGTACGTGTCAGCGATCATGGCGAGGTAGCCGCGGATGGTGATGGGCGTTAACCGCTGGTCGTTGAACAGCCAGAGGAAGAAATCCGCCAGCTGAAGAACCGTCAACTCGATGGGGGAGAGGCGTCTGTCGTCACACCAAGAGCAGAGTACTTTCCACCTGTCTTCGTAGACTCGTCTGGTCGAGCTTCTGCGGGCTGCAGCGATCGCGTCCGCACTTGAGAAGCCTCTAGCGGTGAGGGCTTGCCGGACAACCTCCAGGCATGGAGGAGGAGACGCTCGGGGCACGGGTGGTACAGCGCCTGCCGTGGTTGCTTGAGCATCATGAGCGGGGTGGGAAGCGGCAGCTGGGGGGGGGGGGGGGGGGGGGGGGGGCCACGACTTGGTCCAGCAGAAAGGAGCCACCAGGAACAGGATCGCGTTGCACCCTCTGAGCTTGAGTAGGACCTTGGGGACGAGTACCATCGGAGGGTAGGCGTAGGCGACCAGACCGTCCCAAGGGATGGAGAGAGCATCGACCACACAGGCAAAGAGGGTCTGGAATTGGCGAGACGAAGAGAGGGAGCTGGCGATTCCATCTCGTGACGAACAGGTCGATCATGGGTGTCTCCCAGGCTGCGCCGATCATCCGAAAAATGTCTGGACGCAGCGACCACTCGATATGGAGAAGCTGACCGCGTCGGGAGAGGGAGTCGGCTAGAACATTCAGATGACCCGGAATGTGCCGCAGGGAGAGTGATGTCCCAATCCTCGCACCACCGGAGCACCTGGTAGAGGAGGATGCAGAGGGAGGGAAAGCGGGTCCCGCCTTGTTTCTGGATGTAGGCGACGACCGTGGAGTTGTCCAACAGCACCAGTAGCTCCTGATGTAGTAGGGGAGATTCCCACGCAAGGAGGGCTTGCCAGACCGCCTTCAGCTCCAACCAGTTGATGTGTTGGGACAGCAAATCCAGGGGCCACAGGCCGGAGGCAGTCTCGAACGAGGGAAGTAGGTGTGCGCCCCAACCGGTGAGGCTCACGTTGACGCAGAGGGAAAGGGTGGGAGGTGGCGAGTACAGCGGCACTCCCATCGCAAGCCAGGTGGGGTCCGCCCAGCGAAGAAGGTGAGGCCGGAGCATAGTTGGGACCGGAACCGGAGCCTCGAGGTCGGACGTCGAAGGACGCCAGTGAAGGAGGAGATGTAACTGCAGAGGACGGGAGTAGAGACGTCCTACAGAGAGCAGTTCTGCTGCGGCACTCATCAGACCCAGAAGCTGAAGCCACTGCCTGGCGGAGATCGTTGTCATCTAGGACACCTGCCGCGCTAGATTCGCCAACTTCTGGATGCGTTGCTCTGGAAGCCGGACGATGTTGAGGTCGGTGCAAAACTCCATTCCTAGGTGTACGAAGTGGAGCGACGGTACGAGGTCGGACTTGCCGAAGTTGACGAGAAAGCCTCGAGTCTCGAGGAGCCGGAGCAGGGCATCTCGGTCTTCCTTCAAGGCGGACTCGGCCTGGTTCCTCAACAGCAGGTCGTCCAGGTAGTTCAACGTGGGGCTCGTGGACGTTCGTCAGGCTCTGGCTACCACTGCGTCCATGATGCGAGTGAAGACCCAAGGGCTGAGGTTGAGGCCAAAGGGAAGCGTGCGGAACTGGTAGACCACACCCTCGAATGCAAAGCATAGATAACGTCTGGAGGCTGGATGCATGAGAACGTGAAGATACGCATCCGAGAGGTCCAGGCTGACTGTGAAGTCCATCGGCTGCACTGCGGAACGAAGGGCCCGTGCGGTCTCCATGCGGAAGTACGGCGCGACGATGAACTTGTTGAGCGCCGAAAGGTCGATAACAGGACGCTACTTGCCGCCCGGCTTGGGCACTACGAAGAGCCGGCTGTAGAAGGCTGGGGAGTCATCTCGATTCACCACCTCTGTGGCAGCCTTCCGAAGTAAGGCAGCTACCTCGCTGCGCAGGGCGTCTGCTTTGAGCTGGTCTGTCGGGACCAAGGTCCACACTGGTGAACGGCGCAAAGGGGGCAGGGACCAAAAGGAGACCAGGAGTCCCCCTGCGATGGTCGTGAGAATCCAATGGTCGTCCAGTAGCAGCGAACGCCACGCATCGCTGTGAAGTGCGAGCCTCCCGCCGACAGGAGACCCCGAAGCGGTCGACGGGGGCCGAAGAGCGAGACAGTCAGTGGGCCCTGCCCCACTCGGGGCGTTGGGCAGGCTTGGGCCAGGTCCTGGTAGTGGGGGCGGAGGCGGTGCCGGGGAGGGGATGGGCGCGGGGGAAAGCCGGAGATCTGGGGGGTAGACGTCCACCTCTGGTGAAGGGTCGGGCGGCGAGTCTGGTCGTCCGCAGGGGTCGACCCAGGGCCCTGCGGGTAGGCTGAAAGGAGGCTGGAGCAGCGAGGCTGGGCCAGGTGTCCTTATTAGCTTCCTTGACAGCAAGCCACGTGGGACCGAAGAGCAGTTCCCCGCTGAGGGGCGCCTGTCGAAGCTGAAGTTTTACGTCGTTAGGGAGCGGGCAGGTGCGGAGAAGTGCATCCTGACGCAGAAGGTCACAGTTAGAGGCCGCTGCCATGGCTTTGACACAGGTGTGGTAAGCAGCATGGTTACCTGAGACGGCTAGGGCTAGCAAGTCTCCCAGCAGCGGGGTGAGGGACGGATGCCACGCATCTTCTACACGGCGACCGATGGCTTGCATCACGAGGTCGAGGAATCCCGCCGAGGCCAGAGCGTTACGGATGAGAGTCGCTGTCTGATCCACCCCGGGAAGAAGTAGCCGTCGGGCGGGAGTAGCCGCCAAGGACCAGACGGGAGGGTCCGGTTTTGGCAGAGGGCAGGTGAAGCTCTGTGTCCCGCTTACCAGGACTGCCGAAAGTACATGAGCAAATCTGACGGCCACCTGGCGTCCGAGAAGAATCCCGCGGGGCCCAAGGAGCCCTGCACGAGGCGCGCGGAGAACCCGTCTCATAGGTTGGCGAAGCCCGGTGGTTGGGGGAGAGACTTGAACGTTTTGGAGTGTTGCTCAGAGTCGACGTAGGCCGCGGCCTTCCTCTTCAGCGGGGGGGAGGGAGGGCAGTCCTCCGCAGGAAGGCAAGCCGCTATGATTCGCGCCACCTAGTCAAGGGCGCGGAGAGTCTCTAACCTATGTCCGACCGAGGAAGGCTGCTGATCGTCATCAGCGTGAGAAGGACTAGACCTTAAGGGGCTGTCATCTCGAAGTAGGGCCGAAACCGAGTCCTCAGGGGTCCGGCTGATGGCATCATCCTCTACGCGCGGGGCGCGGGGGAGGGACTTGGGTTGAGGAAGGTGGGAGTAAGGAACAGTCGAGGGTCGGGAAGAAGTCGACGCCTTGTGAGGAGACCTTTCGGCAGGGGAGCGGTGCCGAAAAGGGCGAAACGGCGATTGTTCACGTGAAGAATTCCGGGACGAGGGTGAGGTACGTCGTCATGACCTGCTGTCCTGCGGGGAGCGGCTCCGGCGGGGGGAGCGGAAACTCCTGGAGCGGGTGCGTCGCCGAGGGTGGTGTCTAAGAGTGAGGTGGCGAAGACGGATGCACTCTACGCGTGGTCAATCCCGAGTCCGGGGAACGCGTCTTGGTATGACGACCAACCGGTGGCAGGTAGTACCTGGAACTCATCCGTGAGGGCCGACTAGCAAGAGAAGTACGGGAAGTAGACCGTCGGTGCGGTGACCTGTCCCTCGAGTGCAATCGGTGGCGGGAAGAGCGGAGCCGCTCAGTCCGAAAACGGGAAGAGTCGTCTCGTTGGGATGCCGCATCTCGCCTACTGTTTCCTGAAGAGCGGGAAAGCGTCCGGCGCGCCTGCTCGTCTGGTCGAGGTCCCTGAACGTCCTGTCCGGAGCGCTGACCTCTTGCATTAGGAGTAAATGGAGGAGGAGGTTCCACCTTCTTGGAAGCAGCAAACGTCGGGACCGTGACGGCTACCGGTGCTGAAGCTTGCTCTTGTGTCATATCTCGTGCCGATGAAGGCGGCAGAACCGGGCAGAGGCCACTAGGCGGGACTGTGGGAGCTGCCGGCATTAGAGTGTGGGCTCGCAGCCGAAGTCGCGGCATTGAAGGTTCTGTCACCTGGTAAGAGCCACTAAACGGGTCTGTGGGGCTTACCGGTGCGGTATCCTTGTGCCGAGAAGGGGTTCTGTCACGAGGCCTAGCTCTCGGATCTGCGATCGGACAGAGGCCACTAAGCGGGACTGTGGGAGCTGCCAGCGCTAGAGCTCGGGCTTGCGGCCGTAGCCGCGGCGTTGATGGCTCTGTCACCTGGTAAGAGCCACGTCGGGTCTGTGGGGCTTACCGGTGTTGGACCCCGTACCTGTGCTGGTGTCGGCCTTTCGCGGCGGTAGAAGCTCCATAGCTGGGTCCACTGTTCTTCCAGCCAGGGGACGCAGACCAGGCACGGGTGAGAGAAGGTGCAGGCGGAACAGGGAAGGCAAATAGCATGTCCGTCACTCGGCCAATGGAACTGTCCACATCGTGTGCAGGTGTTGTCCGACAGCACCAGCGGACTTGCCAACTGCAAAACATAGTGCACAAATGAAATGCGAGCGAGCGTGCCCCCGCAGGCACGCAAAACGAACCGCGTAAACGAACGAAGAGAAGTTCACGGCGTATACCGACGCCCGGCGCTCTATCCCTTCCCAGGAGCGCCGGACAGAGGCAGTGACCGAGATTTTACCTTGCCATAATGAGGAAGTAGAGGAACCCGCAAAAGACGCAGACAAACCAGTGCACCAAGGCGCAGCCCCACCAAAATGGCGCCGAAGACCAGCTCCCCTCAGTCCAAGGTCTGTGAGCGGCGTAGCACGCAGAGAACACAGTCACAACCGGTCCGCGAAGCTGGGAACACCACCGCGACTCACAGGAAACATCCAAGCCTACACAGGGTCCTCTAGGCTAGTAGTAGGGTGAAGCAAGGAGAGGACACGTGGGAGAGTGTAACACTCCGGCCGGACCGGCCACGAGCGAGTAAGTAAAGTTCACAAGGCGCCGCTGTCTCGGCAGAACCAAATTCGAAACACCGACGAGGAACCACGCGAAAGCGTCCAAGCCAAAGGCTCACAGCGTAGGCTTGAATTCCAACATAAACACTAAGCTTCCAAGTGAAGAAGACACAGTCCTAATCCTGGAAACACCGACATACACAACCATCCATCGTCTAGCAAAGAAACTGACTGGTTAGCTAGCCGCTGGGCGCATGTGCGGTTGGGTTGGAAGGGAGGCTACTCGGGTTACCTCCTAGCCTATGGCGCCCCTCACCTACCATCACGGCCATACTCGTACACAACAATTTTGGGCTAAAATTAGTCTAGCAAGAAACCATTCCTATTAGTAATACCATCGGTAATGTGTTTTGAGGAAACAAACAAGATGGGACCCCCAGCCCAAAGTTGTTCCTATTTTCAAGTTTATCCATCTGATCCATCTCCTTGTACTCTAACCCGCCCTCTGATCCACACACATTGGCACACAGAAATAAAGACGGACACTTGGCGATTCCCGCCATTTGTAAGCTCGATAGTTATTTTGAAGAATAATGCATAGCATAAGCGGCAAAATGATGTCACTTCAAGCTTCACGTCATGGCATCATTAGTCTCACGATGCCGTGTTCATAGTGACGACTTGATGTTATACATCACTAATTGCAGTACTAACATTTTACGTATTAGAAGATCAAGCTTTGAAATTTTCTTGCTGATTTTCACACCTATGGCTTACAGGTCACAATTTGACCTAATCCTACCCCAGAGCCGGGACAAACAGCAGCTTATGCAAACACTGTTTATGAAAAATCATGCAGGTATAAATGAAAAGATATTTTTTTTCGTAAATGAAAAATTAAAGCTATGTTAGCTGTTTTGCAAATAACTCTGAAATGTAGTGCAGAAAATTATCTGATTTTTACACCTAAGGCATACAGGTCACAATTGACCTAATCGTACCCTACAGCCGAGATGAATTGAAGGCTTATGTAAATGCTGTTTATAAAAAAATCATGTGATTATTAATGAGGAGAGACGCTTTTTCATAAAACGATTCAATTGTTTTAAGATTAATACCAAATAATTCGTGAAATTAATCCCAAAAACGTGAATTTTTTTTTCCCAAAAAATTTTAATTATCACTCAAAAAGTTCTAGATGTATAATGCTGGTTAACGAACTCATTCAATATCTCCCTTTTATCTAGCTATATGCAAAATATCTAGTAACAAGAAAGGCAAACCCATTATCGATTACGGGTATGACCTATTTACATATACATGTGACCTTTGTGATAATAATAAAGGGCTGGCTTCTGCACCAGCAAAACCCATGTTTTCTCAAAATGTAAGCATTTTTCACACATCTGTCAACCCACCCCCCCCCCCCCCCCCACCCCTCCTGACCCTTGACCTTTGCGATGAGGCAACTAAATTAGTATGCATAGGAAGGTCATCAACTACCTTTGTGCCAAATTTTATTGAAAAATTTGCAAAAATGTTGACAATACCTACAATTTTATCAAAAAATGGCATTTTACACACATTTGCCAGCTTCTTTTCACCTTTCATCTTTCTGAGGGGTCATCCAAATTAGTATAGGTCTTATCATCAGGTATCTCTGTACCAAGTTTGGGTTTGACGTGAATAGTATTTGTCAATAGTAAAACATCTTTTGTTAAAAATGGCTATATTGGACCTATTTCCTGAGCTCTTGTGACCCTTGACATTTTTTAGGGATCAACCAAATTAGTATGCAATTAGTCTTCCCATCAGGTATGTCTGTAGCAAGTTTGGGTTTGAAGTTGAGAATAGTATTTGAGAAAAAACATCTTTTGTCAAAATATGGCTATTATGGGCCTATTTCCTTAGTGCTTGTGACATGACCCTTGACCTTTCTGAGGGCTCATCCAAATTAGTATGCATAGATAGGTCCGACCATCAATTATCTCTGTAGCAGCTTTGGGTATGAAGTTCTAAATAGTATTTGAGAAAAAAAAAATTATGTAAAAATATAGCTATTTTTGACGTATTTCCTGATCCCCTGTGACCTTGACCTTTGTGGGAGGTCACTTAAATTGGTATGTTTAGAAAAGTCTTGCCACAAAGTATCCTTGGGTCAAGTTTGAGGACTGTGGCTTGAATAGTCTCCGAGAAAATGCCAACATTAAAGTTTACCACGGACGACCACTGTCCCAAAGAACAGACTCACTTTTGCTTCGCACGTGAGCCAAAAATAAGAAAAATTACGGACTCCAGTGTGGATCAACCGTTTTTTGTGAAACTGCCATTTTCTCGCCAATGAGCATCTTAATAAATTTTTTTTTAAAAAACTACCTCGAGATTATTCTTTTAGGCACATTATCACAACTTTCAAGCTTGTCCATCCTCAAACGCGGGCTCGGCGTCGAAAAGATGTTCTCTAGCAAAGTTTGCGTAGCTAGACGTGACACACTGCTCTTACATTTGTACACTCGCGGGCTATTCATCCCGCCAACGCTGTGTACCAGAGCAGCAGCGCGGGAAAATGCCTGCAGGTGGAGGAGAAAATTCAGATAAGTTTTTGCTGCAAATTGTCTTGTACGAGCTATTTACTCAAAAAAAGCATTTTTTCCCTGTCTTGTTGAGAGAACTACATAGGCTTCTTCATTTTGTTGATTTTGTCAAAAGTTTCTGACTTGGCAATGTATTTCGAAGGTATTACTCTAGGTTTCTGATGCTTTCACAGTCGAATATAAACATAAAAAAAAAGGTTTTATCGAGGTACACAAAATGTCTTTGTTCTGAAGATTATGTACACAATACACTTACGAATAATTTTAATCTTCTCGATCACTAATAGAATGAAAGCAATTGATATTGTACACAAAATAGTTGAATTTCTTCAAGCACCAACTGCACCCTTGCTGATTTTGGTTTCAACCGAGTTTGTAAGTAATATCACAACATTCAATCTTCCCATCCTTAAAGAATTTTCATCATTTGGTTGAAATTTACCCAAGATTATCATGGATGTGGCCATACCACATTTCTAGGATTTCAGAATCCAAATAACATAATACATGTCAGACCTTAGGTCGTTTTGAGGCATTTTGCAGAAAACAAGTATTAAATGAGACATGTGCACAACTTTACTACAAGCATTGTATTCAGTGTTGTGATTTTATGTACACATCATCATGATATGAAATATTTTTGTTGTGGAAGAGATGACATCATTTTTTCACTTTACTGCACTAGTTATGAGTTCCACACAAGGTCATACATACTGATGCAGTTTGTGGCTAAAAAAAAACCCCCACCTTTGTTTAACCATGGAAACTAGACAATTTGTTGTGAAATTATGTACTCAGCCAGTTGTCCACCATTTTTCGGCATATCCACCCCCCAACCCCCCTTCCACCACAGAAATCAAAAATAGAAGTGCATAAATACAGAGGTGCTGGTATGATTTTTTTTTTTTTTTTAATTTGGAGGCCATTTTAACCCATACTTATCATACTCAGGGTAACTAAAAGCTTCAAATTTGTACACTGCCATATATATATTCAAGCTACATTCATTATATTACTTACAAATAAGGATACAGCAATGGCTTTAGTTCAAGGGTGATGCCAGAATAGCCTGGTGCCTAGAGACGAAAAGCTATTCTGGCACTACCCTTGAACTATTTTAGTCAAATTTATTTCTCACACTGGTGTATTCCAAATGATAAGGGTTAAGCGTGTTCCTCGCAATGTGACCGTGTGAAGTTATGTTTACATCAGGACCTCTTTCAGCATTTCTGACCAGTGTATTATGATGTATGCCTCTTTTGTGGTAGCTCTTACCATGTTTATGTGCATCTTTGAATACCACAAATATCTGTACCAATTAGAATGCATTTGTTGCTATTTTCATGTCTAAAAGTGTCTTATTTACACAAAATAGAGTTGTCTATCACTGCCTGCCTATTTTTCATATTACTTAATTGAAAGCCGGGTTCTTTTTAGCAGTGAAAATAAGCGTCACAACCACTGATTTGTTCTGTTTAGGTAATGGTAGTTTTTTTTTTTTTTTTTTTTTTTTTACAGGCTTCAAGTATTAGAGAGATCATTTTCTGTTGAAAATTGAAAAACATTGTCAATTTATGTACACTTTCTTCTTCCTAAGAATGTTCAGTTTCTTTGGGGTCTGAAAACTTTGCTTTCACTCTAGATGATAAGATTATTGAACAATCTTGTGATTTTTGTATGAGCTTCTTGGCATTATTGCTGTGGCAATATGCGTAGTTTGCAGACGACTTGGCATTACTGTCCCACACTCATCAATAAATGCAGGACAAGACCACGAGGCTTGCTGACATCTCGTCCCAAGTGGGCCTCACCATTCACAAACAGAAAACAAAGACAATGAGGCTAAACGCAAACAGGGAAGAACCAGTCTTGCTTGCTGGCACCCCGTTGGAGGAGGTGGAGTCCTTCACCTATCTCGGGAGCATCATAGACAAAAAAGGCGGCACTGATGCAGATGTCAGAGCACGAATCGGTAAAGCCAGAGCAGCCTTTCTCCAGTTGAAAAAAGTGTGGAGTTCCAGAGAGCTGTCACATCACGCCAAAGTCCGGATTTTCAACTCCAATGTAAAAGCAGTTCTCCTATATGGAGCAGAGACTTGGAGATTGACAAAAACCACAGTCAACAGAGTACAGACCTTCATGAACAGTTGCCTTAGAAGAATTTTGAAAATCCACTGGCCAGAGAAGATCAGCAACGTCAGACTCTGGGAGAGAACAGAGCAGATAACAGCAGAGAATGAAATTGGGCGAAGAAGATGGGGATGGATCGGTCACAGTCTGAGAAAGCCAGCTTCCAGTATCACTATGCAGGCATTGTCATGGAACCCCCAGGGAATGAGGAAAAGAGGTAGGCCGAGAAACTCCTGGCGTCGAGACCTCCAAGCAGACATCAAGAGACTGGGAACCACCTGGAGTAGAATCGAAGGAGAAGCACAGGACAGGAGTTGCTGGAGGTCTCTCGTCGACGGCCTATACCCGGGGAGGGGTGACAGGCGTAAGTAAGTAATATGCGTAGTAAACTTGTGTGACGGTGTAAATGGTTATGTGCACAATGCTGTTTGTGGCGTGAAATAACAGAAATAAAGGTTTTATGAACACAAAAATACCACAGGATGTGGCGTTTTGTTTTGAATTTCATGTGACATGTCTGTACCTTTAAATATGGAATTTAATTTTGGATTTGAAGTGTCACAACTTCTTGACGGTAAATCTGAGCCAGGGCCAAGTATTCAAATAGTATTGGAGAAAAAAAAAATTGGGGTCACGAAATAGCTATTTGTGACCTATTTCCTCTTGTGTGACCCTTGACCTTTTGAGGGGTCATCCTAAACAGTGTGCATAGGAAGGTCTTACCATTAGGTATCTCCGTACCAAGTTTGGATAGAGTTATGAACAGTATTTGAGAAAAAAAACATCTTTTGTCAAAATATCGCTATTTGTGACCAATTTCCTAAATCTTTCGTGACCCTTGATCATTTTGACGGGTCTCCAAATTAGTATGCATAGCAAGGTCTTACCATCAGGTATTTTTGTACCAAATTTGGGTTTTAGTTGTGAATAGTATCTGAGAAAAAAAAATTGTCAAAAGGTCTTTTTTTCCTCCACATTTCCTGATTCCCGTTGATCTTACATTTGAGGGAGGTTACTGAAATTGGCATGTTTAGAAAGGTCTTGCCACAAAGTATCCTTGAGCCAAGTTTGAAGACTGTGGCTTGAATAGTCTCCGAGAAAATGCTAACGTTAAAGTTTATCATGGACGCTAGACAACGGCGAATGCCAGACGGATGACGAATAGATGATCTCTGGCCCAGAACATAAGACTCACATTTGCTTCAGCTTCGCAGATGACCCAAAAATGGCGGTATTTCACATTGAAAAAATCCCAGGTCACATTACGAAGGTCGGCTGAAAGGGTGTGAACCATGTATTGCGATTCATGGTAAGGGCTTTGAAAATTCAAAGAGAGTCATTATGTAAAACATTTAAAGGCAGTATTGGTAGTAAAGGCAGTAGTTCAAAAACATGTTATTTTTAAATACTCGGATGAACAAAGCCACATAAACACACAGATCAGCGTGAGCCTTAGACTAGAGACTACATTTTGTAAAGCGAACACTGATTGGTCATCATAAATACGCAGTGAATAAAAAGGATATTTATCAAGTAATGACCTTGATATGCATTAATTCAACTGCCAGTAAGTTTTTGTGTTGAAGTACCATACCCCCTATAAAAAAATCTGGGGGAATAAGTAACCTTTACATTTTTTATAGAGAATATAAAAAAACTTTCAGTATGAAATTTTCAGCAGGGATATAAATACCCTTTGTCCTTCAGAAATGTGCAAGACTGAAATACCTTGGCACCTTAACAGACTTCCAATAGCAGCCAAGCTATTCAAAACTGCCCTCTATTCAAACTGATCCCTGGGTGAATGTGCTAAAATGCGAACAATGAACATGCTTCATGATGCCAAGTAGCTCATGTATTTCAAAACCATCCAGTATAGGTCAGGCTCATTACACCACAATACCTGGGATCCATAAAGTCCAACTGCGTTGTCGGCACTAATAGAAATGTGGTGCTAAGCTTACATAGGCTTGTGAAAACACAGTAAAAAAAAAAAAGTAATCTGGCCGATGCCAGCCTTAGCGGACCTGTACATAGGTATGTAAGTGTAACACTGGCCAGAGGACTTTTTGCTTATTGGGTATTGAATTGGAAACCACAGACCTGACAGCGTTATATCAGATTTTACTTTATTCTGATGCATGCAATACCCAGGCTGACCTGGATTTTCTTTACTAAAGAGAATACTGGATGATTCTGAAATAATTGGAGCAACTTGACTCTGGATGACTGAAAGACTGAGAGCAGTTCGAGTTCTTTTAGCATACCCTCAGCAAGATCATTCCTGGCAGCAGCCTCCAGAAGTGCGATGTTGGGAGCAAAACGTACATTCCCTCTGTTGCCCTTCTTTGGTCTTTTCTGATTTTGCTGATTCTGATTCTTCTTTTTCTTTGTGCTCTCCTTGTCAAGCTGTTTTTCATATTGCGCCCACTTTTTCATCTGCTGTGTCCTTCGCTTCCGAGCATGTTTGAGTCGATCTTGTGTAGACATTCGCTCCACTGAGCCCATCTCTTGAACTAACTCGTAATGCTCCATGCTTGTGGTGGGGTGACTGTCCGACTTTTAAAACACAAAAAACTCTGTTTCACGTCCTAACAGTATGTAACTTTTAAGATTAAACAATATTCAATTAATTCTCACAACAGTAAGCCTTTAACTGAGCAAGCACACACCCCTGAAACCTGCCATGTCATCTTCTACACTTCATCCAATAACAATGTCTGTCTGTGCCATGTTCAATAGAACACATGACATTATTTTCACAGATTTCAACAAGACGTCGTCAACATCAGTAGTGATCACATAAATAAGACATCCAGAACATCAGAGTATCCATGATTTACATGTCAGCAGAGAAAACCCCAAAGACAAGAGAGCAGTCTATTCTCCTGTCCATCCAAGGAGGACGCTGTCATGAGGTAGTGATCTTAGACTAGAGGCAGACGATGGCTGATTTCTCAAATATGGCGACACACACAGACAGCAGCACCATGCATCTTCTGCGTCTTAGCTGGGGTCTGCACAAACACAGAGATCATTCTGAATAAAATAAACCAGTGAATCAAATATCAGCAGTAGAGTTAACTTCCAATCAGAACCTCAACCTGTGGATGCAACCGTTTCAATCCTTGCCAGCAAAATGCATAAATTCTCATGAGCCCTTGCAGCTTAATGAGTTAATGACTATGCATTTTGGCACACTAATATGATGGACTAAATCAGTATGGCACCAATTAAAGCAGCACATGATACCCGTTTATTTGTTGCATTATGTAATATGTGTCTTAAGTGTTTCTTTCATAAAATATCATGAATGATTAAAACAACAATAATGTGTTCATCATAGTTTACTTGTTGACTGAAAATGAACTGAGTCACCATTGGCAATCACATATGTAGTACTAAACAGTCATAAACATACTACATAGGTCTATGAGACCATTCATGAAAGCTTAATTTAGACAAATCTGTTTCATAATTTTGAAAAGATCACAGACTTACAAATGGCCACCTGTCACACAAAACCACTTGTAGTCTGCATGAGTAAAGTTTTGTAATGACAGCAGGTGCAGGTGCAGGTTTTAGTACAGAAAACTTCACTTATAACAAGGTCAAATAAAACATTTGATTAAGTTTTTGGAGCTCCTGGCTACACTCTTTCAATATCAAATTCTGGCTATAAACAACAAATTTGAGTCCTCTTTCATTTTTTACCCTGAAGTTCACGTGTATAAATAAAAACTGGCACAGCAAGTTTCCTTTTGCACCCCTATGAGCTGAGGCAACATGAATGCCATGCACACAGGCATGATTGTGCAGTGAACCACTGTCAAACTCAAAGTGCTGAACAGTGTATTATTACATCTTTTGCTGTCACAAAGGTTAAGAATGAAGACAGTACAATTCTGACACCACCACCAATGAAATTCAATCTCACAAGGTGAGAGAATGATAGCATAATCATCTGTTCATATCTGTAACCTAAAGATTAAAGTATCAGTAAAAAAAAAAAAAAAAAAAAAAAAAAAAAGCTGTTTCAACTTTCATGTAGGTGACAGGTTTTACTTTCAATATTCTCAATGTGTAACATAGTATAACTACAAGTATAATTATAATCAAAACACACCAGCACTGCTTGACAAGATGAGTTCATCCCACCACATATTTGCAAAAGCATGGCACCGAGATACATCATAATTTCAACACAACCCTTATGCAAACATTCTTAACGATATATATATATATATATATATTGGTTGTTGTTGGGGGGGAGGGGTCCATAACTAATGTGATTGTTAAATTAAACATACTATTTTGTATTGCTACTATCAGTAGCCAAAGCATATGCATGGTCCACCTCCAGCTTTGTTGACACAGAGTACAGAGTATTTGTGGCAGTTTGTGATCAGACTCCCATGACTGTTTCACTTCCTTCCTGTTGTCAATTATAATCCCATCAGTGTTTGTCATCAGTGGATGATGACTCCTGAGATCTGTGTGGGTGTCGATCTGTATAACCTCTGACTGGATTGGTAGAGTGGGGCTGAAGAAGCTACAGAAAAATATGTATGTTCACGTTCGCTCGCAGCCCAGCCTAAGCTTGATCTACGATGGTCCCCTCCCACACATAGCTAACTCAACAAAGCAACGGTTAACATTCCTACTTCACACAAGGCGGATGCTATGCGAGTAAACATTTCTTAGACTGTGCCCTCCCCCCCCCCCCTCCCAAAAACACAAACCTCTCATCAGAACAAAGCAGAATCGCATAGGCCATCGAATTAGGGTCTAGTCCCCAGCATGCACACAAATGCACAGCAGCAGCAGGGAGAAGGTGCCGACAAGCAGTCAGCAGTCTTTGAAGTTTGACAACAAATTAGGTCAAGATCGTGACAAGCAGACGACAAACTCGACACTGAGGAAAGAATATAATTCAATGGTCTCGAGGATTCAATAAACTATTGTCTAAAATGTTACATGGGGGCTATATAGACCGAACGAGTTAAACACAAACCTGGCAAGACCCCGCGAGAGAAGCAGTCACTTGCTCGATTGTCGCACAGTTGCCGACATGTTCGGTGTCGCTGTGTGTAGGGGGCGCTGGCATGGCAGTTCCGGTCATGTGACAGGTGGAAATCGTCAGCTGCGTCTGCGTATGTGTGTGTCGGCCGCGCTGAAAACAAAGGAAAAAAATATAATCATTAAATCTGGCCCCATATGTTCTTCATAAAAATTGTTGCTACTTTGCTTTACTTCTGTGTTTCAGATCACAGTAAGTCACTGACGTTATGTATGTCTCTCGCGGCTGACGGCTACCTATGTATTCGGTGTCGCATGTCCGCTGAGCAGAGGTAGCCCGCCACACCTATATAAGAGAGGTGGGAAATTCCCTGTTAATCTTGATTTTATTATTTATATCACATAATGAATAAATAAATAAATAGGATAAGGTAACGCTAACGCAGAAGTAGGCGGGTGGGAAAAACCGGCTAAGCGCAAGCCGGCGGCCATTCACCGGACTCGGTGATGTAGTCATTATTTGGTAATGCATGGTCACTATACCGGTCCCGGTACACAGTGCTGTTTCCGTACTGTACAGTCTCTTAGCCATAGTCAGTCCCAGGCATCCCTAATATTTCAATCCCCTAAAAAACACTACTGCCCACCAGCTGCACATTTGCCATGCACAAAATAACAATAAAAACAGCACATTGACAGTCTCATTTCTAGGCTATGAACCCGATTCCTTACCAACCCCACACCCAAGCACAGCTGAAATCAGCGTGCCCCTCAAATCACTACGTCAACGGCAACTCAACATAGGCCCACAATTGTCCACTGGATAAGCTCAGGATGGTATGAATCAAAGCACCAAACATGTCTCCTCTCATGTAACCAGAAATTTCCAGCAAATTCTAACATTCAGCCCTACTACAACATTTCAAACAAGGCAAAAATTATTTTTAAAAACTACACCGGTCCTTGCACTGCCTGAACTGGCCAAATTTGACTATGTAATGTGACCTACCACTAGGGGTGTGATGAAGAAAGACGTAACCCAATTTAGTTAGAAACCTCTTCAGAAGTGGCAGAAAACTAATTTCAATATTATGCCGAAGCAACTTGACCCCAAGCTTTTTAAATAAATAATTATGAAACTAGACTGATACACAATGCTGCAAGTTAAATTTCACGAACGGCTTTGCTCAAGTTTTAAAATTTTTACAATTCATACTTTTTGTGACCAGACGGTACCGTCAAATGATGACTCAGTATATAATTATAAAGGGCAGCTGATGTCCTGATGACACAATGCAAGCTTACCAGCCTGGAATTCCATGGCATTCAGTTAGCACAGCATTCTCAGAATTTAATGAAAAATTACGTCCCTTGGACGGTGCTGCCACTCACCGGCATTTTTTAAAGGGTTGATTTCAGGAGTTGGTACACGTCTTCGGATGCTTTGCAGTGATGATGACACTCTCTTGATTAGACTAAATGAGTATGCCAGATATTTCTCTATGTCTGGTTGGAATTTTCACTATGCCCTCAAAGAACTCTATTCTGGAGCTAACAAACGCAGGGTTGAGTCATATTCTTAACAAACCACGGCAGAAGAAAGGTAAAAAACTGGCCTGGGTGACGACTTAATTATGATCCTCGCCTCCCGTCTAAATCAGCAATTCTTCAGAATAATTTATCCATTCTATTTTCTAATCCGGAGAATGAGGATAGTTTTCCCCTAACTGAAATGCCGTGATCATTTCAGCAGACATAAAAAAAAACCCTGTATAAACCGCCCAGGCGCTTTGTCCAACATGGTCCTCATCCCAGGCCTGGTTTTTACCCTTGCTCGGTCAAGCCGCGCTGTGACTGACATATGTACACGCCACCGATGTCCAAGAGTTTAGTGGCCGGACGACGGTGGCATATACGGCAGAACCTGACATGTACAACACCAAATGTTGTGTATGTCATCCAGTGCTCGTGTCCTACAGCCGCCATATACATTGGCTCTTCTACTAATCTAAGCTGCGTTTGGCAAATCACAAGAGTGGCATCAACAACAAGAAGTGCTCTAAGTGTTCACTTGTTCAACATGTAGTTAGCACCACCTATGCAGTGGATAGGAAAGTACCGTTTTTGAAAATCTTTCCAGTTGAGCAAGTGAAAGACTACGAGAGCGAACTCTGTAATCTATCGTGAAACGTGGTGGCAGGCCGGCCCAATGTTGGACTGAACAATCTTCATTGGCCTGAATTTACGCAAAGACCTAGCTACCATGCTGAGACTAGGAAAAGCGGCAAACATATAATTAATCACTGTGACCATGAGAGAGAGAGAGACTGACAGAGAGAGAGAGAGAATGTGTTTGGGAGTGAGCGAGAGAGAGGAACAGTGAGCTTGTGTGTGTGTGTGTGTGTGACTGGGAGAGAGAGAGAGAGAGAGCTTGTGTGTGTGTGTGTGTGTGTGTGTGTGTGTGTGTGTGTGTGTGTGTGTGTGTGTGTGTGTGACTGAGAGAGAGAGAGGGAGAGAGAGATTTCTCAGTTTATGAGTCACTGACCTTTGAGAAACTTTGCCCGTTTTATTATTCCCATCGCATGTTTGCGTGCGACTGATTTTCTAAAACTTTACCGAGATTTCTTGGAAATGCATCTGTGCAAGTTCTAAGTATGACGTTAATGATGATGATGATGTAACAGTATAATAATATAATTTAGATACTTTTGCTAACTGCATGACCATGCTAGTCGGTGATTCATGATCTAATTATGTCATCAGCAATGACGTATTATGAACTTGTGCACGTGCTTTTTACTGCGGCAACCTAGAAGTTGGCGTATTATGACATGATAAGTGTGTGTGGGAGAGGGGGGGGGGGAGGGAGGGAGAGAGAGAGATGACGTGGGGGGGGGGGGAGACAAAGAGAGAAACTGAGAGAGAGAGAGAGAGAGAAATGAAATGAAATGAAACTTTATTTCTGAACGGAAGAAGCAGTTAGCACATGTGCCATTTTTCACGCTTGCCGTTGCTAATCTACAAAGGTACAAGGGCGATCTGACGAAACGGTTCATGTTCCACTCCAGAGCATGCACGCCATGTTCGCTAGGGTGCAGTTTGTCAAAGTACATAGCCTGCTTTGGAGCGCAGGGACAGGAAAGACTCATGTGTGGTCGATCAGCGTGATTTTTTTCCTGTTTGCAAACTGCTTGCAGGGCTTTGTTTGATTCGTAGGCAGGTTTGTGGAGAGGGATATTAATGTGTGGCCGCGAGTTGGGAGGAGGGTGGACATCTGCAGTCTGGCTTTGGGGAAACACACTACCAGCATGCGGCACAGCTTCAACCAGGTCTGCTGGCTGATAGGCCCATGCCGCCAGTAGCCGTTGATGCCGATGTGAACGGTAACGGTACGGATGTTGGGGTTGTGGGGCTGTGTGTTCAGCCACTGCGTCAGATGATCCACCCTGAGATCAGACACCGACACTGAAGTTTTGCATGATCGACTCATGAGTAGACATTCTCTTCTCATCGATGTATTTAGTGACGGAGTTCCCAATGAGAAGAGTGTTGACCTCAGGGCGGATTTTCATGGCGCGGAGTCTCTCCAGCGGTGTCAGGTTTTCATTGTCGCGTCGACTGGCAGGTCTTCCGTCATTGTTCTTGGGGATGGGTGAACAACCAGGAGAGTCAAGTTCTTGCTCCGGGTTTAACGCTTGGTACCTGTTAGCAACAGGAATAGTTGGCCCTACTCTGCTATTGTTAGAGTGGAACCGATGTGGATGAGGCGTAGTACCGGAGGCTGGCGGAGAAGGGGGTTTATTTTGCGTTCTGTCGTACTGACTCTCCCACTCATGGTTTGTGATGGGGTCCACGTATCTAGCCGCTTGCAGATTTCCTCTGATTTCCCAGCGTGAGAATCTCTAGAGGAAAAAAGCTTGCTGATTTTCTCACTGAGCGTTGTTTGACTCTTTCTCAGCGCCTCTGCACTTTTGTCGATGTTTTCCCTCACACTCGTTTCCACAGCCGACCTCATTCTTGGCCTTCACCTCACTGACCAGGACAAGTGAGGTCAAGGTGTCGTGACCCTGTTTGAGGTCAGCAAACTCATTCTTGGCCCTGCGGCTCAGCACGGCACTGGCGAAGCTCCGAGTGGAGAGTGGTGATGGTGGCTGAGGAGTCAGCCAGTTGGTGCTGTAGAGCGATGATCAGTCTCATGGTCGTGCTGTCAGATACAGGAACGAGTGAGGTTGACGACGGCGGTGAAGTAGTATTTGGTGTGTTTGGTGTGTCCGCTACAACTGTGTTAACCTCAGCTGCCCCGGGCGAGTTCGCTAGCTTGGCAGGGGAGAGTAATCCGGGCGCTGGAGCCTTCAAGATCATGTTTGGCTGGTTCGATGCTGGCTGCAGATGATGTTGGTCACAGTCACGGGTGTTTGAGGCGAGGGGGGGGGGGGGGGGGGGGGAGAGAGAGGAGAGAGAGAGATTGTTCGTGACTGGTTGAACTTAGAAAAAACTATGCCTGTTTTATTTTTTTTTAATTTTTCTCATCGCATGATTGCATGAAATCTTCTAAGACATTAGATGTTTTTGATTTGCACGTGTGTAAGTTCTGAGTATGATGACGATAATGATGGCGATGATCATGTGTGTAACAGTATACATATAATGTATTATATTTTAGAAACTTTTTTATAAATAGTACGTCATGCTCATGAGTCATTAACTATTGATTTCATAAGAAATGACAGGAATGACGTACTAGAATTTGTGCACGTGTATTTTACTTTGGACTATGACGTAAGCATAATACGAAAATTGTGATTGTGTGTGTGTGTGTGTGTGTGTGTGTGTGTGAGAGAGTTTGTCCGCGGTCGCGGGCGTGTGTGTGTATCATGGGGGAGAGTGGTGGAGGAGGGGGGGGGGATAAAGGAGGGAGGGAGGGGGTATCTTGAGGATGAGAGAGAAATCTATAGAGAGCCAAATTCGGAGACTGAACTTTGATTTTTTCTTGACTGTGAAAATTCTAATTATGATGATGATGATGTTAATGATGATGATGACGTTATTATTATAAATATTTCATGAGACATTTTTTTCCTCCACACACTGCATGTCCATAATCGTGTGTCATAAACGTTTCATGTCGTCAGTAGTGACGCTCTAAATATAACGAACGGCTTATGCACGTGCACTTGTACCTTAGTCTATATATGTAAAAGTATTACGATAATTTAGAATCTCGAAAGCCGGTGCAGGTGTGTAAATTCTATATCTATTTTAAAGAAGTACTCAACGGAGAAAGAAACACGCTTAGAAAAGACGGGTACAACACAATTTATTAATATTTCGGGTAAATACCCTTTGTCAAAATAGACAAACAAACAGAGAGATTAGCCGATACTTATCTTCATTGGCAGAAGGAATGTGGCAACAGTTGCCACATTCCTTCTGCCCTGCCAATGAAGATAAGTAGCGGCTAATTTTGACAAAGGGTATTTACCCGAAATATTAATAAATTGTGTTGTACCCGTCTTTTCTAAGTGTGTTTCTTTTTCCGTTGGGTACTTCTTTGCATATTACACGCTTGGCAGTCACCTTTTTGGTCTTGATTGCTTATAAGTCTATTTTGACGCACTACATTCTAACCCGTAAATTATGTCGTGTACCTGTTTTGTTACCTAGTTACCTGGGCATTCCCCTGATGAAGCCCTCGCTGAGAGGGCGAAAATTTGTGAAGTGAAAAAAAAAAGCGTCACTCCTACTATACTACGTGGTGTATATGGATTATTTCTTCATATTCAAAGTATTTCACTGCTGCTTGGATCCAGGGTGTGTGACATACACAGGGCCGGACCCAGGGGGGGGGGGGGTTACCTGGGTTCCGGAACCCCCCCTCCCAACTAAAAAAAAACAAAAACAAAAAAAACAAAAACAGTGAATTTTTTTTATGCAAAGGGAGTTCCAAAGTTTTTTTGTTTTTTTTTAAATTGTTTTTAAAACATTGCAGTTTTTAGTCACTTTTGATCCAAGGCACAAAGAGTTATTTATAGACAATTCAACGGAAATCCATTTCAAGGGATCCGTTTAAACGTCCAAAACGTTTTCCCGTTGAAACGACCAAGTAACCCAACCCCTAACCCTATTATTAGTAAATGCAGCCATATTTTCTTGTTCTGGCCGCAAGCCTCTTCCAGCGCCTTCACCTTGATACAGCCCTAATCCCCCAAAAACGACTTTTTAGAAAGATTAATTAAGACGCTAAGTTGATAATTATGATAATTCGTTGTAACGAACATCCGTTAAAACGACCATCATTGAATCGTCCAAAAACATCGTTGAAATGGATTTCCGTTGAATCAACCAGGTACCCAAAAGAGTTGCTCTCCTTCAGTGCACGTCTTTCCGAGAAAGATCAGTGAAAAGACGTCTGACGTCATTAAGGTTTGTGGGGGGAAGTTTAAATCTAGATCTATTTTCTTTGGTAACACTTCACTTTTGCTGTCTCCTCGAAAATGCCGAAACTGAAAAAAACAGATGCTGATGGCAGTAGGCGACTGTCATGCTGGTTTTCATCAAGCTCCATTTCAGAAGGTGGGTACATTTTTAAATCCAATTTTGTCTCATAAAAGAAATGTAGTCAGTAGAACTAGGTAAAATTCACCCATTCCGAATTCGATTCAAATGAGCACGTGGCGATGGCGCCGGTACTTCCTTCCTGTGAGTGTAGCCTACGCTGTAGGAGCTGATACTAGCTGCATATAATGAATATCATAGATATAAAACAGCCCCACTTATTAAAATACCAAAACAGGTAACAATTAAAGTAATGCATAGCCTAAAATTTATTTCACAAAGTATTATGATATATAACTTTAAAAATGTCAATTTAAAAAGGCATCAATGATCAATATTGCTTTTATATTTATAAAAAAAATCTTTGGACGGGAAAATATCGTTTTCAATAACAAAACCAAGGGCTAAGTTTTAAGGTATCGTTATCACTAGTGCAGCTTACTAGCTATGTATTGTGACGTAAATCTCTTCGGAGAGCAAAACAGAACCGTCTTGATGGCTGACTATGGAAACCATAGCCTATCTGACGCCACTTGTTGACAGCGTCGCCATCAATTGTGACGGCAACATAGCCTTTCCGGGTGCGAAACCGTCATGACGACTTCGGTTTCTGGAACGACAAGAAGCCATCATGACGGCATCCCAACAACTGCCTTTTTTACATAATAAAATGGAAAATAAAAATGTGCTGAAATTTTGCCAACTGCTGAAAATCAGCAAATTTGTTAACAGTTCCTATGCCTGTGAACAACGTGCTACAAAATAAGATTATTCACCCTTAGGCCTTTTGTTGATGAAATTTAAAATAAGCTAAGAACTAGTCAGAAAACCACTGTTTTTCTTTTTTTTATATTAAATTATTATTATAAAATTGTAGTAGACGTGTTAACACCTGCAATGCATAATCATATATAAGATGTTGAAAAGACGGTTCTATTTTATTTTACATTTTTGTTGTTGCTTTTAGGATAAAATTTCATGTTTTAATTTTTATGTTATGTCTTTGTTTTTTCTTTTTTTTCCTTTTTGTTTGTTGTTGTTGAGTAAATTGTAAAGCGCTTAGAGCTGTTTACAGGTAAGCGCTATATAAGAAAACTTTTAATAATAATAATAATAATAATAATAATAATAATAATAAAAGTTGTTTTTCTAAACGGCAGATGATGCAGTTCCTCGAAAGAGACAAAAATCAACCCAAAGTGAGACCACTGGCAGTGGAGTTCGAAACAGTGACATGGGAACAAGTAAAAGCAGTGTTGGTGAGTAATTTACTGCCCCCCCCCCCCCCCCCCCCCCCCTCTCCAAAAAAAAAAATTAAATTAAATACAACCTGAAATTGATACGTGATTGAGTGTTTCAATTTAATAATTAATATTAAACAAAATGACTGGTGGGTTCCATTGGCTATCATTAGCCTGAAGAAGACTCTACGAGTCATAAGGTAGCAAAGATTTTGTCCATCATTTGGGGGGAGGGGTCTAAAAAGAAAAGCTGTTATTTCAGATCATAAATATATATCTAAGCTTGACTGAAGTGTGTAAACGAAGACATATATATGCTTTAAATGTAATTATCTTGTTGCAGGTCTCTCTCTCTCTCTCTCTCTCTCTCTCTCTCTCTCTCTCTCTCTCTCTCTCTCTATGATCTCTCTCTCTCTCTCTCTCTCTCTATGATCTCTCTCTCTCTCTCTCTCTCTCTCTCTCTCTCACAGTTACACACACAATCGTTTTAGTATTTCAGACTTCTCATAGACCCAACTTTTATTTGTATTTCAGACTCCTCCTCAAGCATTGATCAGCCTGCCGGGGGCCTGCTTTCTGAATCCTCTGCCATGCCAATGACCAACCAGCCTGATGTGAGCCTGCTTTCTGACTCCTCTTCAGATTTCTCCTCTCAGATCACCAGCAACAAAAATATCGATTTTGGTGAAGTCAATTTCATGAAACACACGCGAGTCGTTTCACTGTCAAACAGTGACAAGGAGCATCTTCTAAGGCAACACTGGAGACCATCACCTGGTTTTCAGTTTCCAACAACAGTGATAAACAACAAGAACCGAAAATTTCAGCATGAGTGGTTGCAAAAGTACTCCTGGCTTGTGTATTCTCCTTTCGAGGATGGGGCTTACTGCAAGTATTGCCTATTATTTGCAAAGTCTACTGAAAACCTGGGCAAGTTTGTGAAGACGCCATGCAAGAACTGGAATAAAGCCTGTGGTCAGATCAAAAAGCACTCGTTATCACAACACCACAAAGATGCAATGGCAAATGGAGAGCAGTTTTTGACAATCATGGATAAACCAGAGCAGAGCATCGCCAGTGAAATCAATCAGAAAAATGCAGAAAACATCGCTGCAAATCGACAAGTTCTGACAAGCCTCTTCAGGATTGTTGAAGTATGTGGAAGACAGGAGTTAGCTCTGAGGGGCAACTGTGATGATGGCATTCTTCAGAGTGAGAACAGAAGCAATTTCAATGCCCTTTTGAATCTGTGCATCAATGCAGGAGATGAAACTCTCCGGAAACTTCTAGATACATGCGATAAGAAGGCCATATACATTTCAAAAAGTACACAAAACAGACTGATAGAGGTTCTTGGTGATCAGATCCGCAACAAGATTCTTGCAGAAATTATTGCAGCAAAACAGTTTACCGTGCTTACTGACGAAGTCACAGACAGCTCAAATTGGGAACAACTTTCAATTATATTGAGATTCGTCGATGGAAGTCTGAAAGTTCGTGAAGAGTTCCTGGCCTTTGTCCAGTGCAGAGATACCACAGGTGAAACACTTTACAACAAGATTGTTGAGTGTCTGGCCTTGTGGGGGCTTGATTTCAACAATGTTAGAGGACAAGGTTATGACGGGGCCGCAAACATGGCAGGAAAGTTTAAAGGAGTGCAGGCACGTTTTCAAGCAAGGAACAACAAAGCACTGTACTTTCACTGTGCTTCCCATAGCTTGAGTCTGCATTGTAAAAGCATGCGGCTTGCCTGCAGTGAAAAACATGATGGGAGCACTGAGGGAACTGTCACTGTTTTTCTCAAACTCTCCAAAGAGACAAAGAAAACTTGAAGATACCATCGAAGCATCTCAGCCTGACACGACAAAGACAAAGCTTGTTGATCTGTGCAGAACAAGATGGGTAGAAAAACATGAAGCACTGGAGGTTTACACATCTCTCTTCCTGGTTGTTCACGACTGTTTGGGACAAATGTGTGAAGACAGTGACATTTGGGACAGTGAGACATTGACCAAGGCAACTGGCTTTCTCCACACCTTGAGCAGCAGTGTTTTCCTCGTTGCATTCGTTGTCGTCCGCAATTGTTTGTGTTACTTAAAACCCTTGACAGTGAAGCTCCAGAAAAGAACAAAAGATGTTGTCGATGCCTACAGGGAAATCAAAGAGGTCAGTAACTGCATGTCTTCTATTAGAAGAGATGTCGACACAGCGTTCGTTGCCTGGTTTGGTGAAGTCAGCAAAATGGCAAATGCTTTGACAACTGATGTTGTTGTTCCTCGTCAAGCATCCCGCCAGACACTCCGTGACAACCAACCTGCGGCCACTCCAGAAGAATATTTCAAGATTAGCATTGACATTCCTTTCTTGGAACACCTGTCAACCGAATTGAACTCGAGGTTCAAAAATGCTGACCTAGCAGTTGATGGTCTCTGTCTGGTGCCAAGCACTTTAATAGACAACCAGGATGGTTTCATGCAGGTTCCAGAAGGGGTGAAGACACTGGCAATGTTGTGGGAGTCTGACCTACCAGACAACGCTACCCTTGATGCAGAATACCAACGGTGGGTTTGCAAATGGCGAAGTGCTGCTGAGAATGCGACAGCTATCATCCCATCCACGGCATCAGAAGCACTGAAACACTGTGACAGGGATTTTTATCCCAACCTGTTCATCATGCTAAAGAACCTTTGCATCCTGCCTGTCACTACTGCCGAGTGTGAGCGTTCAAACAGTCAGTTGCGCAACCTGAAAAACTACCTGCGCTCTACAATGGGGCAACAGAGACTCAATGCACTTGCTTTACTGAAAGTGCACAGGGATGTTGATATTGACTTCAAAGAGGCAGTGAACTGTTTTGCCAGAAGATACAATTCACAAATGGTAGTAATGCCGAGGAACCTAGTGCAGCAAGACTGAAAGTGAAAGCAGGGCCCTGATGTTCATAAACTACAAGGTAAAGCTTTATACCGTTAACGATCAACGAAAAGTAGTGAATAATAATAGTATACAAAACATCTCTGTTGATAAATAAATGTGTGTGTGTGTGTGTGTGTGTGTGTGTGTGTGTGTGTGTGTGTGTGTGGGTGTTTTTTAAGGGAGGGGCAGGTGATAATTTTTGTACCCCAGAGTTTGTCAGTTCGATTGTTCAAAAAGCTCAAAGTCCCCAGACCATCACAAATGGCTTTTTCAAGGCTCAGATTGCACCAGATTGCACCATTTTGCATCCTTGAAAAAAAAAAATTCCGGGGGGGCATGCCCCCGGACCCCCCTAGAAGGCTCGGCGCTTCGCGCCTTCGCTTTATACTGAATCTGTAACCCTCCCATCGACTTTTCCCAGGTCCGGCCCTGATACACACACACACACACATATATATATATATATATATATATATATATATATATATATATATATATATATATATATATATATATATATATATATATATATATATATATATATATATATATATATATATATATATATATATATATATATATATATATATATATTCTTTACTTTTGACAAAGGCGTCATCCAAAGCCAAAAATGCATTCAATCAGATTAACTCCATCCAAGGGACGTAATTTTTCATTCAATTCTGAGAATGCTCTTGCTGTGCTAATGCCATGGAATTCCAGGCTGGTAAGCTTGCATTGTGTCATCAGGACATCAGCTTTTTTTGTGACTGCATCGCTCACTAGAAGAAAGAGAGGGGAGTGGGAGAGAAGGAATGACAGACCTATCATTTTAAGCCTTCCACTCAGTGAACACCTACCGCATAGAGCAATAGGGACTACACCCAGGCGCCCCGCAATCCGCTGGAGAATACGGCCCAGTCCTCCCTCCCCCCCCCCCCCCTTCTGAGAAGGGAGGCTAGTGCATGAATATTCCAATATCTGTTGGGAATATTCATGCACTAGCCTCCCCTCTCGGGGGGGGGGGGGGGGGGGGGGAAACTGGATATATATATATATATATATATATATATATATATATATATATATATATATATATATATATATATATATATATATATATATATACTTAAAATGTGAAGAAAGGATCCACATACACCACGTAGTTTAGAAGGAGTTACACTTTTATTCTATGCACAAATTTTAGCCCTCTCAGCGAGGGCTTCAGTCTTCAGGGGAATGCCCAGGTAACTAGGTAACAAAACATAATTTACGTGTGAGAATGTAGTGCGTCAAAATAGATACAAAATGTACACGCATGCACTTTCAAATTCTAAATTATCGTAATACTTTTACATATATAGACTAAGGTACAAAAGCATGTGCACAAGTTCGTGATATTAGTGCGTCATTCCTGACGACGTGAAACTTTTATGAAACACGAGTATTGACACGCAGTGTGCGAAGGAAGAAATGTCGCAATGAAATATTTATAATAATAACGTCATCATCAACATTGACACCATCATCATTAGTAGAATTTTCAAACGTGCAGTCAAGAAAAATCTAAAAATCACACACACAATTACAATGTTCGTATTATGCTTACGGTATAGTCCGAATTAAAATACACGTACATACATTCAAGTACGTCATTCCTGTCGGTCCGGAAGACAGCAATAGTTAATGACTCATGAGCATGACGTACTAAGTAGAAAATGCATCTAAAATATAACACATTACTATTTTTACTGTTATATACATCATCATCGTCATCAATATCGGTAACATACTCAGAACTCACACGACACAAACAAAACTGACAAAAACATCAAATGTCGTAAAAACTCTCATTCAAATCATGCGGGGGGGTGGGGGGGGGGGGGGCAGAGGGGATAGAGTTTCTAAGTTCAACTAGTCGCGAATCTCTCGCTCTCTCTCTCTCTCTTTCGCACACACACACACACACATTTATAAAACACCAACTTCTAGGTTGCAGTAAACAGCACGTGCGCAAGTTCGTAATACGCCATATATATATAGTCCAAGAAAGCTGGCACCACACTCGTGACACTCCAAATATGGATCCAAGCAGCAGTGAAATAGTTAAAATGTGTAGAAAGGATCCACATACACCACGTAGTTTAGAAGGAGTTACACTTTCATTCTATGCACAAATTTTCGCCCTCTCAGCGAGAGCTTCTTCAGGGGAATAACCAGGTAACAAAACATAATTTACGTGTGAGAATGTAGTGCATCAAAATAGATACAGAATGTACACGCATGCACTTTCAAATTCTAAATTATCGTAATACTTTTACATATATAGACTAAGGTACAAAAGCACGTGCACAAGTTCGTGATATTAGTGCGTCATTACTGATGACATGAAACTTTTATGAAACACGAGTATTGACACGCAGTGTGCGGAGGAAGAAATGATGTTGCAATGAAATATTTATAATAATAACGTCATCATCAACATTGACACCATCATCATTAGTAGAATTTTCAAACGTGCAGTCAAGAAAAATCTAAAAATCACACACACAATTACAATGTTCTTATTATGCTTTATTAGACGGGGAAGTGGCGCAGTGGTTAAGGCGTCTGCCTCCAATGCCAAAGGTGCGAGGTTCGATACCGGGTTCCGGCGTTGGATTTTTCTCCTCTGGTAAGTGTCACCGTCTGGGCAGTGGGCAGATGTTCACATCTGCACGGGACATAGACGACCCCGGCCCCCACGAGTCCCCTGCTGCCTTGCAGGCTTGGCCGCTTGGCTGCGTGTCTCCGGGGAAGGCTTTTGAGCCAGAGACTAAGACAAGGACAGTCTGATATAAAACCTACGACCCGAGGACCTCGATGCCACCGTCCCAGCTTGCCAGGCCATGGCAAACGAACCAAGGGTTTAAAGGGTGGGGCCAGTACTGCGCACACTGCACTCCACCAAAAAGCTCCACCGCGCAGGCTTTAGGAAACGCCCACGGACTATGACACTGAACTTTGCAAGTCCTGTAGCGATGGGCAAGGGGCAAAACGGCAGGTGAAAGATGTCACTGGAAGCCGCAGTCTCAAACCTGCATGCAGGCGGTTCAGGATATTGGTCGCCTGATGTTGACCTGGGGATGACAACGTCACTCGGCACACCCTGAACGACCAAGCAGCCTTCTCTAGGGACAGCACTGCTTGCTCCACACGGAGAGGGGCCTAGAAAAGGTGGCCTAACCAAAGCTTATCCCCTCGTAACCCAGTTGGCTAGCCGCGGTCAACGGGCATCTTCTCATGCGGTCAGAAAACAAGAAAAAACAATGGATCCACTCTCATGACGACCATGACCGGACTCAACGTAGCATGCTGGAACATCCGAACCATGCTCGACACAGCAGACAGCGGACGCCCTGAACGTCGCTCCGCCCTCATTGCCCATGAATTGCGGAGGTTAAACATCGACATCGCCGCGCTCAGCGAAGTACGCCTCCCGGAGGAAGGCAGCCTCCAAGAACTTGGCGCTGGCTACACCCTCTACTGGTCAGGTAGGCCTGCATCAGAAAGACGGCTCTCAGGCGTGGGCTTCATGGTGAAGACCCACATTGCGACTAAGTTGGAAAACCTACCAACGGGTCACTCCGACCGCATCATGTCCATGCGCTGAGACACCAGCAATACGTAACCCTTCTCAGTGTGTACTCCCCAACCCTCCTGGCAGAGCCTGCAGAAAAAGACAAGTTCTACTCTGACCTGCGCAGCCTCCTGCAGAGCACCCCTGCAGACGACAAAGTCATCATCCTTGGCGACTTCAACGCCAGAGTGGGCCAAGACTCTGAAGCCTGGAAAGGAGTCCTCGGCAAGCATGGCGTTGGGAACTGCAATGACAATGGTCGCCTACTGTTGGAGCTCTGTGCAGAGCAGCAACTTGTCATCACCAACACTACTTTCCAGCAAAAGGACAGTCGAAAGACCACCTGGATGCATCCTCGCTCCAAGCACTGGCACCTTATCGACTATGTCCTAGTGCGTCAGAGGGACCGCAGTGACGTCCTCCTCACCAGAGTGATGCCCAGCGCAGAGTGCCACACTGACCACCGCCTTGTTCGCTGCAAACTCAGGCTCCGCCTCAAGCTGAAACCCAAGAAATGGGGCCCCCCCCCAAGAAAAAGCTTGATGTTGCCAGCCTTCAGCGTGACGACAAGAAAGCTGCCCTTCAGGCCGATTTACAGCGCATGCTCAAAGACACAGTTGATCCAGCAGACTCCTCCCCTGAAACACTCTGGGAACAACTGAAAACTGCTATTGTAAAATCTTCTGTGGAAGTCTTGGGCTTTGCTAGAAAGAGGAACAAAGACTGGTTTGACGAAAACGACGTAGAGATCCAGGAACGTCTAGCAGAAAAAAGAGCCGCCCACCAGGCCCACCTAGCCCAGCCTTCCTGCCCTGTGAAGAAGTCTGCCTTCCGCCTCATCTGCAGCAGTCTCCAGCTCAAGCTTAGAGAGCTCCAGAACGAGTGGTGGTCCAGACTCGCACAGAGGACCCAGCTCTGCGCTGACAACGGTGACTACAGGGGCTTCTACGAAGCACTGAAAGCAGTGTATGGCCCTAGGCACCTGGTACAAAGTCCCCTGCGAAGCGCTGATGGACAGGCACTCCTCACAGATAATACCTCCATCTTGAACCGCTGGTCGGAATACTTTCAGGACCTCTTCGGCGCTGAGCGCACTGTTCAAGAAACAGTCATCCTCCAAATCCCACACCTTCCACTAAAGGTTGAATTGGACGAACCACCCACCGCCGAAGAGACCCTCACAGCCATCCACCAGGTCAAGAGTGGCAAAGCAGCAGGCATTGACGGAATCCCGCCAGAGATCTGGAAACATGGAGGCCCAGCACTGCACAACAAGCTCCACAACCTCTTTCTCTGCTGCTGGGAAAAAGGAACACTACCAAAGGATCTCCGTGATGCAGTCATCATCACCCTGTACAAGAACAAAGGAGAGAAGTCTGCCTGCTCTAATTATCGTGGAATTACCCTGCTGTCCATTGCCGGGAAAATTCTCGCAAGGTTGCTCCTGAATCGGCTGGTACCTGCCATCGCTGAAGACCACCTCCCAGAGGGCCAGTGTGGTTTCAGAGCCAACAGGAGTACCACCGACATGGTCTTTGTGCTGAGACAGCTTCAGGAGAAGTGCCGCGAGCAGAACAAAGGGCTGTACGTAACGTTTGTCGACCTAACAAAAGCGTTTGACACTGTGAGCAGGCAAGGTATGTGGCAGATCCTGGAGCGACTAGGCTGTCCCCCAAAGTTCCTCAACATGATCGTCCAGCTCCACGAGGACCAGCAAGGCCAGGTCAGACTAAACAGTGACCTCTCAGAACCATTCCCCATTCGCAACGGCGTGAAGCAAGGCTGCGTGCTGGCACCGACCCTCTTCACCATCTTCTTCAGCATGATGTTGAAGCAGGCCACAGTGGACCTCGACGATGACGACGCAGTGTACATCAGGTATCGTCTCGATGGCAGCCTGTTCAACCTCAGACGACTGCAGGCCCACACGAAAACCCTAGACCAACTGATTCGTGAGCTGCTCTTTGCTGATGACGCTGCCCTCGTTGCACACACAGAGAGAGCCTTGCAGCGCATTACGTCCTGCTTCGCAGATGCCGCCCAGCTCTTTGGACTTGAGATCAGTCTGAAAAAGACAGAGGTCCTTCATCAGCCGGCACCCAAGGAAGAGCATCGCCCTCCCCACATCACCATCGGCGAGTCCGAACTGAAGTCTGTACACCAGTTTACATACCTTGGCTGCATCATCACGTCAGACGCCAAGCTGGACAAGGAGCTGGACAACAGGCTGGCAAAAGCGAACAGTGCTTTCGGGCGACTATTCAAGCGGGTGTGGCACAATCAACAGCTGAAAAAAGGCACCAAGATCAGCGTGTACAGAGCTGTCGTCCTCACCACCCTGCTGTACGGTTCCGAGTCCTGGGCCCTCTACCGCAGCCAACTACGACTCCTCGAACGCTTTCACCAGCGCTGCCTGCGTACCATCCTCAGCATTCACTGGAGTGACTATGTCACCAACGTCGAGATCCTTGAACAGGCGGAAACTGTGAGCATCGAGGCGTTGCTGCTGCGGACACAGCTTCGCTGGGCGGGGCACGTCTCCAGGATGGAGGATCATCGCCTACCCAAGATCACTCTGTTCGGCGAGCTCGCCACTGGACACCGAGACAGAGGGGCACCAAAGAAGAGATACAAAGACGGTCTCAAGAAGTCACTTAGTGCCTGCCAAATCGACCACCGCCAATGGTCTTCGCTTGCTGCGGACCGTGACACCTGGCGCTCCACCATTCACAAGGCAGCCGTCTCCTTTGAGGACTCTCGCAGAGCTAACCTTAAAGACAAGCGGCTCAGAAGAAAAAACAGAGCTGTCGTAACTCAGAACCCTGACCAGACCTTCCCCTGCAGCCACTGCGGTCGAACCTGCCTGTCCCGGATTGGCCTCCGCAGCCACGAAAATGCCTGCAGACGACGTGGGCAAGCCCTATAGAATCTTCGTTCGCGAAGTCAAGCCAAGATTATCAAGAGATTATTATGCTTTCGGTATAATCCGAATTAAAATACACGTGCATAAATTCAAGTACGTCATCCTGTCAGTCCGGAAGACAGCAATAGTTAATGACTCATGAGCATGACGTACTAAGTAGAAAATGCATCTAAAATATAACACATTACTATTTTTACTGTTACATACATCATCATCGTCATCAATATCGGTAACATACTCAGAACTCACACACAAACAAAACTGACAAAAACATCAAATGTTGTAAAAACTCTCATGGGGGCATAGAGTTTCTAAGTTCAATTAGTCACGAATCTCTCTCTCTCTCTTTCGTACACCCACACACACATTTATAAATGTGTTTGTGGGTGTGCGAGAGAGAGAGAGATGATGATGAATCTTTGATTATGATGAATCTTTTTTTTTATTCAGGATAAAGCCATTAGGCAACTCAATGCCTGTCTTACAAGCTGTCCTGTAAACAAAAGAGAACACAACAGGAAAAGAAACATAGCATGCAAAGAACAATAATAATAATAATAATAAGATGAAGAAGCAAAACTACGGGAAAAAAAAAAAAAAAAAAAAACAAAAAAAAAAAACACAATAGGGGAATCATCGAAAGGAGGGGAAAAAATGACAATGGAGAATTTGTAACTGCCTCCAATGCAAAAAGCAAGAGAACGAAACGCGTGCACAGCATTAAGACAGTGTCATAGAATCAGCAGCATCAATAGCGTATAGAGACACCGACAAGACAATAGATGATCAGTTAGCAAATGTAAGGAGAAAGAGAAAAATATTTGACGTTCACGTGTTATCAGCAGTATTATTCTAATATGGCAAACTGTGAAGTCACGCTGATTGGAAGTGATTGTACAATGCACGTTTAAAATGGGTTTTATCAGAAAATGATTTAATGGTTAATGGCAATGAGTTCCAAACAGAACTACCAGAAAACAGAAGGTTTGACTTGTAGAGATCTATCCGTGGGCGGGGTAAGTGAAGCAAGTCATTCCTCGAATGTAGTTGATGCCGAGGGCTGAAGTTAAATATCATGCGCAGATATTCCGGGGCTTGATAATGAAATATTTTGTGCATGAGGACGCATTTGTTAAATTTGAGTTGTTCCTTTAGTGTAAGCAGGCCAAGGGATTTTAATTTCTCGTCCGTGGAAGTAGGGTTAGGAATAATTAACTTAACTGAACGACGATACAGTGAGTTTAGTGTTTTAAAATGAAGTTCACTGCATTCGTCCCACAAAGAGGATGCATAGTCACCGTGGCTTTTAATGTGTGCGTGAAAGAACAATGTACAGCACTTTGTACTAAGAATATGTCAAGTTTAGATAGCAGAAATACATTCCTGGACAAGGTTTTGCACAAACTGTCGATATGCGGCGACCAGTTCAGCTGGTCGTCAATTACAACTCCCAGTAGGCGGTGCCTGGAAACTTGTTGGACAGGTTTATTGCCAAGTGACAGTTTCAGAGGGGCAGGATGTAGCTGATGCTTTTGGCGGATTGTTATCAACATGCTTTTGGTTTTAGAAGTACTGATTAGCATGCGATTTTGCGTACACCAATCCGACACTTCATCGAGACTTTGCTGGAGGATACAATTTAGCGTCGTTTCACGTTTATCAGATGTATGCAGCGTTGAATCGTCAGCAAAGAGTTCGCATTTAACCTCAGGATTTGAGATGGAAAGAGGTAGGTCATTGATGAATAAAGAAAATAAAAGAGGCCCTAGGATAGATCCTTGGGGGACTCCGTGTCTCACTATACCTTCTTTCAAATACCTTCCGTTTGAGTACACCTTCTGTCGGCGGTTACTGAGGTAGGAGGATAAAAAAGCTATAGAGTTCGAATCAAGCTTATATACTGAAAGTTTCTTTAAAAGAATGTTGTGATCGACTAAATCAAATGCTTTGGTTAGGTCCAGAAAAACTGCACCATTTGGAATTGTTGATTGATGAGAGCCAAGAGTCAACAATGTGAACGAGGGCAGTATGACATGAGTGTTTAGGTCTAAAACCGGACTGAAGAGATACGAGGAGGCGGTGATTCTCCAAGAATTGGAGTAGGTGCTTATGAACGTGTCTTTCTAGTGGCTTCGATAATAGTGATAACACTGAAATAGGACAGAAATCGTTTGGACTTTTGGGATCTGTACAAAGAGAGAGAGAGAGAGATTCGTGACTAGTTGAACTTAGAAACTCTATGCCCCCCCCCCTTTCCCCCCCCCCCCCCCCCTCGCATGATTATATATATATATATATATATATATATATATATATATATATATATATATATATATATATATATATATATAAAATTAAATTATATTCTTTACTTTTAACAAAGGCGTTGCCCAAAGCCAAAAAATGCACAAGGTGAGGGTAGTGGGAGAGAAGGAATGACAGACCTATCATTTTGAGCCTTCCACTGAACACCTACTACATAAAGCAGTAGGGACTACCCCCAGGCGCACCGCCATCCGCTGGAGAATATCCAGACCTCCCCCCAAGGGGGGATGCTAGAAAATATTCCCAAACAGATATTGGACCTGCTGAGTAGATTTAAGTTTTTGCCGCCTACGACCGGTTTCGCCCCAAGGGGGGGGGGGGGGGGGGGAGGGTGGGGTGGGGGGGCTCTTCAGTGGAAGGCTCAAAATGATAGGTCTGTCATTCCTTCTCTCCCACTACCCTCTCCTTTCTATAACTAGTGAGCGATGCAGTCACAGAAAGGTCAGCTGATGTCCTGATGACACAATGCAAGCTTATCAGCCTGGAATTCCATGGCATTAGCACAGCATTCTCAGAATTGAATGAAAAATTACGTCCCTTGGAGTTAATCTGATTGAGTGCATTTTTTGGCTTTGGGTGACGCCTTTGCACTCACAAAAAGGGCAGCTGATGTCCTGATGACACAATGCAAGCTTACCAGCCTGGAATTCCATGGCATTAGCACAGCAAGAGCATTCTCAGAATTGAAATGAAAAATTACGTCGTTTGGAGCTAATCTGATTGAGTGCATTTTTGGCTCTTGGCGACGCCTTTGTTTAAAAGTAAAGAATAATTACACCACAAAATTGCCTTTTCAAAATTTGTCTGTCTTCTTCCACTGCAACACCACATAAAGCTTTAGGGATGCAATCTGAACTGTACTAGTGGTGCTACCAGTAACTCCTGGAGGCGACTTCTAGTACATGTGTTGTGTTTGCAATTTTCAGGTTACGCCATATGCCTACCTGAAGAGGCCTCCCTTGGGGCGAAACCGGTCGTAGGTGGCAAAAACAAAAATCTACCCAGCAGGTCCAAGGTCTGTTTGTAAATACTCATGTACTACTCCCCCCCCCCCCCACCCCACCCAGGGGGAGGTCAGGATATTCTCCAGCGGATTCCGGGGGGCCTGGGGGTAGTCCCTATTGCTTTATGCAATAGGTGTTCAGTTCGGCATCCTGTCTCGAAAGACAATGGGAGTATGCGCTTGCTGGGTCAGTCACTGGAGTGACCTCTCCAGTGCGCAAGCCTGGGCGAAGTGTATGGAGATCCTGGGATGCCCAGGTGTTCAGTGGAAGGCTAAGAAAGATAGGTATGTCATTCCTTCTCTCCCAATACCCTCTTTCTAGATCTAGTGAGTGATGCGGTAACAAAAAGGGCAGCTGATGTCCTGATGACACAATGCAAGCTTACCAGCCTGGAATTCCATGGCATTAGCACAGCAAGAGCATTCTCAGAATTGAAATGAAAAATTATATATATATTTGGTGACCCGCTAGATCAAGAAACAAGATGGGATGAACCGTAACCCACAAAGTCCCTTCTATATGAGAGCTGTACTCGCTGTCAATGGTCTCTACCTTTTGTCTTTGACCTGATTCTGATGTTTAATTATCTCCTATGGAAAAAGTCTCGCAGATCTGCCAATGCGTCAGTGAGTTCTATAAGGGGCGCGGGACATACGCGTTATTGATTTGTCAAAGTTGGCGTCATTTGTCATGACGTAAGTTTTAGTTTTTACGTAATTTTATATTTTACGTGATATGAGTTTCACTTTCGCTTCATAGGCTTAAAAAAATGGTGACAGAACTAGAATTTCAATATACAATTTCAGTCTTGCTATAATTTGTGTGAAAGCAGGTTGACTTTACCTAGCTACATGATATACTAAGCACACAGGTCACCTGCATGCTCTCCTGAAAGCGCGTCGATGTGTGTGTGTGCGTGTTAGTGCGTGCGTGTTAGTGCGTGCGTGCGCGCGCGCTCCAAACATCTCCAAGAGACATAGATCCTCATGCGCCTGGAGGGCGCATGAGGATCTATTCCTCCTGGAAATGCGCGCATGTTTGTGTGTGAGAGAGAGAGAGCCGCGCGCGCGAGAGAGAATGACGTCATGTTTAGAGTATTATGTCAGTGTCTGCGTGGTGACGGAGTTGCCTCTTTTACGTCACCGCCAGTCTGACTTTCTCTAGAAGTAATGTGTTGTTTTTTTTAGTGTTTTAATTCTTTTCTTAAAAGAATTAATTTTTACTAAAGAAGTTGAAAGAATACAAAGCTGGCTAACGAACTCATCCAATGTTTCTACTTCTTCACCACATTTTTTGCATTGTGCATCAATAAACGCACACAGTGTTGTTAATAAATTTAATGATCTTCACACCTTTGTATTAAGCGAGGAATTAGACATTAGTGCCATTACTGAGTCCTGGCTTCATGGAGACATTTCAGATAGTGAAATTCACATCAATGGATACAAGACATTTAGAAGTGATAGAGTGGGAAAGAGAGGAGGGGGATGCTTGATGTATGTGAGAGATAATTTGCAGGTTAGAGAAGTGAAACTCTGTGAGGAGCAGGACTATACAGAAACTGAGAAAGCATCTGGTGTGTTATATATGGTCACGACAAAGAAGAAACATTGTTTGGTGTTGTGTACAATCCACCCGGTGTTAGTCAGGAAAATGAGGAGAAATTGTTTGCAGTTTTAAAAGAGGCAGCAAAGTACAGGCATGTGGTTGTTACTGGAGACTTCAACCGTCCTGGTATTAACTGGAATACGTATGAGTGTGATGGAGAAGGGGAAGGTTTGCGCGATACAGTAAGTAACTGTTTTTGGTTTCAGCATGTGGCTGTAGCCACTAGAAAAGCAAATGTGTTGGACTTGGTGTTCAGTTCTGAAGAAGAGATGGTGCAAGAGGTCGAGATAGGCGATCCTCTAGCCAACAGCGATCACAACATTGTGCACTTCAAAGTGGCCTTTTCCGAGCCTAGAGACAGTAACAGCGACAGGAGGAAAGAGATAAGGGATTTCAGAAAGGCAAACTGGATAGTGCTCAGAGAGAAGTTAGATAAGGTGAATTGGGACAATGAATTTGAAGGGAAGAGCTGCAGTCAACAGTGGGACTTGTTTCATCAAACGCTGCAGAAGGTGGTGAGAAGTTTCGTACCGTTGAAGAAAACGAGGTGCACTAGGAAGCCCAAGTGGATGAACAGAGAGGCACTCAAAAGTGTCAAGAAGAAGAGAAAGAAATGGAAGAAATACAGGCAGAGTGGTAGGCAAGAAGACTTTCTTGTATATAAACAGTGGCAGAATGGCAGTACAAAACTCATCAGAGATAGTAAATTGAAGTTTGAAGAAAAGCTGGCACAAAACATCAAGGATGCAAAGTCTTTTTACGCCTACGTAAGAGACAGGCTGCGCTGCAAGGTCAAGGTTGGTCCTCTGGAAGATAGCGACGGGGAGCTGCACACTGATGATGAGGAACATGCGGACATCTTGAACAATTTCTTTGCATCAGTTTTCACGGTGGAGGGCAATGGTGACAGACCGGAACCCCAATGTAAGTTTACGGGCTTACCAGAGAAAAGACTGGTACATGTGATCTTTACAGAGGACATAGTCCTCAAGAAGTTGCAAAACCTGAACGCTAGCAAGGCGCCAGGGGTTGACGAAATTTCTCCAGCCGTACTGGTGGGAGCAGCAGAATCCATAGCATATCCCCTGTCACTGATCTTTCAGGCTTCCTTGGACACCGGAGAGGTGCCAGTGGGGTGGAAAGAGGCAAATGTTGTGCCGATATTCAAAAAGGGTGCAAAACGTATAGCAGGAAACTACAGGCCGGTATCGCTGACTTCTCAGGTTGGGAAAGTCTTTGAAAGTGTTGTGCAGGATTCTCTGAACAATCACCTTGAGAGGCATCAGCTGATCCGAGGCAGCCAACATGGTTTCTCAAAAGGAAAGTCCTGCCTGACAAACCTGCTCGTCTTCCTGGAGGACATGACACGCATGCTGGACGAAGGGAAAGATGTAGACGTCATCTACCTTGACTATGCCAAGGCGTTCGACAAGGTCCCTCACAAACGGCTTATGGACAAGCTGAAAGCACACGGTGTAGACGGAAAAGTGCTGCAGTGGATGGAAGAATGGCTGCGTGGCAGGAAGCAGAGAGTTGTGGTCAACGGACAAGCTTCTCCATGGGTAGATGTGACGAGCGGAGTTCCACAGGGATCCATTTTGGGGCCGACCTTGTTCCTGGTGTTCATTAATGACTTGGAGGACGATATGCTGACCAGCGTTCTAAAGTTTGCTGATGACACTAAGATCTACGGCGACGTCTCCGACCCAGCGGGGAGCGACAAACTACAGCATGACCTTAAGGTAGCAGAAAGATGGTCAGAGAGGTGGCTGATGCAGTATAACGTGGACAAGTGCAAGACTCTGCATGCAGGCCGTAAAAACACTTGTCAGGTTTACACGCTGGGAGGACAAGAACTTGGAGCAGTGGAGGAAGAAAGGGACCTAGGCGTCATCATGCACAGGTCACTGTCGGTCAGTCGCCAGTGCTGCGTGGCAGCAAAACGAGCCAACAGAGCAGTGGGGCAGATCATGCGAACAGTTATAGCCAGAACTAGAGAAGTTATTGTCCCACTCTACAAAACAATTGTACGACCACATTTAGAGTATTGTATCCAAGCATGGCGAAAAAAAGACATCGCAGAGTTGGAAAAGGTGCAGAGGAGAGCTACAAGATCGATTACAGGGATTGGTCACCTACCGTATGAGGAGAGACTGGCCTTTTGCAATTTGCAGAAATTGGAAGAAAGGATTAGTTAGTTAGTTATTTGGGTTTAACGCCGAGCAGGCGACTAAGGCCATCTCACGGCGGGATGGGTAAAAATCTGATTGATTGATTGATTGTACATTGCTTAACGTCCCGACAGCAACAAGGCTTTCTCAGGACGTGCCTGCACTGCTTGTGAAAAAAAAATAAACAGAAAATTGAATGTATGTCGCCAGCCGGTCAAATACATTAAATAAACCTACAACATGGGGCCTAAATAAAGCTAAGACCATTTAGCAACACACATCCAATATCAAGAGCTACAGGCAGTGCAGACAGTAGGGAGAGTTTTAAAAAGGCAAATACAGGTGAATGGACAAAGGGTAGACAGAAACACATGCCCCAGAATAGAGAGAAAAACCCACCCTGTGGGGCTGACCAGGGTGACCCTGGGAACTAAAAAATACCTAACCCCACCCAAGTCCCCCAGGGCAGACCCGGGTGGGGGGGGTGGTCAGCCAGACTAAAAGCAAGGTCTTAAGACAAGATGTAAATATAGATTAAAAATCTCAGGCTAAAATGTCGCACATGTCTGGAAAAGAAACGTCTACAGACTCTCAAAAAGGGCAAATAAAAAAAATTCACATAGTCTATGAATGCTCAGATCTTGTTAAAAATATTGCATTCTCTCAAAAAATTGAAGATTTTGTCCGGGGGAACATCCCGGAACAAAACCTTCAAGGAGTCTGCTGTGAAGTGTTTATATCTGGTGTCAATTAGGTCAGCACAATACAGCAAAAAGTGTCGAACAGAAAACTGCTCATCACAGGCAAAACACCATGGACGCTCATCCTGTTTAAGTAAGTAAGAGTGCGTAACATATGTGTGCCCGATGTGGAGCCGAGCAAGGACAGTCTCCTCACGGCGGCTGCCGCAGCGGAAAGGTAGACTGTCAGACAACTTAGGAAGAGCTTCATGAAGCTTGTTCCCTTCCTCTTTGTCCCACTCGGACTGCCACTCGCGGGCTATGTACGCACTAATAACAGGTTTAAAATCACTATAGACAGTCTGTGTGTCAGGGACAGGGTCACTGCGGGCACTGTTGGCAGCAGAATCTGCGATTCTGTTGCCTTCGATGCCCACATGGCCTGGGACCCAAATAAAAATGATGTCGTAATATTCCTTCATCAAGTCCGCGTAGAGCTCTCTAATCTGCACCAGCAGTGGATGGTCTGTTCCCGCGCCCTGAAGGGCCTGCAGGGCAGAAAGAGAGTCAGACAGAATCAGGAAGTTCCTTTCCCGAGACTGATAGGCATGCTTGAGTGCTAGCAGAATGGCCTGCAGTTCTGCACTAAATACAGAGGAATGGTCAGGGAGACGGAGCTTAAATGGGCGTCTAGGATGGCGAGAGGACACTGCAGCCGCAGCCACTCTTCCATCCTCCGACTTGGACCCATCCGTATAAAGACGACAATAGCCAGGAAAAATTGAAAGGAGTTCATTGAGGCTCTGTTGGTATATGGCTGGTGGAGTACAATCCTTCTTGTGGGCAGTCAAGTCCAGCAAGATGTCAGGAACTGGTAGTAGCCAGGGTGGAGTGACGTGTTGCAGAGATTCCGAAACTTTGTCCAGGTCCACTCCGGCCGCCTGCAGATGAGGTCGGACACGGAAGGAAAGTGGACGGACAGCTCCCGGATGGGCATCGTAAATCTCTGCAAACGACGGGTTAAAAACACAATCATAGGCAGGATTTTCTGGATGGGCCTTCAGCTTCAGAACGTAGCTGAGCATGAGGCGGATGCGGCGGAGCCTGAGAGAAGGCTCCCCTGCCTCTGCATACAGACTAGGAACTGGAGATGTCCTGAAGGCTCCCAGACATATGCGCAGACCTTGATGGTGAACTGTGTTCAGACGCTGCAGAACAGACTTGGAAGCCGAGCCATATACCACAGAGCCGTAATCCAGTTTGGACCGAACAAGGGCCCGGTACAGTCGAAGTAAGACGATGCGGTCTGCACCCCAGTCAGTACGACCAACGACACGAAGAATGTCGAGGGCCTTCCGACAAGAGGTTCTAAGGTAGTTAACATGGTTGCAGAAGGTCAATCTTTTGTCAAAGATGACCCCCAAAAACTTTGCCTCTTCGGCCACCTTAATTGGCACTCCAGCAATGCTCAGGCTAGGTTCTGGAAAACATTTCGTCTGGTTAGTAAAATGCACACAGACTGTCTTGGAGGGCGAGAATCTGAATCCATTGAGAGACACCCACCCCTGGATTCGATCAACACACAGCTGCAAGCGCCTCTCAAGGGACGCAAGTCCTCGACCTCGTGCACACAAAGCAAAGTCGTCCACAAACAAAGAGCTTTGATTGATTGATTGTACATTGCTTAACGTCCCGACAGCAACAAGGCTTTCTCAGGACGTGCCTGCACTGCTTGTGAAGAAAAAACTAAACAGAACATTGAATGTATGTCGCCAGCCGGTCAAATACATTAAATAAACCTAACACATGGGGCCTAAATAAAGCTAAGACCATTTAGCAACACACATCCAATATCAAGAGCTACAGGCAGTGCAGACAGTAGGGAGAGTTTTAAAAAGGCAAATACAGGTGAATGGACAAAAGGTAGACAGAAACACATGCCCCAGAATAGAGAGATAAACCCACCCTGTGGGGCTGACCAGGGCGACCCTGGGAACTAAAAAATACCTAACCCCACCCAAGTCCCCCAGGGCAAACCCGGGTGGGGTACAAACAAAGAGCATTCAGAATCATCCTTGACGGCCTTTACAATGTTATTTATTTTAATGCTAAATAAAACAGGAGATAGAATACTGCCCTGCGGGACACCCATCTCCTGTTCAAAGGAGTCGGAGAGGGTGGAGCCCACACGGACATGGAACGACCTGTTGGACAGAAAATTGTGAATAAAAACGGGCAGATGCCCTTTAAAACCCATGTCCGACAAATCAGACATTATACCATGCTTCCAGGTAGTGTCATATGCCTTTTCAAGATCAAAGAAAATTGCATAGACATGCTGCTTGTTGACAAAAGCATCTCGGATAAAAGACTCAAAGCGGACTAGATGGTCAGTTGTACTACGGAAGCGCCGGAAACCGCACTGGAGGTCTGTGATGAGACCCTGTGACTCAAGATGCCACACCAGTCGGGCGTTGACCAAGCGTTCCATAGTTTTACATAAACATGATGTCAAAGCTATTGGCCGGTAGTTGCCCGGGTCGGAAGGATCCTTACCCGGCTTGGGAATTGGCACAACCACAGCCTGGCGCCAAGATGGCGGAAAATGACCGGTTATCCAGATATGGTTAAAGGCCTTGAGAAGTACAAGGAGTGAATCCTCAGGCAGATGTGTTATGAGCTGATAATGGATGGTATCTAATCCAGCAGCAGAGTCAGTACATTTCTGCATGGCTTGCTGCAATTCTGAAAACGTAAAAGGGGCATTATAGTCTTCCAAGTTATCCGATATAAAATCACAAGCACAAGATTCTCGCTTCTCCTTCTCTCTCTGGAAGAAAGGTGAATAATGCTCTGTTGAAGAATTATGGGCAATGGTGGAGGCAAGCAAATTGGCCACAGCCTTTTTATCTGTGACCAAACTGGCACCATCTCTAAGATGGCCGACAGAAGCCGAGCCACCCCTGCCCCTAATTCTTCGAACAGCCTTCCAGACTTTTTGGGACGGAGTCCTAGAAGATAAAGATGAGACGAAGCGTCTCCAGGAAGCACGGCGTTCACGTTTAAAAATGTAACGGGCTTTCGCCCGCTCTCTTTTAAAGGTTAAAATATTTGCTTGCGACGGATTACGAAAAGCACGTCGCTGAGCAGATTTGCGCATTGTTTGGGCCTTGCGGCACTCTTCATTGAACCATGGTACTCTCGGCTTCCGAGGGAGTGATGTGGAAGTTCTAGGGATGGTTTCACCTGCAACCTCCAACAAAATAGAAGTAAAACAAGAAACAGGTTCTTCAGCTGACATGACCACCTCCTCTGTAAGACGAGACTGACAGAGAGAGGCAAACAGAGACCAGTTAGCTTTCTTGAGATTCCAGCGCCCCACCGGCGAATCCTCCTCACAGCTGACCGATGACAGGACTACTGGGAAGTGGTCACTACCACACAGGTCGTCGTGAACCTTCCAGTCAAAGTCCAGCATGAGAGAAGGATCACACACAGTGAGGTCTAGAACAGAACTAGATCCGGAACCTGAGTTAGAGTATGTAGGTGAGCCATCGTTAAAGACACATAGGTTAAGTTGAGAAAAAACATCTTCTAACATCTGACCTCTGCCATCATAGTGGTCACTACCCCAAAGGTGAGCATGACCGTTAAAATCCCCCATGAGAATAAAGGGAGGGGGCAGTTGATCTACTAAGTTAAAAATATCATTGCTACAGACCCGCAGTGATGGTGGCAGGTAAATACTACATATGGTTATGGTCTTTTTTAAGGTAACCCGAGCAGCGACAGCCTGAAGACAGGTGTCGATGCTAACGGGGCTACATAAAATTTGGCTACTAATGAGAAGAGCCGCTCCACCCGAGCGCCTCTCCGAATCAGAGCCTTTATGTATAACATTAAAACCATTAAAAGACACAGGGTCAGAAGTCTTCAGGTAAGTCTCCGGAAGAGATATGACTGAGGGGTTATAGAACTTGACTAAAAGACGTAATTCCTCAAAGTTAGCTCGAAAACCACGACAATTCCACTGAAGCAAAGAGTACATGATTAGGTTTTATCTGGGGGTAAGGAGTTTTTCCCCCCTTTTTCCTTTACCTTGGAAGGAGTTGAAGAAACAGAGGGGGGCCGGCTCCCGGGCCTCCTCTGGTTCTTCGGAGAGGAAGGGGGTGGAGCTGCCGCAGCATCAGCAACAACAACTTCCACTCCCTCCATCCGCTCCTCCAGTGCAGCATATTTGTTTTGAAGGGGCACATCTGTGTTCCCCTTCTGGGCCCGTGCGCACAGCGGTCCCATAGATTTCTTAGACTTCTGGTCCTGGGCAGCGTTCCTGCCGCTAGAGTTAGCGGCCTTAGAAGGCTGACCAGAGCCAGAAGCCTTTGGAGTTGACTGACTAACAGGTTTGGGTGGGGGCTGAGGCTTAGGGGCAACAGAAGGCGGCACAACCGGATCGGCAGTGTCCGCCTTCTGCGTTCCCTGGCTCCTTGTCACCACTGGAGGAGGGTTACTCTCCAGGGGCGAGATGAGCCGAGGCTCCGCCCCCAACCAAGAAGTTGGGGTCTGACATGAAAAGTCTTTGGTGGGGCGCTTGCCTGCCACCGCTGCACTAAAAGTATACACTGAGGTGTTAGAGGTTGGGGCAGCCGCAGCTGCACCAGGGCCTTCAACCAGTTTTTTGGCATCCAGAAAGGACAGCCCCTTCTCCACACGCACCTGCTGAATCTTGCACTCGGATATCCAACGAGGGCATTTCTTATCCGAAGCCATATGCGCCCCCTGGCAATTCACACACAGAGGGGTGGCTGTGCAGGACTCAGCAGAGTGTCCGGGCCTAGTGCAACGGGCGCATGAAGCCTCTGCCTGACGGCATGTCTTCTGCCCATGGCCATACTTTTGGCACTTAAAGCACCGGAGGGGAAGAGGGACGTACTTTTTCACTCTCAGGGAGTAGTAACCTCCCCAGATGGTAGTAGGAGGGGTGGGGGTGCCAAACGTCAGGATGATGGTAGGGAGACGGATCTCCCCACCACCTCGCTTGGAAGCGAAGCGCCTGACGCAAGTCACCCCCTGAGACTTAAGGTTCCTTACAAGTTCATCTTCTGACAGTTCTGCCAAAGCTTGATCTTTGATTACGCCTCTTGACGAATTCATAGTTTTGTGGGGTGTGACTTCCACAGGAGTGTCTCCGATGGAAGAGAGCCCCAGTAGCCCGCTGGAGTGTGCCCGAGTACGGCACTCCACCAGCAAGTCACCAGACCTGAGGCGCTGGGCGTCAGGCCTGCCAACACGGCCCCTGAGGGTCTCCCCCACCAGAAAAGGATGCAGCTTGGTAACTGGTTTCTCGGCCTTCACCTTGCTATGGACAATGAGGAAGCGAGGCCATACGGCCGACGCCTGAGGCGTCGCTTCCTCACAGTCTGAATCACTGTCATGTGCAATGTCGGTGTCTATGCGTCGTTTCTGTGCTAGTTTTGGTTTTTTGGTTTTATCCATATTATATTAGTAGAGATATTCATCCCCCGGGGGTCCCCGCCCGCCACCGAGCCCAACAAGGGAAAGTGCAACTGTCGGCGGGTCTCCAGCCGACGCACAATGGAGACTGCCCGAAAGATATACTCAAGGGGGTAAGCCCGATTGAACCGTTTGAGCCACCGCCTTCTATCACACCGTTGAATGCAGGGGAATACTGGCGTAAAGCACCTAATCAGCAGCAGAAGCTATAGCATGGTGCTCCGTATAGCAACCCGCATGTCAACAGTGGGATAGGGCTCAACGTGACAAGAGCCGATTGACTAGGCCGGTACGACTAGCCTCCCGTTTAGGTAGAAGTCAAGGCCGAAGTGGAGTGTTGGCACCAGTGAGCCGCAGCCCAAAGGGAACCTCAGCCACCAGGATCCTCTTCTCCCCCGACACGGGTCTCCAAGCACGGCAAACACTTGGGATCCAAAGGACCAAAAAGTCACGAGTATTTTTAAGGACCAATCCAACATGGTACGACCTAGGTTAGCACAGCTCCTTAAAAACCGGACCAGTGAAAAGGCTGAACAACATATCTGCTGACATCAAGTCCTAATCCTGGACAAAGATGGCACCCGTCCGCTAGCCCACTCAGTCAGGGACTGAGCGGACTACCCACCTACGCCACGTGGAGGCCGGTGCCGGGTAGGCTGGAAGAAAGGAGAGACAGGGGAGATCTCATCGAGACTTTCAAGATCATAAAGGGACTTGAAAAAGTTTCTGCGGACATATTTTTTACTTCATGCCAGTCATCATTTTACCATAGAGGTCACAGCAGCAAACTATTCAAAGGGAGGTCCACACTGAATCTTAGAAAAAAATTTTTTTTCCCAAAGAGTTGTGAACCCATGGAATGCTCTGAAACAATTGTCGAAGCTGAAACTGTCAACCAGTTCAAGAACCGCCATGATAAAGAGACAGTTAAGGGGGTTAAAATAAGTTCTCAAACTTCCTACCCTGTCGGCCGCGCTCAGTGGCCACTCAGGTAAATGTCTTTCAATCATTACAATATGCTCGGAGGCTGTCTTAGCCACCCACTTAATAAAATATTTTGCCAAGTTGTGCGTACAGAAATATCGGAGATTCTGTTGTTTACATACATAATGGGTAGACCATCGAAAACCGATGATGTCGTCACTGTGCATGACTTCTATTTGTGGGTGCGGGTGTGGCTGGCCAATCCAATCCTGGAGCCACACCTGCGAGGGCAATGGGAGCGCAGCTGTGGGGAGAGTCGACGCTGTCTTTCTGCGAGCTCTGGCACTGGTGATCTGTTCGCGCCGATTGTGTTCAAAGAGCGTGCAGGCTTTCCTGGTGACGCCACGCCAGCCAGATCTGTCTTGTGCTTGTGCGCAGTACTTGAGGCTGTCTTTTATGCAGTCTTTGAAGCGTTTCTTTGGCCGTCCTTGCTTCTTGTGGCCTTTTGAGAGCGCACCATACAGGAGTTGGCGTGGCATGCTAGAATTATCCATGTGTAAGACATGACCTGTCCAGCGAAGTTGTGTCTTTAAGATCAAGGCTTCAACACTCACTAAGCCAGCATTGTCCAGGGCTTCCAGGTTTGTCACCTTGTCTTGCCATTTGATGCCCATGAGTGAGCGCAGGGATCTCATGTGGAAACGTTCAAGCTGCTTGAGGTGCTTTCTGTACAGCGTCCATGACTCACAGCCGTAGAGGAGGCTGGGGAGGACTGCCGCCTTGTAGACTTTGATCTTCAGCGAACTATGGTTTGCCGAGGTTCGTGAACTACTTCGAACTAGGTTCGCCGTATCTTTAGATCGTGCGATTAAGAACCAACCTGGTTCGTCCGAGATCGTGAACTGTAGTTCGTCAGAGTTCGCGAACTAAAGTTCGTTTAATTAAGAACATGCTTAAGGTCAACTTTTAGCCCATCTGGATGGAAAGAACATTGTATTTTATTAGCGTACTTGCGACGATAAACAGTGACACAAAAAGTGGGGTGGCCCTTAAGTTTTGACCATTAGTATACGTGTTCTTACAATGTAATATGCATAACTTGATGCTTAACAAAAGGGCTATCTTAAATCGACCTACTGACGCCAGATGGCGACGATTGCAACTGATATTTCCTTTATAACTGAATGTTCTTAATATGTCTTACTATAATCATACTCTTAGTAGTGTCAAAAGGGCTAACTTAAAGCTATCTGCTCCACACCGGGCAGGCCGTTTGACTGCTAAAATATTAATTTGCCAATACAATGGGTATGTTATTAATGCGGTTGTATTTCCTGAAACTGATACTTTTCTACCCTTCTTTTCAGTCACAATCCATGTGAGCAGGTACACATACTAAAGGTTTTCCACTGCCATTGAGCCAAGCGTAAAAGAAGGAACTCTCCTGCGTACAAAGGAGACTAAATTATGATAGAAAAGTCTTTCATCAGTTTACGACATTCAAACTTCATAATATAAGTTAGCCTATTTGCCCAGCATTGTTGTGAGACATACTAAGAACATTTATAAAGTAATTCAGTACTGCAAACTATTAACCCTTTATTGTCTGGAGTAGGTCGCTTTAAATTATGATGTTTAAATGGGGTAAAATGAAAGACTTTTCTGCTCTTCTTCAAGTTTGTACTCAGGAGAGACTGAACCCGCGCCGACAATTTACGCTCACAAGGCAGTGGAAAAGCTCTGATATGTGCGCCTGCACACATGGATTGTGAAAAGAGGAGAAGAAAAGTAACAGTTAGTTAGTTATTGGGGTCTGACGTCGAGTAGACGACGACTATAAGGCCGTCAGTCCATCTCACCGCGGGAGGGGTAAAAGTTTGGCCCGCCAGACGAAGAGAAAGGTATTAAAACATGATGTAAACACAGGTGAAAAAATCGCACTGGTCATTCGTACTAGTCCTTACAGACTTTCTCAAGTTCATAAAAATAGTCAGAGTTATTCAGAAAAGTATTAGCTGAGGTAAGACAACATTTATAACCCGTCGTGTCGGCGGATCAGTTTTAGCAGTCAAAGCCCGTCTTGAGTGAAGCAGGTCGCTTTAACTTACGAAGCTTAATGTCACACAGACATCAGTTTCTGCTCTTCTTCTCCGTTTGTACGTGACTGAGTTCTCCGGCCGCGCACAAGCGGCACCGAGTCGACTGAACTGGCGTCTGTTCAGTACGTGTGTCCACTCAGGGATGGACTGATTATGGTCGAAGACGGGTAGAAAAGTCCGGCTGAGGCAAGACAAGGTTGATAACACCCTTTTATCGGCGAGTTTCAGCAATCAAATAATTGCTGTTTCTACCAGCGCTTGCCTCACATGTTGGCAGTCAAAGGTGGACATGGTGCATGTCGCTTAAACTCCCCCCCCCCCCCCCACACACACACACACACACTAATGAATAGTTATTGTACATTTGTTACATCCGACTTTGTTAAAAGCGGAGTCACTTTTAACCCCTTCACTGCCGGTGATCACGAATTTGAAAAGGGTGTGCACTGACCGACGTAAAGAACACACAGAGGCGGATCTGAGGGGGGAGGGCCCCCCCCCCCCCGACCCAAAATTCTTGAAAATGATATAAAAGCCCCCCCCCCCCTTTTTTTTTTGGGGGGGGAGGGGGGGGTTTGGACCCCCCACCCTCCCTGTTTCATTGTTTGCCCCCCCCCCCCTTCTCCAGAGAAACAGCAAACAAATTGATTGGTCACATTGTGATCAGAATACAGTCCAACTTTCCACATTTTTTAAAAAATGGACATTAAAAGGAACGGAGACACGACACGACACTCTCTGAGATACATCTTCCCTGAGTTTGACAAGACTGCTGATATGAGTGTGCCGTCGACTTTAACTGTGCAATCTGTTTTAGAGGGAGTCTTTCAGCCATCGGTACATCGTGCCTACCACTCCAGACGGTAGAAGCTTTAGCAGCAGCCCCTCTTTACAGACTCCCCCCCCCCCCCCCCCCTTTTATGTTCTTAATTTTAAAAATAGTTACAATTAAATTGAAGGGTCACATTGAAATTGGTGAAAAGATCAACTTTCCTCATTTGTTTGGCACAATACACATACTTTGTTAAGAAAATGGTAACAAATATATCTAAATAGAGGATTATGACGTAAGCAATTTTTTAATGATCACTTCAGTTGAGTTCCTTGCGGCGTAATGGTAAGATGGGGGTAGGGCAGCAGATTCGGCCACTGTGGCCCCTTAGTGCATCACATCATAAAATCAGGTTAGGAGTAACTGCGGTACTCTATCATAACAATTAAAACAAAACAAAAAAGGGGCGGACTACTACTTGTATACAAAATTTCTGAGGGCAAAGGAAACAACGTACGTTTCCCAATTCGGCAATTTTAAAGGGGGAAAAGCTATCATTCACCATGAACTTATCGTAAAAGATGGTGACTTTCCTCATTTTCTTGTACTTTATGCTCACACTATTGAAACTTGATATGAAGTAAAGAGAGGTAAAAATGAAAGGAAATGACTTAAGTATTTTTTTCCAATTCATTTCGTGTATTTTTACAACTTGGGGGTAGGGATACAAAATCAACCACTGTGGCACAAGGATCAGAGCATCACCTAGTCAAGTTTATAATAATTGTGACATCCTGTTTTAATGATGTAAGCCTAAAAATGGACTGTCAGTGCTGTAGAAAATGTATGAAGGCATACGACACATTATTTTTGTCTTTGCGATTTCGCGGAATTGGCCGTTTACTGGGTGCACAGATACCTTCATTGTGACAGAGCCAGAGATTCAATATTGTTTCACTACTCTGTTTTGTGCAGAGCCGGGACGCAGAAGGTGTGCCTTAACATAATATTGCCTGATTTGGACTTTTGGAATGAACTTCTGATTTATTGTAGCTGGTGGGTGCCCATTTCATCAAATCATGAAATACTGTCATTTCTGTGATATAAAATATATTTATCCAACTGAAAAAAGCACGAGGAATGGAAATATGTGCACGGTTTATTTTGCCTTTGCGTAGATACTTTGATATTTGCAAAAATAATTTTGAAGCTCATTTTAGCATCCGCGAAAGCGCGAATGAGGGTACCCTTGCGCCATCGGCTATATCTCTGGTGTGTTCCGGAGGGTTTATGGGGAACATGGCTTAAAACATGGCTTGACATACTGAGGTACACTTTCAATGAAGCCCATCTTACAGAGTACGGGGGTGTATGTGTGTGTGTGGGGGGGGGGGGGGGGGGGGGCATGGTAGTCTAGTCTGGCTTATAGAGTAATAGCTGGCTGAGGGACATTAGCTCAGTCGTAGACCACGCGCATACTCCCGCTTGGAGTCCTTGCCGCTACTGATGTTAAAAACGTGTAGGAGTGGTGGCGCACATTGAAATACCTGACAAAGGAGGACTGAAGAAAATAAGGCCGAATATTAATCTTATACTGTGTCCAAAGCTGTTCTGCTACCTGAAAGTACATCGCAACTTTGCCGCCGAATCGACCCATTCGGGACCGGACGGAACTCTTGGTTTTGTAAATTTGCGGTGAAAAAACACTAACTGATCATGTGACCCCCAGTCTATGAATAGTAATGCGCGTCAGCAAACGGAAAAGAGCTCGTGCATGCTGAATCGAAAGAGCAGACAATAAAGATAATGCGTTTTCAAATACATCTGATTGTCTGTTGTTTACCATAGTACTTGTGTGTCATGGCCTCTTATGCCTACTGTGGCAATAGCTCGTATATCAAGCGCATACTGACCAAGGCCGGAACAGCGGCCCTTGGAGTCCCTGCTATGTTAACTTGAAAAACGTGTAGGATTGAGTCGTGGCGCGGCGCTAAAGGCGACCGAAATATTAAAAAAGTCTGAAGGAAGCGATAAGCAACCTACCTGGAGCTCCTATGCCACCTTAAACTCCTGTAGAATGTTTTATTAAATACACAAGCCACTGTCAGCTTCTGCGACGTGAACTGAAGATTTCAGATCTTCCGCCATTTTGTCCACAAGAAATTGAAGAATTTGGTGGATAAACTTGATTCCACGTCATTAGGATATAATGATGGCAACAAGAAAACATTTACGCCACTCGACAGCAAGATGATGTCATATTCTTGTTCATAATTCCTTTGACGCCTTCAGTATTCTTGCAGTACATATGAAAACACTGCACTGCCTTGAGAAGGCTCTTTACGGGGAGAAAAAAAAATTACTACGTAATTCTGCACCACCAAATTCTGTTACCAGGACAAATCTGCGGCGGAGATAAAAGCATCACATGTTCAAAATTGGAGATTTTTTTTCCAGTCTAACGACGAAACTTGAACAACCTACCAGCCCAAGCAGGGGATCCGCTCCAATTCCAGTGTGCGCCATGATATCTGAAGGGAAGCCTTAGGCGTTTGGAAAACGTTAGGACCGATGTAAAATATCTTATGTGTCACCGTCAAATCATGGTGTAAGTTAATGCGTTGATGATTCTTTGCGGTTAGATTCGGGGCCTCGGTTCTAGCAAACTCCGGCCGGGGCCTCAGTTATTTTTGGGGGCTGCCTCAACGAGGATTGTATGTACCCACTCTATAAAATTTTCCCTTCTTTGACACATGTACTGATATATTGTATAACAAGCATATCAATATTCATGAACTTGCTTGATATACGTTCCTTCCCACAATCCCTTGCAGTCCAGAAAGATTCAATCTTGGTGCATACGGGCCTCTGTCAAAATGTGGCTCCAGCTGAGAAAAAAGTCAACTGTGTGAAAAGATTCTGTCAAGACATTTGTCAGAAACGTTTGCTTTTCTATTTAGATCTATGTGGAAGTTTCATGTTGCTAGTTTCTTGGGGGGGGGGGGGGGGGGGTGTTTTTTTCCCTCTACCCAGTGATTAGAACTGGTCAGTTCTCTGTTCTTTCCTCACGTTTCTCAGGATTCGGACACTAACTGGTCAAGCAAAGGCGATCCAGTTCTCGTAGATCAACTGGGGACCTCATTGTGACACACGTCAGCGACCTTGTTGATTCCTGACATTGGCTCTCTTTTCAGTCTCCTGGTCTGTGGACAAATATTGAGTGCAGCTTTAGAAATACGTTTGACGTTTTAAGTTAATCATAAACATATACTGTTTATATTTTTTTTTTAATTTCTCTTTTAAGGATTTCACCATTAGATTACCTGGCCATGGCTGCAGAGTGCAAATTCTGAAATAGCAAGCTAGAAGATAAAGATAGACCTGCTGGAGGAGGAGATCAGATCAAGACTTTGAAAATCTGAATGCATCTCAAGGCTGCAAAGAACTAAAGGTGTGCAGACGCAACCAGCAGAAGAAGAAGTATTTGGAGTGGACTTTGTGAGGAAAAAAGGAAGAACAACTAAACAATCTGTTCCAGTTCAGTCTACACTGCATTAACATGTTTGGGTTTTGGCTTTTTTGTCATTTTTGTTGCCAAATGGTCAATCTTTTAAGCACAAGTATAGTGAAAAAGGGCAGACTTTCAGCACCTAAGTAATGATCAATCTTTTAAGCACAAGTACAGTGAAAAAGGGCAGACTTTCAGCACCTACACTGTAGGTGCTGAAAGTCTGCCCATTTTTCACTATACATGTGCTTAAAAGATTGACCATTTGGCAACACAAATGACAAAACAGCCAAAAACCAAACATATGTTAATGCAGCTGTAGTACAGCTACACGATATACTGTTTCTCACTCTTTGCTGATTGAGAAATTTTGAAGACTTCATAATAAAATGAAAATGAGTTTTGAACTGAATCTAGTATTCCTATGCTATCAGATTGTAAGTGTCACTGTGAATCAGGCATTTATGACCTAAACCATTATTTCTCTGTGTGTTGTGTTTTGACATGTGAACCACTCATATTTCAGAATAAAATATAATTTACCAGTTAATAATAGTTTTGATTTTATTTTAGGTAATGCTTACTTCTTGCTTGTGTTGATGTGGCATGTTATGGGCCTTTTCGTCTGCTTCTCCGATGGCCTGGCTAGCACACCATGGTTTTATTATTGGGACAGATGCGATCTTGGTGCCTTTTGATATCATCAAGTTGCTGCTCACCATGCTTGTGGCATGCCTCTGCAGCTCAGTCGATTAGGCACATGGGTCAAACAGTTTAGCTGCCTTGAAATACTGAAGAGATTTCTGAAGCCCAATGACATGAGAAGAACCTGAAATACAAATCATACATGCATTATATTTATTAATAATCTCTCTCCCCCTCTCTCCTCTCTCTTTCACACACACACACACACACACACACACACACACACACACACACACACACACACACACACACACACATTGATTCTATCTGTGAGTGAAAGTAATCAGCTCTGCCTGACACTGAACACAGCCAGCAATAGAGAGCGCTGAGCAGCCCTACCATCCTGCTACGATGAGACAAGATGGACTAAACTGGCTCGGCCGGGTAAGTGTGCTGTTTTTTTTTTTTAAAGCAACACCAATAACAAAAACACCTACCCGGCTCTGCAGGCACTGACAGCTTCTGTGACCTGTGCTTGCTGATGCTCATTTTCCACGTACAGTTTGTGTGGATCGGCGCCGCGTTCTTGTAGATCTGCGACCGGTCAACACGGATGCAACTCTTGAACGGAATCACTGCCAGTTGTGTGATAAATACGAATAGCATCAATGAAACTTGACGCAAACTTGCTTTGCCTCGATCTAAAGCCGTTTTTGACATATATTTGTATCCTGGCATAAATGTAGGCTTGTAGAATCTGCAACGCATTCAGTCCGAATCACGCGCGCTATCGTCTGCCATATTGCCCAAGGGACAGGAATGCTTGTGGCACCCAGCAACAATTGCGAGGGGGCGTGGCGTTTGTGGCGCGTGCTCGGTGAGGTCCATTGACACTGATGTCCGCTAGCGATAGTGACAACCTTAGAAAAGGACTAAATAAACAAACCTCTGGCATTTTCCGTCATTATCCGTGTTCTAATTATAAGTGGTCACATCTAAGGCTGCTTATCCGCCTGTTCTCTCAGTCCAACATCGGTGGCGTGCTAGGGAATTCTGATTTGCGCCATGAAACGTGTTCAGCAGTTGATTTGCTGGGTTCTGTATCATTTGAAGCATACATTTGGTGTTGGACGGTAAAGTTCTCTTCCGCCTATGTATATGTAAACTTTACGTCATGTCACCTCCTTTGCAACATTATTTTTAGAAAAGTCTGACGTGAACTCCAGACTACGGGGCCCTGGGCTGTTTTGTGGTGACGTGATTTTTGTAAAACGTGTCACAGTAGTACACACAGTGCCATTATCAATGACGCTGAAGGGGTAAGGTCGCTATGTTTTAGCGGAAATCTAAACAAAAAAAAAAGCAACAACATGAAACTGAATACCCAGCGAAAGTCTACACAGATTGAATCAACCGGCTGGGCGTAAATCCAGTGTAAAGTTGTGCTGTCACTACTGATTCCATTTGCGATATTTTTATTTGAGTAAATTCAAGCATTTGTTGGGTGGAATCATGCTGTGAAGATTCACGCTGAGTTTATTTAGTTCTAAAGAAAAAGAAGAAGGAAAACCAGAGGCACACATTTGCACTGGGTAGATGTGCGCCTGAGTGGATTTGCGCTGAGTAGTCAGTATACATTTCGGTAGGTAGTGTCAAGCTAGGAAGTTTTATGTCCAAATATAGCGAAATTAACCATTTCAGCACCAATCAGAAGGACTCGGGTAAAGTTTTGTTTTGGACTGGGTGCATACATTATATTGCCGAGCAACATGTTGCTTGATATAGTGCCGATAACAAATAGATGTGATTACTTGACTTGAGTGGCAGTCTCCGTCTGACGACTCAGACATCATGATTTTGATTCTGGTCTCGCCGGTGATCACATCTGCCTGTTATCGGCACTATATCAAGCAAAATGTTGCTCAATATAATATAATAACATAGCAAGAGATACTGCTTTACATGAGCCCCTGTCAGTGAGTGCAGGGGTACAGAACTGCCGCGGTCTGGACGGTCCTGTGACGGGGTGCAGGTCAGCAGCGACAAATGAGAATATTTGGTTATGTACCCTCTCCATAAAGTGTTACCTTCTTTGACACATGTATTGATATATTGTATAACAAGCAAATTAATATTCATAACTTTGCTTGATATA